>JASSKH010000018.1:3151463-4351463 GCA_031763025.1 Macrocystis pyrifera | reverse complement strand
CCGGAAACGACGTGGTTTTAGTATGGGGATCGATGTACCTGCTTTTTGTGTGGGTGGTTGAAAAAGACTTGTTTTTTGTGTGCGGGCTGAAAATGTCTTGGTTTTGGGGTGTGGGATAAAAATTGCGAATTGGTTTTGTGTGGGTGCGTTGTGATTAAGGTCAGGACACTTTGTATCCCTGAGCAGGTTTGTCTATTCTATTAAGTCGGTACTCGTTGGTACTCACGTGTGTCGTTTCCTTAGAGATAGAAGAGCAGCTTTATTCCTTTCGTGCACGCGGAGACTGGGAGCCAAGCTCATCCATCTAAGGTACGCCTCCCATGTACTACAAATACGACCCCAGTGCTTGAACCCAGGTAATTACCGGGCTTTCAGCCTCATTCGAAGCAGTATCATAACACTAGCCCACTCTGATGAGCCGTATATGCAGAATTATGGAGAAATCGTGGAAACCCCGATTCCACAAGCTAGAACATGAGTCGAAGATGCGACTCCTCAAAAGCCACTCCCACACTTCTGAACGGCAAGGTAACGAAGCCGGCAAGGCATGTCAAAAAGAAGAAAAAGAAAGGAAGGCCTAGCCTTAAGGGGAAAGAATAAATCGTCAACGAAAGCCATCGCCATGCCACCCGCAACGTCGGTGGGGCGAGAAAGTGTCTACGGAGAAGCGAAATGTGAACACTAAAGCCAAGACGGTCCTGTTCCCCAGTAGGTGTTGACAATGGTATACAGATCGTCCCCCAGCTTCCGAGCGGGGGGGATCGGTAGAACGAGAAGAAAAATAGCACGGAATACGCCAAGAACCAACTAAACCCAGCCCACAACTCTGGAAACGCTTCCTGCGCCACAAATGAGTGGCCTGATTACCCAGACCAGCCCCGACACTGAGCGGGGGGGTAGGCAGGACAAAATACGCAAAACCCATCCCCGACCCAGCCCCAGGAAAAAACAATCCAGGAACACACCGAGCAGAAAAAAACCCGACCCGAAAACTCGAAAATGTCAGTAAGTAGAAAAACCACCCCCCAAAGGCCAGGTTGGGTTGGCGTCGGTTGGCAACGACACTGTAAAACATGCCGCTCACTACGTGAGCTAGACATCCAGGGTACCGTTTTTTGTTTTTTTTTTGCCGGTCGCCCACAGCTGGTTGTCGAGTGAGATCATTTGTGCGAAGTAAAGAACCTTTACTCTGCACAAGGGAATTGATCGTATCACGTAGTGTTCAAGGTAAGGCACCCAAGAGACAATTACATAGTACTCCCATTGCTGTCTCTGGAAGTGGCTACACCGGAAATTAAACTAACTCATTGAGGCTTTCATCCATATGCAAGGCCGCCTCACAAGCGGTTCTTAGTAGGATGCAGCTCACCCTTCATGCGACTCGCCGGACACCTCACGGCGCTTCGCGCTTGGTGCAAGCAATGTCTGCCTGGTCGGTGAAAACCCGACATGCTCCGTTCCGGCATTGTAACGATGCGAGGGTCTATGTTCATACGACTACGGCCATGCATGAGATCGAGTACATCTCTCCTATCGAGTACACCCCCAAAGGCCAGAAAAACGACAAGAAAAAAATATCGAGTGCAGCCTAGAAGCTAGAATCAGCTATCCACGGCAGCACCTCGAGACTCATCTACGTTACGCTGGACCCCCCGTGCAAACGCGCTAACCAAGTGTATTTGCAGACGCTAAGAACCTCGTACAGCTCTCGTCGAAGTCGCGTAGCGTGCCGGAGAAAGAGGAAGTTTAATCGGTCTCGGGTCGCCCCAAACTCGAGCCAAATATACCCCATCCGTTGGCGTAGTCGCGCTGATTTTCCCTAGCCACCACAGACCGTCGTCGCCCTTGTACCAAACGTGGGCCCCGTTGGGAAGCACGGTGTTGCAGTATCGGTGAAGCCAATCGGCGTGCGATACACAGCCATAGCCGGGTGCCGGAAACCGCTCGCCGTTACTGCGAGAAAGCTCCCATTGTGCCGCGCTGATTCTCATCCGGCGGTACAAGCGGTTGGTTTGGCGGTGCAGATTCGGGGTGCCGGCCCAGTAGCGCAATTTGTTTGTGGCGAGAAAGCTGAAGGTCCATTTCCCGTTCCCAGGATGGACGGAATAGTTCTGTCGGGTGCGTCCCGTACATCACCGCGATGGCGCCACCTCGACCTCAAACCGATTGGTGTCCGGAAATCTTATCCACTTCGAGTCGGTGAAGAGGGGTCGAATAGTCGTCGTGGGTGACGTGGTACGGGGAGGATTCTTGGAGAAGTTGTTGAGCACATATTGCGTCAACCCCGCCGGCATATACACGCTACGGTCGTGGGGGTTGGCACAGGGCTTGCAGCGTTGAACTAATACACGCCGGCGAACATCAGCGCCGGGCGTATCGGAAGGAAGATCCTAATACAGGAGCTTTGCCCCGAGGGGAGATCCGTCCGGGGTGTCCGCTGAGGAACAGTTGGCTTCGCGCCCTGACGGATGGTGGCCGCCGTATTGTACAACCACGCCCAGCCGCCAACGTCGAATTTGGGGACTGGACGCAGAGCGTCGGGGACGGCGGAGTTGCGGCGGTTCACGCGAGCAACAGTGAGGGCGTGGTATTCGCAAAAGATATCGTACGCGCGCTGCTGGCGGTCCGGCGCCATGTCGCAGTAGGCGAGGTGGTCGCGGGCCAAGCTTTGGTGGCCGGCGACTCCAGCAGCGCGAGAGGGAAGCGTGGCAGCCAATCCATATGGACCTCGTTGGGAGCCAAACTCGTGGCGGCGCTGACGGAATTGTTGTACGTAAGTTGTACATGAGGGAACTGTTCATCCCAGTTGTTTTGGAGCTCGTTGACGACCACTGCCGGCGTCTGGCCCATCGTGTGGTTTCCACGTTCCGCCCAACCATTGCCGTTTGGATGGTAGGAGCTGGTGGAAAATTTCCAAACCCCGAGAAGATGATAAATGGCGTGCGAAAGCTTGGAGCAGAACTGAAGGCCGTTGTCCGAGAGGATGCTGTGCGGGCACCCCCAGAGGGGAATATGCCGGTTGATGAGAATGTTAGCCGTGCCCTCAGCGGTCACCTCGGCGGCTGTGACGGCGTACGTGTCGGCTTGGCGGCTAAAACAATCAATGAGAAGCAAGATGTAGGTATTTCCTCGAGGCGCCACCGGGAGAGGACCGAAATAGTCCATGCTGACGGCGATGCCCGGCCCTTCTGGCAAGAGCAACGTGATGGTGGGACACCGGACCGTCTGCCGCGATGTTTTCCGTACTTGGCACTTCGAGCAGTTGTGTAACCACCACCGAGTGCAAAGGCTCATACCGATCCACCAATAGAAGCTTTCGAGCATAAGTAGGGTGCGCGCGGTTCCTAGGTGGATGGAAGCTGTGGAATGACAAGCCAGCATGACCCAGGGGCGCATGAGCAGCGGAACATAAATGCGAATAGGATTGTCGTTCAATAAACAGGCCGTACGACCCACCGGGCGTTGCGTGTCCGACGCAAAGGGGAGGGACGGCTGTCGGACGAGTAGAACGATGCCTGCGTCGGTGGTGTGCAAGCGGCCTTTGTTAGCCAGCTTCTGAGCCTCCGAAAAGGGAGGGCGCTGGTGGGAAGGGAAACACGACAAACGTCGGCTGGCAAAACTTCCGGCCGGCCAAGGGCTACGTAGCGCATGGCGGCGTTGCACGCGGGCTTGGCCTGTTGTTCTCGAGCCCAGTCGTCGTGCAAATAGCGCGCTGCGGATTCACCGAACTGAAATTCGTGAGCTGCGCCGAGGGCGTCCAAGTCGGTCGTGGTGACGGGCGGTGCGTCAGTGCGCGGCGGAAGCCGTAAAAGGAGAGTTTCCACGGGGCACCAAACCCGTCGATGCAGGCGTCACAGTCGACGTGGAAGGGACGGGATCCGTAGGCTACAGCGTATACCCGCAGGCGAAAAGGAGTGGCCCAGAAAATTTGCGTCCGTGGCGCCGAGGCGAGCCTTCGAGGGGGAGAGCTTGAGGTTGTGTTTGCGCAGGCGTTCGAAGAGGGCTCGCATTGTTCTGACGTGGGCCATCGGATCAGAGTCGAAAACGATCGCGTCATCGAGGTAGACCGCCACCTGTGCCAGAGACCTATAATGAATTCGTACGTCATTTTGACGTACCAGCCGACCGAAACACTGCTGCCTTGGGGCATGACGAGCCACTCGTAGAGGCCCATGGGTGTGCAAAACGCCGTGAGAGGGACGGTGTCCTTGTGCGCGGTAATCCGGTGGAACGAGGAGACCTAATCGAAAAGGGAAAACACCCGTCCCTTCCCCAGGGAGTCAAGGATATGGTCAACGCGAGGAAAAGGCAGCTGGCTGAGGCTGCTGATCTGGTGGAATTTCTTGTAGTTCACGGTGATCCGAACGCCTCCAGACTTCTTCGGGATGATCACCAGCGGGCTCGAGTACGGAGAGGTCGATTGCTGGATCAGACCGGTCGCCAAGTACTGGTCCAAGGTGGCCTCCACTTCCTTGGCCATAATGGGATTGATGCGGTGCGGCCTGGACGTGACAGGAGCGCTTCCTTCCGGGACCGAAATCACGAAAGGCATCAACGAGCAGGGAACCAAAATCCGACTTGGACTTCGAAAAAACGTCAGGAAATTCGCAGAGAACATCACCCAGCTGTTCGATGGCCTCGGGGATCCAGTCCGTGCCGTGAAGGTCAAAAGCCACCGCTCGCAGATGTAACGGCGAGCGTACCCAGACGCGCAGGAAGGAAGCGCGTTGTTCTGTGCTCAAACGCTTAAGCAGTTCAGGCGAGGGCGAGGCTGGAAGAGCGAGAAGTGAAGCTGCAACTGCTGAGACCAGAGACACCTCAGATAGTCCGGAAGGAGGGTTGGGGGCTCGGTTGTCCTGCTGCAGAACGTCCAGCGGGACGCTGAGCAGTGGGGCGTGAGCGACGCTGACGATATCCCCCGGCTCGAGATGCGCCACTCCAACGAGGGGAAGAACCTGTTGCCCGGAGGCGACGAAGTGCTCCTCAACCGAGGGTAGGTCGGGCTGGGGATTCATGTCGACCAAGTAATGTTCAGTGAGTGCCGGGGAGCCCTCGCTGGGAACCAAGTTGACGGCAAGCAGTTGAGGACCGTCGGACAGGGTGACGCCTGCAGCGCCCTCGTAGCGTAGACGGAAGCGTCCACCCGAAGCGACGGGGTCGATGGCGTAAACGGGCATGGATATCTGGGCGTGGTGAACTAGCTCCAGCTCGCCAAAAACGCGTTGATCAGACGGCCGAGGTGGCAGAGAGCGGTAGTAGTGGCTATTAAAACGCATCCAGCTGTCACGGCCCAGCAGTACCGCATGCTGCATCACGGAGGGGGGGACCACGCAGGCCCAAGCTGCGAGGGATCACGTAGGCTCATTTTCTAGAAAAAAAAGGACGCTCAGGCGCACACTCGTCGAAGTCTTCAGAGAGGCCGATTCGCCAAAACCCCCCTTTCTGCTCGCACGCGATGGATGCCGCACCAACCGAGAGCATGCGATCCAAAACATCTCCTCGAATGAAAGTCTGTGGGGAGCCAGTGTCAAGAAGCGTCAGGCAACCAAAAGGTGCAAGAACGCCAACTTCGCTGTGAAACGCGATTTTGGTTGTAAAATAAGAATCGTCGAGGGAAGTAGTGCCCCCGACGAGGCAGAGGCCGTGTTCTGATAGCGCGAGGGAGTCGTCGACACTAGGTACGACAGCCAAAACCTCGGGGATGTGATCAGCAGGTGCATCAAAACAACAGGTCGAAAACTCCGAGGGGGAACCTAGGCATGCGCGGGCCACGGCCAAAAAGCGGGGCGGCACTGGTGAAATCTTACGGATTCTGTCGGGCGTGGTCGGAGTGCAACATTGATGAGAGGAAGCGGGGTGTGCCAACCCGGCCTCGCTTGCGCAATGGGTGGCGCGAACGGCGGAGAGAGATTTCCCGAGCATTTTTTTCCCACGCCACCGAAAGGGGTCCTGGGCCTCGGGGTTGTCTGCCCGGAGACCGAGGCCCCACACGGGGTCAAAAGGGCTGGCTTCAGCGAAACTTTTGGTGCCAGTGCTCGATAGGTGCTGCTTCATGGCCAGGATCTGCACCCATTTGGTAAAAGTACCAGCAAGAACGGCGTCTTCCCGAACGCGGTCCCAGATAGTGTAGTCGAATTTTTGCACGCCTCGACGGAGGCGTTCGTGCTCGCGTGGGTCGGGCGAAGCCATAATCCGCTCCGCTGCGTCCTGGTCCTGACAAAGGCGAGCCTTTTCTGCCATCACGAACTGCCCCGCGCAGGAATATGACACATCGTCAGTGGAAAAAACAAGGAAGACCACTGCGAAAAAATAGTAGGGGGACTGCCAGAACAGTACCACTCGCTCCGTTGAATGCTAGAGAGCAGGGTCAAAGATCGACGGTGCCGAGTCGTCGGTGGCCGCAGTTGCGTTGAGTGTGTGTGTGGGGGTGTTTCTCTGAGAACACTAAGCCCCTGGTGCACGAGGCGAGTCCGGTTTCACGTATACTGGCTCTGTGTCACCATCGCCCGTAGGCAAGAAATCGCCAGATGATTCTCTTACTGCGCCCGATGATCTTTGTCCTAGGCCAAGGGGGGCAGAGGGCTCTGAGTCCGTTCTGCTTGACGAGAGCTGCGATTCTTCCGAATTTAACGGGTGTGCTGTCCGTTTGATCTGACCGGAGGCCGTGGAGTCACCACTGGCTCGACGGGCAGTGTCAGGTTTCTCCTGTTCCACTGGAGCCGAAGGAGCGCTGCGCACGTGGAGTGGCGAGCGCGAACACGAACGAGGGCCTGCAGACCCTGTAGACGACTTCAAGAACGGTGCACGGGTGTGGGGGGCACCAAAGGGTTCACCGGAGAGGGCTTCCTTCATGTAGACCAGGTGGGGAAGGGGGACGAGGTAGCTAATCTGGTCGACTCCTCCTTCATAAGAAAAAGGGTGGAGCGGCTACCGTTATTGCGAGGAACCGCCAAGTCGAGCTTCAACCGAGATATCGGGGTTTTGGTGTTGGCTTTCCCGCACCTCAAAACGACCGCCACCACATGGCCGGGAGATGAAGGAGGGGGACACCGTCGCGGAAACAAACGACACGACGGCACGACACTCGTGGTGCTGCGCGGTGCGTGGTTCGAGATAGCGGCGTTTGACGCGCCTGCTCTCGTGCCCAGGTTGAGGGGACCGGCGTTTGAGGCGCGGGCTCCTGACGCCGGGAAAGACGCCCGGGGGCTCCCCGGTGAAATAAGTGCGGCTGAGTCGCTGCGCCGTACTGAAGTACGGAGCAACGCCTGGGGCGGGACCGAAGCAGGTCGGCGCTGAGCGTTGAGCGAGCCTGGGAGGCGATAATCTTGTGAAATCAATGTTTTTTTCTCCCGGCAATGCTGGTGGCGGACGGGCAGGAGGAGTTGAACCACCGTCGACCTGTCAGGTGCCGGCGCCGAAGGTGCCTGGCTGGCGTCCGTTCGGGTTTCCGCCGGAGTTGTGCGAAGCACCGTAGCGAACCCCCGAGGTGGGAGCTGGGGTGGAAGAGGCCGAGGCGATCGAACCACCACCGTGATGGCCAGAGTTAGACTGTTGGTGTCCTCGTTCCGCATGTGTGTTATAGTTGTCGTTTAGTTTGTTCTGCTGGCCCTTGTGCTTCCCACGCGAGTGGCCGAAACGACGCTTTGGTTTCTTCTTGTTATGCTGTTTGTTCGGTCGGTGTCTGATCATGCGTTCTTGCCAACGGCGGAACGCCTCGCCGTCGTCGCCGAGCGTTTCCGAAGTCGGGGTTCAAAATGCCGCTAAGGTTTCGAAAGGGGTGTCTACACTGTTTGAGGGAGAGTGTGTCTTCGTGGCAGTTCAGACAGTGACCTCGGTTTTCGCTGCTGTGGTTGGCTGCGCAAGCGGACGATGAAAGCAGGCCGCTCCAGAGGGGAGAGTCATCCGTCTGGATGGACAGACAGCGTGAACTTCAGTGCAGTGGTGTTCGTCTAGGGGCCACCAGTTGGAAGAGGTGTCAAGCCACGGGTCGGGGCAGTCAGGGATGGATTTGTTGACGTTTATCACAAGCAGATTACCGCACGATCCCGTCTGCCATGAAGGCGACGGGGAAGGCATCCGACCCCGGTCGCGACCAGTACAGGCGGGCCGGGGCCCCGACGGGGCAGATGACCGCACACCCGTCGAAGAAGCAGGCAAATATAAATACTTTTCGCCTTTGATGGCAGGTGTCTTAATATTCGCGAGAGTCTCAAAAGCCAACCACATGGCGTCCAAAGTGCCGAACGGCCTCGATACCGTAGCCAACACTCCCGGATACAGCGTGGTCATCAAGCCGGGGTACTGCTCGTTAACTGCCATCCGAACCACCTCTAAACCAACCTCCACCCCCGGTGCCAAAACAAGCTCAGTGTCCGTCACTGCCGACACCACCCTTCGAAATTGACATGACTTTCGTGTGCGGGCCGAAAATGACTTCGCCTTCGTGTGGGGGATCGAAAAGCACTTGGTTTCGTAACATTTTTAGTCCACATTTCCCTACAATGGCGTCGCAGGCAGGGCGTGAGATTCTGAAGAGCGAGGTCCGTGGTTCGATTCTCGCCTTCATCCCCCGAAAAAGAAAAAAAAAAAAAAAGGGAGAGTCACATGTTCAAGAACCTGCAAAACTCACTCACTTAGAAAACACCCAGGAAGGAACGATGAGAGCAATGCGATCATTGCATACTGAGTCCGGTACCGAAAAGTCGGAGGCAAACTTGGATACTCAGAGCCTCATCGGGGTTCCTGACTTTCTCGAAAGAAGAGACAAGTCAGGTTTAGTGGGGGAGAATGTGGTAGAAATCGAGTTTCTAAGCCTTAGACTCGGGTAGCGTTTGTTACGTAACATTCTTAGTCCACATGTCCCTACACCAACCCAATCCGAAAAAATTGTAAAGATATGGGCCATATCAGCCGATTTTTGGCCCCACATTTTGGGAAGTTGATATTTTTTGGGATCGGGAGAGTAGAAATAGGCCAAACCAAACCATAATCTGAACTTCGCGAACACCATATTCATGTTTCCCTCGTGTCTCGAGGCACACGCGACGCCTAGCCACGAAAACAGTGACCACGCTCCTTGCAACCCCCTCTCTACCCGCCAGCACCCGCTGACGCCCGCGACGGCGCCTGGCTCGCCCGCGGTGCCATGCTCGGAATACACACAGGCGCACGAAACGAAAGAAGGGTTATTTTCTTCAGAATATAACCTACGCTTGACTATTCGTATGAATACGAGTACGAGAAAGCGCTTGTATTCATGAACGCGGTTTTTGTTCGTAATTATAAGCTACACCATATATTGATTTTTTACCAGAAAAAGGTATACCATACAGAAAACGACATTGAACTTGGGTTTGATGTGCCCTGATTACCTCATTTTATTGTTTTGTGCCGTAAAATGGCAAAAATACACTGGTGTACCGTTTTTTGTCATGTTTGTGACTTGGACGGACGGGCATTGACATTTCACCAGCAAACGGTATACCGTGACAGAAAACGTCGTCTAACTTGGGTCTGGTGTTCCCTGATTACCTGGTTTTCATGTTTTGTGCCGTAAACTGGCAAAAAAAACACTAGTGTACCGTTTTTTGTCATTTTTTTCAGTGGGACAATTTTTTAATGTTGCTCCTATAATAGTAATCCTAAACTTAGCGAATGCGAGATACCACTTACCAGCGCGGAAAGCAGGCACGATATCATACCAACACACACTACCTGGTACGGGTTCCTATGTGTTGACAATCGCAACTCCAGGAACGTGACACAATCGTCATGGGGTTTGGAAATATCCACCAGTTATTTATTTTGATTGGTTGCTATTGGGTTGGTTGAATTGTGAACTGCACCAGGTCCTATAGTCAAAAATGAAGGCATGTACGGGGGAGCGGGGGACTACCCTTGACGACGGCTTGTCCAGAAAGCCGTCGAGGTGAATTCCTTCCAGGAGTTGAACTAGAGAGTAAAAGAGGAGCCAAAGAAAACCAAATCACAACAAACACAAAGTGGCTACAAAAGCTAAAACCAAAAACCAAAATCGGACGGCAAACGATATCGTAACAACAACAGAACAGCAACAAATGACGGCAGAAACAGCGCTCACGCGAGGGCACAAGCCCTGTGCTATACATGCCGTAGGGCAAACCACAACGCCACACTATCTACCCACGCACCCACCCACCGTTCCAGTGTGATACTTGTATGTCTCCGTTCCTGCCCCCCCCTCCTGCCTGACACGGAGATGCCTAACAGGGACCTACGATACGAAACACCAAGGAAATATTATGCGCATGTCTGGCAGATCATGAACCACAGCAGTACGTACTGTGGTTCATCAACGTATATCCTAACGGACTGTTCTGAGACGCCGTGCAGGAGGGGCTGCTGTAACCTGGGGGCCGGGGGGGTGGCACACTACCGGCCCTATCATGACAAGGCATGACGTAAGTAAGATCCGGCACGCCATAAGAACTGACTTCGAAAGAAAACCAGCCCAGCATTTCCTGGAAATAAGATGCCACTCTGGCCGGAAATGTGAGGATCGTTTAGACACTATTACGGGGGGCCATAGTAAATGGGACCAAATATTGTTAGTAGAAATAGGTAAATATATACCTGGTAGGTTTTAGTGTGTACTATAGGTCCTATTTACTATGGTCCCCCCCCGTAGTAATATTAATAATATATGAATACCAATCGGTTCTTATGCTTCCCCCCGGAGTAGACTAACCGCCCCCTACACTAAAACCAGTACCATTAAGCAGTAGAGGGGTGAATGAGGCAAAGCGGCCTCATACTTGCAGCAGGTCGTGTGTGTGTGTTCGAAGAAAAACAAAAAACGAAAAACAAAATTAAACAAAAAACAAAACAAAACAAAAACACGAAATCCCGCCACATGCTCAAACCACACCGCCGAAGACCACAGCAACACCGCGACTGCTACCAACTCGAGACGGCTTGCGGCTAAGTAAGTCCCACGCGACAGGCCCAAGCTCGCCCGCTTCTGTGGACTCCGGGTCTGTGGAAATCGGACACACGTCCAGCTCTCGCAATCATCAGTGAACACCACGAAGGTGGCAGACAAGCAGTTACTACACGGCAGACCACCTAGCAGACAGACTGAATAACTAATGAAAGCATGTATTACGGGGGACCATAGTAAATAGGACCTACGATACACAAATATATATATTCACCTATTTTTACTAACAATATTTGGTTATATTTACTATCATCCCCCGTAATAATACACACCCCGGCATGAGGAGGCTTTTTTCCGTACGTATAGGCCAAAAACGGCGCCATTCCAATACGGTCAAAAAAACATCGTTGACGCGCCCTAAAGAAAGGCAGGCCATGTCAGCTCTAGTAGTAGCACGCCGGTCAAGTGGCTGGGTGTGACCGCGGTTTGACCCCCTGATTTGTGACTGACTGGCCGCCGTCCTGTGCCCATAGTTAACAGGACCAAATATTGTTAGTAAATATATAGGTTTTTATGTATACCATAGGTCCTATTAACTATGGACCCCCGTAATAAAACTAATGTCCCAACAAACCCTTCACGTACATAGCGACCGCAACAACAAAAATCCTACACTAATTTCAAGTGTATTGTCCTCCAGATACCTGCTTGCCGTCCTGAATGAGCTAAGGCAAAAAAAGAACGCCAGAAAAAATGTGCGAAACCCTTTTCGACTGACAGACCCACGCCAAAAAAGTGTTAGATAGTACGCGAAGCAAGATGCCAACAGACCTTGACGCACTCAGAATGAGCGACCTCCTACACGATTCGAAAAAAAAGCGAAACACGTCCGCGGTGAGATCGAATGCTTTCCTCCAAACACGCCTTCTCGGGATTGGTGTATTACTTCGACGCACAAATAGACTGATGTACCACCCTGTCCCGAAACCGAGGGTTGTTTCGTTCGTGTACCATATATTAAAAATTAAATGTTACGGCCGATACTATCGAACAACTTTTTTTTCCAGTTTTTTTTTCCTTCCTTAAGTCAAGAAAAACAGGAAACAAAGCGTGAACAGGATTTTTTTCAACAAAAATGTGGAAAATTTAACAAGAGGGGCAAGATCGCAGGGACGCTTACGTAGAGCACATTTTGGGGGGGGGGGGGGGGGGGGGGGGAATGCAAAAACATGAAAAATATAAATATATACTTTGCACAAAAAACAAAAAAACGGAAAATAAGGAAATAAATAAAAAACAAACAAACGAAAACCAAGATTCCTTCTCGATGATGACGGCCCTTAATCCAAAGGTTTCTTTTTAGTCGGGGACTGAGCGGTAGCATGCTTTAATCACCGTCGCTCGGAGCATTGCGGAAAGCTCGTCTCTTCCACGCCCCACAGATGGTACTCGCGGAAGCGCTGGAGCTTGACGTCGTGCCCCTTGATCCAGTTGTTATGAGCGATCACCGCCTCGTTGTGGTAGATTTGCACGTAGTCTTCGACGTAGTCGTGGTCGAAAAAATCCTGCCCGGTAGGAAACAATTCCGGCGGGACTATCGCGTAGCGCAGCCCGGCGTCTTGCTGCTGCATAAACGCCGCCCTGAAAGGTTTCTGGAGGAGGAGGAGGAGGCGGAGGAAGGGGGGGGGGGGGGGGGGGGGGGGGGGGGGGGGGGGGGGGGAGGAAGAGAATGAGGAGTAGGCGGAAACTATGAAAAAAAGAGGAGACACGCAGCACAAGCAGTGGTATATAAGCAAAGAAAATGCCGGAAGGATTATATTTTCTTCCGAATCGAGACCTGTTTAGGCCTTAATTCCTTTAGGCATTAAGGACCGCACTCCCGTGGTTAGGAAAGCACTAGGAATTGGACTAAGAATTAGTTTGATGTACCGTGCAGCATAGTCAAGGGTTAGCACACCAGCAAGAAATATGGTAAAGGAGGGAGGGCAGCCAAGGGGTCGAGCCGCGGTCTCGCGTCTCTTAGCTTGCACACGAGCGCCGCCCAAAAGGGTTTCCAGAGGAGAAGGAGGAGGGGAAGGAGGAAGAACAAGGCGGGAACACCAAGAGACGGGCGGGCCAAAACAAAAGAGGCACAAAACGATAACCCATGTACAGCACAGGACATCTACTGCAACAAGAAAAGAGCAATAGTAAAAAGCAGGTTGAGAATTACTGCAGAACAAGAAAGTCGGGAATCACATTTTACACTGAATTTAGTGTAGAACGCACCCATCCTGAAAAAAAAAAAAAAAACAGCCTGGACCACTCTTCCTTCTCTTAACCCCCTGGGTATTTATTGCAACCCTTTTCTGAGGGGGGACGAATTACTTGTCGGATTTGTTTTTGCTGTAGTAGCTGACAGGTATCCGGCACTGGACTACAGCAAGTACCGTGCCTAGATATAAGAAACGTTAAATGTCAACACCGACCGGGGCGGGGGCGCGCACGAGGACGAAATGCGCACTACCAGACGACCACTACCAGCGAGGTCAGCTGACCACGTCCTCTTCAACCGGCGCCCGCCCAACCAGCCCGCCCCTGCTCTGCCAGTGTGTGATACGAGCCAACGTTTGGAGCCCGCCACGTACCAGGAGGCGTTTGCGCTCGCCACGCCATGCAACGAGATCCCGTGCAAATGGAAAGGGAGATTGCTGGACTCGAGGAGGCTAGGACTTTTAGGGACGCTTAGCAGCAAAAGCGCGGGGGAACGTGTGGATGCACTTCGATATTTCTTAAAAGTCAGTTTTTGGATACAAAACGATCTCAAGCGGGGAGCCTCGGAAACAAAATATTCCATACAGATTCTCATCTGCCGCGATGAAATGCCGTGCAGGGCCTACGTTCGAGTGCAGGTCCAACGCGGGACGCACGTCCCTCTACATCGTGCAGATCAATGCGGCCATCACCGTCGGTTTGCAAACATGATAACAATAGCGGAAGACGTGTGGTGAAAGCGTAAACTTTGTTTCACCAACCCGTCGGAGGATTAACAAAAAAAATGGCACTACTACTGTAGCACTACACAAATCCTGGTGTCGTGGTCACATGTAACAACGAATCAGAAACGATACAGGGTTTCCCTTCCGAAGCGTTCGGACACGGAGGTGACGCAAGGTTAAAACGCGATGACGTTTTGCGCAGGTGAAAAACAAAAAACGAAAAAGTCCACCAGCCGTTCAAAGTCTTGGAAATCCATACAGCCCAAAAAAAAAACGAAAGGCAACACAACGACCACGCGCGAGAAGGAATTCGGAGGATAAACGTGTGAACTATCCACACCTCGCACCAAAACAGATTTCAAGTTCGTGATCTAGATCGATCAGGACCAGATAGATCCCTGATCTGGATGATATGTAGGGTCTGCATGATCTGGCTCAAGTTGCCAGGTGGGACACGTAGAATCTGCATGATCTAGCACGTATTTCATGGTTTCCTGGGTTGGCTCTGTGCTGTACAGACCCTGCACACAGTCTCGTACCTGCTGGTTAGGATCTACAGCAGATGATCTACCTGACACATCTGATCTATCGGGTGTGTCAAACGTCTGCATATATCCATGACCATTCGTTAGATGAGAAAAAAAACAGCAGTTCACACATATTCCCGCCCTCGCCTGGTCTTCGCTTGCGTTGTCGCGGATGATCGACTGTTCCCACAGCACCAGCAGCTCCTTCACGGTGTCCGTGGGCCGCAGGTACAGGAAGCACGTGCACTTGTTATCCGCGGGGCCGTCATTCTGCAGCATCATCTCAGACTTTTCGACCCGTGATCGCGCGCACGCAGACGGAAGCATCGTACACCGAGAAGAAGGCAAAAATACCAAGAAAAAAAAACAAATGGCGTAGAGGAAAAACGGAGCGTTGTGAAGTTTAGCACGCTTGGCACAAAAGCTCTCGAGCATACTGCTGTATTTGTTTTGGTCTCCGCCGGTTTCGTTTCGTATTCCGGGGAAAGCTTATGACTGATGGTACTTTTTGGTTTCCATCTCATTTATTATCTTCGTGGCCTTCTTTTCTCTCTCCTTCCTAGCCGTAATTCAGATCCGGGGGTCACAAAGTAGGCTCTTGTCCCTCTTCCCCACGACGGATCATCGCGAGAACATTTCGGCCCGCTCTCCCCTCGTCGTCGACTCGTCTCGACTTTCCAAGGAGAGGGGGGGGGGGGGGGGATGGTCGTTAAAACAAATGACGACTACAGCAACGGCCGTTCGGGTGATCACCGAGGGACACGATACATATCGTGTCCTCCGCTATTATTAGAGTTGCACACGATGCAGGGAGACGTGCAGTAGCATGCGACGGGCGCAGCAGTATCCTACCCGTACCGCGAGCCGCTCACTCTGCCTGCAGACGATCGGTAACAACACAGGAGGCGTTCTAGGACCGGGGTTCACCCTGAATTTTCCGAGGCTCCTCCTATGTCCCAGCAAGGTATACTGCAGGATTGAACGGGGTGTAGAGGTGTCCCACTGAGCTATAGGGGTAAAAGACCGATCGATTACCCAGCCCAGGATAGTCCTTATAAGACCCCCCCTCCCCCTCTGAACGGGATGTGTTGGAAGAGGAGATGAGGAAAATAGACGAATGTGACATGGAGGAGTTTGATACAATGAATAGCAGCGAGAAAACGATCGCTATCCTAGGAGATAGATGGTGGCCACAGGAGGCCAAACAGGAAGGGGATAAGATTAGCAAAAAGTTTCTATGTAATTTATGGAAACAACGTAATGAGCGCCCAATTGTTGGAGGTGTCTCTATTAGGAGTAGGAACGGTGCATCGTCTCGAAAGGGATGCGTGGTCAATGGTCAAATTACTAAGGCAAGCAACAAATGAGTACGCCCCCCCCCCCTCTGAACGGCGGGATGATAATTCGGGCGTCGGTACCGTGCACGGCCGTACGCTGACCTACCCGCTTCGTTTTGTAATACCTGGGGAACGACGGAGATATGCTTTTAGGGATGAACACGCGCAAACCTTTCTGTGAAATAAAACGTTCCAAGTGAGATTCGAACCAGTGTCCTCCACGACGGTCATATGGGAAGGCAATACCTACTAAGCTGCGGGGGGTAAAAGACCGATGGATTACCAAGCACCGGGTAATCTTTGCAAAAGGGGACAAACACATGAGTACGACTGATGCTGGAGATATGTGGAGCGCGCACCTTCAATACTTAGATACAGATATCCCCACGATTCTGTGGTACCGCTGTACCTCCTTCCTCCAACTGCCGCCACCGTAAGGATTGCCATGGTTGGCTCGGGAAGACTTCGTTCCCAAACGTGATACCTCTACGATCGTAGAACGCCTCAGCGATCAACCATTGTTTTGGTCGCTATGTTGGAGTCCCGAAGGGGTCAGCGGTTCATACTGGCGGGTGGCAAACGCAATACCAATACGACTAACAGTTTGACTTTTGTTATTAATAGCACGCTTGATAAAGGGGGCTCGAGTGTTGCACATACGTAGCAGCGCGCGCGTTGGTAGCAAGGAAGCAGCAGGGGGGCGGCGGAGAAATGCACTTTTCTCGGCGCGCGGTGGACAAGGCTCTCGAAAAAAAAGTATAGTACACAGAACGCGTGAGAGGAAGCTCAAGCATAGGGTACAGCGCGCGCGGGGGACAAATGACTCAGAGGAACTAATGTCGAACACGTGAGACAAGCCCGAGCATACTTCGAATATCAAACATATTTATAGCACTCGAGGGACAAAGCTCCAGTGCCCTACTAATATTCAATGTAAACGCCAGAGCTGCGAGTTGCGATGACTAAACCTCGCCAGCTAGGTATCAATTTTGGCCAGGGGCTACAGTAGTTGGTTGCAGTAGTGTCAACTACCCGACAATTTGGGTTTCCATGCTCTATGGAAGGCATCTTATGCTAGTACGAGTACGGGGTGCGAATGTTCCCCGTGAAACCGCTCGCTTAGAGAGGGGGAGAGGGGTGAGAGGTCTGCTGCAACTCATGGCGCATGGAAAAAAAAAAAAAAAAAAAAAAAAGCATCGCGTGTGTGCAGTGCCCGGTGCCTCTCGCAGTGCCGAAGGCCGTTAGCGTTTGTTTTATCTACAGTTTTGTATCCGCAACGAAGCCTAATAGCGCGAGCCCACTAACCTAAAGCAGTATCGGTCCCCGAGGAGACGAGAAAGAGCCTGACGAGAAACGTTAGGCTTCACCTTTTATTCAGGGACGCTCACAAAAAAACAAAATTCTGCTCAACCCCTCCTAGCGCAGCGGCGCACAGGCACGCCTCTTTTTTAACTAAAATTGCAAGGAAGTTGTGCCTCGTAAACGGGAGTGCAGTGCTAGAGAGATTAAGATTTTTATTTTCAGCGGCGAGACCTACACTAAATCCTACCACGGTACATAAATAGAAGCATAATACGCTAGAAGAGCATCCCCAAATTTAGAACATCCCCAAATTTCTTCGCTTGAATCTTTAAGGGCAAAAAACCGCAGTCCCGTTTTCGGGGGAACAAACCAACCAAATTATTCATTAGTTCGTCTCCCAAAACCGGACCGCAGCACTAATATGTACGAGGTAGAGTCAAAAAGAGCTCTTACCCGGGGTATACTACTAGCGAATAGTCAAACTCCTGGCGTGCAGCCCGATGAACCGTGCCACGGCTTCAACCATTTGATGCCTTTTGGGTGTTGAAAGACAGCGACCAGAACAACTGTTGGCAACCTCGGTGTTACTGTCAACCATCCACGAGCTGCGTGAGCACCCACAGCACTACAGGCAGGATCCTGATGCGCCCGTGCCCGTGCCGCACGACTCCGTTCAACCACTGCAACTCGGACACCTCTTTTGTGTCATCCGCCATCCGCCAATCGAGCAGTAGCGGTTGCTGTCATGGCCACTTTTTGCGATCAATCTTCAATTTTTCCCTTTTGTAGTCCCAAGAGAGTAATAAAACCCTTTGAGGGCAAACTGCAGTCCCGCTTTGGGGATAAATCACTCAAATTTCTAGCCGTTTTGCCGCCCAAAACGGGACTGCAGTCCTAAAAGGTGTCAAAATGCGGAGTTCGTACGTACAAAACAAGCACAAAAAAATAATATTCCAGTGACATTGGGGAATTACCCGGCTGAGGAGGAGCCCGCTGCGCCAGCAAGACGTACGTTGGCGAAAAAAAATGCTACTACCTCCGACGTTGAACCCGTCAATAGCAACACCCACAAAAAGCTCGAGGTTAAACCAGGACGGCTTCACAGCAATATTTCAAGGCTTGCTCACACTATCAGGGGGCGGTTCTTAGCGGGCGCATACCGCACATACAACTAGGTCAGCTAGTCGGCTGGCGATGGCGTTTGCCAGCCAGCGAACATCTAGCCCGAGAAGTCCCGCCAGATCCTATTAAGAGCCCTCCTACATCCGTGAAATACCCGATGCATGCCAGGTATATATAATATACGTTGTACGACTTGCAACATATATCGAGGGGGCAGCATACGGCAGTAGTCCGTATCAGAAAACACACAATACCGGAGGGAAACAAAAAAAAGAAAAAAAGAAAAAAAACGAAACAAAAAGCTCACCGACGAAGGGTCGTGAACGTTCGGGAGTAGAAGCAAAGGGTTTCCCAGCCAAACGATGTCGGAGTCGGTCCAGAGGGCCGTGTACCCCGCAGCCAAGATGCTCCGCAAGATTTTCGGCCGCACCAGCACCTGGGTCTTGAATACCGAGTCGCCGTACGTGCCGGCACCGATCGCGTGTCGTCTCTCCTGCGATTTTGAGTATACGAGGTGCGACGACCAGAGACGGTGCACGTTCAGAGACGAAGAAAGGCGTACGTGCACGACAGTACGCGGCCTCACATACAAAACTGGGCACCATGTATTCGCGGAGTTGTCGGGGGGAAGTTTCCGGGAAGTTTCTAGTCACTAATGGTGTGGGGAAAATCGTGGTCCGCAGGTTCGAGAAACAATCTCATAAACTACGAAAGCGGCACAGCCGTGCGTCTTTCCATTTTTTTTCGAGTCGTTCGGGGTTTCGGGTTGGGGTCGGAGTTAGGCATACTAGGGTTGGGGTCAGAGGTTGGGTTGAGTCTACGCCCGCACCTTGATCCCACCAGGAAGGACTCCCTAGCCCGTACCATCTGTCGCTACATGTAAGGACCCTTTTTACACTAATATTCAAACAAAAAAAAAGGATTACCTGGTACCTGGTATATTTTAGGGACAGAGCGGTAGTACAGCAGTAGCTATTACGGGGGGCCATAGTAAATAAGACCAAATATTGTTATTACGGGGGTCCATAGTTAACAGGACCTATGGTGTACATAAAAACCCATACATTTGCCTATTTTTACTAACAAAATTTGGTCCCGTTAACTATGGACCCCCGTAATAGTAAAAATAGAGAAGTATATAAGTTTTTGTGTGTACCGTAGGTCCTATTTACTATGGCCCCCCCCGTAGTAGCTCCCTGGACGGGAAAAAACCGTAAAATAGCGTTGAGTTCGCCGAGGTGCGATCGTTTTTTTTCTCAGTGCTCGTTTTTTTTTTTCCCCTTCAACAACGGTAGAAAGTGGGTGCTTGTATAAAGTCGAACGTTTATGTTTTCGGAAGGCTCTCTCTCTCTCTCTCTGAACCAGGTTTATTTTCTGAAAAACACCTCACCACATCTGTCCCGCAGTAAATAGAAGTGCCGTCTGCATACACTGTTACCATACAAGCGGTCCTTATATTCCGGTACAGAGTGGTATTGTTCGGTATTTTATTGGCGACCTTTTAGCCTCCCCGTTCTGAAAAAATCCGGGCGCTGAAAAAAACAATCGCACCACTCCTGTGCAAGCTCAACGCTCCTTAATCGACCCCTTTAGTACCGCAGTCCCGATTTGGGGACAAACCAGTCTAATTCCAAGTGATTTGTCCCCAAAACAGGACTGCGGTACTAAAAGGCTTAAGGCATCTGCGGTTTTTGGGGTCTGAAACGAATATCAAAATTACCGTGGTAATACATCACAGGTGGTCGGTGGCCACACATTGACGCTGTCAGTCATCCATGTACAAGAACGTCCGCCTCAAAAGCGGTTCTTAGTAGGATGCAGCGCTCACCGTTCATGCGACTCGTCCAACACCTCACGGCGCCCCGCGCTTGGTGCAAGTAATGTCCGCCTGGTCGGTGAAAACCCAACGTACTCCGTCCCGGCGCTGTAGGGATGCGAGGGTCTATGGTCATATGACTACGGCCATGCATGAGATCGAGTACTTCTCTCACAAGGCTGTCGATAACCTCTCATAGTTCGGTACGCCTGATGGTGTGCGTACATATAGAAATAACTACTGTAACTACGGACTCGTTCGAGATAGGTCGGTGATTACTCTGCCCAGTTGCTATTTTCCTTTTCTTTAGCCTTCAAGACCTGAAAAAAAGGTGTTTCGTTTTCGGCCGTTGGCTGCGTACGAGCAGCTGATACGAGGAACAAACGCCTGCTGTATTCTCCCTTTTCAACTTGCTACACCCCCGCGATTTGAAGTCAACCCCAACCACCGAAGGGGAGCCTTGTACTATCAAACAAACGTCTCCACAAGGATTTGGTTACGCTCACGATATGCAGGGGGGGGGGGTGTACTCATTATCATGCATGGCCGTAGTCGTACGACTATAGGGGGGGGGGGGAGAGAGTCCCGGCCACCTGTGGTACCTGGTACCGGTAGCCGTCAAGTGCAGTCACTCTCACACACCCCTAAATTACGAAAATATACTTTTGGGCTTGACACCACTTTTCCTCAAAACTCAAGGAAACCGTTTTTTATTGCTGAAACTCCAGTAGTGCAGGACTCAACCTTAAACTTCCCCGCACACTAAGGCCGTTTCCTTTGCGGTTCGAATTTTGAGCTTCAGATTTCGACCCGATCGCATTTTCAGATGTGAACTTGGCAAATCGAAACAGTCGTCCTATTCAGAAAAATCAGATTTATTACGCGTGCTGAGATTCGAGCAAACGCCAAGACCAGCTGCTGTTGTTGTGGTCTGGCGCCGCGAAGAGACGCGCTGGGTGCGCTGCGCTGCGCGTAGAAACCAAGCGTCCGAGCCAAGGCTGACTGTCTCTGGTCTGGCGGCGAAGAGACGAGGCGCGTGCGCTAGAGTCAAGCTGTCTTGGTATTTTGTGTTCCATTTTTGTGACTGAATGCTGCTGCTGGCTGCTGTACAGCAGTGTAGTCTACGAGTACGTATCCACGGAGAGGTGCGCGCCGAGTGCGCTTGTCTTGGTCTCTAGGCCCGAGCCCGCGCCAACCGACTGTAGTCTGGCCACGGAGGGACGCGCCGCCCGCCGACCGCGCGTCCGGCGCGAAGCAACGTCGCTATACAGCTGTGTCACCATCCAACTCATCGATCGTTCTGCTGCTGTTTGCTACCGTGGATAACATCTTGAATTTAGAGAGCATGCCATTTTTCGATTTGAAAATCTGATGACCCAAGTCGTCGGATCCTCAAATCGAAAAAATTCCGGTCGGGTTTTGCATATTTGGACTGCATAAGCAGGGTCATTCATTTAGTCGATCGAAAAATATAAATCTGAAGCTCGAAATCGAACCGCGTAGGAAACAGCCTAAGGGTCATTCTTATCGGAGAGCTTTTACTTTCCATAGTTTCGAAAAAAAAAAACGCGTAATATTTTAATCTTCCAGATTTTCCTGATATTTTCTCCCACATATGTGAAATGTCACTTTCCTGATTTTTTTTACTCTGAAGAATTTCACAAACTGTGACAGAACGCGTCCGTATCTTGACACACATTTCCCATTATTTCCAAAAAAGGAAAAAAATTCTTGGAAAAAAACTCTCTGATAATAATGGGCCTAATTCACACGTCGGACACACCATGTGCTACTGATCTAGGTCCTAGCCTTCGTTTTTTTAGATGTCACTGCATGATCCGTATACACAGGTGGCCGACGAGACCCTCCCTCCCCCCCGCCCCCCGCACACTGTCGGTGAAGCAATCCTCGTGGAAACATTGAACAGATGTAGCGAACCATTCGGCGTACACCGAAATGAGGGGCCATCGGCACCTTGTTGGATTCGCTTCGTTGTTCAACGCCTCCACAATGATTTTTTTCACGCCCGGATCAGGCAACGGGGGGGGGGGGGGGGGGGGGGGTGCTGGCCATCTGTATAATAGAGCTCGAATCAAGGAAATCTGTCCTAGATCATGCAGATTATGTGCCCCTCGTGGGGCAACATGCGCTATACCACGGGTAAACGACAAATCGATCGACACCCCACTTTTGTTTTCAAAGTCCCCGACAGCGGGGGGGGGGGGGGGGGGGGGGGGGGGTGTACTCGATATAATGCATGGCCGTAGTCGTATGCGTGACCATAGACCATCGCATCCCTACAATGCCGTGACGAAGCAAGTCGGGTTTTAACCGACCAGGCAGACATTGAGCTTGCACCAAGCACGAAGCGAAACGTGAGGTGTCCAGCGAGTCGCACGAACGGTGAGCGCTGCATCCTTCAAAGAAACGCCTTGTGAGGCGGACGTGGCATATGGATGACAGATTCAATGAGTTAATTTCATTTCCGGTGTGGCCAGGGGGGGGGGGGGGGGGGGGGGGGGGGGGGGGGGGGGAGGTTGTACTCAATATCATGCATGGCCGCCGTAGTCGTATGACCACATATTCTCCCGCATCCCTACAATGCCGGACGGAGCACATCGGGTTTTCACCGACCAGGCAGACATTGCGAGCACCAAGCGCGAAGCGCCGCGAGGTGTCGGGCGAGTCACATGAAGGATGAACTGCATCCTACCAAGAACTGCTTTAGAGGGGGATTTCTTGCATACGGATGACAGTATCATAGATTTAATTTCTGGTGTGGCCACTTCCAGAGACAGGCAATGGGTTTACTATGTAACTGCCTCGCGGGTGCCTCACCATATACACACTACGTGATACAATCTTCCCCCTTGTGCGGGGTAAAGGTTCTCCCCGCACAAAAATGATCTAACTCGACCGCCAGCCGTGGTAAGCGCCAAAAAAAAAAAAAACGGTACCCTGGCTGTCTAGCTGGGGGGGGGGGGGGGGGTTACTGAAATTCAATAGAAGCAAACTGACATAAAAAAATGATTTCTGACAAAAATTCCAGCCCGCTACTCGTAGTGTGATTTCAGTTCCGATATGGTGGCGAGGGTGGCTCCGTTTTCTCGTTTTTTTTTTATCCCTGGTTAGAGCATAAAACAAACAGAAACCACATGTACATGCCGTGGTGTAGAGTGCACGTACATACACGCATTACATACGGGTAGGGGTATATATACAGCCGTGGTAGAAGTAGTAGTAGTAGTAGTAGTAGTGCTGGGCTTTTGTTCGAGGAGGGAAGGGACACCAACTATATCTCACCGAATTATCTCCAGGAAACATCGCGACACACCCAGGGACCAGAGCGTCCATGAAGTCAAAGGCGACCTCATCCGTAGTCACCCACAGCACCTGAGGCAAGGAGCGCGGGGGGGGGGGGGGGGGGGGGGGCGTACTCATTTGTTGCTTGCCTTAGTCATTTGACCATTGACCACGCATCCCTTTCGACACGGAGCACCGTTCCTACTCCTAATAGAGATACCTCCAACAATTGGGCGCTCATTACGTTGTTTCCATATATTACATAGTTTTTTTTGCTGATCTTATCCCCTTCCTGTTTGCCCTCCTGTGGCCACCATCTATCTCCTAGGATAGCGATCGTTTTCTCGCTGCAACTCATTGTATCAAACTCCTCCATGTCACATTCGTCTTTTTTCCTCATCTCCTCTTGTAACACATCCCGTTCCTTCTTGTGTATTTTGCATTCTCCTACTATTAGTATGTGAGTTCTACTCTATTGCTTTGCCACACGGGCACATGTGTGAATCTGCTTCCTCCTCGTCGCGGCTACTGGTGTATCTCATTCTTCTTTCTGGCAGGTCCAGGTCCCCTACACGAAAGCGCAGTTTCAGCGTTTTCGCGAAGTCCATTGGGCCATGCAAATACGTTTTCCTTCCTATTCCTTCCCTCAATTCCCCGTATATCTCTACGTGTTTTTCCGATTCCACACTGTTTCTTAATGCTAGCCTTTCCCTTCTTTCTATCATTTCTTCTACTTCTGCCTTGTACCTCCGCGGGGAGGGGAGGGGGGGAAGACTCCTGTCATGCATGGCCGTAGTCGTATGTATGGCCCTAGACCCTCGCCTCTCTACAAAGCCGGGACGGCGCATGGCGGGTTTTCGCCGACCAGGCAGACAATGCTTGCACCAAGCACGGAGCGAAGCGTACCGCCTTAGGTGAGTCGCATGAAGGGCGAGCTACACCCTACCTAAATACCACTAGTGACGCGGACTTGCAACGGATGACAGCTTCGAATGAAAACTGAGTAGTTTTCTGGTGTGACCACTTCCAGAGACAGCAATGGGTATGATACGTATCTCCTCGTGGGTGCCTTCTCATATACCAGGTACGCACAACGTGATACGATCGTTCCCCTCGTTCCTCGCTTGAGCCGGGGGGCGGGAGGGGAACTCATTATCATGCATGGCCGTAGTGGTACGTAGGACCATAAATCTTCGCATCCCTGCAATGCCGGGACGGAGCACGTCGGGTTTTCACCGACCAGGCAGATATTGCTTGCACCAAGCGCTGGGGGTTGATAGAGCCTCATAAATAATTAGGTGCAAACCTACCGTGGCATGCCTCTTTCATGGTACCCCCGTTTCTCCTTTATGGCGGTGGAGGCGTTATTATTTATATTCAGCTGTTCCTGGTGGAAAAGGAATGCTTGTCCCCTCTCTCTCAGATGCTCTGGAGAGACGACCGAAGCGCTAATATGATGACGACAGCGTGTGAGTGATCGAGAGAGGAACCAGAGTTTCAACCAACCCGCACGATAGTAGCCGCATACTTGCCTAACCGTACGCTGCTACGTTGCTCAGGCCACGCCACTCTACGCACCCCTTCCCACCACACATACCTTCACATCGCTGAACCTCCGCACGGATTCCAAGAAATTCGAGGCGAAGTCCAAATACCCGCAGTTGACGCTGTTGACCATGACAAGCCCATCCTCGTTCGCCACCGTTTCCAACACATACCGACGCGGCCACGGGGCCTTCGCGACCTTGACATTCAAACCACCACCGGCGTCCCGCCCTCTCACCAGTGCAAGCTCCAAGGTTCCGATGCTGAAGCCGCCCGCTTCAGCCGCGGGTAGATCCTGCTGTCCCTCCTCCCCGACCGAAAAAATGGACCCAATTACGCTCGTGCCATCGACCACGGTTGCTCCCGCTCTTAGGGAGCCCTCGATAAGATATGGAAGGACGCCGAGAAGAGACAGGTCTTGAACGGCGCGGGTGTCAAGACCCACCTCACCCAGCCGGTCCGACACGATCACGTCAGCGTTGACCCAAACTTGGGACGCGAATGCGTCCGGCAACCACACCCCGCCGCTGTGTTCTGCTGCAACATCTTCACCACCACCACCACCACTACTGTCATCGAAGCCTTGCTTTGTCATCGAGCGCGACCGCGTGAGGACCATCGTCGGGGGAGCGTCGGGCCTCGCGAGAGCCGCCTCGAGCGACACGACAGCCTCGACGAGGTCGGGGTGGGGCAGAGAACCTTCCCCGAGCAGCCCGAAAGTGGTGGCGGCCTTGTTCTGATAGACAAAGTCTCCCAGAGTGTACGCCCACGACTGCTCCGGGTCGAACGAGAGAGGCCCCACGTGGGGCAGCTCGTCCGCCAAGGCTACCACCTCCCGATCAGAGGTCATAATCCACATCGACGGGATCTGCTCACCGGGTAACCCCGCTTCAAGCACGCCATCCACGTAAGAACTCCAGGCTCGTAGAGCGTCTTCGCCCGCCGGGCCGTCTCGAAGAGCGATCAGGAGTGCGACCGAGGAGTCCGGTCTGCCGAACGTTAGCGACGGTTCGTCGACACTATCCTCTTCCTCTGCGGCGTCGGCAGAGCTGAAGTCGCTCGTGAGGCCTCCCGCGCATATTGCGACGAAGAAGGCCGTCGCCGCCAAAAAACCCCGGCCTCCTCGTTTTGGAACAACCGTTACTCGGCCCTGTCAAACTTAAAGTCTTGCAGCTGGCGATAGTTTTGTTGGTAGTAGCCCAGGAGGAGGGTCCATTGCCATTTCGTGCCGAATTCAGGGCCATGACGAATGACGCCCCCGCTCGAAGGCCCTACCGGATAATCCCCGCCCGTAAGCTTCCTGGTGGACTAGTGCCGGCCCTGATGCCCTAGTTGATAGTGCCCGCCCCGAGCTCCTAGTGAAATAGTGCCGGCCCTGAGCTGATAGTGGATAGCGCCCCCGTTCTAAGCTCTTAGTGGACAATGCTAGCGTTGCTCCACCTCCTCGCCTCCTTGGCGTGCCGCTAGGGCCGTTCCTGTGGAAGAAGGGGCGCGGCACAGACAAGGTGTCGTTCCCGCGTGAGAAGATGGGCGCTGTACAGCAAGATATGCGGGTACAGCAAGTATCGTGACTGCAAACTCCGGGCGCAAGTAGAGGGGCCAATTGGTCTTCATATTAACGTCTGGACGCTCCATATGTTTCTGATCATAGTGGTACTGGATAGCGGTACGTAGCAGAGGCAATTTATTTTTACATGTTCAAACCTAATTGCGACTGGTGGGATTCCTCTGCCGCGGAGCTACAGCGGTGGTGCCCGTTTGAAGATGACCCGGTTTACGGCAACAGCAGAGATAAGACTACAAGGTAAATCGGCTTGTCACGAATAAAAAAACTACTCGGAATTGGTATAGGACCATGTTTTCAGTATACACAGTGGGCGCCGGCTGTTGAGAAACATCAATTCGGTGTCCAGCTTCAAATTTCTCATTTTTTTTCAGACCTAAGTCTATTGCTATTGCATAGGATGTATGTAGAGTTGGTCCCACTGTTGAGCTGTGTTTCTCAACCCTATTTCCTTATTGTTCGTGCCGATAGGAGCCTATTTTTCTTAACACAAAAAAATCCGATCTGCGGGCGCCCAATAGCTGTGTACTAAAAGATAAGACAGTGAAGACCACGTTTTCGAGACTGTCACCGGGTGATCTTAGAAAATGGCATGGGATCATTTTTTTCAGTAGTTAAATGACAAGACCATATTCGATATAAGGTTTCGGGTTGTCACGGCGTGGGCTCAACCTTTTAGGACTGCAGTCCGGTTTTGGGGACAAAACACTTGGAAATCGAGTGATTTGTTCCCAAAACGGGACTTGAGCCTATTTTTCAGAACATAAAAAAGTTTCTGATCTGCGGGCGCCCAATAGACATATATAAAACTCAAGAGAGGGCGATATTTCGAATCTTTACGTCAAATTCAATATCGCGATTTCCGTATTGGCAAATCCCTCGATATAAAACTCAATATCGCCTTTTTTGCCAGAAGCACCTGAGATATAAAACTCGGGTGTATGATGAAGAGTCTGATTAATTAGGTGACAGTCCACGTCATCCTCCAGCAAGTCAAGCACGTATGTACATCACATGGGCTAGAGGACATGGCTGCTGCTGCTGCTGCTGCTGTGGTAGGTAGAGTTCACACCAGAACCCATGTTACGGCGATGGCGCCGACATGAAGTGGCCGCCAAGCGGCTCCTCCTCCTGTCCGGGCATCCGGCGCGCCGACCGCTACCCGCTTGTTGCCGGATAGGGTGGGTGGCACGGCTTGTTGGGGGCATAGATTTGGGGTGACTCCATCGTCGAGACGCCTAGCCGGAACACTGGATTCTGGACTGGTGTCGCTAAACCCGGGCATCCCGGGCATCCGCCCGTCCTCGACCACGGGAGAACCTGTCTGCCCTATGCATTCAACCAAGTCGTCGCGTCCACCGCCGCTGTTGTTGCTCATGGCGGCGTCGTGATGATCGAATGACCGAGTACAGGAGACAGGCTATGTCTGAGGTGTGTCCAATCTTGTCTACAAAATTCGGCTCTACCAACAAAAAAGAGAACACAAATATATGCTTGGGGTAAAAATACCCCAAGCATATATTTGTGTGTTGCGGACCACGTATAGCGAAAATATCACCTACACCCGACGTCCGTATAAAACTCGTCAGGCACATAATTTGGCTCTAAAGGTCAAATATCGCGATATTCTCGAGTTTTATATGTGTCTAATATCTGTACTAAAATATAAGACAGCGTCAGAGATAAGCCCACGTTTTCGAGACTGTTACCAGGTGGTCTTGAAAAAAATGGCATGGGATCATTTTTTTCAGTAGTTGAAAGACATGACAATATTGGAGATAAGCTTTCGAGGTCGTCACGGGGTGAGCTTAATTTTAGGACTGCAGTCTGGTTTTGGGGACAAAGCACTTGGAAATTGAGTGGTTTGTCCCCAAAACGGGACTGCGGTTCTAAAGGCGTTAGAACGGTACACCGCTACTGTGCCCAATATTGTTGGAACCCTATTACGGGGGACCATAGTAAATTGTTGTTTTGCCCTCGATGAAGTGCGTTCGAGCGCTGTTCTCAGTTTGCTCGTATATTTTTTTGTGAAGTCGCAGTTGGAGTTGATGCGAGTGTCGAGAGAGACCAGTCGGCACCGGCACAGAAGGCACCCCAGCAGGCGGGGGTTTAGCTCAGACTGAACGTCTGTTTTTTTTTCCTTGGAAAACCAAGACCAAAAGGCTCGCGCTTCGCGCTCGCGCGCCTCATTGCTAAATACGGTTACTATATTACGGGACAGAGTGGTATGCCAGTACTTCAGCAGTACGATAGCACGGCGGGAGCAGGGCGCCCCACCCCCCAACAGCCACCAATAGGTTGTGGTTTGCCTGGTCCATACGGCGGCGGCAGTGTATACGAGAAAGCACGTCTGCCGATATCTGTGTATCACAGAATGTCTCCCCTCGCCTCTAAGAAAAGCCCACAGCCGTGGGCTCACGGCTCCGGTTCCGAGCGACGATGGAAGCCGGAAGCCTGCTCGTCCCTACGTACGGAAAGACACACTCCTTTTACCAAGCATGCTATCATAACGTCATGTAGAGTCCAGGCGGTGGTGGATCAGTAGGTACAACTTTCAAGATATAGTATTGAGCAGGTATTTATATTCTGAAATCGAGGAGACGAAATGTATACGACGGTAACAAAGTGATCGACAGACGATTAGAGCAGAACATGCGTGTCTGTACGTGTGTGTGTGTGTGTTCTTCACATTAAACCGTTCTTCTACGTACCACACAGAGGATTGGAAAGTAAAAGCGAATCACTATTCGTCTTGAGGTTGATGCGAATTAGACTTTTTCGTGCTGCCAATAGTAGTGATGATGCACCAGACTCTTTCACAGCCAACCATTACTAGAAGAGTGGGAATGACGAAAGCGACAGATCTACGGAGGCACATTGGTCTGCTGCGGGGTTTCTTGACCTAACTCTATACTCGTGGTTGTACTATAATAGACATGAATTGAATACGTACTTATTAGGATAAGAGAAGAAGACATATATCGATGCCAAAATATGTAACGACCAGCGTGAAATATGGTTCTTCCCAAAATAAGTACATGGACATTTTTCCGACCAAGTACATACAGTATACTCAATCGTAATATTATTTGGCAGTAAACATTTTCTGGGCATTTTATTTTCATGGTGTGGCACGTCGTACATGACACAGCACACAGCACAGCTCTGTCGCAGCATGCAGCAGGAGCACAGCCTCAGCTCTGCAGCAACAACGCACATAAAGCACCGCCATACGATCCAACCCCCAACCCAAGTACAACCCTCTTCACGGTGTAGTATGAACTCGCAGCCATCACCCTTGAACTGCAGCAACTCAACCGAAAGCCTCTCGTAGTGACTGGAAATAATACTGATCGGCCATAATATTTCCCCGAATATATCGAGCACACTCAACACAACAAACACCACCACACACTGCACAACACAACCCGACACACAGGCCGTGATTCCAACGCCCAACCCAACTACTATTAAAAATAAAGATCAACTGGCGGGTAATATAAGCGCTCACACGATGGCGATCCGCCCGGTGAACTCCACGGCCCCCCAGACCGCAAAATATAAGAGATTCCCAACAAGCGGTCGAAGAGCTGACGACGCTCTGTTGGCCAATGAAAAACATGTGGGTTGTTTACACATTCGACAGATTTGACATGTATTTTCAACTGCCGGGTTATTTACGGGTATCGAAACATACGACGAGTACCGCCGCTGTGGGGAAAAAGGGGAAATGTTTGATTTTAGAAATTTTGAAATACGTCAGCTGTGAGTTCGACTGATTAAATAGTTGATACTCAACTTTGCAAGCTGCGTAATAATACGTCTCGTCTTTATTCCATTTTTACCGAATTTTACAAGTATTGTGATAAACCGAACGCGCGTATTCAATATGTAATTCCTTGTCAAAGATATAGGCCAGCGGCTCCCCTGGATGCTGCCCGGGTCAACAGGACAATTTCAAATAATCATTCTGCGCACACTGATACTATATAACCCGCACAAGGGATAATGATATGATGTTGCAACATATTGAAACCTTTTCATTTCACAAATATTTGTAGATTGATTGAGTGTTATTGATTTTTTAGGGTGTGTGGGGCGGAGCCCCGGGCAGGTTCTCTCTTATGTGGTCGTGGTGTGGAGGACACACCGAGGTGGGTTGGTGTCTCGAGTCTTCACGGAACGGAGTGAGTCACCTATGTTGACCTTGAACTTGTGTGTAATGGGGCGGTACGATCTAGGGGAAGGGGACCTGGTATCCACATCACCCCCCTCTTTTTTGAGACGTGCCACTGCGCGTCTTAAATAAAAAGGTGTCGATAATGTATGGTTCTAAATGTGAATAATTCTTCCGGGGGGGATGAGCTGCTGCTGTTCTTGCTGCTGCTGCTGTTTTTGCTACTTCTTCTGTTGTTTTAATGTCTGGATATTATTTTATATGGCTTTTTGTGTAGATTCAAAAGTAGTGTATACGAGGTATGTGTGTATGTGTCAAGATATGTCGAAGATCTATGTCAGGTCATACTGGTGGGATCTTACTTGAAGAATTTTTAGCAAGAAGTTATATATTATAGTTCAGAGGCTTACCTGCTTTTTTACATTTCTCAGCAAGAAATTATTTTGGTTCAGACATACGTGTGTATCTATATTTCGTGTGCCCGAAGACGGAAAATAAATACTTCACTCTATTTCCAGTACGAATTAATTAAATTGAAATTGGGGTCAATTTATTCATTTGTTTTGGTCAGGTAGCATTTCCGAATCGAAAAATAAATAATTAACGAAAGGTTCCTCGAAGATTTTATTTTTTTTTTTTATAAATTTTGAAATACGTCAGCTGTGAGTTCGACTGATTAAAAAGTTGATACTCAACTTTGCAAGCTGCGTAATACGCCTCGTATATATTCCATTTCTACCATATATTTGAAACGCAGGGTCTCATTTCGGCACCTGATTTCTACTTTTTTTGGCTGCAGGCGGCGCAATTTGTTTTTTCTCGCTGGAAATTGTCAACACGCTGATAAAAATCAGCTCATGCGACCATAGACGCTCGATCTCGACATAAACTCAACCCACGGCCAACCCGCTTGGTGTCGGGCAAGGTCAAAGAGTATAGATGACGGGCTCAAAGAAATCAGGTGGACCCATGTTCTAGGGGGCAAGAGCTTGCCGGCGGCGTCCTACGGTATCCTCCCAAACCTGAAAAAAAACATTTTTTGCCATTCGAGACGGATACGCAGTTTTTTATCATACGCCTGGCCAGCGCCCGCCACACGTCACCGGACATTGTGTGTTGTTGCTCGGATTTACTGCGCGCGCACAGATGCGAGCAAACGCCGAGACCAACTGCTGTTGTTGTAGTCTGGTGCCGCGAAGAGAAGCGCTGGGTGCGCTGCACTGTGCATAGGACCCAAGCGTCCGAGCCAACTCTGACCGCCTTTCTTTGGTCTGGCACCGGACATTGTGTGTTGTTGCTCGGATTTACTGCGCGCGCACAGATGCGAGCAAACGCCGAGACCAACTGCTGTTGTTGTAGTCTGGTGCCGCGAAGAGAAGCGCTGGGTGCGCTGCACTGTGCATAGGACCCAAGCGTCCGAGCCAACTCTGACCGCCTTTCTTTGGTCTGGCGGCGGAGAGACGTGCCGAGTCAACTTGTCTTTTTTTGGTATTTTGTACTTAACAATGTGACTGACTGCTGCTGCTGCTGCTGCCGCTGCTGCTGCTGCTGCTGCTGTGCCGCTGTGGCTGTATTCTGCAAGCACGTATCCACCGAGAGGTGCGCGCGGAGTGCGCTTCTCTTCTTGGTCTCTAGGCCCAAACCCGGGCCAACCGACTGTTGCAGTCTGGCCACTAGTATTGGATATCGTTTCAGTTGCGATATGTCAATTTATCGAATTCTCTACATAGATATACTTACTTAGATCTCGATCTCAGCGTGCTCGGTTGGTACATCCCTGGCCTCTCAGAGCTCCCACTTGGGAATCGCCTCCTTTCATTACTTGCCGGACCGTTCCAGCGAGTCTTTGTTTTCTCCATTTCTCGTCGTACTTTCAGTCCTTCTTTCCTTTTTTCTTCTTTCGTTTCGTGTGCGTGCGTGTACTCCGAGCACGGTTGCGCGGGCGAACCCGGCACCGTCGCGGGTGTCAGCGGATGCTGGCGAGTAGAGGGGGAGTTGCAAGGAGCGCGGTCGCCGCTTTCGTGCCTAGGCGTCGCGTGTGCCTCGAGACACGAGGGATGCATCAATAGGCTCTGTCTGGCCTCCATTTGTGATTTTGGATAGAGTACGTACGAGCATTTAAGGGTCGTTCGGGATTGTAAGATAATATTCAAGCGGGGCTTATTTTCGCGACCGGGCTGAGAGTCACAAGAGGGAGGTACCCCGAATGAGCACCAACATTGTCGAGCTTGCGTCGAGGTCCACGGTGAGCACCGGGCTTCACGCGAGGCGGGCGACGGGGCTCACTGTGGAAGAGAGGGAGCGAAGCTTTACCCGGACTGAATCGGTGGCGAGATGGTCGCGAGAGGGGCGAGCGGCGTACGAGCCCGAGAGAAGCTCTGCTGTAAGATTTTTTCTTTTTCATTTTTTTCTTTTTTTGACTGGTGTAAGGTGTTCCACTCAGGTAGTAAATTATTACACCAAAGGGGACGGGGATTTTATTTCTTTTAGAAATTTTCGGTTTCATTTTCATTGTTTTCGCTGTGTTGCTGTGCCGTTCTGTGCTTTATCTTTCGTACATACGACGAGTACACAGACACAGAGCATATCGAAAGAAGAAAATAAGTACCCTACCTGGGGTATGTACGTATGTATGTACGACGTGTGAGCGAGCGTAGCGGAAAATCGCCCGCGACGCGAAGCATATGTGGCGTCCGAGCTGTTTTCTCCTGAAGCATGGCGGCGGGACTCTTGGCATTATCAAGTCGCCAGTTTGCAGCTAACTACAGGGGCCATAAAAAAAACAATATTCAATCATGGACCTCTGTCCGCTTCGCATAATTTGATGTTTCCTTCCTGAGCGAGCGTAGCGGGCGGCGTAGGCCGCCCGCGGAGCAAAGCGCCTTGTATCTACTATCGAACTTGTGCTTCCCTCCCATCCCCTTGCGTCTCCCTTGTTCTTTATACAGGTACTGAAGGAGAGCTTCTATGGATCAGATTTTGAAATCGTATCGATTGGGTTTCTTGTTTGTATTTTATCGTTATACCTGGTAGTATATACCTCGGTTTTATTTGCGTTGTCCAACACTACTGGCCACGGAGAGATGCGCCGCCCGCTGACCGCGCGTCGGGCGCGAAGCAACGATGCTGTACACTTGTGTCACCATCTAACTCGTCGATCATTCTGCTGCTGTTTGTTGTCGTGCAGAACATCTTGAATTCAGAGAGCTTACCATTTTCCGATACGAAAAGCTGATCACCCAAGTCGTCGAATTCTGTACCTAGGATAAGGCATGGACACTACTTGTGGATGTCCTGGATGTTCACGGGCGAAAATAGCAGTCTGCTCCCTGGTGCCATCGGTCTCGCTTTGCACCTTCATCTCCTCATATATCACCTGACCACCTTGCACCTTCACCTCACTCATTACCTTGCACTTTCAACGTATGCTCTCATTGTGTACTTGACGTATATCGTATGTTGGTATGTGGTACCTGGTATGATGGTACTACGGTTTGATATACTATACGGAAAAAACGCGGTATGGGATATATGGGATGTATTGGTGGTATGGTAGGAAACACACCATATATACGTGGTATGGTATTGTTGGCGGTATGGTACAGGAAAACACAGTACCAGGTATGTGGTATGGGACGTTGGCGATATGGTACGATGGTATGGTTTCGTGGATATATTATAGGGCTAACTTTGCATGGTGGTATGGTATGTTTCAGTATATAAGGTCCGTAAGGGTCGAACACGTCATACGAATATCATCTGTAACAACCTTATATATCGACCATTGGAAAGTGTTCAAAAATATGAGCCATGCTGACAAACAGACAGACAGACAAGGTTGCGATTACCGCAGCTGACACTCAGTTTTACACACTGAGATTAGGTCCAAATATTGTTGGTAAAAATAGGGAAATACAAGGGCTCCGCATAGGTGCCTGTCGGCACCCATGCTCCGCATAGGAAATATACCTCAGTGCCACTTCGTGATTACTTTTCTTCAGCAATATAAATACACCATTCGATCTTATTAATAGTGCGAACAGGATCAAGTCAATGCCAAGTGGTGCAGGAAAAAGGCAATGGTGAGGGTGTGTCTTAACCCCCCCCAGAGAGCATTGGAACGAACCGGATGGAACATTATTTGCTGCATGAATTGATGCTGATTGGTTGTGGGAAACGAATAGATTCAGTGCAGCCCGAGAAAAACTGTATATCTAGGAAGAGGAAGAAGAAGTGTTGCACCCCTTTTTCTTGTTTGGGAGGACCGAACGGCCCGACCGAACGGGAACATATAGGATCTTATTTGATGTAGATGGACACCACCGAAGATGGATGTGGATACCAATGTGCTCTGGCGTGTGCAAAATATACCGTTCGTACTGATTCGGCTGGCGAGGCCCAGGATTCTGCATGGACCCAAACACGTTTTTTTACACAGGCACGGAACGAATGACCACGAACAGCCTCGTTCCGTTCCGCTCGTTCCCATGCTCTCTGGGGGGAGTTAAGACACACCCTGAGTTTCATATTAATAGTGCGAACAGGATCAAGTCAATGCCAAGTGGTGCAGGAAAAAGGCAATGGTGAGTTTCAGTTCTCAGTTTTTGAATCTCTGTCTCACTCGCATTACTATTGACCAACTTTTTTTACTTGACTTTTATGGATTTATTTTACGACGTTGTTTTGTTTTTTTTTCGGCAATCTCTGAAGCCGAACAATCAGAACCGTCTACTATTATCGGGGCAGGAAATCATCGATACTTTTGATCTTGGTTCCTGGAGGGGGCAGAAGTCAGCTCAATTCTGAGAGGTTTCTCACATTTCTCAGATCTGAGATTACTTGCATTTTGTGTACCATAGTACTGCTGCCCTTTACCTGCCCAGTTGCCAAGTACCCCATACCCATGCCGAAGTATCATACATACCAATATTCGGCGAGCTGTACCTACTGCCAACGGTGCTTGTGCAGGAGAGATGGTCTCTCCTTTTCAGATTAAAGCGATAGCAGCAGCATAGCAGCAGCAGCAGCACAACAGCACCACTGGTGCTACTGCTGCTGTGCTGCCGTGTGCAGACGCAGCCGCAACACCACCCACCAGCAGCAGCAGCACTACCGAAGCAGCAGCTGCTGCAGACAACATGTCAGCGTGCAGTATCCGCCCAAATTACTGCGAGTGCAGGACGCGTTACGCGTATTTATACCCACCAATATACATGCGCGCATTATTATCTACACTGGTATGAAATACTCTATCTTGACTACAGGCAGTAATCGCAGTATATATTCCGAGATGCTGGGAGTTTGAGCAGTATCGAACACTTGATACCTGATACCAGGTACCTCGTACCTGATATCGATCGGCAATACGGAACAATCTGACAACCGCAAAGTACACTGCCAACATGGGCCGAATTCTCAGTGTGAACCCCTTATTTTTCAGGTCGGATATACATAAAGCACACGCAACAACATCCACAGCACCACAGAACCCCAACATGCTGCGAGTACTGGAAGCAAGCAGTCTCGAACCCTCGATTACCTCCAGTAGTGGTCGCGGAAAAAACTTGCCGTGTTTTCTTCAGAAGATAGTAAGGCTAACGTCTTATCTTATTACAGCAGTATAACCGGTACCTGGTACCAAGGATCGTATCTTCAAGCGGGACTGCAGTATCTCAATTTTTTTTCGTAGATATGGTAGATGCCTGGCAGCTGGATAAGCTTTTTGTCAAAGTGAAAACCGTCTGCTGTGAGTACGACCGATTGAGTGGTCGAAACTCAACTTTGGAGGCTGCGTGATTGCGTGATACGCCAGACACGCTCATCGGGCGCGCTTGTTTTGGATATTTGGTTTAGGTTCGTATATCTTTCAAGTAGAACACCTCTGAACTACTGTACTGCTACTGCTGTATAGTAGTACAGTATACCGGCACCTGGTACCAAGGATCGTATCTTCAAGCGGGACTGCAGTATCTTAAAAATGTTTTCGTAGATACGGTAGATTACCTGGCAGCTGGATTTGATCCTGTTGACCCGGGCAGCATCCAGGGGAGCCGCTGGCCTATATCTTTGACAAGGAATCACATATAGAATACTCGTACGCGCGCTCGGTTTATCACAATAATTGTAAAATTAGGTAAAAATGGAATATAGACGAGGCGTATTACGCAGCTTGCAAAGTTGAGTATCAACTATTTAATCAGTCGAACTCACAGCTGACGTATTTCAAAATTTATTAAAAAAAAAGTATTACGCAGCTTGCAAAGTTGAGTATCAACTATTTAATCAGTCGAACTCACAGCTGACGTATTTCAAAATTTATTAAAAAAAAAGTATTACGCAGCTTGCAAAGTGGAGTATCAACTATTTAATCAGTCGAACTCACAGCTGACGTATTTCAAAATTTATAAAAAAGTGAAAACCGTCTGCTGTGAGTACGACCGATTGAGTGGTTGAAACCCAACTTTGGAGGGTGCGTGATTGCGTCATACGTCAGACACGCTCATCGGGCGCGCTTGTTACGGATATTAGGTTGAGCTTCGTACATCTTCCAAGTAGAACACCTCTGAACTACTGTACTGCTGCTGCTGCAGGAGTACTTTTGTATCTCAATGCGCCTCCAGAGATCAGACCTTGCAGCAGTAGTAGACAGTCCGAGCATGCACGACCACCTGTATGATATCCTCCGATGCGATTGGTCGGTTTTTCTTATCGAACTCACAACACCCGGCCGAATTAGTACTATTAATACCAACTATCCAACAACCTTCAATCAAATTCGACCGGCGAAAACAAAGCTTTGTACGTACATATTCGAAGTAGAACGCCTCTGAACTACTGAACTACTGTACTGCTGCTGTTGGAGTAGTATTCGTATTTCAATGAGCCTCCAGAGATCAGACCTTGCAGCAGCAGTAGTAGACAGTCCGGGCATGTACGACTACCTGTATGATATCCTCCGATGTGATTGGTCCGTTTTTCTTATCGAGCTCACAACACTCGGTAGATTTGTTCTCCCCGAATCCGGAAAATAAATAATTATAGACCAGGCATTATCTATCAGTCGAACTCACAGCTGACGTCATCCCTTCTACTCGAGGGGTGCTCTTCAACCTCCATTCCATTCCTCCGGCGAGAACAAATGACGTGCCGATTTATAGAACACAAAATATATCACCGGGATATAGCCAACGATCTGGTACCAAGAACGGCGCTATACCTCGAGAAGGCGCGTGTAGTCGACTCGCGAAGATAGAGGGGCGAGGGAAGGCAGCCACCGAGTATGGCAAGACCGAGGGGGTCGAAGAGGCCGATGGCGCCCGGCAAACCAAGGGAGTCGGGAGGATAAAGCGGTAGCACATCATCAAGGCTGAGAATCGAACCTCGGAGAGAAAAGAGCCAAGATCAAGTCTGTCTCTCTTTACGGAGCAACAACAGCGAAACAAATCTTCAGGACCACGAAAAATAGAACCTCCGTGTCTCCTCTCTGCAGCAAATATCCCTCGAGTTCGAGGTCGCCGCGCTCGTCGGCGGCGCGAGACTCCGAGACGCGCGCACGGGAGAACATCGGTCGGAGGCCGGCTCGCGCGACCGTCGAGGATAGCGGTCCAAGAAGCAAGCACACGAAGCCAGGAAAGCGATGGCGTGTGGAATCCCAGCCTAAACTCAAGACGAAATCGGAAGCGAATGCTGCGCTCTCAGGCGTCGGGAATCATCGTATATATATATTTATACAGTTTTTTTAGTGTATCGTAGGTCCTATTTACTATGTATGGTTCCCCGTAATAGTTTGTGTTTCACTACAGGGATTTGCTTGGTGAAACGTTGGTCAGGAGCCAGTAGAGTCATGAACAAGGGGAACTGCATTTATTTATATTGATATACTGTATAATTTTGTCAAGCATTCAGGTCTGATTGATAGCACCTTCCATGTTTGAAGTCAATGGGTTGTAGTTGCCCTTTCATTCGTGGACGGTATGATCGGAAACGGCGCTGCACATCATTGTTTTGTATTGCCAGATGGCAAAGAGAATAATAACAACAACAGCAACAACAACAACAACACACCACCACCACCACCACCAACAACAACAACAACAACAACAACAACAACAACACCACCACCACCACCAACAACAACAACAACAATTAGAACAATGATAACGATAGTAGTAATAGGGTTCGTCAAACAGCTACGCAATGGGACCGCTGTGTATCCGGCTAGGCTTACACTTTCTGAGCGCGGCTTAAGAATCAACCCCTACAGGACTAACACTCCCGCGGTGGGGACTAGACACTCGAAATCAGAGCAAGAGTTATTAGATTTCCGAACAGCAGTAGTGCACTTCTTAAAGGGTTGAGCCACTAAGGTGTGGGGACAAAACGCACTTGAAATCAGAGCGCGAATCAGTTTTCCGTACATAACACTCTTAAAAGGATTGAGCCTACAGGGTAGAGGAGAATGCACCGAAAAGGAAGAGGCAACGGCGGAAAATGAAGTACAGATATAAGAAGTCAACCCTTTTTTATGACCGCAGTCCCGTTTTGGGGACAGACTAACTCAAGAACTACTGTATTAATAAGTGCAGTCCCGTTTTGGGGACAAAACACTCAAACTAAGAATTTGAGTGGCTGGTCCGTAAAACGAGACTGCAGTTCTAGAAGGGTCGAGCGAGAAGTAGGTACACGATAAGGGGGCGAGACTCCGTGCTTCAGGTATTATAATACTTGTTTTCGTTACTATTTTCCTACAGCAAGGTTTTCTTGTTTCGCGGAAAGTTTGGACGTGAGTGACCAACGTTGAAGCCAATGCGGTTCATATTTTTCGCACGGCAAGACGCAATGTGTAAATATTTTCTATCAAAATCGGTTATTATTGGGTGTTGTGCAGAGCTCCTCCTGTGAGGATCTCCAGAAGCCTTTTCACGCGTCGGACGGATCATGATGTGTAGATCATCTATGTATGATCTGTATATCATCTTTGATCTGTAGATCATCTGTGAGTTCTTACCCCCCGTCGTGAGAGGTTTGTGCAGCAACTGCACAGACAGTACAGATCCAACCCAGAAAACGTGCGCTACATGCACAGACCGTGGGGATTGTACGAGGTCCCACCCGGCAACATGAGCCAAATCAGGCAATACCGGGAGAAGATCTGCCCTCGACGGATTTAGATCATGAAGTGGGAATCGATGGTCTGTCCGAGCTTCGGCAGGTTCAGGTGCTAAGCCTGTCGCAGCACGGGCATACAGTCAGTGGTGTTGGACATCCGAAGGCAAGGTGACATCAGACTAAAAGATTATGCGCAGTAGGCATGTACTGTATACAGTAGTAGACAGTAGCGGGCGGGCGGGCGCTGTCCCTCTTGGGGCTTCAGCGGGGAAAGTTAAGATAAAGAAAAGAGACGATAACAGCAACGAACGGCTACTTCGTGATGATCGCGGGGGGGGGGGGGGGGGGTTCTCATTCGTTGCTCGCCTCACTTAGTCATTTGACCACTGATCACGATCCCTTTCGAGACGGAGCACTGATCGGGGGGGGGGGGGGGGGGGGGGGGGGGGGGGGGGGGGGGGGGGGGGGGGGGGGGGGGAGGGGGTGATTCACAATGGTGCCCGGGTTACAATGTCAAGGAGCCGTACGGCACGGAGACGCAACATGATCCCACCCTTCCTTACTGCTGGGCGCTCACGCCTATCGTAGGTGGTTGAAAACGCCCAGCTTATTATCGTTGTTCTAGCCACATCTTCGAGGGGTCCGAAAGGGGATAAATACTATTAATAGCCGTCGGCGTGCAGCCAACTAAAAACTGAGCATTCATTTCCAGATCGCCCGCGATAAACAACGCCACCGACCGGTCCTGGTACAGAGAGCAAAACTATCTCCCCCGGAACAAAATCCAGGGGCAACAACAGGAGAATACAGAACACAAGGGAGAGTATCCGATTAACCTTTCCTTGTGACCGGTATTACTGCGAGCGAATGCGATCCTTTTTTTTCTGATTTTAATCGGGCTCCAAAAAACATGGAACTCCTTTCTTTGGGGTTCTTGCCTTAAGTGTCTCCGCCTCCCCCGAATATTGCTTAACACGATGCTGTTCCACCTACACGCACAGAGACGACAGCTACAAAATATCTCGCTGTGCGAGTTCGTGGCCACAGCTACGTTAACAGTCACTAGTGCAGGGTACCTGTTGAACTGTAAGAAACAGGAAATCTGGTCCAAGCTGGATTTCTCATTTCAGAATGGGTGCGATTTTCGCCAACATTTAGTATAGCGACTCCCTGAGTTTTGTTATTTTCCGAGTAAATATCAGAATGTATTTTCTTATTACTCATTTCTGTGGGGCGCACGCCCCCGGCACGTTTCTCTGTTGTGATCGTAGCGTGGAGAAAGTGCACAGCGATATCGGTCGGTACCTCGGATCTACACGGAACGGAGTGACAAGGCCTCGGGCGACCTTGAATTTGTGTGTAACGAGTGACGAGGCAGTACAATCAAGAGGGGAAGGGGACATTTTGGTATCCGTACGTAGCACTGGCCAAGTCTTTCCAACAGAGCCCGTGAAGCGTGAGATTCGTAAGTAAACACTCCTGCTGTAGTCACGGTGAGCTACCTGGTACAGCAGTATGCAACAGATCAACTCGTGAACCGTGTGAATCTTACCGGCCCACGGACAACAAACCGGTAACGGTTTACCTGGTACCTGGTACCATAGAAATAACAGTACAGTCAGTACGGGATATTAAAGATCCCCACAAGAAATACTGGTATTACAGCAGTACAGCAGTAGACTACTCGTCACGACACCCACTAATAATGAGAAAACCTCAGGACCTGTGGAAGGACATCTGGGACGTTAACCTAAAAGTCGCCCTGTTTGTACCCCAAGTCGGTACGTATCTTTTATTTTGGACGCGCAGACTCATGTCTAAAAAAGAGTAGAGTGGGTGCCAGTACCCCGGTTTCTTATCTGTTGGTCGGTACCAATTTACGTAGCTATACCACAGCAGAAAGCGAGCAACAAGAAAGGCAGGCTGACAGTTGCAGGAACACGAGAAATTCGGCATTCGTATACTGAAGTTAGTCTAGAAAAACGCACCCATTCAAAAGTAGGGAACCCAGCGTGGACCACCTGTCCACGGCTAGAAGAAGCTAGCCGGCTCTTGACGATTCACGGAATGTTCGGCTGCAACAATGGCAGATTTACAAGCACAACGACCCAGGGTCCGCACATCACTAACTGTTGTTGCGATAGGACGATAACAACAGCAGTGCAGTAGTGCTACTGCTGTTGTACTGCATGTAGTACAGTAGCCTCACCTGTTTTAAATTCAAGCGGAGTACGCCCCACTCCCCTACAGGCTGCTCGATCCCGACTGCCTTGAGAAATCCCTAGAGCCACTGCTCTTGGGGTCTGCGTTTCTCTTTTTCTTTCTGTGTTCTTACATATAACGCGGGTCAATATGACATGTACCAGGTACAGCAGTTCAGTGCTCTTTCTACCCATCGGCATCCAGCACACTCAATGTCCGTGCTGATTCTTCAGTCCTAGAGAGATAGATACAAGCTCTGTGGTCTCAAATACGACACAGCAGAGATACCGCATTGTTTTTGAGTAGACACTGCAATGCCGTGGATACGACAGGTACGAGTACGACATACGTTTTTGTGTTTTTATTTGTTTTTTTACTTTCCAGCCCCAAAAACTCGTATGCATTCTATGAAGAGGATGGGTTGACAGCAGTAGTATATCCACGGTACGTACGAAAATGTCCCTCGTCATATGTTATGTTGCCACCGACATCCGATTCACACTCTCCATACGTGTACGTATTGTTCTGTGGTATCATAAGTACGAGGACGCGCAGCACTTGCCTACCGATTCAAACGCATTTCCCGGCAGCAATCGATATTGAGTACTCGTGTGCACCATATACCTGGCTGGTACCGGAGTACAGAGACCAACAGCCAACCGTGCCCTGTGGGTGAAGCAAACAGGGCCAGCTCTTTCATCAGCTTTCTTGCGCGGATAGATGGCACGCTAAACGTCTACCGGTATTATTAACAAGTTTTCGCTTCCTTACTATTGCTTTCGCTTTCCAGTGTGTTGCCTTGTACTCTGAAATGACGGTCACCTTGATGACCCTTTGACTGACCGCTACCTATACTAAATATAAAATATTGAGTGTTTACTAGACCTTGCTGCGCCCAAAGAACGGTCTCCTTGCCCTGCGTATGGGTAAACTAACAAAGATATTCGGGGGCAGCCGAGGATGAAAAAGCACGGAACAAAACAACCGAAACCAAACAAAACGAAATCACCCATCATGCCACCAAAGAAAATTAGGCTCTAATGATCGCAGAGCAAGGGATGGTCTTTGTACGATAACTCTCGAGGGCCGAGCCCGCTGCTGCTAGTCGTTGTGCAAGCCAGCTTTGTCGTTCCCTCGGGCTCGGGCTGTCACCAGGGCATGCACGCATGGTTTGGTTTTGAAAGTTATTGGGACAACAAGAAGAAAGCAGTGGCTCTCGGAAGATTCAGAAACATTTGTCCGTAAATTTAAGGAATGATTTTTACTTCACATGAATATTAAAACGCTCCTTAAATTTCCGGACAAAATTGAGTTCATAATCAACTACCGGCACAAATTGTACCACCTTTTTTGAACACTTACCGGTGACAATTGTCTGTGCGGTATCGCTATCACGCAACATACATATCACAGCCACAGCAGAGAGACGAGACAGGGATTGATGCTCTCACCTTCTTGCTCGATACCCTCGCCCTCGCGGTGCTCTACACTCTTCTGTCACCGCTTGCAAGTGCACCATGTGCGTTCTTTTCAAATTGCCTTTTGACGTCGCAACTCTCACCATCAGTGAGTGGTGCTGTGTACCGTTGCTTCGTATCACCACGGATTCTCACACGCAGACATCTGAAATCAGAAATAAGACGCAGGGGCCCATGATCTCACCTTATTGTTCGATACCCTTGCCTTCGCGCTAGCTTGTACTCTTCTGTCGCCGCCTGCAACTGCACTATGCGCACGCACCGTTGGCGAGGAAGAGGGTGTAGAGGGTAGAGCTAACCCTCTCCGCTAGCTTGGTAGCTCCGTAGCCTACCAGGCAAAACGAAATACAAGAACAAAGAGCATCTGAGTTTTATATTGGTGAAACTAAAAATATGTCACTTTATTTTTATAGGAGTAGGTTTTACTAGAGGTCGGTATCACTTCTGAAAACGCTCTGATATGATATATGATATATTTGTAAAAAAAAAGTGATATATGATATGATATGATATATCATATCATATCATATATCATATCATATGATATGATATGACAGAAAACCCTCCCAAGCGCCCGAGAATCTCCCGAGATCCACTTTTTTCTTCGAAGTTCCGAGTTCTTCGAAATACCCTGACATGGCTCTAGCTAATCTAGCTCGCACACAAGGAGCCATCATAGCTTGTCTGCTGTAGTCCACAGCAGCAGTCGTTCTCACGGCATGGTCTTCTTTGTGGTTCGCGTTGAAGTTGGAGTTGTCATTTTTTTATAACGAAGATTTTCGTATTTCGGCTTTTGCTTTTGTGTTAATATTAGTAAAAAGAAAGGCGGAGTGCTGCTGTTGATTTCAGGGTGAAGATTCTAGTATGTGTCGTCAGTGTTATATTGCAGTGTCTTCATGATACTCTATTTTGAGGACAAGCGGTTGAAATTGTCTGGTGATTGCACACAGCTAGCTGCTGCTGTGCATGCCTTGGGCCCGAGGTATTCCTGATTGTTGCGTGCGTAATACCTTATAGCAATGTGCGCCTTGTTTATTCCGTGGAAGCGAAATATATGCTGTTGCACCACCATGTACGTACGTACGTGGTACGTATGTACCCCTAGTATAGCTGGTATTTTATACTGGTATAAAACTAAGAAAGCACGTTATAATAATATAGCCTACCAGGTACTATACTGCTGTATATAGTATAGGTGTTGTAGGCGAGTAGAGCCTGGTAGAGGAGTTAAATATATACTACTAAATACCAATTAAAAAAATGTAAAGGTTTCCAACAACTATAATAACTCTCGGCATCATGCCACATGAATACATTATGCTACTTTATGCTGCTCTTCTCGCTGGCTGTGTGTGTGTACATGATCACCCACCTTTCGTCCCAGCTTGTGCTCGAAAACGTTATACGAGTAATATATACGGTTCGCCCTACTATTACTGACTGACGCTGGACACATGTTTGACTATTGAAACATGTGCTTACCAGCAGTGCAAGAAGAGCATTACACCCCACCCCAACCCAAGAACGTCCTTGGCTACTGCTGTGTGGCCTCAAAGAAAGCTGAAATCGTGACTTTTATTCCATATCATATCACATATCATATCATATCATATGATATATCGATATCATATCATATGATATGATACGATATGATATATCATATCACAGGGTTTTTTTTGTGATATTGATACGCTTATATCATATCACATATCATATAATATATCACATTTTGTGATATGATACCGACCTCTAGGTTTTACCATCTGTGAGCTCGGATCTTTAGGGGTATTTTTTGCTTCAAAAAATTGCGTGGCGCGGTCTGCACTACTTTGGAATCCTCGTCCGCAATTGAGAAAATTCGTGGTTCGATGCAAACGCGGCTCAGCCGCGTTTATGGCCAGTTTTGGCCCGTTTTGGCTGCCTGTTTGGGATAGGGTTAGGGGTTAGGGTTGTTCCCTGACTAATTAGGCAGTATGTACGTAGCCTATTATTGAGTCAATGCTTCGTAAGTTGCGGTTCAACTAATTACACCGCATTATGAGTAACGGGATATTTTGATGACCTTTCAGCAGTTGTTCTTGTAGTCGACGAGTTGCAGCCACAAGTCGTCGATAGACGTTGCTGTAAGAGGCCACCAAGATTGAGGAACTGGAGTGTTTGCACACACCCCACGTTCACTCGTCAAACCGGATCTGAACTTACCACAGTTTCATCGTCCTAAGCCTGTACTGCTCTGAAGCGGTCTTTTTTCAAGAGTAGTCATGCGTTCTTCACAATGTCATCCTCGACACACAGCCTGTCTGCTCGGTCAGTTGAAAGACTGACAGCGTCAATCTCTGCAACCTACTGCTGTGCAGGGGTATCATCGAATATTAATATTATTAACAGGTTTTTGAGCCATCGTTTTTCAGCGCGGCGCGCGCATCGGGAACCTTCGTGGGCCCGGAGCAGGAGCAGCAGCTGGGGATTTTACGCAAAGCTTCTCAGCTTTCTTTTGATTTTACACGCAGCTCCTCAGCTTTATTCTGATTTTTCAGCGATCCGACGACACAGCTCGGTTCCGCGATTCAGCGGCCCAACACAGACTCGCGCGGGTGTTTGTTTATATTTTTCAACACCGCGACCGAGACTCGGGTTCGTCTTTTTCTGCTCTATTGTATCTACTATATATTCCAACACAGACTCGGGCGAGTTTGTCTGTTGGTTTGCCTGTTCGTTCGTTGGTTTGTTTGTTTGTCTGTTTAAGGTATGTTTTTGTTTATTTGTACCTTTGTTTCACAGCACAGCGACCGAGACTCGGATTCCTTTTCATCTACTACATCGTGTGCCTCGAAGGAACAACAGTTCCGCTTTATTTAGCGTCGAGAGGTCGCCATGGAGGGCGTGGCGTCCAATAACACCCAGGCAGTCATCAAGAACTGCCCCGTCATTTCAAGAGTACAAGAGCAAGCTGTGCGTCTGCCTGTCTCTCTACAGCAGGGCCGTATTCGACGTGTTTCTAGGCAAGGCCCAGCCATGATCTACTCTGGGCAGCACCGACACCGCGACGCTTAATGTTGTCGCTGAGCACAAATGGCTACAGGCGAACCGAGATCTCTGGAGTGTTCTACTTCTCACCACATCTGGCTCTGCCAACAACACCGTCAAGACGTCCGAGGGCAAGCGGCCAGAAGATGGAGCGGGGCATGGACAGCTGGTGTAGAAGACTCTGACTGAGAAGTACAAAGACCACACCAAGGAAGCCAGAAGGGCGTGCCACGAAATGCCCGTCAACACGAAGATGGAGCCCGGCCAGGATCCGGACGACTTATTTTTCGTTTTGGACGGATGCCGTGATCTCCTCGAGGAAATGGGGCAGACAGTACACGACGAGAGGTACGAGGGCATCATTCTCCAAGCCCTTCCGCCCGAGTACGAGAGGGTGCGAACCACCAGCTACGAGAGGCGGGACTTTGGACTGGACGACATTCGGCACATGGTACACACTATGTACGTCGACAACCTTTCGCGCTCTGTCAATGCTAAGTCGATCGCAGGCCGCGGCATTGCCGTGCAGGTGGTAGGGCACACCAGGAGTTACGTGCAGTGCAACTATTGCAAAGGATTCGGACTCGTCACGCAGGACTGTGCCATCCTGAAGAAGGAGCACCAGCGTGGGCCCAATCCGGGGGGTCAGCAACATCAGCGAAAACAGCACTTGCCTCGCCACGGAAAAACAGTATCAGGAGACGCAAGGAGAGGGGGAGATAGAAATCAGTGGTGATCTTCCATAAGATAGAGCACTACGCATAGCAATGCGGACTGCCGCGCCCAACATGGTGTCGGCAGTGCAAACCCCGGCAACGCCAACTATGCCGCAAACTACATCGACCCACCCCATCTCATTCGCCGCAGTGGAAGCGCCGACGGAGGAGGAAGCGTTTTGGACATTCGGCCGCACGAATGAACTAGTCGACACCAGGGGGTTGTTCGGATCTCTCGGCGGCGTCAGCGGAGAAAGGACTGGTGACTCACTCTTCATGGTCGAGGAAGAACCGGCCCATCAACTGGGATTCCGAGAGCACATCGTCGGGGGTTTGATGGCTATGACCCGTGCTCTAGTGATGGTGGCTATTCTCCACTATCTGTGGATCTCGTATAGCGACTCCCTTTGTGTCCGAATTGTCAAGAACACCTTTGGACAGCCCGAAGTCTTCGGAGGCGTCACCAGTACGGAAGATGGGTCGGCTCCAACGATCGGTCCCACCGCGAGGCCGCGGACACGCTACAGCAACGACTCCGTGAATGTGACAGTGGTGCGTCAGGACATTATTTCGACGACGCCATCATCCCCGGATTTCGGGACAGAGTGAAAGAGTATACGGTGTTGGACGAGCCGCGAAAAATCTCAACCGCAGGGGGGGGGGGGGGGCAATTGGATGGCACTGCGCAGGGAGTGGTCCGGGGCCACATCATCGACGACAAAGGAGTGCGACGATCAATTAAACTTTCGTGTCTGATTGTGCCTGGCCCAGGACGTGACCTGTTTTCGGTCAAGCAAGCTGCGCGCAACGGTATGGTGTCTATCTTTGACATGACGAACCCAAGGCTGGAAACCCACAACCACATATTTCCGCTCCAAGAGCTGGGGCACGATATTTATTCTTTCTCACTGGACCTCGTTGGCGATGGCAACGGGCCGGAGCTGGCAATGCAGGCTGCGGCAAACGCCAACCTGTGGCATCGGCGACTTAGACACCTCAATCGCAAGAGGTTGAACCTTCTAAAAAACTTTGAAAACAACGGGGTGGGTTTCGATGGGCCTGTGCCAGACTGCGATGTGTTGAACCGTAGGCAAGAGTCACCAGCTGGCTCATCGCAAGACCGCCGATCACATGGTTAAACTCCCTTCCCAACTCGTTTTCGCTGACCTTATGGGACCTTTAAGCCCAGAGGCCCTCGGGGGCTGAAAATACATCACAAAGATTTCCGACAAGTACACCAAGTGGACGGAGACTTATTTGTTGAAGTCCAAGCACGACGCTCTCAGCTCATTTCAGGTATTCGTACAATCTGTGGTGATTCCAAGTGGATTCCGCGTCGAGCGGTTGAGGGTAGACAAAGGAGGCGAATTCATCCGCAAGGAGTTCCAGGACTATTGCCTTCAGACGGGGGTGTCGCCCGATTACGCCAACACCAATACGCCACAGCAAATTGGCATGTCCGAACACGTTGGAAGAACTCTTGCAGCTATGGTGCGGTGTATGCTTGCCGACAGCAGGCTGCTCAAGTTTCGGTGAGGAGAATTGATGTCCACGGCGGCGTTGCTGGGCAACAGGGCGCTGCACTCTGCAATCGGCATGCAGTTTCCATACAAAATGCTACACGGAACGGAGCCGGGTCTGAGACTTCTTCGAGTCATCGGTGCCCGGGCCTTCGCGCATATTGAGACCCACTCCAAAAATCTTGAACTCAAGGCGGTGGAAGGACGATTGGTTGGGTACATTAACAACAGCAAGAGCTGTTGCGTTTACAATCCAGCCACCCGGCGCAGTATGGAGAGCCGGAACGTCGTCTTCGTCGAGACACCATCGCGCCCATTCCCGCCACCGTTGGAAGAAACTTCGCAGCAAATTAATCCGCCAAGCAGCGGCATGAACGACCATGACCACAGCACAGACGACAACTTTCCACGCAAGCTTCGCGATAACACTTCTGTGTTGGAATCGCTTCCGGGTGCTTCTGCTGACCACATCGCCGTCGGTGGGCTCTCAAACAATCCACCGGTGGCTGAACTCTTGGAGCAGATCAGCGAAATCACTTGGAGGGACACACTGGATGGAGGAGCTGCAGGACCACCGCAAAGAAGGGGCGATGCCTGGGGGAGACCCTATGGACGGAGTTTCACAGGAGGTTGTTCTCGAACCACAGGAGCAAGCGATATCGCCCGCGGGAGCGTCCCCAGGAACACCACTGACTGGATCACAGTCGCTTCCACAGCGGGGACATTCGGGTCTAGAGGCGACTCCTGCGGTTACACGTGCCGTCAGTGCAGCAATATCATTAGCGAGGCGTAACGCCAATAACCGTTGAGATTCTGCTCACCTAGCGGCGATCGCCACTGGGCCCGTGCTGTCTGAGCTCCGTGGGCTGAGGCTCGATACCAAGGAAATCCTGCCGGATATTGCGCATGAGACGTACGGAGCAGATTCTGCCGTTGAATACGCTTACGCCGCGACGACCATTCAAAGCTGTTCGGCCTGGGAGAATGCGGAAATAATTCCAAACACCTTTAAAGAGGCCATGACTCTACCAGCTACAACTCAGTGGAAAGCGACCTCGGACAAGGAAATGGCAAGCCTGAAAAAGAACAATGTCTACACCTCCTGCCGGCAAACTCTGTCCCCGCGGGACACAAGATTGTCGGCAGTAGATGGGTTTACAAGGCCAAGGCGGACAAATCACACAAGGGAGGCGTTGTTGTACTAGGATGGGGGCAATTGCCGGGCATTGATTGCGGCAGCACGTTTGCCCCCGCCTGCAGACTCCAGAGCATCCGTGTGGTGCTGGCAATAGCGACGGGGTACAATCTGGAGTGTTGGCAGCTAGACTACAACATCACCTTTCTGAACGCCGATGTCACAGAGGAAGTGTACGTCAAGATGGCACCCGCATTCGAGCAATTCGACGAAAACTGAGTCCCACTGGTAATGAGGCTGTTTAAAAGTCTAAACTGCCTCCGCCAGAGTCCGACTAACTGGTGGAACACGATCAACAAACATGTGGCGAAAATTGGCTTCAAAAGTCTCAAGTCGGACCCGTGCGTCTACACCTACTCGGAGTGCGGTGCCGTTTATATCCTTACTCTCTATGTCGACGACATTCTTTTGCTCGGAAAAGACGTCCTAGTGCCGAGGCGGATCAAGCAGAAGCTCATGGGTCGTTTCTCAATGACGGACATGGGAGACGTGTCACTCGTGCTCTGGATGGGTGTAACCCGTGACCGCGAGAAGGGGACGGTGACCATCACCCAGGAGAAATATACCAAGTCCCTGCTGGAGCGGTACGGTATGGCAAACTGCAATTCAACGTACACTCCTGGTTTGGGAAAAGAGCTGTCGTTGGACCAGCCGGAGGAGTGGCTTCTAAGTAAGGAGGAGAAACAACGTTTCCAGGCCATCACGGGCAGCGTAGTGTACCTTGGACAGGTGACTCGCTACGACATCATTTACGCCGTCAATCAACTGGCAAGGGCGATATCTAAACCGTCCAAAGCTCGCATGGCGGCAGCCAAACACCTACCTCGCTACCTGGCCGGAACGGTGGATTTCTCCATCACGTACAAGCAAGGTGGCTTCAAGTTGACTGCGTTCTCCGATGCAAACTCGGGCAACAACCTGGATCACGGCAAGTCGATGTCCTCGTATATTGTCTTCCTTGCGAACGCCCCGGTTAGCTTCAAGGTCGGGCTGCAGGGACTGACAGCGCAATCCACTATGGGGGCAGAACTCGTGGCCGCAGCGCTAGCGATAAAGGAAGAGGTGTGTTCTGCTCTAACATGATGAAGGAACTGGGCTTCGCCACGCGCTTCGGCAGCGTACCACTATATATCGAAACACCTCGGCTCTGCACGTCGCCGGAAATCGGACCTGCAGTTCGCGAGTTAAGCACGTGGCTCTACGGTACCTCTTCATCCAGGAACTTGTCAAGGAGGGCATAATCACCGCCAAATGTGTGAAAACAGAGGACCAGCTTGCTGACATTGGCATGAAGCATCTCAGTAAGCAGAGGCAGCGAGCGATACCTCCTCAAATTGATCAGCGAATTCAGGGCCTGAAAGTGAGAAAGTTCAGATGATCAAACCGTAGGGGTTCTTTTTTGCTGATTGTCTTTACTAGTTAATTTCGCGGGAATGGGGGAGTTACACTGCACAAGCTTTATGGTTTTGTATGCATCATCAGTGTTCTAGTGAAGAAGTACCGTTGCTTCCAACAAGTACTGGCGATCGTTAACCATGATCTGTACTTTCGTCATCTTTCTGTCGCTTCCAACAAGGACTGGTGATCGTTAGCCATGATCGGCGCTTTAGTATTGTTTCTATCACTTCCAACAAGTGCTGGTGATCGTTAGCCATGATCAGGACTTTAGCCATGTTCGATCGCCCTGGCATATTCATCGTTTATGCATTGCAACTTGCATTGAGGGAGAGTGTTAAGAAATAGACAGTATGCACGTAGCCTATTAAGTCAATGCTTCGTAAGTTGCGGTTCAACTAATTACACCGCATTATGAGTAACGGGATATTTAGATGACCTTTCAGCAGTTGTTCTTGTAGTCGACGAGTTGCAGCCACTAGCCGTCGATAGACGTTGCTGTAAGAGGCACCAAGATTGAGGAACTGGAGTGTTTGCACGAGGAACTGGAGTGTTTGCACGTACCCCACGTTCACTCGTCAAATCGCATCTGAATTTACCACAGTTCATCGTCCTATGCTTTTATTGCCCTGAAGCGGCCTTTTTTTAAGAGTCATCCATTTTTCGCATCCTCGACACACAGCGTGTCTGCTCCGTCAGTTGAAAGACTGACAGCGCCAATCTCTGCAGCCTACTGTGCAGGGGTATCATAGAATATTCAGAACAAGGGTCAGGGTTAGGGTCAGGGTTAGGGTTCGGGGTTGGGTTGGGTCTTCGGCCGTACCTCGATCCTACCAGGAACCAAAATACCTGAATAGCCTGCCAACTACCAACCTGAAGATCCGAGCTCACAGATTTTAATCAAGAAGACCAAGAAATAAAAAATAAAAGAGCGGTCGAGCGAGCGGCGCACATCAATCATTCTGTATGCACTCCTGTCTCCCTTCTCCTTGTTTTCGAGACCTGACGTTTGGATTCACGTCTTTGTTCAATAAGTACTGCTCGGTAGTGCTTTGAAGTGGAGACTCAAGGAGCTGGTATCTGTATCAAGTGCGCCGCTTGGTATGCTCGACCGCTGCTGCTAAACAGAAACGACCATCTATCTACTGTGGCCCGTCTGCATCGTATCTCAGGTGTGTGCATGAACATCACCTACAAGAAAGTCTCGTACTGGTATATATCAAGAGCAGGAGAAGTCATCATTGCAACTTGCGATATTCACCATACGCATGTCACATCGGGACTACCGGCCATCAACTAAAACAACGCGAACACCGAGCTGAGGACGGACATCGGAGGACCTACATACAACACGTACAGGAAGTATGACATACCATAAGAATAGAGTACGGAGGAGGTATTGGACCTCGCCTCATGAACGAAATCTTTGGAAATCATAGCGTACTTGGACCAGGTTGAATTTCAAGCCGAACCACAATCATCCCGTGTAAATCATCCCGTACCAAATACTACTGCTGTAGAATGTCAATTACCTATGCATGAGCAACAACACCCCTCAAAACCTTATCTCGACACCTATCATCCCGCATGTGATAAATATACTGGTTTATTTGTACGCAAAATACTGATAGGACTACGCCTTGATAATCAACAAAACACCACGAATAACAACATGTAAAACATACCAGGTAAGAAACATCTATACCCTATACATACATACGAGTGCCCTATAACCATGATGCAGCTGTACTGCTGTACCAATACGTACGCTTTCACAATGACCTGTCATCATACAGAAAACCCTTTTGCATATCCATCTCGACGTACCAAGTACCTCGTAAACAACAATAACACGACCCTTGCCTCAGTAATAACACGAGAATTCAATATGAACATCCTTGTACATACATACCCATTTCGCTCAGAGCCGAAAGTAAAATACTCGTAGATACACACATATATCTGAACCAAAATAATTTCTTGCTGAAAAAGCAGGTAAACCTCTGAACTATATATAGCTTCTTGCTAAAATTATTCAAATAAGATCCCGCCAGTACGACCTGGCGTAGATCTTCGACATATCATATCTTGACACATACATACATATCTCGTATACACTACTTTCGAATCCACACAAAAAGCCATATAAAGATCCCGCCAGTACGACAGATCTTACATAAACAACAGAAAGCATATAAAACAATATCTAGCAGGTAGACATTAAAACAACAGAAGTAGCAAAAACAGCAGCAGCGAGAACAGCAACATTATTCACACTTAGAACTATACTACTAAAAAACAACAGAAGTAACAAAAACAGCAGTAGCAAAAACAGCAGCAGCTCATCTCCGAAAGAATTATTCACACTTTTAGAACCAAATCAACAACATTCAATCAATCTATAAATATTTGTGAAATGTAAAGGTTTCAACATGTTGCAACATCATATCAATATCCCTTGTTCGGGTTATATAGCATCAGTGCGCAGAATGATTAGTTAAAATTGTCCTGTTGACCCGGGCAGCATCCAGGGGAGGAGCCGCTGGCCTATATCTTTGACAAGGAATCACATATAGAATACGCGCGCAATAATTGTAAAATTAGGTAAAAATGGAATATAGACGGGGCGTATTACGCAGTTTGCAAAGTTGAGTATCAACTATTTAATCAGTCGAACTCACAGCTGACGTATTTCAAAATTTATAAAATAGGATATCCCGATACCTCCGTTTTCACATTTCGTTTTTTTTCAAGTCCGGCCCTCACGTGCGATCTGCTATTTCAGTTCACGAAATGGCACTGGCCGAAACCAATTGAAAATCGAGCCTGTACTAAGATGTCAATAGAAAAGCGAAGTCAAAAACTTTTCTTTCAAAAATATTGCTTTCAAACAACAGCCGAAAATATCCTCGTACCGCCGCCGTGGGAAAAAAAGGGGAAAAATGTTTGATTCTGTCTGCTTTTTTTTCTAACGGCTGCAGGCGGCGCAATTTGTTTAATCTCGATGAAAATTGTCGACACGATGATAAAGATCAGCTCGTGCGACGATAAGCGCTTGATCTCGAGATAGACTGTAGACCCAGCCCACGGCTAACCCGCTTGGTGACGGACAAGGCCAACGAGTATAGATGACGGCCTCGAAGATATCAGGTGGATCCATGGTCTAGGAGGCATTGCCGGCGGCGTCCTACGGTATCCTCCCAATCCTGTGAAAAAAAAGGGAACTTTTGCGATTCGAGACGGATCGAGAAAAGTTGTCGTTTTTTCACACCAGCGGCCAATTTTTTTTTTTTAGCATACGATGGCCAGCGCCCGCCACATGTTACCAGCCATTGAGTGAACACGGTGACCCTAGGGTGGGTCCGGGCCCCTGCGAGCGCAGTCCGTGCAGAATCCATGACTCAGTCGTTGGTTTGGTCGATCAATGTCTGTCGAGGCAATCGGAATCTCCCCACTTCGAACCAAACATCCGCTTGCGAGTTTTTCTGAAGCCAATCTTGGCCCAATGTCGGCCCCATACTTGATTTTCTCGGGCTTTTCCAAACGTTTGGAGCTTTCCGTTTGAAGAAACGTGCTCACAGCAAGCTGTATTGTACCTGAAAAATTCTGACGGGTATCTTTGGAATTCAAACTTTTTATGCGAACTTTGCGTTTCCATTGGCATAGGTCTTAGTTTGGTCATCTGAAGGATGACTGATATTCTTCGTACGGTAGAAAAAGTCTTCTTCCTCACTTTGTCAATCATTCCCAGCCTGTCTTCCTAGTTCAACTAACACCTGTGTCGCACTCCACACGAAAAAAAAACTGATATTACCAAAGGTCCCGACAACAAAGCCAATGGAAGCACGGCTGCCGCCGTTTTTTTTTTACGAGGGCTTTTCGTTTTTCTGCTCCAGCTCCGAATGTTTCCATCGAGCCAACAATTGGTAGGGCAGGCATGAGCTCCTTGGCGCACTCCCGTGAGTGTGCCAAAGCGACAGCACTTTTGGTGTCCTTCTGCGGGGCAGACCTCGTCGCTGAAGTTCAAAAATGAGGTTCCAGGCGCTTGAATTTTTGGTTTCTTGAACAGTAGTATAACAGCCATTTTTATTTTGTGTAGAACGAGAAGAAGAAACGTACTCGTGGCTTCTGGGTTCTCCTCTGGTCGTTCCACGTCACCAGAAAAAAAAAAGTGCTGTCGCTTTGGTACACTCACGGGAGTGCGCCAAGGCGCTCATATCTTCCTTGCCTAATTTTGGCTCGATCGGAACGTTTGCAGCTCGTAGAGGAGACAAACGAGACGTCCTCCTAAAAAAACGGCGGTAGACGTGCTTCCATTGGCTTTGTTGTCGGGACTGTTTTTCGTGTTTTGTGGGCAGTGCAACACAGGTGTCAGCTGCACCCGTCATCAACTCTATGAACCTCTTGCCCCATCCCCTCTGGTCAAGCATGCCAACGACCCAATACCTCTCCACAACAGATTTCCTCCATTCAATCTTCCACTTTGTTTTGCTCATGAATCTGAAATAATTATTATTAATAATAAGGACCTATCCACAAGTAGTTAGCCTACAGTAGCATATAGCACACACCGGATATAGACTGACAACTTGTACTGAAAACCTACAACACCTTAACCCCACCTTAAAACCGTTTCTTCATTATATGCGTGCTACCAATCCGTTATACATGCCTGAACTCTCATACCACCCCCAAAACCTAAACCCCACATTGATAGTTGTTTCCGCCCCCTCCCCATTTTGTCCCCTGCCCGGGCTGAATTCCTCCGGCCACTACATTAGAAGCTAAAACCCCTGAACCATACCCTGCTCCCTTTTTGTCGCTCTTACTACATCATAAATACATCGCTCTTCCACCTCCATTGACGTTAGATTTCCATTGTCGACACCCCCTCGTTGCTCCCCCAATCCTTCCCGAATGCCAAATGCATACTCTCCCGGTACCAACCCTTGCCTTCCCACTAAATCTCTTAGTGGCACAGTGGCCTGGTTACGAGTCCACACACTCCATCTATTCCCGTCTGCGTATGTAGCCAGAGGATAAAGTATGTCCAAGCTGAGATACGGCATCATCAATTCGAGCATCACTTCAAATCCACCTGCCTCCCCCTTCGAATATGGAATAAACGGTGGCATAATATCCCAACTGAATTTCACTCGCACCAACCACCGTTTTATTGCCTGAAACTACTTCTTCTCCGTACCTCTTGTGATCCCCTTTTGATCCTCTGAACAAAAGCTCTACCCGATCAGCACACCGCCACAATTTAGGTGCTTGCAACTGTACCGTACCACACAAAGAGGACACATCTCCCCTCGTCAAACTAAAACATTTGTGGATATTCCCGTCGTTGTATGCAAACATCTCCGACGCACGCCCCCCCAACTAAACGAAACCTCTAGCATTAACCACATCACTCTGCCCCTATCCCCCCACTCCCGAACAATTAACAATCCCTGCTTCAACATGACTCACGAAACTGGACGCCGAATTCGTTGAAGTTCCCTCTTCAATACACTCTCCCTCGCAATGCCTGCCTTCACCGACTTTATGGTAAAATGTTTCATCGGCAATTCTAGTCCCATTCGGCAATGAAAATGCTAAACAGCTACCTATTTCCCTCCAACCGTCGACGATTGGTTCCACCGGAAAAACGCAACTGCGCCAAATACTTCGCGATCTCACTCGCCACCGCCTCCACAGTCAACTCCATGTCCAAATATACGCTTCTGTGCACAGCAACTAAACGCCACTGCGTCCACAAACGCCAGGCAGCTTTATAAGTGACGTTTGTCGAAGGATCCACTCCGGCCGTCGCCAATAAGCCTGCAAGGCTCCCGAGCACGTCGTCCCCCCACTCTTCCCAAAATTCGCCTCCTGCCCATGCACATGCGGGTAAAGGGAAGATAATCGCGAATGAAATATTTTCGCGGGGCCACCTAGAAATACCGTCAGCCAAAACATTTTTGACTCCTGGAATATGCGCAGCTTCAAGGCACCAACCAGCTCGCATCTCTATCCTGCCTAAATATCGCATCAAAAACGCAGCTCTTGGGTCACGTGTTCCCCCGCACTTATTAACCCACGTCATCGCCGACACGTTGTCTCCAAGCATAACAACGGGCGCTCCAACAATGATCGAGCGGTCTGACTCCTGCACTACCATCACATACGCTGTCATTACCATCCCCAGCAAGTCCAACAGATTTTTGAAATCGCGTTATGCTTTGCGCGCTTTGCCCCCACCTCGGACCTGCTTTGTTCTTCCGATGTTAAACTGTATCTTCGCCACACCCCTGCCTCTGCGCAAAAACCTCCAACCGCACTTATAGTAGCATCCGAGAGCCAATGCCGTTCCAGATCCCATTGCGTGTGGGAAAAACATGGTGAATTTAAAGATGCACCGTCCACCAAATATGGTTCGTGCAAAGCCCATTTCCACCAATCCAATCCGCGTGAAACTCTTGGTCTCATAATACAATAGTCCCCTTTGATACCGCAGCCAACTGCCCGTCACCAGACTCCTCCTGGCCTCCCAGCCCTACCATCCACAACAACCTCCACACAAAGAAACGACCTGGCCTCATGACCGTGGCCACATGACGCAATTTCCCTGTCAGAGTCCACATCTCTTTAGCGGTTGCGGTCTAGTCGACGGCCACTTTCGCAACAGTAGTGAAACTGCGTTACATTTTCGTTCCGGAAATTTCATCCTCATTCGTTGCGTATCAATATCAAAACCCATAACTTCTTGACACACTGCCCAATTCGTCAATTTATTTTGTGACAAACAAGGTACGGGATTTTTGCTGTCATCACCAAACATCTTAAGTAAGCCGAAATCGCAGAAAAGGTTGCTAATAACAGCCGACTCAAGTTACCACGCTTACATGCTTCCAAATTCAGCATGTCGTCGACGTACATCTCAGCGTAAAACTCCGCCTCTTAGTATCCCTGCAGTTCAGGTACGACAACGGCTCCAGGAGGAGCACACATCGCACTTGACCCTTTCGCATGGTTCAAAACTTTAACATCCTGTGCTATCAATCGCGCTTCTGGCAAAATCGCTGCTGTATTAATGTCAGTGTTGCGATGCCAGTGAACAATTGCCGCAGCCATCAAACCCCACCATCCAGGTGACGAACGCCAACTGAACGCCAACCTGAAATCAATAACAATGTACTCCCCTACCACATATGAAAAAATAGGTGCTTTATCCCGCTCAATGTGAACTCTTCTAAATGCGTCCTTCACGTCTATTTTTAAAATATAAATGGGCACTTCCGTGCCGACTTGTTCGCGACGAGCGCACGTTTGCGCGATAAATCTGCATAGGACCTCCCCTAAATTACACGCAGGCCCTTTGTCAAAGTCAGTGTCTGTGTGTACATATCTTACTGTAGAATCTAATGTCACTCTCACTTTTTTTCGTTTCTCTACCACAACCAGTGGGGACATCCTAAGCCCCCGAACCGTACGAGTTACCGACCGGCGTAAAGGTAGAACGTGACCACTCACTATGTCCTCCATGAGTCTGTCCAGCAACAAACCACTGTGCTGTAACGTCTGGAATGATGCCCATATTGCAATGATGAAACACCCGTCCCTTCCTCAGGGAGTCGAGGACTTGGTTCACGCGAGGAATGGGCAGCTGGCTGAGGCTGCTGATCTGGTTGAGTTTCTTGTAGTTCACGGTGATCCGAACGCCTACAGACTTCTCCGGGATGGCCACCAGCGGGCTCCAGTACGGAGAGGTCGAGTGCTGGATCAGGCCTGCCGCGAGGTACTGGTCCAATGTGGCCTCCACTTCCTAGGCCAGGATGGGATTGATGCGGTGCGGTCTGGACGTGACAGGAGTGCTTCCTTCCGGGACCGAAATCACGAAAGGCATCAACGAGCAGGAACACAAATCCGTCTTGGACTTCGAGAAAACGTTCGGAAATTTGCAGAGAACATCCCCCAGCTGTTCGATGGCCTCAGGGGTCCAGTTCCTGCCGTGAAGGTCAGAAGCCACCGCTCGCGGATGTAACGGCAAACGCGCCCAGACGCACAGGAACGAAGCTCGCTGTTCTGGGCTCAAACGCTCAAGCAGTGTAGGGGAGGGCAAGGCTGGAGCTGCGACGGGGCAAGCTGTAACTGCTGAGACCGGAGATACCTCATATAGTTCGGAGGGAGGGCTGAGGGCTCGGTTGTCCTGCTGCAAAACGTCCAGCGAGACGCTCAGTAGTGGGGCGTGGGCGACGCCGAAGATATCCCCTGGTTCGAGATCCGCCAACCCAACGAGGAGAAGAACCTGTCGCCCGGAGGGGACGAAGTGCTCCTCGACCGAGGATAGGTCGGGCTGGGGCATCATCTCGACCAAGTAGTGTCCAGTGAGAGTCGGGGAGCCATCGCTACGAACCAATTTGACAGCAAGCAGTTGGGGATCGTCGGACAAGGTGATGCCTGCAGCGCCCTCGTAGCGTAAATGGAAGCCTCCACCCGAAGCGGCGGGGTCGATGGCGTACGCAGACATGCCTGTCGGGGCGTGGTGAAATAACTTCAGCTCGCCAAAAACGCGTTGGTCGGACGGCCGAGGTGGCAGAGAGCGGTAGGAGCGGCTATTAAAACGCATCCAGCAGCCACGTCCCAGTAGTACTGCATGCTGCATCACTGAGGGGGGAATCACGTAGGCCCAAACTGCGAGGGGGTATGTAGGCTCATTTTCTCGAAAAAATTGGACGCTCAGACTCACACTCGTCGAAGTCTTTAGAGGGGGCGGTTCGTCGAATCCCCTCCAAGAACGAGGGGACCATTTCTGCTCGCATGCGATGGATGCCGCAACAACCGAACGCATGCGGTCCAAAGCATCTCGTCGGATGAAAGTCTGTGAGGAGCCAGTGTCAAGAAGTGCCATGCAACCAAAAAGTGCAAGAACGCCAGCTCCGCTGTGAATCGCGATTTTTGTTGTGCAAGAGGCGTCGTCAAGAGTAATGGTGCCCCCGACGAGGCAGGGGCCGTGTTCTGGCAGCGCGAGGGAGGGGTCGACAATACGGCCCACATCCAAAACCTCGGGGCTGCGATCAGCGGGCGCGTCAGATAAACAGATCGAAAACTCCGAGGGATGACGTGGGCATGCGCGGGCCACGACCAAAGGGCAGGGCGGCGCTGGTGAAATCTGATGAATTCTGTCAGGCGTGGTCGGAGTGAAAAAATGATGAGAGGAGGCGGGGGTGTGTTAACCGGCTTCACTTGAGCGGAGGTATCGCGAACGGTGGAAAGAGCTTTCCCGCGCAACATTTTCCCACGCCACCGAGAGGGGTCTTGAGCCTCGGGGTCGTCTGCCCGGGGACCGATACCCCACACGGGGTCAAAAGGACTGGCTTCAGCCAAACCTTTGATGGAAGTGCTCAATAGGTGCTGCTTCATGGTCGGGTTCTGCGTGAATTTGGCAAAAGTACCAGCAAGGACGGCGTCTTCCCGAACGCAGTCCCAGACAGCGCAGCCGAAGTTTTGCACGCCTCCACCGAGGCTTTTGTGCTCGCGCGGGTCTGGCGAGGCCATAATCCGCTCCGCTTCGTCGTGGTCCTGAGAAAGGCGAGCCTTTTCCGCCATCATAGACTGCTCCGCGCAGGAATATGACCCATCGTCAACGACAAAAGACGAAGGTGACCACTGCGAAAAATAGGAGGGGGGCTGCCAGACCAGTACCACCCGCTCCGTTGAATACTCGAGAATAGGGTCAAAGACCGACGGTGCCGAGTCGTCAGTGGTCGCGGTTGCGGTGTACGGGGGGGCAAGTGTGGTTCTCTGAGAACACTGAACCCCTGGTGCACGAGGCGAGTCCGGTTCCACGTATACTGGCTCTGTGTCACCATTGCCAGTAGGCAAAAAATCGCCAGAAGGTTCTCTTGCTGCACCCGATGGTCTCTGTCCTAGATCAAGGGGGGAAGGCGGCTCTGAGCCCGTTCTGCTTGACGAGAGCTGCGATTCTTCCGACTTTAACGGGTATGTTGTCCGATTGATCTGACCGGAGACCGTGGAGTTACAACTGGCTCGACGAAAGAGGGCCTGCAAACCCTGTAGCCGACTTCAAGAACGGTGCTCGGGTGGGGGGCAACAAAGGGTCCACCGGAGACGTGTCGACCTGGTGAGGAAGGGGGACGAGGTAGCTACTCTTGTCGACTCCTCCTTAATAGGAAAAAGGGTGGAGCGGCCACCGTTATTGCGAAGAAATGCCGAGTCGGGCTTCAACCGAGATCTCGGGGTTTCGGTGTTGGCCTTCCCGCACCTCAAACCGACCGCCACCGAATGGTCGGGAGGTGAAGGAGGGAGACACCCTCGCTGAAAAACGACGCGACGGCGCGACACCCGTGGTGCTGCGCGGTGCGTGGCTTGGGAGAGCGGCGTTTTTTTTTCGCGCTTGGTCTCGTGCCCAGGTTGAGGGGACCGGCGTTTGAGGCGCGGGCTCTCGACGCCGGGGAAGACGCCCGGGGACTCCCCGGTGAAATAAGTGAGGCTGAGTCGCTGTGTCGGGCCGAAGTACGGGGCAACGCGCGGGGCGGGAGCCGAGCAGGTCGGCGCTGAGCGCTGAGCGAGCGTGGGACGGGAGGACTTTCTGAAATCAATGTGTTTTCTCCTGGCAATGCTGGCGGCGGACGGGCAGGAGGGGCCGGGCCACCGTCGACCTTTCAGATACCGGCGCGGAAGGTGCCTGGCTGGCGTCCGTTCGGGTTTCCGCCCGAGTTATGCGAAGCACCGTAGCGAATCCCCGAGGCGGGAGCTGGGGCGGAAGAGGCAGGGGCGGTCGAATCACCACCGTGATGGCCGGAGTTAGACTGTCGGTGTCCTCGTTCCGCGTGTGTGTTGTAGCCTTCACCTTGTCTGTTCTGCTGACCCTGGCCGTGGTGTTGCCCACGCGAGTGGTCGGGACGACGCCTGTGTTTCTTCTGGTTGTGTTTGTTCGGTCGTGAATTGATTTCGTGGCGGTATCTGATCATGCGTTCTTGCCAACGACGGAACGCCTCGCCGTCGCGTTCCGAGGTCGGGGTTCAAGATACCGCTAAGGTTTAGAATGGGGTCTCTACACTGTCGGAGAAAGTATGTGTCTTCGTGACCGTTCAAACAGTGTCTTCAGTTTTCGCTGAGGGCGGCCGCGCGCGCGGACGATGAAAGTAGGCCGCTCCAGATTGGAGCGTCCTCGGTCTGGATGGACATGCAAACAGCGTGAACTTCAGCAAAGTGGTGTTCTTCTAGGGGCCAGCAGTTGGAAGAGGTGTCAAGCCACGGGTTGAGGCAGTCAGGGATGGATTTGTTGACATTCATCACAAGCAGATTATTGCGCGATCCCGTCTGCCATGAAGGCGACTGGGGAAGCGTCTGGCCTTGGCCGCGACCATTACTGGCAGGCCGGGGCCCCGACGAGGCGGATAACCGCACACCCGTTGAAGAATCAGGCAAAGAAACATATGTTTCGTCGATGATGACAGGTGTCTTATTATTTCGCAAGAGTCTCGAAAGCCAACCACATGGCGTCTTATTATTTCGCAAGAGTCTCGAAAGCCAACCACATGGCGTCCAAAGTGCCGAACGGCCTCGATAACGAAGCGAAAACTCCCGGGTACAGCGTGGGCATAAAGATGAGGTACTGCTCGTTCACTGACATCCGAACCGCCTCCAAAATAAACTTCACCCCCGGTGCCAAAACACGCTCAGTCCCCGTCGCTGCCGACACCACCCCTCGAAAAGCACGGCTAAAATCGCAAAAGGGGGTCCCGTTAGGCACGCAAAATTATGCAACTTGATGTAGCTGGCCCAGGTATCGGTGCGGTCGAAGTGGTTGCTCAGTAACCTTGGGAGGAGCGTGAACGCCTCCGGTCCCGTCGATCCGGCTGCGAGGGCGCGCGACACCTGTCCAAAAAAATCATCCATCAAGGTAGTGAAAGGGGCGGTCGTGGGCTTGTCAGGCGCGATGGCGCGCGCGAAGGATTTCTTGAGGGGATACTCCCAACCGGGGATCCAATCAGTAGAACTAAGGCCTTCATGGCTGCCATCGTTGCACATCATGAGGATATTATAGGCGGAGGCCTTGGCCGAACGAGTGAGTTGTTGCGCGGCATCGGAAGGGTTGATCGAAGAGGGAAAGGGTAGGACAGAAATGCGCGACCTGTTTTAGAATCCTAGGTGTTTGTACGCCCGTTGAACGTCGGCGGTGTGCTTTATCGTGGCGGCAGCGGTGGCGGAGTCGATCGCTGATGTTCGGGCGTGAGCAAGGTTAGATGGCACGGGCTTGGCGCGGTCATCGGACATGGTCAGATAACCAAGAAGCGTGGCGGAAGAAGCGACGTCAGTCAGCGAGGGAACCACTTGCCACTTGCCTCTTGCTGGTAGCGCCCGTAACCTCGGGGACGGGGGCTCTTTTGCCGCCGTCCGAGGAGGAACTGGGCGAACTGGCTCGAGAAGAGTTTCCCCGTGGGCGGTAGCGGCTCTCACTCGAGCTCTCCTTCCCCTTGCCTCGGTTTCTCCGACGTCCAGCCCCGTTTCGCCGACACATGCCACTGCCGTTGTCCTCGCCTAAGCCCCAGCGGAACCTACCGTCCGGACCAACCGAATCCCTTCCAACCCTCGGGGCGCCGGCGGTCCTGGTCGCCAGCGCGGCAGCGAGAGCGGTCCCGGGCCACAGAGCTGGCGTCAACTCCCGGGTGTCCGCTGAAGGAGGCAGGGTGGTGTTCACCATCCGGTCCCTCGTAGGGGAGGTGGGGTCCCTGGTGGGCAGAGTGTGCCCGTCGCTTGCAGTGGAGGTGATAGGCGACAGGTTCGGGCCAATGAATGGTGGTGGAAGAAGCGTCGTGCGCCTTCCGGAGGCTGACCACCAGAGCCATGATGTACGCCCGGCGTTGCTGGGCCTCCCAGGAATCGCCCGCCATCATCATCCAAGCGTCGTGGACGCTGAGGTCGTCTGCGGGCATCTCGCGTCGGAGGCGGCGAGCGGCAGAGACCACCAGTGTCGCCGCCTCAGAGGGGAAGCACGGGTTGGGCTCGGGCCGCCCATGCAGGCGACACTCCCCTGCAGGAAGTCCAGATCCCCGGTACGCTTGGTCTGGGCGTCGACCGCGATCGCGCCGGGGGGAAGCGGGTCCGAGGGGCCAAGGCCGGGGGCTGAAGTGGGGGCTGGAGTGGCCTTCGTCGTGGTCGCGGCGAGGGGAAGGCCCTCAGCTGAGGCCCTTGTCTCGGCGGCCCGACGGGTCTCGGAGGCGCCGTTCGCCCGGGCAGCCCGCAGAGCTTCACTGGCGCGAGAAAAGGAATCTTGCGCACAAGAGCCGGAGCGCGCGGCGTCCTCGGAGGCTGCGGCGGCAGCCTTGGAGGCTCTGGCAGCAGCTGATGCCGCGCGCTCGGCCGACACGCGCGCCTGCGCCCGACGTCTAGCCGTTGTCGCCGAGGCAGCCGCGAAGGCCTCGGCGGCGGCCAAAGCCCTCTCGGCCGTGACGACGTCGGGTTGGTCGTCAGCGGCAGCAGAAGTCCGCTCGGTCGCGTCAGCGTCGGCCTGATCGGGCGCCGGGCGTCGTACCGTAGTCCCCGTGTCGAGGCCCGAAAGAGTGGTGGAACAATGCTGGAACAAAACTGCCTGGTCCTGCGACAAAAGAGAAGTCCGTGCTCCAGGTAGTCGGGGGGGTGGGGCTTGGGCACTGTCTGGTTCCTCGGCAGCCAGTTCTACGTCCTTTGGGGTAGCCAGATGCTCGTCCTCTGAGTCAAGGGGCTCGAATTCCACGGCGTCGTCCAGAGTCGTGGGGTCCGAGGGCTGGGGTGTCCTCTCTCCCGACAAGGGAGAGGGGCGGTAAATCCTCAGGCCGCTGGGAGACCTGGCGGGGCGGGGTGACTCCTCCCGTGCTTTTGTCGTCCGTGACATGCTGAGGCCGGGGCGGGCGAAAAACACCGGGGCAGGGGACGACGCCGGGGGGGACACCGGGGCAGGAGGGGACGGGAAACGGCGGCTCTCAGGGTCGTGGAGCGAAAAAACAGCGGTGGCAGTAGCCGCGGGTTGTGCTTCAGCAACTTGTATAGCAGTGATCAAGGCATGGCGCGCCATTTGGCGAGCGCTACGAGCGCTTGGGGAACGAGCATCGACCCCAGAGGGTGTCGCGATAGGACGGCGGTCGTCACAGTTTGTACGTGTACCAACAGCAAGTGTGGTTGGTTTTGGTACGTCTCCGGTACTGGAGGATCTATTAAAAGCATCGTCTCCTCTAACAGCAGTATTAAAACTCGCATCAGCACGAGAATTCGCAGCAGAATTGTCGCGGGTGGCTACAGCAGCGGGCAAAGCAGGCGCAATACTGAAATCCAGTGTGACGTCTTGTGGGTGAGGGGCGGGAAAAAATTCACGAGTGGCCGTAGTGCTCCCTCTAACAGCAGCATTAAAACTCGCAGCAGTAGTGGAATTTCCAGCGGAACCGGCGTGGGTGGCTACAGCAGCGGGCAAAACGGGCGCAACACTGAAATCCAGTGTGCCGTCTTGTGGGCGAGGGGCGAGAAAATTTTCACCAGCGGCCGTAGTGCTCCCTCTAACAGCAGTATTAAAACTCGCAGCAGTAGTGGAATTTCCAGCGGAGTCGGCGTGGGTGGCTACAGCAGCGGGCAAAGCGGGTGCAACACTGAAATCCAGCGTGCCGTCTTGTGGGCGAGGGGCGGGAAAATTTTCACCAGCGGCCGCAGTGCTCCCTCTTAACAGCAGTATTAAAACTCGAAGCAGTACTGGAATTTCTAGGATCTCTGTTTGTAGCTACAGCAGCGAGAGAAGCAGGCTCAACACCGACATCCTGTGTGTCATCGTGTGGCCGCGGCACGGAAAAAAAATCACGAGTGGCAGCATCACTCGTGGCCATCCTACGAGTACGAGCAGAGTCGGCCAGCAGTGGAATACGAGGTGGAAAAACAGTCTCAAATACTCTCTCATCGGAGGTAGAACCGACAGCGAAGAGCGCAGCTGGGTTGCGTGGAGAGCGCTGCGTCCAGCTTTGTCCGACGTGCTCCGGCCCGGAGCAGACGCAGCTGGCTCTACGGGCTGGCTGGGTATGCGCTCAGCGGAGCGGAGGCGTCCAGGTAGCTTGGACGGCAGATGGCACGAGTGAGGAGTCAAAGCTGCAAGACTCAAGGCCTGGCTGATCACGCGCGTCACGCGCTCTAAGGAGCGGGGGCTTCCAGTGGTCTAGGACGGCACAACTCGCTCAGTCGAGCGAGCAGGCACGGAAGGGCGTCTTGGGCGAGGCCCGTCTGCCGGAGGCTGCGCGGGCCTCGACGGGGGGCTCTGGCCGAAACTCTCGTTCCTCTTGTTGGTCTGTTGTACAAGGCGCTCGATCCTCATCGACGGGCTTTGGGCGGTGGGGCACGGAGGGGCGCTGGGTCTCAGTGACTCGGCCACCATGAGCGGAAGCAGATCCTCCCACCTCATGAGTCTCCATCGTGCAGTGTGCGGAGAAAACGTACTCTAGGAAAGCCAAGCGAAAAGAATCAGCGACAAAAAACTCGTACCGGAAAAAAGGCGAAAAAGTCCTGAGCCGAAGACGTCACTTGTTAAGATCATGCAGGCGGGACACGTTGTATCCATGGGCAGTTCGCCTATTAAGTCGGTACACGTTGGTACTCACGTGTCTTGGTTGCTTAGAGATAGAAGAGCAGCTTTATTCCTTTCGTGCACGCGACTGAGACCAAGCTCGTGCCCCTCTGGAAAACCCCCGACTTTCCACCTAAGTTACGCCTTTCAAGTATTACCAATACGATCCCAGTGTCTGAACCCAGGTAATTACCGGGCTTTCAACCTCATTGAAGGCAGTATCATATCATAAGCCACCGTCTGTTTCACCAACTGGGATTTAATTGGGATAGCGATGCATTCGCTAACCCTAAGTGTGAGTGATCAAATCAGGGGAGGTGGGGTTAAGGTGTGGTAGGTTTTAAAGTATAAGTTGGCGGTCTATATCGGGTGTGTTCAATATTCTACAGTAGTAGGTTAAGTGTAGATCAGGGGCAGCGCTTACTAGTAATCATCCAGATTCATGAGCAAAATAAAGTGGAAGATTGAACAGAGGAAATCTGGGGTTTGTGGAGAAGTATTCAATCGTTGGCATGCGTGAACAGAGGGGATTGGCAAGTGGCTCATACAGTTGATGACGGGTGCAGTTGGTTGAAGACAGGCTATGAAGGGTTGAAACAGTGAGGAAGAAGACCATCTACTCGTGGGTGTGTACGAGCAGAGATCTGGCATTCGGTAGGAGGTCGGGGAGTTGAAAGAAGCCGCCCGCCCTCCTTGAGGGTTTAGGTATGGTAGGTTTTACAGTAGAAGTTGGCAGACTATATCGGGCGTGTTTTATATACCAGGTATGCTACTGCACAGGTCGAGCGTGGATAAGGTCCAACACGTATTAATAATATTCCAGATTCACGAGCAAAACGAAGATGATTACTTTCACACAGCGGCACAGCGGGCAGAAATTCACTCCAAAAACTCGGAGAAGAGAGATGCGGTTTTCAAACTGCTGAAAATACGAGTTCCTCGCTGTGCTACTGTTGTGACTGCCAGGCTACTACAAAGTAGACGGCAGGTCGACAAGAAATCTCTGTACCGCGAAATATAAGAGTCCACGAGGAGGGGGTAGTGATTCCCAACAAACAGTTAGTTCCGCAACAACAGCATTTCCAACCCAATTTCTACAGCGGGCGGTTTCCTGATAGTTCGGCAACATTCACACGCATTTTCTACAGCGGGGTTTCCTGATATTACGCTTGTACACACGACGGTTCCAAAGTGATCAACAGACGAATACAGCAGATGTCGGTACCGCACAGAGTATCGCAACATAAAAGTGAATTCCTTTTCGTCTTGAAGTTGATACTTCGGCTGCGGCGTGATGGTAACGTATGATGGTATGGTGTGGTGGATGTATTATATGGCTAAATATTGCCTGGTGGTATGGTAGGTTTCAGTATAAAAGGTCTGTAAGAGTCGAATACGTCTCATGAATATCATCTGTAACGACATAATATATCGATCATTGGAACGTACTAATATAACTTCAAAAAAGTAAGGGGTGCGGACAGACTGGCAGACATACTTGCAATTTCCAAAATAGATACTCAGTTTTACAAACTGAGAATTTAGGTCGCTGTAACTTGGGTCCCGAAAGAGTCTTATTAATAGTAATAAATCTCAACACACTACTACTGCTTTTTTCCTGCGGCAGGAGAGTCGAAACCACATAGTAAAAGACAGGCTCTACATACACCGTGCCGTGCAACTACGACGTGCTGCCCGCAACACAACTAAAGGTGTAGCAGCACGCATGTTGTATAACTCTACGCTTCTGCACTATTAGTAACTATCACAGCAAACGCTCGGCGCCGCCTGCTAAACACATCAGCAAACGCGGGCAAACTTGCCAGGGCGTCTATTTGTTTACAGTCTCAAAATAAAAGCCTACACTCCAGCACCGCGAAACTCTACACAGCCTTTCCTGGGGAGCAATAGCAACCACCAGGCACTACAGACTTCTGCTGCGAGGCGGAAACGTGGCTCCCTGCACGAGTATTAAGGTCGACCAACACATATATCGGCGTGCATCGTCCGCCAAGCACAGCAGCAGCAGCCGCTACACCAATAATTTCGGCTGGTCGGGTATAGTGTACACGTGGCACAACAGCAGCAGCAAGCAGCACAAAAAATGAAGACAACACAGCAAATTTAAGCAAAAACATCAATAATATTCAATACGCCACATAGGGTTGAGCAGACCACACGCAAGAGCGAGAAGGGCGCGCACGGTGCACCGATGTTTTTCTTCCGGTGCACGGCCACGAAAGGCCACCTCCACCGTGGTACCGTGAGCGACACAGAGCAGGCAACGCACCCTATGACCCCCCCTGCCGCGGAAAACGATACCAGGTACCGCCGAAGGTCGCCGCATGCCCGCCTAGCTTGCCCTCTCTAGTGCGCACCTCGGTCTTGACATTTCAAAAACTAAGTCAAGCTACCGATAGTCGGGTTCTCTACGACCCTGAGGACCGGCCCTGTCCCCGCCACTCCGTGCCGCCAAAACCAATATATATACCAGCTACCACCGACGGCCGAAGTGTTACCTGCCCGTCTGGTTCACTTTCTCCAGTGCGCAATCCCGGCCATGATTTCTAAATGTCAAGCTAACCTACCGAAAGCCGGATTCTCCGCGACGACGATCGTCGTCCTTCTTGCCACTCCGTGCTGCCGAAACCGGTATCAGGTAAAGCCGGAGTGCCGTGGTGTGCCCAGCCCACCTGAGTTGTGCTCCTCCAACGCACACCCTGACTTTGCCCTTCTGAAAGTAAAGCTCAACCTACCGATTATCGGGTCATCTGCAACGCCAACTATGTACTGTCCCTCTCCTCGCCACCCCTTGTCCCCGAAATCGACATATACCAAGTACAGCCGGAAGGCCGCACCAGTGTGCCCTGTCCGTCGGGTTCGCCTTCTCCAATTCGCAACCCCGGGCTTGCCTCTAAAAGTGTCAAGCTAAACCTAGCGGTAATCGGGTCCTCGGCGACGCCGACCACCACCGCCCCTCTCCTCGCCACCCGACGTGTTGCTCGGCAACCGATTACCCCTGGCCCAATGGTCATTTTCTGCCCGTTGCTGCCGGGACGCGGGAGCGTTGTAGTGCGCGCGTGGCCGGAAAGCGGCTGCTGAGCCGGGGGGTGAGCGCGGCGACGAGCCACCCCGTTCCGTGCTGGGATTGCCCCGTCCAGGGATGAACCTCGGCACCTGGCCGGTTCGACTGCGTTGGGTAGCGTCTTGGTGACCCTGACCGCCTGGGATGTATTGAGTACCAGGGGCGACCGCCCCGCCACTCTCCCGCCTGGCCGCGAGTAAAGCCGCGGCGTTATGGATGGGAAAAGCCGGATCCACCGGGGGGGGTACCGCCCACTCGCGCACAGAAGCAGCAGCGGCATGGGCAGCACTGCTAGAAGAACTAGAGGCCGAAGAAGCAGAGGTCGAAGAAGCAGACCCCGTAGTAGTGTGCGGCCGGAAAGGAGAGGCGCCGCCCGGCCCAGCGTCACCACCGCCCGCAGCAGCCGCAGATCCAGCGTTCGCAGAACCCGCAGGCCAAGCCGAGGCGCCCGCTCCCCCCCGTCGATTTGGCTCGGGCGCCGACGACGTCAATCGTTGACGGGGTCGAGCCTCACCGGTGCTTGCAGCGGGGGCGTCGTTGGCGAAAGCGCGTGGAGCGTCACCACCCGGTGCGGGTGCCTGGGAACGAAACGCCTGAGTAGGAGGGTTCGGCTGAGCACGTTGGGTCGGCTGGGGCCGTTGTGTGGACGGAGGCGGGGCTTCCGTGCCGGGGGCGGGTAGCGACTGACGGCGGTTCTGCTGCGGCGGAGCCTGCTGCGAGTGCGGTGTTGAACCCACGTTGCCATCCTGGCGATCGCGTCTGTTTCTCTCCAGAGGGGGGCTTCGGTTGCCCGGTGGTGTACATCTCTGCGAGTCAACGTTCATCCTCTCGTCCGGCCTGACGACTCGCTTTTTAGGGCCGCGGTCGTCACCGCTGACACCTCCTCGGCCGTACGCCGCCGGTGCAGCAGCCGGAGATTGGTCGCCGCCGGGTGGGATCGATAACGGCCGAACAGGCTCGCCTGTCGGAGAGGACCGTCGTTCTTTTGGTCGACGGCGGAGGGGGGCATTCGCGGCTTTCAGCGCTCGCGCGGCTGTCCCAGCGTCGCCCTCAGAGGCTGCCGGCTGACTACTCCTGCTCCTGAGGGAACAGGGAACCAGGGGAAGGGGGTATTTGGTGTCACAAGTACGCCAAAAGCGTTTATCAAAGCCTCAGGGAGGGCGACATCGCAGATGGATGACACAAGTAGGCCACAAGCATGCAACACGATTGCAAAGATGACCCCACGCAAATTTTTACCTGGTGCGTGTTTTATCCCCAAAATCGAGGGTGCCGACCTCAAGAGGTTAGGGGAGTGCGGCACTTCAGGGTCCAAAACGTGTGTTTATCTCTTCCGCTTCATGTTTCACTCTTTGCACTGCTGTGTGAACTCGTGCGTAGGTGCGCATCGCCCGAGGACGAAAGTGAGGGGCACACAGACGGCCGGGACCCCCCTTTTCACAACGTCGGCGTAAAACTTTAATTGTGAAGATGTTGAACAACGTAGTGAACCCTATAGAGTGTCAACAACCTCTCCACTCGGTACGCCTAATGGTGTGCTACATTGCACACCGTCACATTGCACACTGTCCAATGTCTCCACAAGGCTGTTTTGACGCCCACATAATGCAGGGGGTGGGGGGGGGGAGTACTCACTATCGTGCATGACCGCAGTCGTATGACCATAGACCCTCGCATCCCTACAATGCCGGGACGGAGCACGTCGGGTTTTCACCGGCCGGGAAGACATCGCGTGCACCAAGCGCGAAGGGCCGTGAGGTGTTGGGCGAGTCGCATGGAGGGTGGGCTGCATCCTACTAAGAACCGCTTTAGAGGCAGATTTTCTTGCATATGGATGACAGTATCAATGAATTGATTTAATTTCTGGTGTGGCCACTTCCAGACACAGCAATGGGGTTACTATGTAACTGCCTCGTGGGTGCCTCACCATATACACACTACGTGATACGATCGATCATCCCCCTTGTGCGGAATAAAGGTTATCCCCGCACAAAAATGATCTAACTTGACCGCCAGCCGTGGTAACCGCCAGAGACTATAGTAAAAAAAAAAAAAAAAAAAAAAAAAAAAACGGTACCCTGGCTGTCTAGCTCACGCAGTGAGAGGCGTGTTTTACAGCATCGTCGCCAACCGACGCCAACTCAACCTATATATACCAGGTATATAATATAGCGGGGGGGGGGGGGGGGGGGGGGGGGGGGGGGGGGGGTCCCAGCCGCCTGTGCGCCCATGACGAGGACCGGAACCTGTAGTGGTAAGCCGGATGACCGAGCTCAACTCAGGGCCAGCATCGCTGGAGCACCTGAGTGAGAGGACCCCCCTCGCCGGCACAAGCTCAATTATACACGGTAATGAATTTGCAAGCCGTGTTGTAGTGTGACCAAAACCAGAGATAGTGACTGCTGTGGGCGATGTTCCCAGTAGCAAGCAGCAGCTCGAAATACCCGCTGCAATATCCATCCACACATCAAAACAAGGGATTTGCCCCGAATATCCGCTGATTACCACACCCCATCCCTGGAGCGAATCCACAGGCCCAGGGGATATTAAGAAAACGACCCAACACAAAGAACGAGGCCTGTCAAGAACAGCGACCACCTTGGGTTTAGCGTTAGGATTTGGACTGTTAGTGCCACGCCGGTGTAGAATTGGACTGAGAAATCGAGATACCGAGCTTCCAATCCGAGGTGATACTAATGCTCAGGGTCACTCGCAGTAGCAATGTAATCTTGAGACCACGGGCCCCCATTTCCGGGAAATAAGCAAATGTGAGAACACCATCATCACCATCATCATCATCATCATCATCATCCTTTACTACTGCTGTAGGTACGACACCGCAGCGAAGGCAGAGAGACATCATAATTTACGGTTCGCTCTGCTCCGCTTGCCCTGCTTGTCCGTCCTTATCCATTCTCCCTTCCGAGTCACTTGAGCCCGTCTCGTGATTCCGGGTTGGACCACAAAAACGAGCTGTCTTGTCACCACCACTCGTCGTCCTACCAATATTGGGCGATAGGTTGTGCGACAAGTCCCCCAAACATTACTAGCGGCCGGAAAGGATGCCGTCTCCGACAAAACTATTAATAAAAGCAATCAGCAAAGCTGATTCTACGTACCAGGAGGCTGACGTTGGGCTCCTTTCATATATTTATATATACTACAAATAGCAGTGGCGTGTAATACGGGCCGGCTGACTATATGTCAGCAGATCTTACGAGCTGGGCCGGGCAAGACGCCAAGATAATGGCAGGACTGGATTTCAGAGACGGTTTTTTTTTTTGCGAATCAGAAACCTGAAATCTTGACGCGTGCTTTCGATTAGTGTAACAAATCACTTCACGGGTGAACGTTTTTTTCTTTTTTTTTTCGTGAGCTAGCCCGATATTTGTAGAATTGGGGATATTTGTTCAGCGACGAAGCGCTTAAAACAAAAACAAATTTAAAACGTAAATACGACAGTGGCTCGGAAATCGAAATTTCCAATTTTGACCCCACACTACCTCTTACGAAGCGTAGAAGAAAGCCGGAAAAAAAACGAAATTCTCTTTGCTAAGTGCTTTCACATGTTTTAGACCCGGAGTCATACCGAAATAGGTTCGATCTTCTCAGGATGCTAACGGTATGTTGCTGAGAAGTATCTACGTACACAAAAACAAGTTTGTATTCACGAAAACGTTTACCACTAAACTGTTCACAAAAAGAAGAAACTTTCTGCACCGTACAGCGCCGTCATTCTATGTGTTGCAAACAGCCACACACGTGCTAAAAAACAATACAAACACTGCTTCGTGTGTACGCCACAAGTATCAGCTATCCTGAAAAGTCCAACGTGCGGGCAAGCGTTGTCTCCCGGGAGTCACACAGCGGCCCTGGCTCTTGTTCGTCTTCTCTCCTATACGTTTGGTGAAGTTGAGGAACAGCCCACTAGCCACTGCGCTTGTCTACATACCAGACAGGTCTGGACGCCTTGGGCCACTTGTGTGTGGCTGTGGGAGAGTGGCTGGGAGCTACGTATGCTGACGCTCTGCATTGCGCGAGCTGCGATCGTATGTGTCTGCGTGTCCGCCTTGTTTTTTTTTTTTTTATTATTTGCTGTAATTCCGCCGCAAAAAAAAAAAAAAACGGTTCCATTTTTTTTGCCAGTCTAAAACCTATGTGACATGCGGAGGATACGCTTGGTTTGGGAAAAGGTGACCACTCAACTTGTTGGTTAAATGTGCATCGCACTGTGATTTGGCTGATGACGACGATATGCCCAACTCCGTTCAATTCTTCGTCATTAAAAAGTATGACTGGACCACCTCGTGTGAGTTTTTTTCCCGGCCCAGCTCGTAGGGTTAGGATTATTACTTGGTACACGCAATAATCGTAGCGATGTGCAAGGTGCCTCATGCTACCGGTACTCAGCTTGCAAAGTGGAGTTCGACTGATGAATATAAGCTTGGTCGAGCTCGCAGCTGGCCCCATGAATATTGAATATTCAATGGTAAGGTAGCTCTAGCTGGGAACTAACAAGTGTCTTGGTGGATATTTGAAACTGTTGTCGACTTTTCATTTCATTTTCAACCATGTGTGCTGGTGGAAAGCGTAACAAAAAAAAAACGGAGACATTCCGCCGGACGGCCCGGAGATCCGGCTTCAGGTGTTCCATAGGAACCCCGGTGTACATGTAACAACCGCAGCCTGGCAACTCGTCAGCTCTCCGGGGCGCCAACAAAAAAAAAAAAAACGCGTCAGCTTCGCCTCACCGTGACAGGAGGGACACACGTGGCCCAGTCGCGGATGAAGACGAAGTAGGAGCACCACGCGCTCGGTCCGCGGCAGACCTGCCCTTGTTGCCTGCGACCTGCGACCCTGCATCCGAACGCCCCCGGGCTCGCTCACGATTCGTCTCATCTTGCCCAGGAGTCCACTTCGGCGGCTGCCGAGACGTCGCACCCGACGCCCCTTCGTCTCTTGTAGGCCGACGTTGGCCTAAAACCCTGGACGCGGTGACAGGCTTGCGGACTTGAGGCGACCCGGCCCCCTCCCGACCTGTTTCATCTTGCGCAGGGGTCCACTTCTGCTGTGATACGGGTTGCGCCCCATTTGCTTCATCTAGATCGGGGGTCCATCGCGGTTGCTGGGAAGCCTTAGCTGGTAAACTCTGGTCTTTGGCGGGTCGACGCCGGTCGGCAATGGCCGTGGTGCTAGTGCCACCCAGCCGCCGGGCCGCTTTTGCCATTTGCCGAATGCTATGGGCCTCTTGGGGTTTCCTGCCTGCCGAAGAGGCCGCGCCCCCGCCAACAGCAGCGCTAGCTTGTTGCACGGCGGCGTTTCCGCTTTTGCCCGGGCCCGGTCGAGCATGGAGCTTTCCCACCCTGGTCGCGTCTTTCCTCGCGCGCTTAAGCTGGTCGCCCCCTTCGCGCTCGGGACCCCTCCATCGGCGCGACTCGGAGGAAGGTGCGTCCGCCGCTGCTGCCCCTGCCGTCCCCGTCGCCCCCACCGCCGGCCTTTCTCGGCTTTCGCTCGCACTCGTGCTGGAGCTGCTGGAGCGATGACGGCGACCACGGGCTCTCGCTGCCGCTGCCGCGGCCGGCGCCGCTCGCGAGCGGGCGTTGCGGATCTTCGCGAGGACGGCGGAAAACGCCACCACCTTCGGGCAAGGCGGAGCGCTGCTCGTGCGCACCACCACGTGCGTGCAGAGACGGCGGCGGCGGCTGTGCGGGCTCCAGCTCGAGAGACGAAGAGCGTCCACGGCTATCGTTGTCCAATCGCGCGCCTCTGCTTTTTTGGAGACCTCCCCACGACGCGCGGCACTGATTGATGGGCCGAGCATCGCAGGGGTCGGGCGGCGAGCCGTGAACTTTGCGCTCTCGCGGCGGCGGAGAAGAGGACCGCGTGCGGCGGCGGGAGCCTAAGTCGCCGGGAATTCCTTCGTCGCGCCCTCTCTCCGTATCGGTGCCGGACTCGAAACCTCCACCTCTGCTCCCCCTGCCCTGGTCTGTTTGCCTTACCTTGCCTAAGGCTTTCTCCACGCTTTTGCTCACGTCCTTTTCTACCCCCTTGCCTCCGACTACGCCCGGACCTCCGACCCTACCACGAGTACGGTCGCGACAACTGGCGGTATGCTTAGTGACCTGACCTCCACCGGCGGGAGCACTCGCCCCCCCCCCGGCAGCCTCGTCGCCATCCCGGCAATCCCTACCTCGAAGCATGGACCTCTGCCTCACCAACTGTTTCATGATCGCCTGCTTATGCATCATGTGGCGGTTTGCACGTTGCGTCGATCCCTGAAGCTTCTTCCAAGTGTCGGACCTCTGGGCTGTGCCGAGGTAAGCACCCCCGGTAGTGAGCCTCCACTTGCATCCTTCCTCTACAGATTCTTCGAACTCGATGTTTTTCTTGATACAGTATGCGTTCTTCGGCTGGCGGCCTGGCCCGGGCCTTGGCGGCTGGGCCCGTCGGGCTGGCTCTGAGTTGCTCCCGCGATGGAGTGAATCCAAAACGCTGTCGTCCGCGGCGGCGTCTGCAGAAGCCCGGTTCGGCTCGGGTTCTCCCTGGTCACGGTTGCTACCGCCGCTGTATTAAACGGCGTCGGTGGTTTCGGGGGAGGAGGGGACGACAATGACGGTGAGTACACCAACGTTTGGGCCTTTCACTTGTAAACGTTTGCCACATGGATCAACACGGGCAGTGCATGGAAATGGGCAGAGGGTGTCGGGGGGGGGGCGGCAGGGGGGTGAAGATAGAAGGAAAGAGGGACACATCGACCAATGATGGCGCTCAAAACACAGATGCATCTGGCCAATATCGATGCTCTCAGGCATAAATACGATAACGATCACGCCCAAACTGGGGATAGCGCAGCGGGGCGGTTGAGTCTCTCGCCCCGGCCAACTTTGTTGACAAGTCTTCTCGACACTAGTGGGGGGGGAATATTCGCGTTGGGAGGGGGGGGGGGGGGGGGGGGGGGGGACCTGCAAAACCGTCTACCCAAAATAATTTTAATAAAAAAACTTGGCAGCCCACGGGTGCAAATTACAAATTTGGCTACTACAAATTTCCCAGAGCGACAACGTGCGTTTGGAATCGAGCGTTCCTCGTGATCCCTTCCTCCGAAATGGGACACCGCGTCCACCCGTTCTGTCCTACCCGTCCCCCCGTCCACAAGACTGGTTCGTTTCTCCGGCGAGTACCGCCCCTCCTGTCCTAACAAAGCACACGTGTCTGTCTTCGCGCAAGGCAATAAGTCCTTATTCCGCCTTGGCCTTGGCCAAAACACGGGCGATTTGTTAAGGCAGCTGTGCGGCTAATAAACAAAAAAGAAACTATCGACGGGGCTACTGGGTGTCTGTCGAGCCTGGAGATCGAGACCTTCTGCCCGCCGCCTACCGACCAGACGGCGTTCGGCACTCCCACTAAGCCCACTGGCAGGGTAAGCGGTGATGAAAGCCGTACGGGCGTTGCCCAGGACTTGAAGCGTAGACTGACCTCACTTGCCACTGCCTCGTATACCGCTTACCACGGCGACCTCCACGCGTGACACTCAACCGGACGTCGAGAGCGCAATTTTCATCTAAGACGCTTCATGCACCAAAACGAGCGTCTAAACAGCACAAGTGTACGATTAACATGTTCGCTCAAAAACGGGGGGGGGGGGGGGGGGGGGGGGGGTACTCGATCTCATGCATGGCCGTAGTCGTATATCATAGACCCTCGAAAGGCGGGGAGGGGGCGTGGGGGGGGGGGGGGGTACTCATTTGTTGCTTGCCTAAGTCATTTGACCATTGACCCACGCATCCCTTTCGAAACAGAGCAGCGGTGGGGGGAGTGTACTCATTAGCACGCATGGCCGTAGTCGTATGACCAGAGACCCTCGCATCCCTACACTACCGGGACGGAGCACGTCGGGTTTTCATCGACCAGGCAGGTATTGCTTCCACCAAGCGCGAAGCGCCGTGAGGTGTTGGGCGAGTCGCAGCTGCATCCCACTAAGAACCGTCTCTGAGGGGGATTTTCTTGCATATGGATGACAGCATCAGTGAACTAATTTATTTTCTGGTATGGCCAGTTCCTGAGACAGCAGTGGGTTTACTATGTAACTGCCTCGTGGGTGCCTTACCATACACACACTACGTGATACGATCATCCCCCTTATGCGGAGAGAAGGTTCTCCCCGCACAAAAATGATCTAACTCGACCGCCAGCCGTGGTGACCGCCAACAAAAAAAAAGAAAACGGTACCCTGGAGCAGGAGGGGGGGGGGGGGGGGGGGTATTCATTGTCATGCATGGTCGTGATCGTATGATCATAGACCCTCACATCCGTACAATGCCGGGACGGAGCACGTCGGGTTTTCACCGACTAGGCAGACATTGCTTGCACCAAGCGCGAAGCGCCGTGAGGTTTTGGGCGAGTCGCATGAAGGGTGAGCTGCATCCTACTAAGAACCGCCTCTGAGGCGGATTATCTTGCATATGGATGATAGCGTCAATGAACTGATATATTTTCTGGTGTGACCAGTTCCAGAGACAGCAATGGGTTTACCATGTAACTGCCTCGTGGGTGCCATACCATACACACTACAGTACGTGATACGATCATCCCCCTTGTGCGGAGGGAAGGTTCTCCCTGCACAAAAAAGAATAATCTAACTCGACCGCCAGCCGTGGTGACTGCCAAAAAGAAGAGAAAAAAAACGGTACCCTGGCTGTCTATTAATAGCTCACGTAGTGAGAGACGTGTTTTACAGCGTCATCACCAACCGACGCCAACCCCAACCTACATCTATACTAGGTATATAATAGGGTGGGAGCAGGCGGGGGGGGGGGGGGGGGGGGGGGGGGGGGGGGGGGGGGGGGGGGGGGGGGGGGGGGGGGGGGGGGGGGGGGGAACGAAAAAACGAATAGTCAGACAAGCCCCAATACCTCGCATTTCTTGACCCGGTAGAAGGCCCCTTCTTTGGGATAACCCACGCGCCGTCCTTTCCCGCCGCCAGCGGCGTCTTTCCTCGCAATTTGTTCGCCAACTTCCCCTTTCCTTTTCCCTTCGCCAGGATCGACTTGGTCCGCGCGCGCTCATCAGACATCGAGGAGGCGCCTCGCTTTGGCCGCTTCGAGACCATCAGGGCAGGGCTGTTAACCATGTCATCGCCGTCGTCGTCATCGTCGTCGTCGCCGTCGCCGTCTTTGAAGTCGTCGCCGTCAGCGCCGAAGCCGCCGATCGCGCCCACGCTGGCATCGTCACTGTCATCGTCTACGCTGATTGCTGCCTCGGTCCTCTCCTTGACGGTTTCGCCCCTGTCGCCTTCCGCGCCGCCGTGGGTACCCTTGCGGCGCTTCGACGCCGGCGGCGAGTCCGGCTGAACCGAGCTGCTGCTACCGCCATCGCCGACGCTGCTACTGCCGATGCTGCCGATGCTGCCGATATTCAGCAGAACAGCTGGTTCTGAAGGCGACGGTGGTCGCGACGGCGACAGAGATGGTGGAGATGGTGGGGGCGGTGACGGCGGTGCTGTATCATCGTGCGCATCTCCTTCCGATTCCGGGCGTTTACGCTTCCCACGGGACAGTTTCGGCGTTGTAGAGGCGGTGGACGAGGGGTGCAGGGTCTCCTTACCCGAAGGATGAGCAGGCGCCCTATCTGCATCTCTCCCCGGAGGCTTCGTGGCTGGTTTTGTCGTGGGCGTCACCGAGCTATTCGTCGTGGGCGTCGCCGAGGGCTTCGTCGCGGGTTTTGGGGGAAGTTTCTCGGAAAACTCCCGCCAGTAGTCGTCGGCGCCTTATCTCCATCTTTCGCCGGAGGCTTCGCCGAGGGCTTCGTCGCGGGTTTTGGGGGAAGTTTCTCGGAAAACTCCCGCCCAGATGTAGTCGTCGGCGCCTTATCTCCATCTTTCGCCGGAGGCTTCGCCGAGGGCTTCGCCGAGGGCTTCGCCGCGGGCGTCGTCGAGGGCTTATCCGCGGGCGTCGCCGAGGGCTTCGCCGCGGGCGTCGTCGAAGGCTTATCCGCGGGCGTCGCCGAGGGCTTCGACGCGGGCGTCGCCGCGGGCTTCGACGCGGGCGTCGCCGAGGGCTTCGACGCGGGCGTCGCCGAGGGCTTCGCCGCGGGCGTCGCCGAGGGCTTCGCCGCGGGTGTAGGGGGAACTGTTTTGGAATCTTCCAGTTCATCGTCCCCCCCTCGTCCGTAGCATCGTTCTCCGCGTCATCGCCATCCCCGCCACGCGCCTTCTGCTTCCTCTTCCCCTTCCGTTTTGGGGGAACTTTCTTGGCAAATTCCGCTCCTTCGTCCCCGTCCTCGTCTGTTGCGTCGGTGTCCGCGTCGTTGTCATCCCCACCACGCGCCTTTCCCTTCCCCTTGCGTTTAGAGGGAACGTTCTTGGAAACTTCCGCCGCGTCGTCCCCGTCCTCGTCTGTTGCGTCTGTCTCCATTTCGTTGCCATCTCCGCCACGGGCCTTCTGCTTACCCTTTCCCTTCCGTCCGCCGACGGGAGGCACGACGTCGTCCCCGTCGGCATCATGTCTCCTGGCCTGAGCGACGGTCTCGCCGGCCTCCTCGCTGTTCTTGGCCCTGACGAAATCGGAGCGTTCCTTGAAAGTCTTCGCATAAGACTCCATGGTAACGCTGCGCCCGGCCTGGTCGCACAGGAAGTTGAACTGATCCACCATTTCGTCGAGGGTGTAGGGCTCATCCCCCTCCTTCGCAAGCGGGAGGGAAGATACCTCGTTTCTGATGTCGCTCCCGCCCTTCGCCTCTGATTCCGCGGACGACGAAACTATCGAGGGTCCCAACCCGCCCAATCGGGGACTGCCTCGCCGCCGCTTTCCACCGGCGGTCGCGCCCACTGTCAAGGACGAGTCCTTTCCGGCGCTCGCCCGGTCGCTCTCGCCGTCGCTAGCCGCTCCACTACCTGCGCCGCCGCCTGCCAGCTCTGGCGACACCACCTTCCCGCCGCCTTTGCCTCTCCCTTCCCGACCCGCCCTAGCGGCTCGGTCCGGCTTGGCGGCAGCTGTTTCCGAGGCTTTCTCAGTCGCCGCTGCCGACGCTGTTGCAGTCGCACCAGTCACCGCAACGGCCGCCGTTTCTGCCGCAGTCGGAGCTACGATGACGCGTACAGGGTCGCCCTCAGAGCTTCCACCCCCGCCGTCTGTTTGACCCCTTCCTCCTTGTTCACTTCTTGTTGAGCTCGGTAGCATGGCGGAGGCAGCGGTTGACGTCGGCGGTGCCATGCTGCTGCGCTTGGTCGGAGCAAGAGCGGCTTCCGTCGCATGCGCAGGGTTGCCACTAGCGGACGGTTCTCGTCTAGAGTCGGGCGCGGGTCGAGCTGGGATCGCGTCGCTAGCGGGCGTCGCGACTGGTGGCAAGGCTGACCTTCTGCAAGAAGCGAGAAAAGACATGACACAAAGGGAGGAGGGGGAATCAAAAACCGTAAAAAACAAAATCGAAAATTAACCGTTACCTAGAGAAAACAACACGCGCGGGGGGGGGGGGGGGGGGAAAGAGGAGGACGAAACAAGACAAAACAAAAACGATAGGTAATATTGACCAGTACCGGAAAACGCCTGCGCAAGTGTGGATACCACGTCCCCGGGACCAACACGCCTACTCATAGGGCTAAAACCCCAGGTCCCTCCGGAGTCTCATCAAAAGGCTTCGCTCGGACATGCCCGGACATGGTCAAGCCCATAGTGGGGAGGCTTATCTAAAAAGCAATCAACACGATAGAGCTACGGTAAAATATCAACAACAAAAAACCGTGTCATGATTTGTGCCGGCAAGCCCTCACAGTCCAAACGTGTACCGCGCTCTTGTAACAATTGCGGGCGCGTTAACTTGGGACAACCTACATAGAGATAGAGTTGGATTAGTTCTGCAGTAGTAACCAGGTTAAGCCGCGATGCCATGCATTCAACGTGTCGTAGCTATGAATAGTTACAACCGTCCAAAAAAATATAAAGGCTACCGACCGTCAGGTAAAAGTCACCCATGCCAGTAAATTCGCTTGTTGACTCCTCGCTCTTAGACCAACTATTATGGGGAATTTTTGAAGGGGTCTCAGAACTGGCTTTTTTTTGCCGACAAAAAAAAAAAAAAACGCGATTTACTCAACGGGACTGTCAAAAACACCGGTAGACTCCTCAGGATGCCCCCCCTTAGTTTTCCGAGAGCTTTCTCGAGCACTTTTCCGTTTCTCCAGAGTCGTCGTAGGACTGTTCGTCCATATTTCCAGTTCTGAGGACATCGTGATTTTTCATCAAAAATCCTCGAAGATCCACTATTTCTGGCCCCAGTTCTGACCAACAGCCTTATTTCTGACCCTCCAGAGAAAAGTGATTGGCAACTCCAAAATTCAAATTAGGACTCTGGAGAAACGGGAAAATTGTTCCTGAAAGCTCGCAAAAAACTACGGGGAGCATTTTGAGGAGTCTATCGGTGTTTCTGGCTTTCCCGCAAAGTAAAAACGCGTATATTCGGCCTAAAACCCCAGTTCTGAGAGCTCAGAAATAATTTCCCATAATAGTTGGTCTTATGCTTCAAACCGCCCGGGGCATTTTCATTTTTCAGCCAGGCTTTGATTTCTCGCGAATACCTCGTGGTGTCGCGAGAACCCTACTTTAGGAATACACCGCAAATAACCACCCGAAAAAGAAGGCAGCGACGCGCCGTGTGACTCCGTACGACACAACGGCTATGACCGTGGACGACGTACTGGGGAATAGACAGAAACAAGTGTTGAAATAATCCGCGCGGTGTGGTTCCAGAATTACAGCGACCGACGTCTGACTGACACGACAGCCCCCAAAACATTTACGCAAACATTCCGCACGCCAGACAGATCATCTACAGATAGATCATCTAGATATATAGATCATCTACAGTAGATTCCAATCTGCAGATATGACATGGTTGTGTAGGATGTGCGCACACCGTAGTAAAAACCCTCGAGTTCGCCACAGGCGTGGGTGCGATCGCTTTTCAGCGCTCTATCGTTCCAGAACGGGAAGGTTAAGGTTTTGCCAGCACCGAACAGCCTCAAGATGTTTCCGGGAACATCTGGTCGAGTATTTTAGAGCCTTACGAAAATAAAATGTTCGACTTTAGCGCCCTCTTTTGCCGTTGTCTTGGAGAAAACGAGCACGAAAAAAAACGATCGCGCACCACCTCTGTATATACGAACTCAACGCTCATTTACGGGTGTACGTAAAAGCATTTTAAGGGGTTCAATGCGGTTTCTGGCTACAGTACGTACTCCGCGTTCCCCGCGATACTGCAGAAAATGAAGCCACTTTACCTCCAAGCAGTCTGTCTCGCAAGACGTAGGCGTAATTCTAGAGGTGAAAGGAGGCATGCTACGATAGGGGTCGCACGTTTTCGCCAAAATATTCCTGACTAACCGGGCTCTCTTGACCCAAAATCGTTGGAATACCATCAGTGATTTACGACATGTTTTTCGGTACGCCTTGTAGGAGTTGCGAATGTGCATCCGATCGCACTTTCGGTGTTTCTCAAAATCATGTTTTGGGTGAGGTACAGAGCTACTTGAGGTGATGGGGGGACCCTCAGAAAATTCTAGGTGCACCTCTACCGTAGGAGGCGTTTTAATGGCGGGCGGGTCGGATGACATGACAGCACACCCGCTCGGACGAATGTCACTGAGACTACAGCCGGTTTTCTCGACAATCGGGGAGAGATTGAAACGCCGTGCGTCACGTGAATGGAAATACCTAGACGCTATCTTTCCAAAGTCACCATTACTAATTGTGTGTGCCCCCCCTCTTGTTTTGGACAAAATCGGCTCTCTGAAATTCGTCCCCCTACAAGGTGTGCTATCTTGCGTACTACTGCGGTAGGCGGGCGAAGGCAGCACGATAAAAAAAAGCGCGAGCGTTCTCACTTTTGGGCGCGTGAATTTAACGCCTTCTGCCTCCACACGTTGACCTCGGTTCCGGCCGTGCGAAGCCTGGCAAACCGCGGGTCCGCATTGGGCGACTTGTTGTTGAAGCAGACGCGGTAACGCACGCGCGAGCCGTCGACATCCGCGCGCGACTTCCACTGGTCTCTTGCCCCCGTCAAGAGCAACTCCACGCGTCTCTAACGAGAAGGGGGCAGGGAAGCGGGGAGGGGGTGGGATGGGGGGAAGAAGAGTACGAGTGCGAGTATTAGCAAGGGCAAGGGCAACGGTAACGCCAGTAGCAACGGCGGCTGCGGCGGGGTCAACCTTTCGCACATGGGACAAATCCCGACCTACTGCAGCTACTCTAGACATGTAATATATTCCCCGACCATCAAAACATGTGCGCAGAGATAGAGGAAGCCGAGCCATACAAATTCCACTGAGCGAATACGCGAAAAAAAAAAAAAAGGAAACCTGCCTGTTACATGTCGAAATATATTTTAGTAGATCATGAGAGGCGGGTTTGATCTGTCCCACGTACAACAACAATCACAATCGAACAAAACAATCACCGGTCCTGATTTTTACTTTCGGAGATATCTGTCGCCGGTCGGTCGGTCGTTCGGTCGTAGATTCGGCATCAGCCAGCTAAAATAGAAACTCGTGTGCGCTCGAAAAAAAAAAAACAGGTGAGAGCTCGCACCTTGCGCTCGAGCAGGCGTTCCCTCTTCTCCTCTTTTGAGCCGCCTACGCCCAGATGCTTGCCGGTAACGATGTTCACCATGCTGCTGGCGGCATCCCAGCGGCAGAGCACGCAGAGATGGATCGCGTAGTCGATGGCAAGTTGAAGGTCCTGTCGACAGCGTAAAAATAAGAGGAATCAAAAGTGGCGTGGGGAGCGGTGGGGGAGTCAAGGCGCGGGGGTAGCTTTGCGCGTTTCTCCCCGCATGCCATTCGCTGGGCGAGGTCACCGGAAAATGTATATTCCTGGACTCGGGTCGGATTATAGCGCGACGAAACATGCAACGAGTTTGAACCCGACAAAACAAATCACAACCATGAGGGCAATGAAGTCGAACCGGGACAACTATTCCGGAGAAAGCGGTAGCCCCCCCCCCCCCCCCCCCCCCCCCCCCCCCCCCCCCCCCCCCCCCCCCCCCCCCCCCCCCCCCCCCCCCCCCCCCCCCCCCCCCCCCCCCCCCCTCACCTGCTCATCCCTACCAGCGTGTCGTGCCTACCAGTCAGGGAAGGAATCTGGGTCGTCACGAGGCTAAGCTTTTCGCGCCCCTCAACATCTCGACTTTTTTTTCTCAGCAACAATGCCAAAATCCCACAATAACATCCACTCCACGCAGTATATAACCACTACCATGAACAACGGTATCACAAAGTGTTTCGCGCCGTGACATTGCCTCTGATGTTGTTACACGCATGCCATACCATACCCAGCAACCTTCAAATTTTCCGCACACTGACATCGCCTTGATCATGGACCACTCGCACATGCTACCACACCGACGGCCTCAGCTCTTCTCGCAAACATTCACACCGCCTCCGAAACGGTGGACCATACCAACAGTGATCACGACCCATCACACACACACACCAAAAAAATATACATCCCAGTACTTTCACAGGGCATGTTTGGTCCTGATTGTTGTGTTCCCCGATTGAAACTACCACCGGGTTCAACTCTTTCGCACAATGACATCGCGTGTACCAGGCATGTTCATTCGGGCGTACGGAGCGGGGGGGGGAGGGGGGGGGCTGTGGCATCGTTTCCCATTTTTGCCGCAAACTCCTTGGGAAACCTGAATACCAAAAAGTTGTCCCAGTACGAAGAATACAATGTGCAAACAAGGGGTTCGCCCATCCAAGCATGCTACGCCTCCACGACACCCCTCGGGAGTCCTGGAAAAACAAGGACTTTGCAATAGGCGGCAAGACGTTTGCCCCATCTAAATCATTTCGCGCCTTCACGGAAGCGTTGGCCAGGAGCAAAAACTCCTCCATGCACCGCTCGTCCCTTGCCAACGACGAGACCTCCGCTGGCATCCGCTCCTTCAGCACGCAAAGCGGACGACCCCACGGGAAAGGTTTCAACGCCGAAGTAGGCACTTCTACAAAAACCGGGGACCCTCCGGGATGACTAGTTGTCGGGGTTTCCGGCAGAGGACCTAGGTATCGGGCTCGCCACCGATCCGGAGCGAGTTTTTCCAGGATGAGCGAAGGCCACGAATCTGTGGGGAGGCGGGGGAGGAGAAGAACGCCACGGGGAGTTGGTGCCGGGTTGATGTGAGCATATTGGCGGTTTCGGCGGTAGGGCGTGTGTACGACATCGGTAGCAGCAGCGTCTGTGGCAGTCTGCAGCACCACCATCACCACTAACACCAACGGCGACAAACTAACCAATAACAATAACAGCAGCAGCAGCAGCAGCAGCAGCAGCAGCAGCGCGAAACTTTGCTGGGGTTCATGGGTGATATTCGAGGAGGCACGACAGGGGGTGTACTCGACATCATGCATGGCCGTAGTCGTATGACATTCACCCTCGCACGACGGACGGACGGGGGCGACGACGACGATGACGAACACCATCACGATCACGACAATGATCACGCCAACGAGCACAAGAGGTCATGTAGTCGGGGTTTCCACGAGAGATCATTTTGATGATGACTCAGACACGCCTTGCGCCGCCTTCTCGTACAGCGTAGGAGAAATTACGGTAAGTTTTGGATAAACTCTGGGTGTCGTCGAGCCGTGACCGGTCGATTGCCAATTCGTCGGAATAGGTGTGTACGGCAAATCACTACAAGGACGGTAAGTTTTGGATAAACTCTGGGTGTCGTCGAGCCGTGACCGGTCGATTGCCAATTCGTCGGAATAGGTGTGTACGGCAAATCACTACAAGGAAACGAATCGCGACGGGTAGCGGAGAGCGTGCACCGAAAAATGGGGGGAAATATATAAGAGACAATACTACAAAACAAACAAGATTGGCGACCGAAAAAAAAAACGCGACACCCTGCGCCCGACACCTCCCACCGAAAGTACAGAAAACAGAACGCGCGCCCGATTTATCACACAGCTTGCAACGATGAGCATCAACCACTCAGTCGGCCGAACCCACCGCTGAGGAATATATCTGCAACAACTTTACAAAAACGAAAAACAAGAGTACGAGACACCAAAAACAAAAAACAGGCGGACGCGCCCGAAAAAACGACAAAAATCCTCAAGTCCAAATAAAAGCTCCACCCCGTCCGCTTTTTCGTCAGGCATCGATCGCTTTTGGAGAAGTAACGCTTCGACGCGGAGACAAGAGGGAAAATCCCCATACCCCCCTTCGCGAACAGACACTTACCGCCTCCCCGCTCTATCCACACGATCGATCCGGGGGATAATCGCTGTAACGCGGGCTTCTCCCGAATGGCTGACGCCGTCGCCGCCGCCAGCTGCGCAGCCGCCTCCGCAGCAGCAGTCGCCTCCACCAATAACGATTCCTCCGTCGCTCCCGCTGCCTCTACCGCCTGCGCCGATCCCGCTCCTTCTGCTGATCCACCATCAGCATTGGTCGCATCCTTGTCTTTTTGCAGCGCGGGGGGGTGACGAAGGGCGACTTCTTTTGTGCTTGCTCGCGGCACTAGCCCCCCCCGCCACCGCCGCCGCCGGCGACGGCGATGACGGCGGAGAGGAGCTTGCCCCTGGAGATCTTGGCCGCTTTTCCGCTGGCGCCGCCGCCCCTGCAGCCGCTGTCGCCGCTGCAGCAGTCACATGCGTCGTTTCCGACGCACCCGCCGCCGCCGCCGCCGCCGGTACCACCACGGAGCCCGAAGCTCCCGCGGGTGGCGCCGCCTTCGGCATCGCCGACGAACCCTCGGCATTCCCTGCATCTCGGCCCGCCTTTCCTTTCCCGTGGGGCTTCCGTGACACATTTAACCCCACCTCCGGGTCTTTGCCCTGTTTCCCCCCTCCGCCGCGGTTCGCCGCTCCAGACCCAGCTCCTCCTTCTCCTGGCGTGGACGACGGTGCTGCTGACTCTGATGTCGATCTCTGTTTTGACCAAACAACTGCGGCCGTCTCCGCTGGCGCACCCGACGCTACCGCTTCCGATGGTCCACCCGACGCTACCGCCGGCGCACCCGGCGCTGTCGCCGGCGCGGTCGGCACGGCCGCCCCGCCGCCGCCGCCGCCGCTGCGGATGCTACTGCTGCTGCTGGTGCTGCGGACGCTGAATCCGCTACAGCAGCCCCCGCACGCGCCCCTACCACCGAAGGTTCATTCCGTCGCTGCAACGCCGCCGCAACATCGCTCGTAGAGGTCGTCCGCTGCTCCGACCCGGTGCCCGCCGCAGGCGCTGCTGCTTCTGCCGCTGCTGTTGGTTTTGCAGCAGCGGCGGCGGCGGCGGCGGCGGCGGCGGCGGCTGTGGCTTCCCGCGCCGAAGTCTCTTCCTTCCGCCGCTGCAGGGCGACCGCTAACGAACTGTCAGCATCACTCGGTGTGGTACCGCCACGGCCAGCGGCGGGTTGTTTCCCGCCCGCCTCAGGAGGAACACGGGCGCCCCCCCCGGATCCAGAGGAAGGAGCACTCTCGGAAACAGGCGCCGCCGCCGCGGCCGCCGCCGCCGCCGTCGCCGTCGCCGCGGCCCCCGATGGCGATGCCAAGACCGCCGATGGCATTACCGACACCGTCGCACCCGCTGCTGCTGCTGCTGCTGCTGCCGCCGCCGCCGGTGTTTTCTTTGCTTCGCTGTGCGCCGTCTTAGCCACGCCTGACGAGGCAGCAGCAGCAGCAGCAGAAGAAGAAGAAGAACAAGCAGCAGCAGTAGACGCAACAGTGGGAGCAGCAGAAGCAGAACCACTAGTAGAAGAAGCACCAGCAGAACCACCAGCAGACGCAGCACCAGCACCAGCATCCGTCGTTGATGCCACCTTAGCTCTGCCCTCCTCGCCTGCCCCATCTAGATCCATGCCGCCCGTTGGCGAGCGAGCGGGGGTGCCCACACGGTCCGGCGCCGCCACCAACTCCGGACTATCGTTGGCTGACAGATTCGCTGCTTGGGCGACCCTCGCCGTCTCGCTTTCAGCGGACAATTTTTCCTCGGCTACAGAACTTTCTTCCTTGACGACGGGTCTTTTTTCTTCGGCATCGGATCCCTTTTTCGCGGGAGCGGAACTCTTCTCCTCGGCAACGGGCAGTTCTTCCGCTGCAGCAGAGGGTTGCGTTCCCTTCTCGAAGATAACAACGTGGCGGACGACGTAGCTCACGGCGGCGGTGTCGCCCTCTTGCGCCAAGCTCAGAGCATCCTCGGACAGAACGCTCGCGCGCAACTGGAAAAAAAAAAAAAAAAAAAAAACGAGTAGTGTGGTTCGATTCGCAGGTCAACCGATTGTCGTTGGAGTCGCAAAAAACATGGTATTATGGGGGTCCATAGTTAACAGGACCAAATTTTGTTTAGTAAAAATAGGTAAATATATACCTGGTAGGTTTTTATGTATACCATAGGCCCTATTAACTATGTACCCCCGTAATAGCAGTAGCAGAGCAAGGGGCGCGGGGGGGGAAGGGGGGAGGGGCGGGGCGAGATTTTGAGGGGCGCAGAAGAGCAGCGGCAAGGCGTGCCCCGACAACAAGGGTTTGGGTTTTCCTGGCGGAAGGAGGCGTACGAAAACCAACACCGACACCAACGTCAACGCCAACAATACCAACGATGCGTTTTTGCTGTATAGGGGTGGCACCAAACGTTTCTGAGGCTCCTCACCTGATCTTAAGGAGCTCTTATCCCTCACCCAGAGAAAGCGTCCTGATGAGCAATCCCAACGCTCACACAGGTAATTCACGCATAGCAGAGCAAACAACTTTCACGACAGCCCACAGTCAATAGACCCAAAATAAGCCCAAACCACCCACACTATGGGACGCATGTATCAAGAACCACTCCGTGAATCGAAAATGTCTGTGCTAAAAATACCCTATTGATGATAGGCATTCCATCGATGGCACATTTTGTAATCTTCAGACATACACTGGGAAGCTTCTCTCCCCCCGTTTTGGGGGTCTAGATTAGGGGCTACCGTGATAATGGTATTCCATCCCTATCCTATCGTGTTGAAAGGGAGAAGTCCCGGCGAACTGCGTCACATTTTTCGGACTCGTCCTGCTTTGATGTTTGCCGGAGGATTGATTGTAAGCTATTTTTTTTATTTTTTGCAATCATCACTTTTAATCACTTTTACTTTCCATCTTAACTCGTACGTAGGAGGTTCTACCCTCAGCGGTCTCCTTCTGGACAAACCGTGGTCACAGGTGTCGCCCCTTCTCCCCCCCCGGCACGCGCCTTCATTTTTGGTCGCGCATAGGGTTCAGCATTCCCACTGCTCGTCGATTTTCATCGAAGTAGCTAACTCACGCTTTCACGCTTTCACGCTTTCCGCTAGTCAACTTTTTTTGCAAGAAAAAATCTTTACGAGTATGCATGCACTCGGTGAGACCTGAACCCGCGAAATTGATCTTAGGGCCCATCCTATCGAGGACTTTCGGTTCTTTCAATTTGACATGATTTTTTTTTTCTAATTTAATTCAAGGGCCCATCTTATCGAGGACTTTAGGTTCTTTCAATTTGACTTGATTTTATTTTTTTCTAGTTTGATTTGCATCTGATTGAACGAAATTTAGTGTTCCCCGTCAAGATGGGCTCTTAGTAGGCACACGCGGACCACCCACGATCCCACCGGGACGCCGGCATGAAAAAAACGGAAATTACCGTAAAGAGCGTACAAGTCGCACAGAAGTAAGAAGGGTGACAACGGTAAGAAAGGTGCTACGAAAGTCAAACCATTTCCATTTCGGTATTTCCTATCTCTCTCCCTCCCTGTCTTTCCGAAAACACCTTTGTTCGGTGCTGGCAACCTTCCCATTCAGAAAAAAAACCGAGGGCGAAAAAAACGACAAAAAAACCCACCCCGTGTGCGAGCTCAACGCTCTCTTTCTACGGTATACACTGCCGGCCAAGATCTACCACAGCAAAGACAACAGAGATTTTCGATAGGACGGCGCGGAGACCTCGCTTCGGACTCCCGGCTTCACCCAGCTCTAAGATAAGGCACACGCCCTATATGCTGAGGACGAGGGTGAAAAAACTGTTACCGGGGGCGAGGGGAATAACAGCAATCAGAACCTGCGATAAAACCCAAAAAAGCAGGTTTCTCCGCAAGTTTATACACCAAATTTGGTTATGAATACTAGCTTCCCTGGTGAAAGTAACTCCCTTCGCGACAAAAAAAAAAAAAAAAAGCACGACGTACCTCTGCCAGGGTGAGTTCGTCCGCCTCGACCCCGTTGACGTGCGTCAGCTGTTGCACCATTCTCCCGCCCGGTTGCACGGGTGCTGCGACCTATCAACAGTGGCATCGTCCAAACCAGGGGAGGGCGATGCCAGGCGAGAACAAGCAAAAGCAGGCGAAGCGACAGGCCGAAAAAAAAAAAGAGAGAGATGAGAGAGAGAACACAACAAGAGCAACGAACCAAGCAAAAAAAAGCGATACACGTACGACAGCACGAGCGTAACGAGAGCACAAAAAAAAAGCAACAAGCGGCACGCAAGAAAGCAAAAAAAGAGAGAGCGAAAAGACGGGAAAAAAAAAAAAACAAACAGAAAACGAAGGAGGAAGGGAATGCGCCAGCCGAGCAAATTCGACATCATACGGAATGCCATGGTTGATGCACTGAATACGCGGTAGTTGGCACACGGATTATGCGATGGTTAATGGGCCGGGGTATGCGATGTTTGGCGCCTGAAAAATACCAGGTATGCGATAATAGACGCCCGGAAAATGCGATGTGGTTAGCGCCTGGAAAATTCTACACGATGGTTGGCGTTAGGAATATGATAAGGTTGGCATTCAAAACATGCGATGGTTGGCACACAAAATAGGAGATGGTTGGCGCCCGAAAAATGCGATGATTGCCACGCGAAATATGCGATGGTTGACGCACCGCATATGCTATGATTAGCGCACGGAGCGATGGTTGGCACCCGGGTTATGCGATGGATAACGGACGGAACATGAGACGCTTGGCACCAAGAATATGCCATGGTTGGCGCCCAGATTGTGTGATGGCTAGGGTCCGGAATATGCTATGGTTGGCTGCACGGACTATGCGACGGCCAACGTACGGAATATGATATAGTTGGAGCCCGGATCATGGTATGGTTGGCGACGGGAATACGCCATGGTTGGCGTCCAGGTCATGTGATAGTTAACGAACACGCGATCGTTGACTGCACGGTTCGCACGATAGTTAATCGACGGAATATTACGCGATGGTTGGCGCACAGAATATGCGCCCATGTGAAGAATGGAGAAAGAGCTGAAAAACACTGGAGCGGGTGGACCAACCAACGAACCAATCAACTCAATCAACTTACGGACCAATCGAACATGCAATCGGCCGACACACCCACAATGGGACAGCACAGCCAATAGACGGAGCAACAGATCGATAAACCAACCGACCACCCCAGAGCCCAACCGACCAGCAGTGCCGCGTGCTGTACCCGCACCGTCGAACCGTTCACCCTCACCTCACGCGGCGGCGAGGTGGAGGAATGAGGAGCAAGGCCAAAAAAAAAAAAACGAAACTAAGAAAACAAAAACGAAACCTGCGAACCTACAAAGCGCAACAAAATTAGACCCAAAATGAAACTCCCGTGTAAAAAAAAAAGAAGTTTCGTACAAGATAGATACCAGGCACGGCAGGGGTGCTCGTGATAAAAAGAGAAACGACATACCATACCACCAGAGGTCATAATGGAAAACCGTTGAAACCGTTGTCATCACATGATGAAACATGAAGAAAAACAAATGCGTCCTTCTTTTCATTTATGTTTACTTGGTTCTACTGTAGTAACCCCCCCCCTCATGTCTGGGTAAGGCACCCACGAGGCAGTTACATATTACGGGGGTCCATAGTTAATAGGACCTATGGTATACATAAAAACCTATATATTTCACCATTTTTACCAACAATATTCGGTCCTATTTACTATGGTCCCCCGTAATAGTAAACCCATTGCTGTCTCAGGGAGTGGCCACACCAGAAATTAAAAATCAATTAATTGACGCTGTCATCCAGACGCAAAAAACTCCGCCTCAAAATCGGCTCTTAGTAGGATGCAGCTCACCCTTCATGCGACTCGCCTAACACCTCACGGCGCTTCGCGCTTGGTGCAAGCAACGTCTGCCTGGTCGGTAAAAACCAGGCGTGCTCCGTCCCGGCATTGTAGGGATGAGAGGGTCTTAAGGTCATACGACTACGGTCATGCATGATAACGAGTACAACCCCGGCCCCCCCTGTCTAGCGAAAAATATTCTGCGACGGTTCTTGTTTTGTTTTTCCCAGGCGCCCCCGGGTAAAACGGTGGTATACTAGGTGAAACCAACATTATTTCGCCGTTCAAGTCTTTTGCTTTTACAAGTTTCGAAAAAAAAACGCACCAAAGTCTACATGATACAACAAGAAACTACGGTATCAATAAAACGGAAACAAAAAAACGATAACATAAAACATAAAACATCAACATCACCTGCCACCCCTCGTCGGCAACAGGCTGGAACGGCACGTAGCGCCCATCCCCGTGCGATGTCACCACGGCCCCCACGCGATCCGTGTCGCAGCCCCACACAGATATTTCGGCGAAGGCGCTCGCCTCGGCTACCCCACGCCTCAGCTCCCGCAGGTTGGACATTTCTCGTTCGTCCCACTCGTCCTGCAAGGCCAATTCGCCGCCACGGCCCTTGCCTCCGCCTGCATAGATGCCGCCACCGGCATCCCCAACCGCGTCACTCAAGTACAGGATAGGCCTTGCCCCAAAAAAACACACACAGGGCATACGGTGCACAGGATACATAAGAGGGCATACAGAGCGATCGCATAAAACACGGAGACGTCAATATTTATCCTTTTGGCTCGAGAGGGCACAAGGAGTACCGCCGGACTGGCGGGAAGGGGGGGGGGGGGGGGGGGGGGGGGGGGGGGGGGGGGGGGGAAAGGAGCGCCGCAATTAGCGCTTTGGCGAAAATACCGACAAGCATTCCCCAAACGTAAAACACATATATACCGTGCAACGCAAATGCTGACAAGATGGATGATACACCGCCTCCGACGGTGTTCAAAGCCCGTTTTCTCGACAGCGGGATGAAGAGTGCACAAGCCGAGCGATGCTGCGTCCATGGGAATTACTTGTGTCGGCTACGAGTAGAGCTTTCCAAAGCCACCATTTTTGGTTGTGTGTACCTCCCTCCCTCCCTCCCTCCCTCCCTCCCTCCCTCCCTCCCTCCCTCTCTCCCTTCGGTTTGGGGAAAAACATCTCGGAAATTCATCCCACTGGGGGTGATACCTCGCGTGTTCTGCGTTATATACGACACATAAAAACACGCAGACGATACCTTGGCTTAGGTTATATATACCAGGGAAAGCACCGCACCGGGGGGGGGGGGGGGGGGGGGGGGGGGGAGGGCAGCAATGAGCGTGCTGGGCTATTACAATAGACCTGCCAACACATGCAGCACATACCACGAGCGCACAGGCAACAGTTAACAAAACATACATAGGGCCGAGAGGGCACCAGGAACAATGCCGGGGAGGTAAGCAATGAGCACGTGGGCCAATCAGAATAAGCCTTCCCAACCAGACAGGACACACAACACACACAGCGAGCGCATACAGCGCATACAACATACCGGTACAGAAATCAAAATAGTTGAGACGGTATCGTACCAGAAACAATGCGACATGCGGGGGGGAGGGGGGGCGGCAGCAATGAGGGCGTTGGCCAATCAGAATAGGCCTTCCCAAACATGCAGCACATACAACACATACAGCGAGCGAGTACAGGGCATACGACACGCAGGCGTGCATTCCATTGCGGGTACCAGGAATAACGCCGCATTGAGGGTGGAGAGAGGAAGCAACGAGCATGTTGGCCAATCAGAGTAAGCCTTCCCAAGCAGACAGCGCCTACAACAAACAAGCGAGCGCATACAGAGCATACGACACATACAACACACAGACGTAAAATTAGCCGAGAGTACCGGGACTAACGCTGCATCGGAGAAAGCGGGGGAGGGTCCGCAATGAAGGCGATGGCCAATCAGAATAGGCGTTCCCAGACATACAGCACATAGAGCGCACACTAAACCATCCCCTCACCACAAGCACTCACCGGCCATCCTCATCTTTGTACTCCGTGAGACATTCTAGCAGCTCGTCCAGGGACCCGGGGCTGCTGTCTGGTCCCGTTGGTGCGACCCCCCCGCTTGATCCTACCGGTCCGCCTGCTCCAATTGGCCCGATTACTCCGCCTGCTTTGATTGGTCCACTTACTCCACCTGCTCCCATTGCTCCTCCTATTGCCCTTCCAGCTGCCATGGCCGAGGTAGCTTCGACCTAATGATGACGGCAAGCAAGGCGAAAATAATGCATAGTTGAGTTGATTTCAAGTATGCGATCATTAAAAGCCAGTATCGAACCACGAAGACCGGGATTTATTGTACTATTTTAGCCGCAAGGTTTTCAGCAGATTGGTTTGCGGTGTGCTAATAATTAACCCCAAATTAAACGTCATCCAAAGACTTCACTGGTATGGGTTTTACAAAGTCCCTTCTAAACTCCGTACAGACAGAAGGTGCATGCGTTCTACAGTTCTACAGTAGAGTAAAATAACAACTTGTACTGTATGGGTTGTAGTATCACCACGCAAAATGCCATACGAACCGAAAATAGTCGTATTATAATCGATCAATCGCGAAAAAAAAAAAACTACCCATGCTCTTGGTTGGTACGTTCTGTCATGCGCGACGCATTTTGCTGCAATACAGCAACTCGATCCTGGTCATCGCGGGATCAGGGTGCTTGGAGGCCTGGTGGGCCCTGCCGGCGGCTAATCACAAAGTATGCCCCCCCTCTCCAATTCGTTCGACACGGTCATCCACATGCAAGAAAACCCGCCGAAAAAAGTGCTTCTTAGTAGAGGAGGCAGCTCACCCTTCGCGCGACTCGCCGAACAATCCCACGGCGGTTCGCGCTCGGTGCAAGCAAATGTCTGTATGGTTGGTGAAAGGCGAAAACCCGACCAAGCTCCCCGCCGGCATAGTACAGACATGAGCATACGACTACGGTCATGCATGACACGAGCACACACAGCCGTGAGGGCTCCAGTTTCCGTGCACAAGATGATTATAGGCTGACGGTCTTGTGATAAAATCGTCCGGTTGGCCCTGATAGTACTGTATCAACCAGTGGGGTCACCGACCTATTCCGCAGGCTTCACGGCGCGAGGTCATAAACCCCTGCGCAACGCGCGACCGAGGAAATTACACAGCTATATACGAAACGGTGAGTTTCCAACAACGGGTCGCTCACAGAGCCGCCGTGTCTGTTTCTTTAATTTTTACTTAGGAAGCTGCTCGAGACATGAGAAAATATGTTGCAAAAAAAAAAAAAAAAGTACCGAATAAAAAAATGGTTTCACGATATGTGGGTGACAGGCCTCGTCCAATCTTCAAGCGTGTACCAGGTATCTATCAACAAAAACGGGTGTCTTCTCGACGCTGCCCAGGCAAGACAGGAAAGTGCTACAGCCTCAAGAAGAACCTGAGACCGCACTCATAGAGAAAGGGTAATAATAAACTACAACAAACAATTTGGGGGGGGTGACAAACATACACGCATATATATATATATATATACAAGTAGCCAGAATAATCACGAGATGAAACGCGACATGTAGTGCTGCTGCCTCTTTACTCTTTTACGTTCCGAAAGGGTTTCCAGGGGTATATGGAGGCGTTTTTTGTGAGGGAGTAGGGGTTTACGGGATCGTGACAGCAGCAAAAAACCGGTGACGTAACCGACGTTACGAGGTGACGGCGTGTACCGGCAGACGTCATTCCCATCTTTGGTTTGAGGGGCTCCGGTGGGCGTGGGAATAATCAAAACCACGTATCAACCACGATATTTGTTGATGGTCAGCACCAACTATGATCTATACCCAGGCACGCACCCAATACACGCAAAAAAAAAACAAACAAGAAACGCGGCTGCGCCTCCCGTTTGCTCCAGTCGAGAATGGTTCCAAACAGCGGCTGCGTAGCCACGATCTGTCATCCCGGCCAACAAGAGGGAGTGAACACTGCCCGGAAGTTTCCGCCAGAAAAATTCCGTCCGGACACTCTTATGTTACAACCATTGGTAGGGGGGGGAAATGCTCGATATCATGCATGGCCGTAGTCGTATGACCATAGACCCTCGGGGGGCGGGGGGGGGGGGTACATGCTCATGTCATGGCCGTACTCTCATGATCAATGACCATAGACCCTCGCACGTCTACAACGCCGGGACGGCGCGCGTCGGGTTTCCACCGACCAGGCAGGAAGCATTTTTTGGGGCCCAATCGGTTTCGACTGACCCGGCGGGCTCCCTAGCCCCCTAAACTACTGCTGTACTGCCGAAATGATCCCACGCATACTTCCAAACAATCTCATCCTCCAAAACGGGTAAAATACAGCAGTGGCTGAAGGGACTGCCGCGTGGTGGTCCCTCTATAGTGCCGGTCGCTCACTACTGTCGTGGCGGTGAAATCGCTTGGAGCAGGCCCAGACAGGAATAGCCACGGTAGGGGTTGCACTTTTTTGGGTCAAAGGTTTCTGACCGATTGAGTTACCTACGTGAGGAGGAACCAGCAGTAAACAGGGACTATAGTAAACAGGACCAAATATTGTTAGTAAAAATAGGTAAATATATAGGATTTTATGTACACCATAGGTCCTATTAACTATGGACCCCCGTCATATTAACAGCGCATAGAAGTGCCGGTCAGGTGGAGCGAACGATTTTCTCCCAGTAAGTACTGTATCGGATGAGATATTTGAGCTCCTAAGGCGAGGGGCTCAGGAACTTCTGGTGCACCCCTACAGGCAGGATTAGCCAGGGTGGTCGTGTGCGGAGAGCAGTACCGGCTGTCACTATATATACAGTGACGGTATCTGTCGGCTGTCCCATACCGGCACTATGGAGGGACCACTGCCGCGAGTGTAAGGAAGGGACTGCCCAAGACATTCGCTACCTTTTGCAAACCTCGGTTCCGTCTTCTTCTTGTTGGTTATTTTCGGTCGTAACATAACTAGCCGATGGGATTGATTTTAATTATTCAAAATTTCAGGGTGTTCACGGGCCAGGTCAAACCTCGAGGGTCGGGCCGGGCCGGGTCGGGTCAGGGTGACTTGGCCCGACCCTTGAGATTTTGAAAACCTCTTGACCGGACCGGACCCAACCCAACCCGACTCGTGAGATTTTGAAAACCTCTTGACCGGACCGGACCCAACCCAACCCGACCCGTGAGATTTTGAAGACGTCCTGACCCGATTCCCCCCGCCGCCCGCGGATCGGGTCATGACCCGTGAACAGCCTTAGATTTAATAAACTTACTACAACTACGTCAGCTGTGAGTGTGACCAATTCAGTGAATGGCACTCAACCTTTCAAGCTGCTAACCCTGAAATGACATCGGGCGCACTTGATCTGTACGTGTGGTACTCCACTTGGAATACGAAAGTCGAGCGCATATATACGTCGTACCTTGTGTGGGCGTTCATGAAATCGAATTAGGATGTAGTGTCACTGGGATTCTGATTGTACGTCCGCGTGCGCGTGCTACTAGTTTTCGAAATTATTTGAGGTGGGTAATACCTATTACGGGGGGCCATAGTAAACAGGACCAAATATTGTTGGTAAAAAAAGGTAAATATATAGGTTTTTATGTACACCATAGGTCCTATTAGCTATGGACCCCCGTAATAGTTGGCGTTTACCTCGGCGGCTGCCGTTATGCTTGTTTCACAACATAGCTCCCCATGGTACATACATTCGGACTGACTATGAGCAAAAAGTCGCTTGGGGGTGGTCGGTTTTACTTGCCCAGTTACTTGCCTCGTGGCTTACCTTTTCGTCCTTGTTAGCTCTCAAGGGTTTCTTTATGTTCTTCGTTCTTGCCCGCTGGCTACGTGCGAGTAGCTGGTACGAGGAAGGAACGCCTGATGAGGTTTCTCCCTTTTCAGCTTGCGGCACCCCCGGGATTTTAGGTCAACCATGATCCCGAAGGAGAACCTCTTATATAACATGTAGGGCCGTTATTTCAAGCAGAATCATTTGTGTCCTAAATTTCTCGACTTTCCTGTTCTTGCTTCCTGATTCTGTTCCCCTGATTTTCCTGTTCATTTCTCTCACATACGAGTACATACATAAAATGCGTGAAACGCGTTCCTGTTTTTTGCCCTCGGCTAGATATCTTGAAACAAGGGAAAATTTGCTTTTCTTGTTTTTTTTTCCTCACGAAAAAGAGGAAAACCAGGAGAAAGGCATAATAGTCTTGCGACAATCACGGTCTTCACTAACGCGAGAAAAAATAAACCACCCACCTTTACCGTACGTACGTAGCACGGCTCACCTTCTGCGTCGCTGTGGTCGCCCTTGCCGCCGCCCCCCTCCCCGTCGCCGCAACTCCCACTCTAGCTCCTCCCGCCCCTGCTCCTGCTGCTGCTCTCCCTTCCCCCCTTGGTGCTGCCTCCACTTTCGCTCCAGCCCCCCCTCCCCCTGCTGCAGCTGCTCTCCCCGCTCCTCCCCCCCCCCCCCTCCTCCTCCTCCTGCTGCTGCTGCCACGACAGGCGAGACTCTACCACGCGCAGACGAAGGTCCTTCAGCCCCTTTTGCCCCGCGGGGGGGGGCGCCTTTGCCTCTGGCTGGGGTACGCAAGGCGGCAGACCCACCGTCCCCAGTGCCGCCAGTGCCGCTGCCCGAGGCCATTCGGCGACCCCTCGCCCCCTGCCTTGCGGAAGGAATGTCTCTGCCCACGCTCTTCTTGTCCGCGTTAGCGCCAGGAGATTTTCCGCCAGGAGGTTCATCGCCAAGAGCTGTAGCGCTGGGAGCTGTGACACCGGGAACTTTAGTGCTAGGAGCTGTAGCGCTAGGGGCTGTAGGGCTAGGCGCTTCAACGCTAGGAGCTTTAGCGCTAGCAGCTTTAGCGCCGGCGTCAGCATTGGAGATAGCACCCGCGCCAGCATCTATACCAACAGCGTCAGCTTTAGCAGTCGCGCTACCATTCGCAATACCGTTAGTTCGAGCGGCAGTAGTCGAAGCACCCGCAGATGTAGCGCCGCCCGCTTTAGCATCAGTCCCAAGCCCAGCGTTGGCATAAGCACCAACATTAGACCCACCAGTGTTGGCTTCTTCTCCTGCGCTAGCGCCAGCAGATTTGGCGCCAGCATCAGCACCAGTAGCGCTGGCGGTACCACCAGAGCCAGCACCAGGGCTAGCGGCAGCGCTAGCACTAGCGTGCCCATTAGATGGTGCACTAGCGCTCGCTTTAGCGTTGGCGTCAGTCGCAGCGCCAACAGCGCTACCGTTAGCATCAGCTCCACCCAGGCCCGCTTGCTTCGAGCCTCCCGCTTCCCCTAAGCGGGCCGCCACCGCTCGCCCGCCCGGCAACAACAGCAGCGGCGCTCGAAAATGGCGGGAAAGAATCCAGCCGCGCTACCCCCCTGGACCCCTCCGCGGCCTCCGCCGCCGCCAGCACCACCTTCGTCGCCTTCGCCACCGCCGCCGCCTCCGCTGTCGCCTCCTCCGCTACCGTTGATTCTCGCCCTGCCCATGATTTGCGGGCGTCCGTCCTTCCAGCCTCTACCTCAGCAGCGCTAATAACCCGGCCGCGATTATCCATGCCCCCTCGCAGAGGCGGTGGTTGCCCGTTCCTTCTATCGGCCACCGGTGGCGCACGAGAATCGCCAGAAGGAGGAGGGGCACCACCAACAGGAGGAGGGGGAGGAGAAGGGGAAGAAACAGAAGGGCCCGCCGGTGACTCAGGAGAAGCACCAGAACGACCAGGAACACAAGGGGGGCCAGAAGGAGCACCATCGGGAGAAGGGGAACCAGATGGAGCACCACCAGGAGGAGGAGCCGGGGCAACCCCCTCCCGCGCCATCTCCGCCGCACGAGCGGCATCGATCTCCGCCAACGATAACCCTGAAGTCGCCGCCGCACCAACAGAGGCGGAGGCCGAGGTAGGCACCGGCCTGGGCGACCTGGACCTGGACCTGGCCCGAAAAAAAAAACGAAAAAGGAGGTCGACATTTTGACCGCGGGGGAGAGCGGAGGGAAGACGGAGGGGGGGGGGGGGGAGGGGGGGGAGCGGAGAAGAGGGGGGGTGTACTCGTTATTATGCATGGCTGTAGTCGTATGACCATAAACCTTCGTACCCCCACAATGCCCGGACGGAGCACGTCGGGTTTTCACCGACCAGGCAGACATTGCTTGCACCAAGGGGGGTGTACTCGATATCATGAGGAGGGGGGGGGGGGTACTCATTATCGTGCATGGCCGTAGTCATATGACCATAGACCCTCGCATCCCTATACTGCCGGGACGGGGCGGGGGGGGGAGGAGGAAGAACAGGAGAACGGTCTTAGGTGAGGGGAGGGTTAGAGTTCAGGTTCAGGATTTCCAAACGGGGAGGCAACAGTTGCACTCAGCAACTATGGCCGACAGCCCCTGGTACCTCTACGAGCCACTACGAAACATGAGCCTCCATGCTCCTTGAAATGTGGTGCTACAAGTAGGGCAGGGCTTCCCCCGGCCGCGCCAGAAAGACCAGCCTCGACCAAAGCAAGCGGTTGTGTCGCGCGATATTCTTTGCAAGGTGGTGATGCAAGTAAGGACTCTCCTCCTACAGCGAGCGAGCACTCACCGGCTGCTGCTGACCCTTCCAGACTCGCCCTGCACCCCCTGCGCCCCCCCCTGATCCCCGCCTTGCACCTTCCTCTGCACTTTACCGCTCGTCACCAGCAGCGCCGCGATCATCTCCTGCTATGGAGCAAAGGGCAGGAAGTGGGGGAGGGGGAGAGCAGGACAGGTGAAAGGGGAAAGGGGGGGGTGGGCGTACTAATTTGTTGCTTGCCTTAGTCATTTGACCATTGACCACGCATCCCTTTCGAGACGGAGCACCGTTCCTACTCCTAATAGACACCTCCAACAATTGGGGCGCTCATTACCTTGTTTCCATATATTACATAGAAACTTTTTGCTAATCTTATCCCCTTCCTGTTTGGCCTCCTGTGGCCACCATCTATCTCCTAAGAGAGCGATCGTTTTCTCGCTGCTATTCATTGTATCAAACTCCTCCATGTCATTCGTCTATTTCCCTCATCATATATTACATAGAAACTTTTTCTAATCTTACACATCTCCTCCCGTGCCTCCTTGTATTTACTCTTCACACATCCCGTGCCTCCTTGTCTCACTTCTTCCCACAACACAAACAATCCCTCATTCATCACCTTTCATCCAATTTATAAACTTTATTTCCCCCTCACCATCATCTCTTCTTCATTTATCCTCTGTATTTCGATTCTATCCTCCATCCTCAAACCACCATTGTATCCAAAAAACTCCTCCATGGTCATTCTCCTACTATTAGTATGTGAGTTCTACTCTCTATTGATTTGCCACACGGGCACATCTGTGCATCTACTTCCTCCTCCTCCCGGCTACTGGTGTACTTCTTTCTTCTTTCTTGCAGGTCCACGTCCCCTACACGAAAGCGCAGTTTCAGCGTTTTCGCGAAGTCCATTGGGCCATGCGAATACGTTTTCATTCCTATTCCTTCCCTCAATCCCCCGTACATCTCTACAGTAAGTGTTTTTCCGTGTTTCTCCGATTCCACCGTGTTTCTTAGCGCTAGCCTTTCCCTTCTTTCTATCTACTTCTGCCTTGCACCTCCAAAACTTCCCGGCGGACATCATGTCTTCTTGCTTTCCCCTATATCCTTCCATACTTTCTCAACTAGGCCATCCCACCTTATTCCAGCTCGCCCTTTTGTTACTTTCTCCCATACAGCTCTATCAACTATGGTTGGCAACCTCTTTTTTTGGGATGTTTCTTACTTTATATTGCCAGTTAAACTTTCTCATGTCTCTATTTGTCTTGAGTGGGTGCATTCCCAGTTCTGCTCTTAATACCGTACTACTAGTCGTACTTGAGCATCTTACGACTGTTTTTAGCTGCTGTCATTTGTACTGTTTCCAACTGTTTTACCAGTTTCGCGTTCCCTTCCCATACTTCTCCCGCATATTCTAGCTTTGGTACTATCACATTCATCAGGATGCATCTCTTAATCCTAGTGTCAAGGTTCGAGTCTGTTAGAATCGCATCCATCTTGCCTACCTGTGTCTTACCCTTTCCTACTACCTTTGCTATATGTGTATCCCAAGAGCAGTCTTTTCAGATGTCGACGCCAAGGTATGTATACTGGTCTACGATCGGCACGGGGGGGGGGGGGGGGGGGGTACTCATTATCATGCATGGCCGTAGTCGAATGACCATAGACCCTCGCATCCCTACAATGCCTGGACGGAGCACGTCGGGTTTTCACCAACCAGGCAGACATTGCTTGCACCCATGCGCGAAACGCCGTGAGTTGTTGAGCGAGTCGCAGCTGAATCCTACAAAGAACCGCTTTAGAGGCGGATTTTCTTACATATGGATGACAGCGTCAATGACTTGATTTAATTCCTGGTGAGGCCAGTTTCAGACACAACAATGCTTGTACTATTACTATGTAACTGCCTCGTGGGTGCCCTACCATATACTGGTACACACTACGTGACACGATCACCCCCCTTGTGCGGGAGGGAAGGTTCTCCCCGCACAAAAATGATCTAACTCGACCGCCAGCCATGGTGACCGCCAAAAAAAAAAGGCCGGGGGGGGGGGGAAGCAAAATTTGGCGGAAGAAAATCGGCAGGGGTAGAAACAACGGCCGCGAAAAAAAAAAAAAAAATGAATATAGCGCACCGCAGCGGGAGGGAAAAGGGAAGTCGCCCAAACTACTCGTACCGCGGTTCCGCGTGAACAGGAGAACCGGCACAACATAGGACGGCGCAACACGTTAGATAGCACCGTGCGGGACACAACAACAACCCACACCTGGACAGATCGTCGATTCCTACATTACGATCTGATCTATGGATATTTCAGGGCAGATAGATCAGATAGATCCCTGATCCATATGATCTGTACGATCTAGCTCATGCTGCCGGGTGGGACCCGTACAATCTGCATGATCTATCTAGCACGTGTTTCTTGGCTTGGATCTGCCCTATAAGGCAGATGTCAAACACAGCCTCTCGCAACGGCAGATGAGGAACTACGGTATTACGGGGGTCTATAGTTAATAGGACCTATGGTGTACATAAAAACCTATATATTTGGTTATTTTTACTAACAATTTTTGGTCCTATTTACTGTGGTCCCCCGTAATAGATGATCTACTGTAGATAGATCATGATATGTCTGTCCGAGATGTGCAATAAATTACCGCACGACCCCGACGACAGCTACAACGAAAAAAGCCTACCAACATACAAAACCCACAAACACGAAAGAAAAAAAAACAAAAAAACAAAGAATAACACGACAACAGACAGCACCTGGTATGTACAGAGCCTCTACAGTAGAACGGGGGAACACAGCAGTAACCAGAAACCCGATATTATAGGGCGTATAAACACAGGACGATACATCGTGGATCATGATTCCTACGGCCCTCCGTACTCCTGCAACGGCAAAAAAAAAAGAAAAAGAATGCTTCGCATTGCTTTCGGGGGTCGTTCTCGTCTCCCAGCGGCAATCACAGCCAACGAAAAAGCAGGCGACGATGCAAAAGACGAACGAAGCTATTGTAGGTCTCAAATTACACCCGAGTCGACGACGGAAGAAAGCGCCGAACGCTCCTCGCGCAAAAATAAATGCAAGGCCCCGAGCTGTATTGGGGTCGGGGGGAGAAGAGCCTACCACGTGACCTACCCAGATCTGAGCTACGACGAGGAGGGACGAGAGAAAAGAAAAGGGCGACGATATCAAAACGAGATGGGAAAAAAAATAATAATCAGGGTCTCCGTGCTCCGTACCTTTATCTGCACGGCCCCCTCGGAGAGCGGTTGGTCCCGTCTCCGAAGCAATGGGGTCAAGCTTCACCGACAAATTTCAAGAACAATGGCGGCATGAATGCCCGACAACAGCGGGCACAGGTGGGAGGGGGGGGGGAGGCAAGAGGGCCCGGAGGGGGGGGGGGGGGGGGGGGGGGGGGGGGGGGGGGGGGGGGGGGGGGGGGGGGGGGGGGGGGGGGGGGGGGGGGGAGGGGGTGTGCTTGATATCATGCATGGCCGTAGTCGTATGACCGTATACCCTCGCATCTCTACAATGCCGGGACGGAGCACGTCGGGCTTTTACCGACCAGGCAGACATTGCTTGCACCAAGAGCGAAGCGAAACGTGAGGTGTTCGGCGAGTCGCATGAAGGGTGAGCAGCATGTAAGGTGGTGGTTGGGGGGGGGGGGGGGGGGGGGGGGGGGGGGGGGCGTACTCATTTGTTGCTTGCCTTAGTCATTTGACCATTGACCACGCATCCCTTTCGAGACGGAGCGCCGTTCCTACTCCTATCACGGGGAACCATAGTAAACAGGACCAAATATTGTTAGTAAAAATACCTAAATATATATGTTTTTATGTATGCCATAGGTCCTGCTAACTGTAGACCCCCGTAATAGTAGAAACACCTCCAACAGTTGGGCTCTTCATACATTTTTTTCCATATATTCCATTTAAAAAAAAGTCTATCTGATACATTCCTGCTTCTCCGTCTCTGGCCATAGCAATACTTTTTCCATACTATCTCAAGTACGATTTTTTTTCATATCACATGGTGGTGGGGGAAGGGGGGGGGAGAGGGAAATTGGCGTGGGTCAATCGGTGACGGTGAATCGGAAGGGGGATATCGGAAATCGGTGGTTGAAAAAAAAAAACAGAGATAGAGAAGGGAGGGGGGGGAGGAAGGAGGCGTTGCAGCCCGGGGTATGGGGGGGAATTTGGCGGCGGTCACTCGGTTAAGGTGAAATCGGCGATTGGAAAGCGGAGGTTGGGAAAAAAAAAAAAAAAAAACGGGGATGGGGTGGGGGGTGGGGAGCAGCGGTGCTCCCGGGGGGGGTACTCATGTCATACGAACATCTGTGGAAAGATGGATGCGGTGAGAAACCCTCCGTAGGCATTATTAACTTTTGGGAAGAAAATAAAGTGAAATGGCGCGCGAGGCAGCGTGGCAGCGGCGTCGCAACCCCCTCGCCCCTCCGACCCTCCGTCCCTCCTTCCCTCCTTCCTTTCCTCACTGCCTCTCTCCCCCCCTCCCTCCTTTCCTCCCCCCCTGCGTCTCTCGCCCCTTCTCTCCCTCTCTCCCCCTCCCCTTCCCTCCGTCCCTCCCTCCCCCCCTCTCTCCCCCATTCCCCACACCAAGAGGGTCTACGTAGGTAGATAATATCCGTAGATCAACGATCTAGATCAAGAGCCATGATTCGTTCGCGATGAGCGGAAGCCGCACCTCCTCTCCAGCCTCGCCTCAAGCTCGAGAGCGTCCCCCTCCAAGCTCCTAGCCAACGCCTGATCCTTCAGCCCGAGGTTCTGAGGCGCACGCACACGGTACAAGTGCGGCGGCGGTGGTGGTGGTGGTGGTGGTTGGTTGTGGTGGTGGCCGATTAAACAACAACCATCACCAAGAAAAAACGGACTTATCGGCCCCCCCAACTACGGGGGGCCATAGTAAATAGGACCTATCGTACACACAAAAACCCATATATTTACCTGTTATTACTCAACAATTTTTGGTCCTATTTATTATGGTCCCCCGTAATAGGGGCTTCGTGAGACGAAAATTGGCGACAATCAAAATAAAGGGACGGGTTTAGCAACGGCAACTAACTGCGTGATTGGCCCGGTGACACAAACATGCTGTCCAAGCTACTCTACCACGCCAACGGAGTCGTGCTGTATGAGCGCGACGTTATCCTCGAACCTCATACTTCCGGGCCCTCACGCTGCTCGTGAACAAAGTTGATGCAACCAAAAGTTTATCAAACCATTGAAATCAATCACTGTTATCAACCAGTGTTATCATTGTTATCAACCATTGTTATCATTGTTATCAACCATCGTTATTATTGTTATCAACCATTGTTATCATTGTTATCAACCATTGTTATCATTGTTATCAACCATTGTTATCATTGTTATCAACCATTGTTATCATTGTTATCAACCATTGTTACAACCCTTTTAGGGCAAAAACTGCAGTCTCGTGTTTGGGGTACAAACTACTTGGAATTTGAGTGGTGTGCCCCCCCCCCGCCCCTCCCCCCCCCCCCCCCCCCCTCCTCCCCCCGAAAAAAAAGCGGGACCGCATTTATTGCCCAAAATGGGTGAATTAGGCTTGGCACGGCCAAACTCGAATACCCAGCTGTCGCCAGATTGGTTCCCGCTCTGTCTGCTGTGGTACATGCGAGCAGGAGCTATCGCGCTCTCCGAGCAGAAACGAATCTCGAATCAGGAGAGACTCGCTTTCGCTCTCCCGAGAGAGTACCAATATCGCTCTAAAAACAGCGCCTGGAGCAGGTCGGAGATACGAGCGGGAATACTGGTCTCCTGTTTCGAGGGGCTCTTAAATCGGGCACCCCGTCATAAACGACGTACACGGCCGTGTTAGATATCGTATCGAAAGCTGTCCACAAACCCGACCGATCATCGATTTCCACATAATTCATCCAGGTCTTTCAAGGCAGATGGATATTCTTGACCTGCATGACCCAGCCCAGGTTGCCGGGTGGGACCCGTATACTCTGCACGGTCTACGTAGGACGTGTATGTGTCCCGGGATTGGGTTTGTACTACATACATAGACCCTGCAAGACGCATCTCCAAACGGGAGGTTGGGATCGAGAGGCTCTACTGTTGATCAAGAGGCTCTACTGTTGGTCGTCATATGTGAGGCACGCGGTGGATATACAGATTCAATGTATCGCAGTCGTATCGAAGGAGCACAGCTTTTAGGCGTTTCGCCCTCCGTCCCCTGCTATCCCCCGTGTCGTTCGTGCTGACGCCGAACGATTCTTTTTTCGGCGTATCGACTATCGAAATCGCACATCATATACATATATAGATATCGGATTAAGACGCTTCGTTCGTTGGTGCGGCAGTGCATACACACAAGCCGACCGCGATTCCACCTTTACCTCACGACTAATATGTAGAACTCCGGCGTGTAGAGAATGAGCTTTCGCGGCAATCTGCGCTCTCCCCAACCCCCCCCCCCCCCCCCCCCCCCCCCCCCCCCCCCCCCCCCCCCCCCCCCCCCGCCGCCACCGCCGCCGTCAAGCAAACGAGCAAGGGGAAGACCATCGTTCCGTACAGAGGTTAGCGTGAACCGAACCCTTGTACTGCTACAATAGTATTCATGTATACCCACCTTGAGGCCCTCGGGTTTGAGCCTGTCGGGTGGACATGACCAGGAAAAATCGGCTTGTTGCGAGAAAAAAAACTACTTTTGAATTACAGCAGCAGCATGGGATCATTTTTTCAGCAGCAAAACCTTGGATTACAGCAAGATAGGATCGTTTTGTTCAGCAGCGAAACTCTGAAATACAGCAATATGTACTCGTAGTATGGGGTCGTTTTTCCAGCAATATAATTCAATATTAATACGAAGGACCATACTATGACAGAAGACCACCTTAACTGCCGCTCCCCGAGGTGATCCTACAGCAGTGGGTACACCGCTGTACTGCACAAACTTCACACACCTGGGACAGATCATCTATCTATCTACATATAGATCCTCTACAGATAGATCATCTAGATCCTAACCTGCCGTTATGACACGTGTTGTACAGGATATGTACAGTTACAGATCCAGCCCAAGAAACGCGCCCTACAGTACAGTAGATCATGCAGCATTGTGTATATTTATACTTCCTCCGACACATAAATAAATTCGGTTGTGGGGCACAGGCCATAGCTTTTGAACGGAAATGTGCACAACGCTACAGTTAAGCTCTTTGCAAAGATACAGTCACAGAGATGCTCGTGGACACAAAAGAAAACAAAAATCCGAGTTGATATTATTGGGAATACGTGGGTCAAAATACCCTTATAACTCGGCCAATAATTTGATAATTTTTATGATAAATTTTTAAGGTTTACAATCAAACACTTCGCAAGTTGGGCGATAACGCAAGTTGGGCGATAACGACTTCCGTGTGGAGCATATCGGGGTATCGGCACGGCAGAGGGCCGGGACGTTTGAAAGGGTGGTAAAATATGACGCGGAAGCCTTCAGCACCGCGTGGGATTACCTAGCGTACAGTGACAACGAGGACTATTTTTTTTTTTTCCGGTGTTTTTTTGCCCCTGGACAAGGGGCGAAAAGCGGCCATTTTTCGGCCGACTGACTTTTTTTCGGCCGCTGGCCCATGTAGGAGGCTGCGCGAAAAAAAAAAAAAAAAAAAAGGGTTTCAGCTGAAAAAATGACAAAGATTTCAAAAATATCATCGCCACAGGCATCGGACACGGCTAAGGGCAGGTGTAAAACATAACCGATCGTACTTATGTGACGGAGGAAGCACATACTCTCCCACCGGGCAACACGAGCTAGATCATACAGATCACAGATCATCTAGAGATAGATCATACAGATAGATCTACAGATAGATCATCAATATACTAACCTGCCATTATGATACATGGTGTACAGGATTTTTACAGTAACAGATCCAGCCCAAGGATCACGCCCCACAGCAGTACAGTAGATCATGCAGATTGTGTATACAAGTCTCCCACCCGGCAACATGTGCTACTGCTTGTAGATCGGGAACACATCCGCCCTGAAGTATCTACAGCGCGCACAGCACGACGCGGGAAGGCGGTGACCAATCCGAGGCATGAGACCTCTTGCGACTGTTGCGAGGGTGGGTGCAGTACCACATAATAACACCTAGCAATACGAGAGCAATACCATTCGAGGCATGAGACCTGTAACGACGGTTACGGGCGTGGGTCCAGTAACACCTAGCAATACGCAGTAGTAATATACCATACTACAGCAGTACTAATCGCAATTCCATAGAAATACATAATAACACACAGTAATACACACCTGGCACTAACTGTAGTAAAAAATAGTAACACACTATTACGGAGGACCATAGTAAATAGGACCTACGGTACACACAAAAACCTATACATTTCCCTCATAATAATAACAATATTTGGTCCCTTTTACCAGGGTCCCCCGTAACACAGAAATACGTATTACGGAGGACCATAGTAAATAGGACCAAATATTGTTAGTAAAAATAGGTAAATATATAGGTTTTTATGTATACCATAGGTCCTATTAACTATGGACCCCCGTAATAGTAATACCTAGAAATGCTATCGCAATACCATAGAAACACATTACACCACTCTGTCCCATTATGTAAGCACCGGCCTTACGACTAATTGTTGAAAAAAAACGTTGCTTATACTTCTGTACAATGTGGTAATAGTCAGAACCCAGGAAGGGCCCCAAAACCACGTATACCCTCATGTTTTCCCACCGATTTTCGTTCTGATTACTGCCTTCCCTCGTGACAGAAACATGAAGCCATTGTTTGAAACATAATTGGTACAAATCATCGAGGAAACTTGCTTCAATTATTTATTTTGTTAATCGATTAGGGGGTGCAATCTGACCCGGACAAATAAAATAAACCACCTAAATTTCATTTTTCAATCAAATTAAATTCGTCGTGACAAAAAAGAGTGAAATGTTCATTTCCCTTCTTCGGGCGCACGAAACAACGCAAAAACATGTTCAACACTACAGTAAATCCCACGAACAGGGGGGAGAAATATTTTGCCGCGGCAGCAGCTACCCGTTGCTTCAATTATTCATTTTTTAAAAATCAATTCGGGGGTGCAATCTGCAACCAAAACAAATAAAATAAAATCACTTAAATTTCAATCCAATTGAATTCGTAAGTGACAAAAAAAGAGTGAATTACTTTATTTCCCTTCTTCGGGCACACGAAATACCGCAAAAACATGTTCAACACTACAGTATTTAATAAATCGAACTATTACGGGGGGTCCATAGTTAACGGGACCAAATTTTGTTAGTAAAAATAGTTAAACATATAGGTTTTTATGTATACCATAGGTCCTATTAACTATGTACCCCCGTAATAACTCTTTCAGAACTGCAGTCCCGTTTAGGGAGCAAACCACTCTGATTCCAAGTACTTCGTCCCAAAAACGGGACTATGCTCCTAAAGGAATTCAAGCTTCCCACGAACAGGGGGGGGAGAAATATTGCCGCGGCAGCGCTACCCGTTGCCCTCTACGCGTGGCGGGCGTAACTACTCGCTATTTTCGGGGGAACGCTATTGATATTAACAGTACACCATAAGCGGTCCCTCTACAGTGCCGGTGGAGTGATGCCGGTCGCCCGCTATACGAGTGCCTGTCGAAATCGCCTGGCACAGATGGGATTCACCGGGTGTGACGGCGTGCGGCGTAGCATCACAGGGCCGATTGCCGCCATAGTGATGCTGGTGCTGTCGGCTGCCTGGCGCGCACCGGCACTATAGAGGGACCTTTGCTGTACCCACAAACCACATTCGCCGTGTCAACGAAAGGGGATGTATGACTTCCGGGTCTACCGTTTCAAATATGGTATATGGTGTGCGCCAACGTAAATGGTCGTTTACACGATTTTTGGGTCTATCGAAGTTTCTGAAAACTACTATTACGGAGGACCACAGTAAATAACACCTGCGGTACACACAAAAACCTATGTAGTTACCTATGTTTCGCTAACAAAATTTTTGGTCCCATTTACTATGGTCTTCCGCAATATGCCCCCCCGCCGGTAATAAATCAGGAAGAACGAACCCAAGCTGAGAAGTCGATGCATCGCGCGCGGCGGAGTTGACAAGCACGGGCAAGGCCTGCTGCGGTTGAACTCTGGGTCTCGAGTTTTCGAGTTTCGAGGATGGGATTGAGGCCAGAGCTCGAACACGAAGACGAGGCCAAAGCTTGCACACCTCAGGCATATAACCGATTCCCACAGACAGTTCATGATCGAGGTCTTTCAAGGCAGATAGATCATATATTCCCGATATTGTATGATCTAGCTCATGTTACCGGGTGCGACCCGTCTAATCTGCATGATCTACTACTTGCAGCACAGGTTTCCTGGGTCGGATTTGCCCTATAAGGCAGATCCTGCACAACCCCTCACGACGGCAGGTGGTGAACTAGATCATCTACAGACAGATAGATAGACATATCATGATCTGTCTGTCTGAGGTGTGAACGCTTGCAGGCGGAACACAGGCTGGAACAATAATAGAACGTGCACACGCAACACCGAGACAAGATACAACCACAAGAGCATACGGCAACACCCACACTCATGAACAAAGACATACAAGAGCATTTACGCAATAAAATGGCAAGCACGCGCAAAAATCTCCGACACAAACAAAACGCACGAAAACTACAGTACACCAAGGACCGCCACAAACGCAAAAAGCATAAATAAAAGCACACGCCCTCAAAGATGAAAAAAAAAAAAAAAATCAAGAAAATAACGAGACAACAACAACAGCATCCCAAAAAAACCAACAGCACCAGCACCACCAAAACCACCAATACCAACACCAAACCACCAACACTACCACCACCACGTTTAATGAGGGTCCTATCTACCTCCTCGAACCGACGCGCGATTGGTAAAATCTGATTGGTTGATCCATGATTGATTGTTGATTTGTTGATTTACTATCGGTTTGCAGTACTGAGTTATTGGTTGATTGATTGATTGATTGATTGATTGATTGAGCGATTGACTAGACTACTTACTGTAGTTATTCGAAACACCGCCACCCACCACTCACCACCACCACCACCACCACCACCACCACCACCCCCAAAACACCACCACCCACCACCACCACCACTACAACCACCCCCCGAAACACCGACAAAACCACCACACACAACATGAGAAACACTCACAATGGACTGCTGCTGCTGCAACAGGCGAAGCGAGGTCCAGTCTCTCTGCACAGCCAGGCTACCCGGCAAGGACACCGATTCGCTCGTGACCCCCGTGGCTCGAAGAACCAACAGCTCCACAATGGGCTACCGAGCGAAACGATTTGTAGACGTAAAGAGGAGGCGGAGGAGGGGGGGGGGGGGGGGGGAGGGAAGGAGTTGCAAAGGCAGTAACAGAATGATATGATCCCTTTTCAACTGCCAGCACGTTCTGGGAACGAAGTCGTTCTTGAATTTCAGAGTTGGATACATTCTGCAGCAGGACGAGGGTGAAGGACAAAGCTCAACGGCGGATGCGCACGACTCGACTTGATGATCGAACTGCGCTACAGGTCTAACGGCTCTTTCGCCCAACGGCTCTTACGATCGAACGGTTCTGCGAGTTTAACGGAAGGGCTGTACTACGGTGGAACAAATATAAAATCGATTTACGCTATGGGCGCATGACTCTGTTTCCTAACAACTCTATGGTCAAATGGCTCTACAACGGAATGGCCGCATGGTCGAACGACTCTATTGCCTATCGACCTTTTCATCGAACGGATGTGCGCAACCCACCATACCAATAAAAGCCGGGCCACCAAACATGAGCGGGACTCGCGACCCTCAAGCACCACAAAGAAGAGAAAAAAAAACTCACCAGCTGCAAACGCCCTGAGCTCCCACGAAGAACGCCTCGGTTCTCCTTGCCCCCCTTTCCTACCGCCAGCATCCCACCTACATCTCCGCCCCCACCACCACATCTATCATCACCACCACCACCACCACCACCACTATCCCCGCCACCGCTACCGCTTCCACCGTTCATCTCCGCCCCTCCCCCTTTAACGCCGGCCTCCTCCTCTGCGTCCCACCACCTTTCACCGCCTAAGCGATCGCCATTGATGGCCTTAATAAGGTCGGCGCACTCCAGCCCCGCCTCATCGAAAGCTCCCAGGGAAGGCACGAACGGGGCCGGGACGAGACGAGTCAAACCCCTCGTGTATGGAGGCCTGCGCTCGCGCGGGGGTGGAGGGGTGGAGGTGGGAGGGTGGTAGGGAAAAGGGGGGGGGGGGGGGAGAACAGGGGAGAGGATATCGCAGTTAGGGGGGCGGGGGGAGGGGGGGTTGGGTGCGCGGGGGGGAGGGGGGGGGGGGGGAAGACTGGGGGGCGGGGCGGGTCAGAGAGTTGGTTCCCTAGCTCCGCCCAGTGTTTGATCCACAGACCGCACGCCACCTCTCTACACCACATGAACACCAACTTGAAGAAAATAGCTCCTCCTTCGTCCTCTACCGTTTTCAGAGATACGCCCGACTTTTTGGAGACAAGACAAACCACATGGAGCAATTAGAGCGGAAAAATCTCACGCATCGGACACATCATCGACAGGTCATTCCCACTTGATCTATTACGGGGGACCATAGTAAATAGGACCAAATATTGTTAGTAAAACTAGGTAAATATTTCATGTATACCATAGGTCCTATTAACTATGGACCCCCGTAATAGCTCTTTCAGGGAAGATAAGACTCCTTAGCTCCATCATCCATAATTCATGTTGCCGGGGGTGGGAGCCGAGCAACGTTGCCGGGGGTGGGAGCCGAGCAACATGCCATTTACTATTACGGGGGACCATAGTAAATAGGACCTACGGTACACATAAAAACCTATAAGTTTCCCTATTTTTACGATTAATACTTGGTCCTATTTACTATGGTCCCCCGCAAAAGAATATATTTCCTGTGTTGGATGGTCTGTACCACACAGATCCTCCTCGATATATCATACCGACAGGTTAGGATCTGTAGAACGTGATCTATCTATAGATGATCTATCTGATCTATCCGAGGCGTGAAAAAAAAAAAAATCAAGTCGTGCGAAAAAGGGGCTAACTCCGGTACTGCCGCAGAACTTATCTCAGTCTAATTACGAGTAGTTTGTTCCCCGGAACGCGGGTATAAGTCTTGAAAACAAATATATATATACATATATAGTAATCCCTCCACCCCCCGCCCCCGACCAGAAAAAAACACAAAAACATCACGAAAACACGTGAGTATCAAGTTGTTAAAATAACCCCTCTCACGCCGCTTCGCGTTTATGTAGTGAACGCAATGTCTGCCTGGTCGGCCAAAATCCCGACGTGTCCGGTCCAGGCATTGTAGAGAAGCGAGGGTCTGTGGTCATAGGGCTACGGCCGTGCATGACATGAGTACCCCCCCCCCCCCCGCCAACGACTACGGCCATGCATGTCATGAGAACACCCCCCAGTCCAAACGCAAAACGCCTCCACCCTCAGCTCCTTTTCTCACTGGCGGGACATGACCCTGAACAAGGCAGCGTTGAGGTAGAGCAAGCTACCCAGCACGCGAATGGCATCGTCCGGGTCGTTGAAGGCCAATGAGAGGCGGAAGTGGGCGAACTCGACTCCGACCAGAGCATCGGAGCAACCCTGTCGTGGCACAGGCCACAGAGGGGGGGGGGGGGGGGGGGAGTTGGGAGGGGGGGGGGGGGTGTTGGAGTGTTAGGGGGGGGGGGGGGGGGGGGGGGGGGTATACTCATGTGATGCATGGCCGTAGTCGTATGATCATCGACCGAGATGAAGGAACGAGGGGGGGGCGTAACCACTCGTTGTTCGCCTTAGTCATTTGACCATTGACCACGCATCTCTTTCGAAACGGAACACTCTTCGTACTCCCAATAGAGACACCTCTCACAGTTGTGCGCCCAATACGTTGTTTTCATGTAAGACATCATACATGACACGGGATTTTTTTGGCTGTTGTTGTTACACCCTCTTCCTGTTTTGCTGGGAGGGGGCGGGGGTATTGGAGGAGGGGTGGGGGGGTGTACTCGTACCATGCATGGCCGTAATCGTATGACCACAGGCCCTCGCATCCCTACAATGCCGGGACGGAGCACGTCGGGTTTTCACTGACCAGGCACACATTGCTTGCACCAAGCGCGAAGCGAAACGTGAGGTGTTCGGCGAGTCGCATGAAGGGTGAGCTCCATCCTACTAAGAATCGATTTTGAGGCGGACTTCCTTGCATATGGATGACAGCGTCAATTGATGTGTTTGTTTTCTGGTGTGGCCACTTCCAGAGACAGCAATGGGTATACTATACTATGTATCTGCCTCGTGGGCGCCTCATCATATACACTATACGTGAGACGATCATTCTCCTTGTGCGAAGTTAAGGTTCTTTACCCCGCCCAAAATTATCTAACCCGACCACCAGCCGTGGTGACCGCCAAAAAAAAAAAAAAAAAAAAAAGTACCCTGGTTGTCTAGCCCACGCAGTGAGAGGCGTGTTATACATCGTCGTCGCCAATAGACGCGGAGTTGCAGAGGCACGGGCGAGGGAGGGGGGAAGGACGGAGTCAAAGAGGGAGGCACGTAGGAAGGAATGGAGGGAGGGATAGGGGAGGGACAGAGGGTGGGAGGGAGGGAGGGAGGGAGGGGGGGGCGGGGGCGGGTGCACCCATGCCATGCATGGCCGTAGTTGTATGACCATAAGGGGGGGGGGGGGGGAGGGAGGGAGGGAGGGAGGGACGGATGCAACGCAAATCCAAGCAATGGCTCTAAACCGTGTCCTTCCTTACATCGAGTTAGGGTCAAGGTTAGGGGTCGACTACGTTCTGCGAGGAGAGCACGGGAGGTGCGAAGCGAAGCGATCGGTGGCCGAGGCTGTGGCGGCGGCGCGTTCGCGTGCCGTGGCTGCTATAATAGTGCTGCTGCTACTACTGCTACTACTGCCTTTGATACTAGTACTGCCCCCGCCACTAGTGGTGGTAGTGGTGGTGCTCCTGTTACTACTACTGCTATAAATACTACTACCACTGCTGCTGCTGCTTCTACTGCCGCTGCAGCAACTACCACTACACGACCGCTTCTTCCTCTGCTGCCTCTGCTACTATCAATACTGCTACTACTGCCTCTCCTCCTGCTGTTGCTGCCACTACCACTGCCGCCGTCATGATACCTCTACTATTATTACCGCTGCCGATGCCATCGATCGGAAAAATAAAACATGCTCCGATTTTCAATTCTTCATTTTCTTCGGAGGTTTCCGTCTTAAATGGAGGCATCATTTGGGAGTTGCTAGGGGACACGCACAATTTCCTCCAAAGAACATAATGTGTTCCAGCTCTACATATTTCGGGTAATGGCCGAATCCGGGAACTACGCGCCCTTGAAATAAACACCCCCAAGACCCACACCCTTCTTCTGCTCATACCTCGGTCTGCTCCAGAAGAAGCACATCGTTAGGCTCGCCGGTCGCCGTCGCCCTCTCCCGAACGGTAAACGCCACGTCGACGTTGCAAGCCCCAAGCCCTCCCGAAACATCCCACGTTTCAGGCTTTCCCCCCGCTCCGCCATCCACACCGGCCTCCTGCCCGCCGCCCCCAGCCCCACCCTCGCCCCCGCCCCCTCCCCCGCCTCCGAGGTGTCCGGCACCACCCGCGGCGCGCAAGCCGCCGTCAACATCCACAGCCCAAGGCTCCACATTGGTGCTTTGCGGAACCGCTGCCGCCGCCATCGCCGCCGCCACCGCCGTTGCCCGCCCCGCGCCGTTCGGAGGAGCCGTGCTACCGTTCGCCCGTGATGTCTCTTCCAAAGCGAAGGGAAGTGGGGTCGAGGACGATGATGACGGACCTTTGCCGACAGAGGACAAGGGAGAGGTGGAGGCGGACAGGGGTGGGGGTTCACCGCCCGAACGTAAGCGTTGCAGAGACGCCGCAAGGTTTGAACTCCCCCCCCCCCCTACCCCACCGTCGCCCCCCCCCCGCCCCCCTTCATGCCGCCACCGCCACCGCCGTGTCGAACTCCGTTAACGCTGCTACTTCCAAAAACGCCGGCGCCGGCGCCTACGTTACTGCTCCTACCACCGTTACGGCCACTGCCGAGGGAAACGCTGCCACCGCCGCTACCATCACGCTGCGAGAGCATTGAACCATCATCTTGGGCAGAAGTAGGCGGGGCCCGCGGCGTGGTTTCCACCAGTTGCTGCTGCTGATCCTGCTGCTGATGATGATGATTCTGCTGCTGCTGCTGCTGCTGCTGCTGCTGCTGCTGCTGCTGATGATGATGATTCTGCTGCTGCTCCTGCTGCTGCTGCTGCTGCATCCACTGCTGCCGCAGCTGCAGCTGCTGCTGCTGCAGTTTCTTCTGCTGTCGCTCCTGCTTCTGTTTCTTCCTCTGCTGCTCTAGCTGCTGACGGTGCTGTAAACTCTGCTGTTGTAGCCGCTGTAGCTGCTGCTGCTGCTGTAGCCGCTGCTGCTGCTGTAGCTGCTGCACCAGGTCAAACGACGTTGTCGATACCCTGGAAGAAGCGAAGGACATGGAGGACGCCGAGCTCGTGACCGGTGTCATCATGCCGCTGACCGGCACCATCGGCGCCGCTCCCACCCTACCACCCGATCTTCCCAAAAACGACACAACGCCCTCGGTAGATTGGGTGAGAGGAAGCGATCGCTCGGCCTGCCGACAGGGCCCAGCGGGAGCGGGGGGGGTGGAGGAGACGGTTGAGGGTGGCGGTGGGCCCCCGACACGCCTTCACCAATTCTCGGCGTCGCTGATGCTGTCGCTGTCGGCGCCATCGTCGTTGTTGGCGTCGGCCTGGCTGACGACGGTGCCGCCACCGCCGCCTCCGCCATCGGCGCCACCGGCAAGTGCGTCGCGGAAGCCGAGATCCTGCCGTCTACCCAGCGGTCGCCTACCGAGACGACGCTCATTCGGCCACCAGCTTGCCCCGCTGCAAAAGCGGCGGCCGCCACAACACCGGCGGTTGCTGTAGCGCCAGGAGCGGCGGCGGCGGCGGGGCTAACTGGGGCGGGGGTGCGCGGTACAGGCACCACTAACGGGGGCCAAGGAGTAGTGCCAGCAGCGGTGACGGCGGTGGGGGTAGAGACGACGGCGGGCGGTGCCGATACCACTAACTGGGCGGGCTGTGCCGGTACCCCCAACTGGGCTCGCGAAGGCAGCGGTGGGGATGGAGTCGGCTGCGTACGCGACACAGCCGACGAATGCGACGCATGCAGCGCAAGCGGCCCAGGAGGCACCGCTGACGCCGTCACCGACGCCGCCGCAACCGCCGGCCGCGAAGCGCCCAACGCCCGAACGGGACCGGCCACCGAAGCCGGAGGAGTTCTGCTCTGCTGCCGCTGCTCCATCCTTTTCCTCTGCTTCTTGGCAAACAGGAACCCCCGAGCCGCGTCAGTGTTAACCTGCGGTCGCGGCGCCGTAGGCGCGCTTGGCGCCAGCGCCGCCGCCGAAGGCGCAGGCACCGGTGGTGGCGCTGGCGAAGCCTGCCGCACAGCAGTTATAGCATACCCGCCGCCCGAGGCTACGCCAAGAGCGCTCGGCATCTCGTGGGGGAGAGAAGGTCCTACCCGAGGCGGGGGCCGCGAGCGATGGCAGCTCTTCCCGCCCGCGGCTCGCCCACCGCCGCCACAGCGGGTGAGGAAGCTGCCGCCGCTGCTGATGCCGCTGATGCCGCCGCCGTCGCCGCTATCGCGGCCGCGGCTGTTGCCCCGCGGTGAGCGGAGTTGCGGCGGCAGCGGCTGCTGCCGTTGCGGCCGACATGGGCGGAGGGGTTGACATGCCTGTTTGTTGCGTTGCACCCGGAGACCCAAAAGAGTGGCGGGGGGGGGAGGGAGGAGGGTGGTTTGGTCGACGAAAGCAAAAAAAGCAAAAATGAAAAGCGCAGAAGGAAAATGAGGCAGCTGGGAAAATGAAAAGGGGTGCGGCTGCTTGCTCTTGCTACTGCTGTAGACTACTATTAATATTAATAGTTTAGACTACGTATTTCATACGTATGCAGTCATTCGGAGCAAATTCGACGGCATTCCACAAAGTGCTGCTTCGGCTGCTGTAGATCCAGAGACTGCCGTAAAATCTACGGACGTTGCTGTAGATTCTGAAACTACTGTAAACACTGCAGAATACAGCAGCAGTATACAGCAGAAGCAGTAGAGTGAAGAGACGGTCGAGGGGGATTTTCACTATCTCCACGCTCAATAGGTACTTGTGTCGTTACCACGGCGGGTGTTGTTGATCCGTAAAATCGTCCAGTCGTCCCCGCCACCATCACCCAGGGGAATCGCCGACCTATGCTCTTCACGAGGTCAAATCATACCCCTCGTAAGATGCACAGTACAAGCGGGTCGATTTCTTGTACGCAGCGTGCAAAGACGAGTTTCGAACACTCGACCTGACCGCTCACTGTTCTTGTTCCTTTTTTTTCTTTGCAAGATGGTTTGCAACTGTTTTCGTCGGGATTGCCAAGCAATCAGTGAGTCAGCCGCGAGCCACTCCCGGCAAATCACCTGCGAGCTACAATTCTCGGTTTTGATGCTTCGCAAGCAACAGAGTACAAGCCCAGTTAGGCAACGTTGCTCTATTAATATTACGGGGATCCATAGTTAATAGGACCTATGGTATACATAAAAACCTATGTATTTACCTATTTTTACTAACAAAAATTGGTCCCGTTAACTATGGACCCCCGTAATAGTATAAATAGTAACTGGTACACATTGATATTCCGGAGGTCCATAGTAAATAGGACCAAATATTATTAGTAAAAATAGGTAAATATACAGGTTTTTATGTACACCATACGTCCTATTAACTATGGACCCCCGTAATAGTGGTGTAACAATAAATAGTGACAACGCTTACGGGTGTACATGCGCACAAGGCGGTGTGGACACTAGACTAGGAACAGGAACAAGCCACGCCGCGGGCTGCAAGCTTAAGCTTGTACGCATCGGACAGACCAGATCCCCAATTCGTGATCTACTAATAACACAGACCTTTCAGGGCAGATACATCCCTCATCTAAATGACCTGCACGATCTAGATCCTGCTTTTAAGGGTGTAATCTGCAGGAGGCGGTTCATGCGCACGCACATGTTTGCCCGCGAGTAGGATAGGTACTATCAATAGACACACCATACATACAGCTCCCGCACAGCATGTCACAACGGCAAATGTTCACCTGGTAAGTCATACACGTCTGGTACGTACTACTGCTGTATGTACCTGGTAATATGTACGGGGCCTACTTCGTATTCATGTGTCTGATATTATGAATGATTTACGTCGATCGTGATCTGTCGGGTGCTATATATATTATTAATAGTAGAGAGCACGCAGGCAAACAAATGCAGACTGCAAAAAGCAAAACGCGAACTGCGACATGCAAGCCGCGAAAAAAAAAATGGCCGACACTAGACCCAATATATATTTCAGGGAGGTTGGCCCAACGGCATGTCTGGAGACCCAGGCAAACCAGCAGGCGGGCTCGGCGTCCAATTGGTTCCAATCGGGCTCAGGCTGCGCGTACTGCTGTACCCCTGTCTTGCGCGCTCTCCACATTAAACCGTCTTTCTACCCGTCGACATCTAGCACCACCACAGTCCGTGCCGATTCTTCAGTTTCAGAGAGATCCACAGGTCTGTGGTCACAAAACCACCTCACAGAGACCCACTTTTTGTGGAGTACGCAGAGTATCCAATGCAATGCGATGTCGTCGTACTGGATAAGACAGGCACGACATACTTACACCCGGGCTCGTACGAGTATTGATTGGTTCTCTACAAAACTCATTGCACTTGAACGGGTGCAACACCTTATTCGGTTCTACGTTGCAACATCGGCCCAGACCCAACCCGACCCCAACTCACACAGCAGCAGTACGTACAAATTTTGTTGCACAAGTTTACGTAACAAAAGGTGGTGTTTGCGCCTGTGCAGAGAGGAACTCTCATCCGGTTTGGGACTTTGATTCGGTTCGGAGGTGGAGAAGTGGAGGGTGGAGGGTCTTTCTTCAAACTCAAACATCATCCCCGAAAACGAAAAACCAACAAACCACAACCACAACAACAGCAACGGCAGACCGAAACGGCGAAAATCAAAAACCGCTCTTAGGTAAAATATTGAGCGCCCGTGCCATGGGAAGTGAAAAGTCCCCAGTGGCCAGGGGGGGCAGGCGGAATTCGTAGGAGAAAATAACGTGGCAACACGCCGTCAAAAGGAATCCGACACCACTTCCTCCTCTTCTTCTTCCTCGAAGACTACAAAGTGTCTCCCGTTGTCCACCACAGAACGGCCGCAGCGCTCGTGCGCGTTGCGCCAAAGTGAAACGTTCATGTGGTCTGCCAGATAATAATGGAGAAGGAGAAGAAGACACCCAGTCTGCTGCTTCCGCTACACCAGATAATTTTTACATTCCAGCTGGTTTTTAGACGTCCTCGCACGAAGAGGGTGGCTCGGAACGTGCGTGCTCTCTATCCTCGTACTTTTCTTCTTGTTTGCCAAAAGAGCCGTGGGAGATGCCACGCTCGGCACCTACGCCATATGGGAGCCCACGTTACGATGCCGTATGAATGCGCACAATCATCGCAGCGGGGAGAGGGAGAAAAAAGGTACTTTCGACCAGCTTTTGACACAAAGTTGTTGACCCTCTTGGAATGCGGTTCGACTCTACCTCTTCCCCGCGTGGAGTCCGCAGTGCCTTCCAAAACCGCTTCCGATGAAACCTTGCGTGGATCTGGCCACAAATCCCAAGATCACGTGGGCCGTATGTGCCCTGAGGAGTCGCCGGGCGCAGGTGCCCTGCTCCGTCCAGCGTCGTTCTGGACAAGAAAAAAACTAACTCAAACGAAAGAGGGAGGCCTGGGAACTCCTCCCTTATTCGAAACAAGCCTTCTAACATGTCGAAATCCCTAAAATTTGAATTTGTTTTTGATTTTTTTTCGTTTCTGTTGTTTTTGATCACCCTGTGGCATCAAGCAAGCGCGGCAAAAGCTTACGACGTCCCTGGTGCGCGCATAGCACCGTAGCCCCTCGACTTTCCCTCCAGCGATACGTTGAGCCGCGGAGCGAGGCGTCTCATCAGGCGCTCTCGGTCCTTGTTGTTTTCTAGGATATATATCCCGGCAAGGGTCAAACTCTTCGTAATATATCCAGGAGAGAGGAGCGCGAGCGATGCTGCAATCGGCCTGTCTGGACGGGGGCAGGGCCGCCGCTGAAGTCAAGCCGTCGACCCCGAGATCAATCTTGCGTCGGGAAACTCCCGCTCGGTCTCCGGCGGAAGGCGTTCCGCGGAAGACAGTGACTTTTGAGGTGAGACGGTAGCCGCTGCACACCCGTTTTTCTGCGATTGTTTCTCCAGCAGAGCAGCAGAGCAGCAGAGCAGCAGCAGAAAGCAGTGGTTGAAATTCGTAAACGAACCAAACCTAAATGAACAGCTGGGGTGGGGAGCTAGCTGTGGCGCTTGTCGGGACTCGCGACACCAACGCGAGCCGCATGCCCCCAACGTACACATGAGCCTCAGCCAGCGCGACCGGCACGGGTCAGTCAAAGCTATCTAGCCCCCGTGTGTTAGCCTGTCGTGGCAGCGAGGTCGAGTGGTGGCGTTGCGCCCTCTTTTTGATTTTTGATTTTTGGCGCTTTTTTTTCAACACGACGGATACGAGTATAGTCATGCCAGGGCACCCGCCCCAGTAGCCCAGAGGCAAACAAGGCATGTGAGACCAGGTCGGGTATCTTACAGAAGGCACTCCTGATCCCCGAATCACGACCATGATAAGGCGATCAGCGCACGGTGTGTTACCCTTCGCACTATTGTAAAATAATCGCACGTACATACGAACCGTGCGAAGCAGGGACGGAGGAAGATAGCTATCCCTGCACCCTACTCCTGTACATACTATGCAGCTTAGTTATTACGTATCGCTCTGTCCGAAAATTCAAGAACCGTTGTGTCTCCCATATAAATACCAAACGATCCTTACATTTTCGGACAAATTGACCAGTACCTTGGTCGTGAGAGAAACGAGGTCAAAGGGCTTCGCACTTCATCACACATGTCCTACAACATACCAGTAGTACGTACTCTGTTTGTATGCGAGATTCGAGACAGCAGTAAACAGCAGCAAACCCAAAATCTTTTGCGGAAGCCGAAGCCGTCACATGATCCATCCACCCAACGCAATGCTCCTACCTTTTTATTCTCCCCCTTGCTATTAACACGACACGTAGCTGGGGCAGCAGGCAAGCAATTACAAGCCTGCTCGCACGCACCGCCGTCTTTGGGTTGGGCCGAGTCCGTTTTTTTTCATGTACGTATGAAACGACCTTTAAAAATATGCACCGTAGGCGACATGGGCAGAGCGTATCTGGTATACCATGTAACATACCAGGGTATAACATTGTGATCGCGGGTATATATGATACAACAATCAAGTAGTATTATACACGCAAAAGAAGCAAAGGCAGGCGAGTCCGTCAAAGCCATGGCGAACTTCGCCGCGTACTCGTATACCGTAATGATGCCAGTAAACGCCCGCCCCCCCCGGACCGACTTCTCGACCTCGATATCTCCGTAACAAGTAACAAGGAAGATGCCAATACCAAACGACACGTTTCCGGACGCCCCTCAACGAGATCCGTCACCCTTTTCGGCGCTGACATGCTTCTTGCCGTGGACATCACGAGCTCGACAAGTCGGTTCGGGGCGGGGGGGGGGCGGGGGGAGGGGAGGCGTTTCCTCGCATTATTACGACAATATGTACTTTATTTTGTCTCCCCGAATAAAAAAAAAAAAAAAATGATTGCCTTTGCAGGTCTTTTTTTTACTGCAGTGCGAAAATTAGTTGTGTTCCTACCTACTGCTTTAGCATGTACGCATGTACCTGGCAGTATCATGGCCCCGAAACGTGGGTGCAGGCTGTTTTCTTAACTCCGTTACAATACTACCGGGATATTTGTGACTGCTGTCAACGTGTGTGTGCCTGTTGTGCGTTGGGTCCAGGCCGGTCGGTCGATCGCTTCAGATTTCCAAAGTCTAGATGTGATATTCATTATTGTCCCCTATTTGCATTGTGCAAGGTACCCGGGGTCATGTTCATGAAAACATAAAGTAAACGGAAGCTGTGAGTTCGAAAAATTGAAAAAAATCCTCAAAGATCCTCTTCGCAAGCTTAAGCTTGGTGTGATACTCCGATCGCACGTTGTACGGGGTGTGTAGATTTATATATCGAGTGGTCTACAAATTCTTACAGCTTTGTAGGCAACGAATTCGCTACCTACCAAGAATAAGTACCTGGTATATGTCATCAGAGGCGACTGCTGTAATTAAGTATAATCCCTCAAGGTGTCTCGGTGTGGCCAGCAGAGGTCCAGCCCAGGCCAGATGCTTGGTGTAGTGTATTCCCATACGACGATGATGACAGCATGTACAAAGACACCCTGTCGATGATGGTAGCATCACCGATGGATGCGGAATGTGCAGTAAAAACGTTACATATATTTTGACTACGAGTATGTAAACTACATGTAATGATGTTATTTTATATGATACCACGTCCTGGTCGTGCCCCACCCGTACCGGACGCCTCCCTTACCCAACCCCACCCATACACAACCCCACCCGTACACGACTCTACCGTTGCCTGGCCCCACCCGTACCCGACCCCACCTTTACCCACCGTACCCGAACCAACCCTTACCCAACCCCACATTTACCCACCCGTACCCGGCCCCACTCGTACCGGACCCCACCCTTACTCGACCTCACCCGCACCCAACCCCTTATGTATCTGGCCCCAACTGTACCCGACCCCACCGGTACCTAACCCCTCCCTACTATACCCGTACCCTACTCCACCCGTATCCGACCCCACCGATACCCGACCCCACGCGTGATCGACCTCACCCGTATCCGACCTAGCCCTTTCAAGACCCCACCCGTACCCGACCCCACCGATAGCCGACCCACCCGTAATCAATCCCACCCGCAATCGACCCCACCCATACCCAACCTCACTCACCCTTGCCGACCCCACCCGTATCCGACCCAACCCGTACCCGATCCCACCCTCAGGAGGGCAGCGTCGCCGCCTCCAACTCCCACTGCGGCAGCGGCAGCGGTGGCAGTAGTACGCGAAAATTGACGAGGCGGAGCGCTGGTGTCACCCGCAACGCCCGCAGGGGTGGGACCGCCCGAGGGTTCGGCCTCTTGCGCGCCCCGCCCGGGCATGTCTCCGCCGGCGCTGGACATTCCCCGCCTGCATTAAGCGTCGGCACGTCGGCCAAGCCTATCCCCGGCAGAACGCGACGATGCGGCGGCGGCGGCGGCGGCATCGGCGGCGGCAGTAGCGGCAGCACCAGCGGTGGCGGCGGCGGCGGCGGATGTAGCAGCGGTGACAGCAGCGGCAGCAGCGGCTTCTCCTGGGCGCACGCCCTGCGCATGCACTGCGCCGCCGACCCCGGCGCCGGGGAGGCGTCGGATGGGGCGGCATCACCGCAGGGGATGGCAAGCTCCGGCGGCGGAAGCGCAGGCGGTGGGGGCGGCGGGGGGCGCATACCGATGATGCCCGGTGTTTCTAGCTCGAGAGGCCACCGCATGTTTCAGGTCCAGGAGGCGATGAATCGCGCGGCGAGAACCGCAGCCGTTGTGGCCGCTTCCTCCCCCCCCCGTCCCCCCCCCTCCTCCTCTTCCTCCTCCTCGCCCGCATCCCTTCCGTCCTCCTCTCCCCCCCGTTCCTCCTCGTCCTCCTCCCCCTCCTCCACCACCTTCTCCTTCTCTCGGTCGGGCGCGCCCGCGGTGACTCTTCAGTCTCAACGGCCCCGGTCCCCTCGAACACACATCCTTTCCTCGTGCAACTCCCGCACGGTGGCGGCGACGACGGCCGCGGTGGCGGGGCCTAGAGCTCACCGCGGCCACGGCAGGGTTGGCTCGCCCCCCTCGACCGAAGAACGTGCGGTTGCCCCTGGGTCCAGGACGGAGGCCTCCCTCCCTCGGCGACACGCACGGCAATTGCCGCAGAGGCACGGGGATGGAAGCCGTCGTGCCGACCCCCCCAACCCCGCGGGGGCGACGGGAGCGTTAGCGGCGGCCAAGGACATCGAGGGAGAGCAACGGCGGAAAGGAGCAGAAGGCGACGGGAGTGAGAGGGAGAAGGGGGGGGGGGGGGAGTCGCCGCCGTCCGTACGCGATGGCGAGGTTTCCGTTGGTAACTCGGTGACGCTCCGGGCGTTGTCCCGCGGTGGTGGTGGTGGTGGCGGCGGCGGCAGCAGCGATGCGGCTGACGACGTTGTCCCCGACCTTGTTCAGACCACCGCCAGGACTACCGCTAGCGGTGGCAACGACAACGGCGGCGGCGGCGGCGGTAAGGTAGCCAGCGGCGTAGCAAGCGTGGCGAGCCCCGGCTCGCCGGACGATCAACCGTCCCCGCAGCAGAGAGCGGGGCGCCTGAGGTACCGCGAGTACGCCGCGGGCCTGCCAGCGACGACTCCGCGACATGCGGGCGAAGCAGTGGTAGACCCCGAGGAGCGCACGGACCCCGCGAGTCCTGCTGGCACCGCGCTCGTGGTGGCGGCCGCGACCGCACCATCGGGCGGGACCGCGACGGTGGCAGCGTCTAGGCCGGCAGCGTGTAGCGCAGCAACGTGCAACTCGATTGCTGCTGCGACGGTGGAGACAGCGGAGGCGGTGGCACCGGGGGTTCCCGGAGAAGAAGGAAGGGGGAGCGGCCCCAGATTCAAGTCGTCCGCCCTCGTGGTGTTCCAGGACGACCCGAACAGGCCGAACGGAGGGGGGAGGGTGGGGGGTGGAGAGGTGGATGACACGGCGCGAACCACGGTGGTTGCTGTGGGTCCGCCGGCGGTTGCCTACGCAGGCGGTGCCGAAGGTGATGGTGGGGGGGGGGGTAACCTCGGACCTCTCCACCAACTCTCCCCTGGTGTCCGCGGCGAGCGTGTCGGCACCTCCGTCTGGGCTGGCGGGTCGTTCTTGGCGATCGCGGCGATCGGCGCGAGAGTCCAAGTCGGCGTGGACGAACCCGACCTGTCTGGCCAAGCTGGAGGAGCCGACGCCTGGGTGCACGCCGTCGAGGTAAGCTTGAAACAAACAACGCCACTATGTATGTAGCTGCTCGAGCGGTGGTAGTGTATTATGCTCGTGCGGTATCTGCTACATACACGGTCACGCTTTTGGGACTTACTTATGCACGTGCCATTTTTCGGCTACCCTACTAACACAATGTTATCTCCTTAAGCTTCTGTAATATTCTTCTCATATTATTAATAGTGCTTTCTGGTCTATCGGGGTTAGTTCTTTCGATGGTGATGGTCGATCGAGATCGATGCTTTCCTACCGCTTTCGAGGTTGATTTTCTGCCGTCGACAGTGTGTTTCTACGTCTAAATAGCCATACCTCCTGTAGGGAGAGGGTACTACTACACCTTTTTTTTGTGTTTCTTGGGTTCAGCACGTGAGCTCTATTCCTCACCCAACACCCCGATTCTTGTAGCAGATTGTGATTTCCATATGATACACACTGCCCGATGTAAAACCCAGTGCCACATATATAGGTGTACCTACTCTGGGCGGAGATAAAGGATCATTGAGGTATAAATATGATGATTAAACAGACCTTACATTTACGCCCAGACTTACATACTTGGGAAAAAAAAAAAATCACAAGTGTTTTTTTTCAATACCCAAAGGGATTCCAGATGTATGATTGGGTAGGTGCTCAGTTGAGGAGCCTCCCACCCCCGTCAGTCAGTTTTTTTTTTTCTTTTTTGGCCCAAATGTAACCACCTTCCTTCATCTGATTCCCTCAATGGTTTCTCTCTGCCCATGTCTCGCCCCTATCCCGTCCCACGCCTATCCCGTCACGCCCCTGTTCCGCGCCGTCCCTGTCGCATCCCTGCCCCGTCGTTGTCCCGTCACGTCCTTGTCCCGTACCGTACCATCCCTCCTGATTTGGCGTTTTTTTTCGGGTAATATATACCTGGTATATGTTTACAGGTCCGGCGATTTCCCCCCGATCGTAACGCCTTCTCCGGACAACCCTCTGGGGAGGACAGCTTCTGCGCCTCAGACTGCCTCCACCGCCGATGGAAGGCTCGGTGCGGCCAACGACCAGGGTCTCGACGGGGAGGACGACGCAGACCCTACCGGGGACGGCCCCGACCCTCGCGAAGGTGAAGACGAGGGCGGCAGTGCCGACGCCGGCCCACGAGAGAAGGAAGCGAGCGACGTCGCCTCGAAACGACGACAAACAAGAGTTTACCCGGAAGTAGCAGAAATATCCACCCGCATCAGTGAGAGAGCGCGCCGCGGAGTTCTCCGCGACCGGGGGGTAACGGCCGGGACGAGAGGATCGATGGAGGAGGAGGAAGAGGAGGAGGAGAAGGCGGCGGTGTGGAGTTGGCCGAGCACGCCTGGGGGGATAAGTCGCGAATGTCCCCTCCCGCTGGCCCCGCTTTCGTGGACGCCTCCCCGCCCAGGGATCGGGCACCCCTGTCGAGGATGGTTTCTGCGTCTTCTGAGGGTGATGTGCCTGGTTCCGGTGGCGTTGGTGGCGATGGGAGAGGTGATCGCGGGGGTGGGAGTGGTCGTGATGGTGGCGATGGTCGTGGCGACGTGAGCGGAAGCGGGAGCGGGAGCGGTGGCGGTGGTGGTAGTGGTGGTGGCCGCAGCGGCTTGGGGCTCGACAACGGTGTCGTTTCGCCCGTTTTGGCGGGGTCTCTGGCGGCGTCGTTGTTGCCGGCGTCGTCGTCGCTGTCTTCGAAGGCGTCGTCGCTTCTGTCGGAGTCGGAGTCGGAGTCGTTGTTGTCGTTGTCGTTGTCGCTGTCGATGATGGTTTCGCCTGAGAGGGCTGCTGCCGTGGCGCTACCGCCTTCCGATGTCCCGGGGGCGATGGCGGCTGCCGACCCGAGGATGGTGGTTGCCGCCGAGGAGGCGCAGCCGGAGAAGGGGGGGGGGGGGGGGGGGGGGGGGGGGAGCGCCGAGGAGGCGCAGCCGGAGAAAGGAGGGGAAGGGGAGGGGGAGGGAGGGGGAGGGGGGGTCAAGGAGGACGACGAGAAAGAGATGGAGGTGGAGAAAGGGGAGGGAGAGAGAGAGGGGGAAGAGGAAAAAAAGGGCGAGGTGGAGGAGGGGGTGGAGAATGAGAAGGGGGGGAAGAAGGGAGGGGAGCGCCAGGAGAAGAGGGGGGAGGAAGCGGGCGACGGGAAGCGGGTGGAAGAAAAGGAAGCGAAAGGGGATGGAGGGGAGGCGAAGGGGGGGGGAAATGACGGGCCGGCAGCCGTGGATGATTCTTCCTCAGCGGGGCCCGGCGCGACACCAACGACTAAGCTCGGAAAGAGTTCGACGGAGACGGCGACTACGACAGCGAAGACCTCCTGCGTTGTAGTGCAGGACAGGGCCAGCGACTCCACGGCTCGCTTGCACAGGTGAGAGAGCCTCAAGTGTGAATCGGTATTCGGCGTGGTATGCGCCTGTTTCTTGTTTACTTTTTAAATAATCACGGGGGTCCATAGTTAATAGGACATATATTATACATAAAAACCTATATATTTACGTATTTTTACTAGCAAAAAATGGTCCCATTAACTATGGACCCCCGTAATAGCCGTTTTGAAACTCACCAAGGGTGTGTTTAGTAGGGTACATGCTCTGGGGTACCTGGGTACCTAACCTGGATGTTTTGGTTGTACTCGGGTATGTACCCGGATACAAACCCTGCTTGTTTTGGTCTTACTCAGGAATGTACCTGGGTACCAAACCTGTTTGTTTGGGTCATAGTTGGGTATGCACAGGGGTACCCCCAGAGTGCGTACCCGGGTACCCTCAGAGACTATGCCTTGCTCAAGACACTCTTGCCGTATAGCTTGACCCTAAAAAAAACGGGCGGTCTTGTGATCAAGCATCTAGCAATAGTGTATGCACGGCAGTTATCATGAATAGACTATATTTTTGCTACGCGCGTGTCGTCCAACTACCCTTCATTCCATCATACAGTAGTCGGACATTGAACTTAGCGGCATGAAAGCGCCCTTTTGTGATTGTCTTGGTCATCTCCGCTGCCCCCCCCCCCCTCCCTTCGCTGAGGTATCCCATCTGTCCAAGTGTCCCCGCTTGGAATCAATTAGCCGCCACCCCCCCCCCCCCCCCCCCCCCCCCCCCCCCCCCCCCCCTTCGAAGCTTCCTCGTCGTACGAGTGGTCCCAACCACCTCCGCTGCCCCCGTTCATTTTTCTGGCCCCCAGCCTGTCCAGGATTGGAAACAAGCATGCGTCGGGTCTCCACCCCCTCCCAAATTGTTTCCTCGTTGTACGAGTCTTGACCATGTTCGTCGTCGTCGTTGTGGGAGTCTTTGTGAGAGTCTTGACCACATTGCATGTTGTCTGTCGTTGTGCATGTCTTGACAGCATTTGTGGTCGTTGTACGAGCCGTGACCTCGTCTTCTGCCACCCTTCAATCCCCAAACCCGCCCGCCCGCCTGTCCCGCCCCTCGCAGGAAGGAGCCGCTCCAGCCATCGCCTGCTCTTACGAGGGGGAGTTCCCGCTGCCACCGCCGCCGGTCGTCGACGCGGTCCTTCTCGCCCGCCAAGCCTGCCGACCCTGCCAAGCCTGAACCGACGCCTCAAGACGTCGAGCTTGCGACGCCTCAAGTCAAGCCTGCGAAGCCTCTTGCCGAGCCTGCTAAGCTTGCGACGCCTCAAGTCAACTTTGCAAAGCCTCTTGCCAACCCTGCGAAGCCTCTTTTCAAGCTTGCGGAACCTCCTGCCAAGCTGACGGAGAGGCATGTCGCAAGGTCTGCCAAGCTTACGAGGCGCGTCATGCTTCCGAAACCTCTTGCCAAGCCTCTTGCCGAACGGCCTGCGGCTTCGAGAACAACCCCCAGGCGTGGCGGCGGCGGCGGCGCTGCTGCTGCTGCTGCTGCTGCTGCTGCTGCTGCTGCTGCTGCTGCTGCTGCTGCTGCTGCTGCTGCTGCTACTGCTGCTGCTGCTGGTGTTGCTGCTGCTGCCTCCCTACCCGTCCCGGACGTAGCGAGCATTCCGGACCGACATGCAGAGGTCGACGCGGGCGCAGGTGCAGGCGCCGACGTCCATGCAAGCGCGGACATCGATGCTAGCGCAGCACACGCGGGCGCAGATGCAAGCGCAGTAGACGCAGATGCGGACGCGGAAAAGCTCGTCGAACCGTCGAACGGCGGTGAGACGGGAAAGACCGCCAGCAGTGGAATGACCTCTTCCGCAAAGAGAGACGCCCCCGCTGAGGAAAACGCCAGGGCCATGAGAACCGCTGCGGTTGGGGAAACCACCTCGGCCAAGGGATATCCCTACGACCGAAGAAATCCCTCCGCTAAGGAAAACGCCTCCGCTAAGGAAAATGCCTCCGCTGAGGACCACGCTTCTTCCTTTTTGTCGGTGTCGTCGGCGGGAGGTGGGGACGATGTGGAGAATCGCCCCAGGAGGAAGAGGCGCCTGTCCCGAAGGATGCTGGAGAGTCGGGAGCGTCGCCGGGTGGGAGATGAAGGCGATGTTTTTTCGGCGAAAGATGCAGGAAGTCTTGATGTCTCTGGGGGTGATGCTGCTACTGTTGCTGCTGTTATTGCTGGTGGTGGTGGTGGTGGTGGTACTGGCGCTGCAACCGCTGCTGCCGGTTCTCCTCCTGCTGCTGGTTTTGCTGCTGCTGCTTCTGCTGCTGTTGGTTCTCCTGCTGTTTGCTCTCGTGCTGGTAGCACGGCTTCGCCTGCTGCTGTTCCTGTTGTGGCTGCTACTGCTGCTACTTCTTCTGCTGCTACTGCCGCTGCTTCAGCTACTGGAGCTTCCGCACCCGTCACCAGCTCGAGGATGAAAAGGCGACGGCAACGCGAGGAAGCCGCCGAGCCCTCCGCGGCTCCTGCGCCGGCTCTTGCGCCGGTGGCTGCTACTGCTACTGCTGCTGCTGCTGCTGCTGCTGCCGTTACTGCTATCACTGTTGCTGCCGCTGCTCTTCCTGCTGCTACTACTGCTAGTACTACAGCTGGCTGTGGTGGCGCAGGTACTGATGCTGCTGCTGCTTTAGGTGCTGCTGTTACTGCTACTGTTAGTTCTCCTGCTCCTGGTACCGCTGCTTTGCCTGCTGCTGTTCCTGTTGTTGCGGCTGCTACTGCTGCTGCCTCTGCTACGGCTGCTACTTCTACTGCCGCTGCTTCAGCTGCTGGAGATTCCGCACCCGTCACCAGCTTGAGGATGAAAAGGCGACGACAACGCGAGAAAGCTGCCGAGCCCGCCGCGGCTCCTGCGGCGGCTCTTGCGCCGGTGGCTGCTACTGCTGCTACCGCTGTTCCCGCTGCTGCTGCTGTTGCTGCTGCTGTTGCTGCTGCTTTTACTCCTGCTGGTCCTGCTATTATTGCTACTGGCAGTGGCGGTGCTGGTACTGATTCTGCTCCTTTAGCTGCTGTTGTTGCTGCCGCTGTTGGCTGTGGTGCTGTTGGTTCTCCTGCTGATACCACTGCTTCGCCTGCTGCTGTTCCTGTTGCCGCTGCTACTGCTGCTACTACGGGTACTGACACCACCGCTGCTTCAGCTACTGGAGTTTCCGCGCCCGTCGCCAGCTCGAGGATGAGAAGGGTACTGCGACGCAGGGAAGCCGCCAAGCCTGCGCCGGCTCTTGCGCCGGCGGCTGCCACTGCTACTGCTGCTGCCGCCACTGCTGTTACTGCAGTTCCTGCTACTGCTGTTGCTGATACTGCTCCTGCTGCGGCGGCTGTGGCTCGTACGGCGGGAGCTGGGCGGACAAGGAAAAGGCGCCGCGAGGGGCGCAGAGACCGGACTATGGACGCACCGCCCTCCAGCGGCGGCATGGCCGGCACCAACATGCCTCCTGAACCGCGCGGAGACCCCGGGAGGAAGGGTGACGCCGACTGCCGTTCGTCACAAGGGGCATATGGCGGCGGCAGCGGTAATGGTGGTGGTGGTAGTGCTGGCGGTGGCGGTGGTGTCGCCCCCCTCGGCGAGGAGAGGGTCCACAGCGGAGGGTCCGGTCGCCCCCGCATGGCGGCCGTCTCGTGGCACTCGTGGCTTCTCTCCATGAGGTCGGGTAAGCATGGCAAGCGCTCCGCGCCGCCGCCGGCAGCCGCGGTTCCAACTGGGCTGACAGTGAGAGCAGCAGCAACAGCATTGCCACCTGAAGTTAGCCGGGCAACCGCCGCAGCGGCGGGTGAGGGTGCGGAACGAAAAGCCCGATGCGAAAACGCTGGTGCCGTTCCGAACGCCTGTGCCGGTGCAGGTGTCGTTACAACCATATCTACCGGTACAAACGCCTCTGTCGGTACAAACGCGACTACGGCCGGTGCAAACACCGTTGCTGCCGATACTAACGCCGCTGCTGCCGTTTCAACAGTATCTACCGATACGAACGCCTCGGCTGGTACAAACTCCTCTTCCGACGTTACCAACGCGTTTGTCGTTACGAAGGCCCCCGCTGCCGTTGTTAAGAACGCCTGCGCCGCCATCAACGCCCCGGGAGTGTGCGGGTGGATGCCGCCCGCTTGCCCCCGCCAGCCCCGTTTCAAGCGGGAGGCGTGCTGTGCCAGCTCTGAGGTGGACGCGTTGCGGCCGTCTCACGTTGGGCACGCTACCGACAGGCGACCGCTCAAGAAGCGGCGGCCGTGTGCACCAGCTGTGTCAGCGGCGTTGACTACGCCACCAGCAGTGCTAGCAGCCGGGACCCCAGCTGTGCTAGCAGCCAGGTCCACACACAAGGACCTTTCTAAGATTTGTCCTTCTAAGGCCCCTTCTACCAGGTCTTCTAAGTACCCTCCTAAAGACCCTTCTACGGCCCCTGCTAAGGGCTCTTCTCAGGACCTTTCCGAGGATTCTTCGAAACACCCTTCTGTGGAACTTTCCAAGAAACCTTTCAAGTGTCGTCCTTCAAGGGGCCGACGTTCAAAGGGTCGCCTTTCTAAGGGTCGCCCCTGTAAAGGCGCTCCTTCTGCGAGTGGGGATGGGGAATTGGTGGGGGTGGTGGGGACCGTGCGCGGGTGGATGTCGCAATGGTTGTTCGGGGCCGGACCTGCTGGGCGCCCCATATAGTAACGCGACTGAAATCCCGGGGATTAGGGGTTGGGGGCGGAGGTGGGTAGCAGTGTTTTTTACCCATATCGTTGGGGTTTCCCCGCATCGTGGAGGTTTACCCGAGTTACTACCGAGGTTTACTTAGATTTATGGGCGTTTTTAGCGGACAGAGGGGTGGGTTATAAGTGGAGCGATGCTACTTTCTTGTCTTTTTTTGTTTTTGCTTTGTTTTTTTGGGCTTACGACGTGTGGACTTCTCGTACGGTATGGCAGTTTTTTTTTTTTCAGCTGGGGGGCTGGTTAGCGCTGTGATAGTTTTTTTTTCGTGCCGGCGATAGGGCGATAGGGGATACCGCCCCCCTCCCCATCCCTCCGGCCCGTCATTGCAGCGATTTCCCTGAGGACAAGAGCCTCTTGGGAGTTTGCACACCGGGCGCGCAACGAAAGTTCTGCACCCTCACCCTGAATGCCTCCCAAGGTGCTATCGTTATTCCTGATGTACTGTTTTTAGTGTCGGCTAGTTAGCTTGGGGCATGAAATGTCTTTCCGGGCATTCTTGATGATCATACATTGCCGTGTATTATTCATGTGTTCACCTGGGGTTTGTATACGATATCGAGGCCGCCTTAGTGGGAGCCTTGCCTCTTTTAACTATTTTATGATGCAAAAAATTGATAGTGCCCAACTTTACGAATACCAGCTGGTCCAGCCGACAACTTTTCGTCGCGATGGCTCCAACTCTGCAGCCCGTTATTTTTTCATGGTTTCGACTTTCTGCTTTGGAGTGGTTGTTATGATAATGCCTGGTGCACACACACGTATTGTATACATATTAATAGTCCAAACACACCTTAGCTGTGAGATAAAAAAAAAAACAGGGCTGTTCACGAGTCGAGTCAAACCTCGTGGGTGAGGTCATGGCTGCTCATGGGTCGGGTAAACCTCGCGGGTCAGGTCGGGTCGGGTGAGGGTGACCCGACCCGACCCGTGAGAGTTTGAAACAGCTTGACTCGACCCGACCCGACCCGACTCTACCCGACCCGATTCGATACGATCCGACCCGACCCGACCCGACCCGACCCGTAAGATTACAAAAAATGTTGACCCGATCCGCGGGTCGGGCCATGACCCGTGAAGAGCCCTGGAAAAATCGTTGAGATTTATATTTCCAAGCTGCATGTGATATTGCGGTCGAGCGAGCTACGGGATGTATGACCTTGTGAAGGATATTTACTGTTAATATAGCTCAGTGACTGCCGCCCTGATTCATAGCAGCAGAGAAAACAAGGCGGTTTTTGTATCAAACTCGAACAATTTTTGTACGTAACGATTTCGCAAGCTATAGCAGTACTGTAAGTACTGTAGTATAAACCTGCTTTCGTTAGCAATGCCTACTAATAATATTAATATTAATAGTACTACTATTAATATTAATATTGATAGTAGTGCTGTAGTTACGATATACTATTAATAGCTACCAGGTAGCTGGATATTTGTGGCAGGTCAGCGAAGATCCAGTCCAGGCCTTGTGCGCTGGTTGTTGATGCTCCTCAAGTCTTGTGTCGATTGATGTGGCATGCGGTTGTGGTGCAGGTCGTACATGCTTCAAGTTCGCGACGTCTGCTCTTGAAAGACTTTTTGGTTTGCGACAAATCAGCATCGTTGAAGCACATGAACGAGTGAAGTGAAATATAATCACCCTCGCCCACAAAAAAAGTGAAAGGTATATAATATGAACACATACTCGTACACGAAATAATTGCAAAAAGCAAAGTGACTGCCGCTCCGCTGCTGTGGGCGATGTTCCCAGCAGCAACAACAACAGCAGTATCCCTGATACATTAATACTGCTGTATCCTAAAATACCCGCCGCAAGATCCGTATCCACATGAAACCCGAGATTACCCCGGATGTGTCCTCTGGCTACCACACAACACTGCTGCTGTGAAGGTGTTACAAATGTGAGAGTGGTACCTACTGAGCTATATATAGGGGTAAAAGATCGATCGATTACCCTGGATCGATTACCCTGCAGGGTAATCCTAACAACACCCTGTGTATTTTTTATTCAAGTAATTATGCTTGCCATCCGACAACGTGTGTGTGTTTTGTAGTGTTCCAAAAAAGAATGAGGAGGACCAACAGAGAGTAAGTAAGTGAAGAACTCATCCAGAACAAAAAAAGCGCAGCAGCAGCAGTATCGTACGACAAAATCAAAACCGATGTGACGCACATGAAGACTACCACAACCAATATGTCCCTCCACATCTCATCCACCAAAAACGACCACTCCCTTCCTTGAGCACTCCCCAACAAGCATCAGATATCTACCAAAAACCGCTGTCCATCAAAATGGTTGGTTTATATATTTTGTACCTGCTACGAGTTTCCGCTGTGTTTGCACTATATATTTTTGTTTATTTTTTAATCGTCACTTTTGCTTTCCCGGTGTCTACGAAATACTATGAGTACATAGTAGCCGGTACGAGGAACGAACGCCTGCTGCGCTGAATCGTCAGTTTCTAGATGTATTATGTGCTGTTCTCCCTTCAACCGAAGAGGTAGAAGATGTGATGATATTGCCCCATCAAACGCGTACAAGACAAAGTACCGAAAATATTACCTTTAGTTACCGTCCGCACGTTTTTTTTCTCATACTATTCCAAACGCGCGGCGACACCGCGCTCAGGTCGAGCCTCTTACTTAGCCTGGACCAGGGTTGGGATTGGGTTGGGCTGGGTTGGGTCGGCGTCTCGTGATTTGTGAAGAAAACACACACGCACACACACACACACATTAAAAAAAAGCACGTAAAAAAAACAACAGAAAAAATATCATGATAATATATATATTTGGTACTTTATCTGGTATGATTTATGTATTTTCAAGACCGGTCGCCTCTCCCCTTTCAGCTTGGCGGACATCCCCGGGATTTCAAGCCGACAGCAAACCTTGTACCAGGTATTCTACATTTAGTTCTTGAGACAAGCGACTGCTGTACCTGGTATATAGTAGTAGCAGGTGCTCTTTTTTTGTAGTTTATAAACCCAAAATCCGTCCGACTTTTTAGCGAAAAGCCCTCGCAGCCCCTGTGGCCCAGTGGATAAGGCGCAACCCTTCTAAGGTTGAGGTCGTGGGTTCGACCCCCACCAGGGGTTAATTTCACTTTTCCAACATTTTTTGGAGATAATTTATTCACCGATTCCAATATCAAACACTGTGACGCAATAAACAACAGGGTAACTAGTTACCACTCCGACCGAAAATATAAGGACCATTTGGATTGGATAATGATATGATAAAGGTCTCTATATATTTCGGGTCAGGGTGATATATATTTATTTTTGTGGTGTCGAAAACTGCGATGATGTGATTTGTTTTTGTTCTTGTTTTTGAATCCCACCTGAGATAGATGTGTAGATCTGGAGGCGATGTTGTGTTCCGGGCGATCGACGATCCTCCTCCAGTTAGTTGGTTGACCGTACGTCGACGGCTGTCGTTTGCGTGGTTCATAACAGCAGTATGGCACCCACCAAACCCCCTTTTAGGACCGCAGTCCCGTTTCGGGGGACAAATTAGTTTGAGTCCTTTGTCCCCAAACAAAAACAGGACTGCGGTCCTAAAAGCTAGGGTTAACCCCTCCCTCCTTGGCGTCTCCACCCTCGAAACGCTCATCCCAAAACAGGGTGAGAAGGGAGCTGCTTTTTTTTTCTCGACGATCCTAGTCTCATCATCGCCGTACCCCTCGCAGTCGGTTCCATAGACATCCACCCTCGGATAGTTATCATGAGATACCTGGTAACGAATATACCAGGTACCAGGTATATTTTAGGGGTATCCTGGGTCCATCCTTGCGTTTCGAAGTGAGTGGGTTGCACGGCTGCTATACCACCGAACCTCTCGATTGCGTTGATCTCGGTTTCTGAGCCTCAAAGAAGTTGTATTTATGACCTTTAGGCGCTTCAGAGTGTCAAATTCTCCGCATCATAAACGTCCATCACTCATGGCGTGCCATCCAGCCTGTCCAGCAGTTTTTTCGGAGCGCAATTTTATTTGCTGTCATCGCTTTTACTTCACAGCTCTACTCGTGGGAGGTGGGAGGCTCTGCGCCTCCGACTACGGGGCACCATAGTAATACCATCACGTACACAAAGGCCTGTGTATTCCAGCATTTTTACTACTAAAATAAGCATATTTGGTCCTGATTACTACTGTATGCATGTTCCACCGTATAGACAGCTAGTCTGTGATATCAGGAGGTAGGTACAGTCCCTTCTATACCCCCCCCCCCCCGCCGGCACTTGCTTTTTATCAGCTAGTCTAAGAGCATAGTTTCAGCAGTCTGATATATATCCATCGACTTCGTCCAACTCGCTCTCTCTCTCTCTCGCACTTATCGGCGAAGGAAGGTCACTCACAAAAAGTGCCCTGTGATATGAGCAACACCAGCCGATCGGATGTTTTCGGTTCCCCTGCGCAGAAAGCACCGTTTATATACTAATAACATCTCTGGGACTCCGAGACGGCGACCAGATCTACGAAAACCCTATCAAGGTGGCCCCTATAATATAGGCCCAAAACGGAAGGAAAGAGGATTTCCTAATATTTCTGACGCGTTCTTCGAAAGAGGCAGCACATTTCCGTTAAAATGGTTTCCAAATGAAAATCGTCGAAAGACTATGACGGGGGTCCATAGTTAACGGGACCAAATTTTGTTAGTAAAAATAGGTAAATATATAGGTTTTTATGTATACCGTAGGTCCTATTAACTATGTACCCCCGTAATATCTTGTTTCGAATAGTAACGTTGTTATATACTTGGGGCATGGGACTATTCATTGGGACGCAGTTTGATTTTTGCTGAAGTCAGTTTTTTCGGGTGAGGTGTGGAGCTCCTTAAGGTCAAGTGAGGAGCCTCAGAAAATTTAGGGTGGACCTCTATCGGAGAACGCCTCTTCCGAAGAATACAAATTAAATTTAGCATCGATGGAAAGCCTGTCATCAACCGTTCATTGGCAGCAGACATCATTTTCAATTCACGCAGTGGTTCGTGAAATACAACGCGCCAAAGTGGGTGCTTTGGGGCTAATATTGTGGGCCTATTTACTACGGGCCTCCGTGATAATAGCGTTATCATCCGCGTTCGAGCAGGGTCAGCGTCTAATTAGCAGCACGGGTAATGTGATCATGATGCACCCGTGACGTGCGGCTCCGCGCATCGCCACTCGGACACCAATTTTGCAATCATCCCCCGCAATCACGCAGAGGCAGAGGCCGTTGTTGCTGTAAAAAAAAAAAAGTCGCATTTTTTTCATCCTCAATTTTCCCCCTCTGAATTCCCAAGAAGGGGTATTAAAAGAAATGGCATAGTGTGCTTAAAACACTTCCCAACAAGAAAAAAAAAAGAACGAGGCCTACAAAGTAACTATCCGCCAGAATATTCCCGAGGAAACTGGAAATTCGGAGCGGTTGTCCTAAAAATATGTGAGAGAAACACCCACCCGCGCTCAGATACAAAATCTAGCCCGGACCGATCTCTCGGTTTCGTATTAACGATAGCAATCAGGGCCCGCGATGGACCTAAAAACTATGTACCGCTCTGTCCGGAAATATAGGGATGGTTCAAGTATAAATATGAATAAAAAACGTTCCTTACATTTCCGGAAAGACAGGTACCTGATATCCCTCTCAAGTTATTTACCAATCATATTTAGTTCTGATTATGATGTTTCCCCAGTAATAGAGGACCGGTAGGTATTGAATGCTACGGCTGGTGCGAGGACGACAGGTCGAAGGACTGGAACACCAGCTTGTTCTGTCGGAGGCAAACGTTGGTGGGGGTTTCCACCACCTGCGGCAAGGCGAAAAAATAGGGGGGGGGGGGGGGGGGGGGGGGGCAGCGGCAGGTGACGGGTAGTGTTATTCCCCCGTTTAATGGGACTACTAGAATCAAGACTCCGAGAGTGACTGTCGGTCTGTCCCACGCCATCCAATACTACGGTCAAAAATCAACGTTCCAAACTGCTCCAACCAATCAGCACTCCACAAAAACTTGTACATTCAACAGAACGCTCGTCACTGGGCAAAAGAAAAAAAAAAAAAAAGAAAAAGTAAAAACCTTAGTAAAAAGGCTTCGTCAAAGCGAAAACCGCGCCGGTGATTCAAGTAGCGTTCAGGGAGAACCTCGTTTTTCGCTTTGATCTTCTCACCAAGCCGGGGAGGCTGTCCGGGTCGTCGCAAGTAGTGAAGGCATCACTAACGCCCACCAGCTCTGCGTCAAACCTCGTCGCGAAGATCTGCCATTTGACGGACAAAACAGAGAGATTAGTCCGTGAGAATGACCATTTCACTACTGCAAAAATGGTCCCACGCAAACTTCAAGAGGTTTGTTCATGCTCAAAAAACGTGGGTGCAGTTGTCAACGGGTTCAGGAAAGTTGATAGCTCCTTGGCTGCTGGTAGGTTTGTAGGTGAAACAGAGAAAGGAATGTTTATGAGCCCCATGAGCAATATATCGAAGCCCCCCCGTAGACATCGCATGCACGCAACAGTTATGGTATAGAGATGCGAGCACACGTTGGGGCAGGGACAGCAGACTGCGCGAGCATATGGCACCCCCGCAGCTCTGTCGGGCCTACACCTAGCGCTTGGCGGCATCAAGCGCTGGCGTCAAGCGCAGCACGGCTCACACGACGACCCCCCCCCCCCCCCCCCCCCCCCCCCCCCCCAAGGCCCGAGGGGAGTGCGGCAAATAGGTTTCACAGAAAACATCCAAATGAGGGCCTGCGATGGTACCCCTCCTTCCTATCCCCCACCCATCCCACCTCAGCCCACCCCAGCCCACCTCACCCGACCCGAACCCACCTGAATCTCACCCCACCTCAGTCCCATCTCCATACGTACACCAGCCCCCACACCTACCTCTTCCCTGTCGGGTCTGGCACGTGGCTACTGTAGGACAGCGCTATTGACGGCGGCAGCCGAGGGGCACACCAGCACGCAACAGAAGCCACTCGTATGCTTCGAGCCTCAAAACATTCCACATGAAGCTGGATGAAGTTCGGAACATACTTCAAAGCACTACTGCTACGATTCTCGACAGGGGGGTCCGCACCCTGTTGTCGGGAAAAGGCTAAAGCTCTCAGCGAAAACACGTTTGCGTCGTGCTCTTGAAGGCTCACGTGTTGGGGATAGAGTTCAACAAAAACGAAGACTAAGAAAAACACACAAAACGCTCAACAATTCTACAGTACTACGTACTCTGGGGCGTCCATGAAAAAGAGAAAACGACACACCACACCGCCAGAGGTCGGAATGGAAAAAACCGTTGCAACCGTTGTGATCACATGATGAAAAAAACAAGAAAAGTTTTTTTTCTCTTCATGTTTTCCTTTTTTTTCACTTGGCTCTATTAAATAGTGACCCCCCCCCCCCCCTGTCTGTCTGTCTATTATATATAGGCTGGGTTGGCGTCGGTTGGCAACGATACTGCTGTAAAACATGCCCCTCACTGCCTGTGCTATTAATAGACGACCAGGGTACCGCCTTTTTTTGCTTTTTTTTTTGGCGGTCGGTCACAGCTGGTTGTCGAGTTAGATCCTTTGAGCGAGGTGAACAACCTTTACTCCGCACAAGTAGGAATGATCGTATCACGTAGTGTTTAAGGTAAGGCACCCAAGAGGCAGTTACATAGTACTCCCATTGCTGTCTCTGGAAGTGGATCCACCGGAAATTAAATCAACTCATTGAAGCTGTCATCCATATGCAAGTCCGCCTCACACGCGGTTTTTTGTAGGATGCAGCTCACCCCTCATGTGACTTGCCAGACACCTCACGGTGCTTCGCGCTTGGTGCAAGCAATGCCTGCCTGGTCGGTGAAAACCCGACGCGCTCCGTCCCGGTATTGTAGGGATGCGAGGGTCTATGGTCATTCGACTACGGCCCTGCATGATAATGAGTACACCCCCCCCCCCCCACCCTGTCTAGCGACAAAAAATCTGTATCGGTTCACATTTTTTCCCCCGGGCGCCTTAGACGTACGCGGGAAAATATTCGCATACCTGGTACGTATGCTTGGGAGTAGTACTTCATCTGGCATTTTTTGGGGGGTTAGGCTCTGGCAAGGGGACCCCACTGAAATGCCACCATGTACCAAGCAACCCCGCGGCGTGTGTCGTCAGGTTTACAGCACAAAAACGCCAGCAAGACGGCGGCGTTAATTGCGTGAGTTCTCGTCTCGCCTCCTTCGCTGAGACTCTTGACAAAAAACGTAAAAACTTCTATAACCAAAAACTCAACAAAAAAAAACACAGAATGAACCGAAAAATCGTCACAAATACTTCAAGGAGCATGGTCAGTACTGTATCTGGCATGTTGAAAGGGTTTTGGAACTGGTAGAGGGAGGGACCTGATGACCAAAAAACGCCACCATATGTTTACCATCACCGCGGTGCTTTTTATCGCCTGCTTGTCTTGTTTTGCCGTCCCACCTTCGCCGACTTGCTGCCGGATAACCCGGCCAAGGCGCGGCCCCTGAGCGTACCGTAGACGTGTATGTCTCCGTCCGCCATCACCTGCAAGAACCCCGGTGGTGGGTGTCAGACGACGAGGAGGGTGGATGGCGAGCGATCGGCATGGGGTGACGTTTCTGAAGCCCCCAACGCGTGGGCAGTTGTAGCGTGGAACGAGAGAGAGGAGCGGAGGCTCGCGAGCACCTTCACATGAACCTTGATATCGACTACAAAAACCCTTGGGCTCTGCGTGTGAAGGGTTTACCATCGATTCCAAGGTTCAAGTCAAGGTGTTTCTGAGCCTCCACTTCTCTCTGCCGTTCCACAGTAGAACTGCCAGAGCTTTAGTAAGAGGTGACGACGGTCAGAGTGGGGCGGGGGGGGGGGGGGGGGGGGGGGGGGGGTATACTCATGTCATACATAGCTGTAGTTTCTATCACTATTATTACTAATGTTATTATCCTCCGGCGGATTGGTCGTATGACCATAGGCCCTCGCATCCCTATCATGCCGAGACGGAGCACGACGTCGGGTTTTCACCGAGTAGCCGGGCAATGCTTGCACCACGCGCGAAGCTCCGTCAGGTGTTGGGCGGGTCGCATGAAGGGCGGGCTACATCCTGCGAAGAGCCGCTCGTGAGGAGGAATTTTTCGCACATGGATGACAGCGTCGAAATAATTTTTGGTACTCTGAGGGGCGAGAGGGCGGGGGGGGGCGTACTCTTTGTTGCTTGCCTAAGTCATTTGACCATTGACCACGCATCCCTTCAGAGACGGAGCACCGTTCCTACTCCTAAATAGAGAAGGGGGGGGAGGGGGGGGACGATCGATCGGGAAGGGATAATGACGGTCGGAAAGGGGCGGGGGGGCGCGTATGTACCCTGCCAAGCAAACCCTCGCAGAAGACCCACCTCTCCCCCCGAGCTCACAGCGCCGATGACTACCAGCGAGGTCCCTTCCGCGTACACCTGGCGTGCGCAATCGCGGACCGTGAACGGGGGGGAAAACGTCAGCGAATGCAATAGCGATGTAGCCACTGCTGCTCGGCAGATATGCCAGGAGGCATATCTGTCAAGGGAAAACGTACACTGTCAAGGATATAGGGACGAGTTATCCTCTCTAAAACCCCAGCAGAAGGGTGTTCGCAAAGAATTTGGATGGGACCAATTACGTTGGGTTTCTTGTCATATGATCTCTGTGTAACAGCAATCTCTCCAGACGAAAAAAATGTAGTCCTGAAGGCTGTGGGAAAAGGTGACCAAGACGGCGCTTTTATCCTATTTATTCTAGGGCTGGGTTAGCTCCGTGGTGCTTCGGATTCGCCGGTTTAACCCAACTTAGCTCCTGACGTTTGTTGGTTACAAATATGTGCATAGCCCAACCCAAATGGGTTGTCACAAACACTTTACAGTAGTTTGGCGCCCGTCAAGGAAAATTGAGGGAAGTTTGCTATCATGTCAAGGGGTGAAAGAGCTGCCTCCGGGCATCGTTGCCACTCGGGCCCAGCCGTGTCCTCAACGACAGCTACCAGCGGGCGGTGTCAGCAGTAACGCTGCCAACAAACAGCTGCGTAGCGATCGCAACCATGACACAGCTGTGGCGGCAGCAGCAGCGGTGTAGCGACTACGAGGCTGCCGTGTCAATCGACCTTCGTAAAATCACCCTGCTGACCCTGTTACCATCACCCACGAAAGCCACCGACCTTTATCCTTCATGAGGTAATATACAATATACATACACTCGGTAGTACGCACGATCGAATTCTCAAACGCAGCTTACAAATACGAGTTTCGACAAATATTCGAGCTCACAGATGATGTGGCTTTGTAATCCTCAAAAAAAAAAACATCCGTGCCTCTACCGTTGGCCGACACCGGTGGCGAGAACCAACAACGCGTGGGAGCGATCCATAACATGCGTGACGGTTACGTTCGGCGAACCGTAACATGCATAACGGCTAGGTTTTACACATTCCGTGCGGTGCCGCGATCCGTGAACGGACGCGAACCGCAACATGCGAGGCAGCTGAGTTCCGCGAACCGGTGCGAGCCGTAGCACGCGTGACGGCTACGTGCGGTGCCGGAATCCGCTGGCCGACGCGAACCGTAACACGTGCGGCAGATACGTGGAATACTGGGATATGCGGACCGATTCGAACCGCATCACGAGCGACGGTTACGCGTTGAGTCGGGATCCGTGGTACGTACATAGTGTCAAGCGCTACCGAAGTATCACATGCAGCTTGCAAAGATGAACAATTCAAAAAAATCAAACCACGAAACGAGGCGAGACATGACGAGACAAGACGGCCGAGACGAGACGAGGCGGAACAAGCCGGCCGCGCGTCCTGCCCACCTGCTGTCCGCTGCGCACAGACCCTTCGTAAACCATCGTCTCCCTGGTCGCTCCCTCCTTGCCCTCCGAGTTCGCGCCGTCCAAGGTGCTGTCTCGCACACCCATCGCGTCACCGTGCTCAGTCGAAGCCGCCGCCACTGTGGAAACCCCAACCGGTACCAGTTGCTCCGCAGATTCTGACGGTGGTCTTTCCGGAACTGTCGTTTGGGAAACTCTTGACGAACGGGAAGCTTGACGCTCGTTCCCATTCCGACGGGGCAAAGCGTCCAAACGGGTCGGTGATCGTTCCGAAGAACTATCTGAAGAGCATTCCGAAGGAGACCGTGCCGAAGAAGAACGTTCCAAAGAACGTTCAGGAAGATCTTGGGGCATCTGCATCCGGAGGGTCGCAGCTGTGAGGGCAGGGCTCGATTCTTGAGACGACCGGGGCCTTGTTTGAACCATCATTATCTGGGCGGGAGGTTACCGAAAGCCAAAAGCCACGGAGGGCACACGAGAAAGGTCAGAAGTTCGGAGTGCTTGCAGCGGTCAGTCAGTCACCCAGCACCTGCCGCGAAATCGAGAAGAAACGTCTGCCTCCCAGCCGTTAGAATTTTGCTTCCATATTGCAAAAAAAATATCCCAGACTAATTCCAAGTACGTAACTTATCCTCAAAAACGTGGTTGCAGTTATAAGTGGGTTAAGCTCGCAAACTTTTCAGCACAAACTGAACATGTTTCGTGTTTACTCGAAAATGGGCTATAAAGTGTAGGTTTATAGAGTGCTTGAGCGAATTTGACGAAAAATCGCAGTGAAAACTGAGCGTTTTCAGTGTAAACTGTGCGACTATCGCACAACTCGCATAAAATCAGGGGGGGGTGAAAAATTCTTCATGGGTTAACGCCTACCTGCCCTAGCAAACTTTCTCCGACCTTTATCCGCTCAAATATAGCGTCGGGCTCACCTCGGGCAACCCCTGCGCTGAGGCCAGTTGGAGCACGTCGTCGCTGGTGTTACAGACCCCAACAGGCACCAATCCCGCCGCTTCTACGGCCCGCGCAGCCCCCGCGAGCGCCGCGCGCCCCGCCGGGCGGCCATGAGGCGACCCATCCTGGTTTTCGTGAATTTGTGTTACGGAACGAACGGACGCGTTCGTCTTAGACGAGTGCATGCGGACTGCCAGGGCCGCAATCGACGTATTTTGCAACCCGATTCAGGCGAAGCGTTTCTGTTTCTTCTGTGGCTATGCATAAGAGGTGCGCAGTGTTGAACACCGCCTCGAATGTTTCGTATATGGAACTTTGGACACATCGTGTCGAACGCCGAACACGTTTTTTTACCTCAATTTTACGGCATTGCCGTACTTGTAGTGTTGATACTGAAAGGATGATCTCACACATATCGACTATCGAAAAAATACCGACTTTGTACATGTTTCGTTCAGTGTCGTATCGAGCTCGATTATCGCTTGATATCCACCACTGTAGTGCAGACCCCAGGCTGAAAATTTACTGGTAACAGGAATCAAGCTATAAGAAATCGTTTACATGCATGAAACAACCATTGGTCAAACCTCCTTCCAGGAGATAAACGCTCTTTATAGTGGCCTCGCCTTGAGGCACTACGCCGATGTCACTACTTTTTTTGTTGCTGTGGAAACCTAGGCTTTGGCAATTCCCAGAACAGGGGAATCAAGGTTTCGTAAAATAGTGTGTATGAATTCATCAACCATGGGCGATAAAGATCGTTCAGAAGGTAAACACTTCGTATTCACTACTTGAGAGTGCATCACAGATTTGGGGGACAAATTACTTGAATTTATAGTAGGGTCACTCTTGCAGTCGTCAAAAGGTTGATAGTGATGTCACCTGAGCCACGGCACCAAGGTCAAGCACAACCGGCGACCCGGCTCCGGGAAAGAACCCCGTCGCCCCGAGGGCCCCGCTCCCGCGCAATGCGCCCCTCATCCAATCGAAAACCCTCCGCTCCTCCTCCTCTTCTTCTTCCCCCCCCCCTCCTCCTCCTTCCATCCACCTCCTTTCCTATTCCCCACCCCATTCTCCTGCCGCCCCCCCCCCATCGTCCCCGTCCACTCCTCTCCATTCCGTCTCCCCCCCTTGATCCGTTGACGAGTGTCGCTCGTCTCAAAGGCGATGCCCCCTCCAATATCACTCCCGGTGGTAGTGGTGGAGGTGGGGACGACCTGCTAACAGGGAAGGGGGGCACTCTTATCGTGGAGAGGAGGTAGGTCCGGCCAAAGAAACTGACGGACGGAGACGAGCCGGCTCTCGCTGACGGGGAAGACGATGGCGATGGTGATATTGATGGTGATGCTGCTCCAGCCGTTAGGCGTTGTCGCGAGAGATAGGCAACAGGGGGGAGGGAAGGAAGGGAGGGAGAGGGGTTGAGGGGGGGCTGGCGGGGAGTGAGGGGAGGGAGGGGTGTTCATGTCATGCATGGCCGTAGTCGTATAATCATAGACATTCGCATCTCTGCAGTGCTGGGACGGAGCACGTCAGGTTTGGGGGGGGGGTGGGGGACTCAGTTGCCTGTCTTAGCCATTTGACCATTGACCACGCATCCCTTTCGAGACGGAGGGGGGGGGGGGGTGTACTCGATGTCACGCATAGCCGTAGTTGCATGACCATAGACCCTCGCATCCCTAAAATGCCGGGGGACGGAGCACGTCGGGTTTTTACCGACAAGCCAGGCAATGCTTGCACCAAGCGCGAAGCGCCGTGAGGTGTTCGGCGAATCGCATGAAGGGTGAGCTGCATCCTTCTAAGAGCCGCTTGTGAGGCGCACTTGCACATGGATGACAGCTTCAATGAGTTAATTTATCTTCTAGAGTGGCCTCTTCCAGAGACGGGGTTGTGGGGGGGGGGGCGTGTACTCGATCTCATGCAGGGGGGGTTGGGGGGGGGTTGAAGAAGCTATGCATTGTCCACAATTTTCTAATAACCACCAGGCACTGTCTTATATTAGTACGAGGCGGGGGGGGGGGTCAAGGGTTGCAAAATGTGTTCACCAGAGTTTAGAGACTACTGTACGTTCCAGGTGCCAGATATTAGGCAGCGCCAAGCGGTGATTGAGTTTGGGTGTGGGGGGGAGAGGGGGGGGGGTTCAATCACTTCGCCTTACCCAACATTCCTTCAACAACCAGACAGGCTCCGCTATTCTGTGAGTCACGTTGGGTGGATGGTGTCCCTTGGACAGGACTTCAAAACTGCTGTCTGACTCTAATTCCGTCCAAGGCCGACTCTTTAAAGGGATTCTTAATATTAATAGGCACTCGAAACACGAAATGGCCGACAACAGCAGTCAAAATGGGCTGCTGTAACTGACATCGCGACAGGCAATATGAAAAGAGAGGACCCATGCTTGAAATGGATCATCCGAGACCGACACTTGTGGGAACAGCACCACCAGCAACAACACCAACATAATGCAATGAACGCAACAACAGCCACAACAGCAACCGCATCAATCACAACAAAAATCACACCAACCGGCAAGACGTCAACACGAAAACAACGCCTGGATACACCTCATGACCGTTCGTTGCTTGAAAGTCACTGCTAGAGGTGAGAGCTTGTGCAAGAGGTGATATCAGTTAGGGAGTGAGATACAGGGACAGATACAGACACAGGCAGGCAGGCAGAGAGACAGAGAGACAAAGTGGTAGGCAGACAGACTGAGAGACAGACAGACAGACAATAGGCAGCAAGCAGACAGACAGAAGGCAGGCAGACAGACAGACAGACAGACAGACAGACAGACAGACAGACAGACAGACAGACAGACAGACAGACAGACAGACAGACAGACAGACAGACAGACACGGACAGACAGACAGACAGACAGACGGACAGACAGACAGACAGACAGACAGGACAGGCAAACAGTACAGACAGGCAGACAGCAGACAGGCAGACAACAGGGCAGAACCAGGCAAACAGACAGACAGGCAGGCCTACAGACCATCAGACAGGCAGGCAGAGAGAGAAAGAGAGTGCAACAAAGAAGACAGGGGGGGGAGACAGACAGGTCCACAGGCATGGAGAAAGAGAGAGGTAGAGAAAGGGCTAATTCGAACCACGAGCTCGAAGATCACTACACTACGACATCACGTTGCTGCGCCTCGGATAGATCCTGCTGCTTGCTGCGTGATACTCACTCACAACGACACGGCGGTCTAGAATAGAACGAAATTCGCGCCACGTACCGGAACGTTGCAACGAAGCTTTAGTTCCTGAAGCCGCCCTGCCACGGATACCTGCCCAGCGCTCCAAATAGCTCCTATTTCTATCATCACTGCTGCCGCCGCCACTGCCGCTTGTAGACGCAAGGTGGCGACAGAAGACCTTCAACACAGGCTTCTTGGGGAGGCATCGTCGAGGCTTTGGATGCTGTTCCCCAGCGCTCTTCGATACAACGACATGTCGTTGATTCTCCAGCAGATGTGGGCGTGGTAGAACATTGTTGTGGTGTTGTTGATACTGCCGATGCTGCTGCTGTCGCTGCTGCACCACAGTTCTGTATGCACCCCGACAGTTTGAAGGAAATCTTATTCGTATCATGGCAGGCACGCACCTCGAGAGCACACCAGATAGCAGTACATCAGCACCTCCTCGAAAGGATCCTGAGTTATGAAAAAAAATGTGTTCCAAGTATAAGTTGGCGTTTTGCTGTAGGGCTGATAAATCTCATCAGAAATGCTCGGGATCGCACAAACGCCCAACAGCAAGCAAAGCTCGGCATCATGATCCCTCGCGTGCTCGGAGCTTTTGTGTGCGGAGTGTGCGCCGCGTCGGGATTTGTACTCAACACCGCGGTGAGAACGCTGGTTCGAAGTGCTGAGCGGAGCGATGCTTCATCCCCATGGGTTCGACAAACATCTACCGGCGACAAAACGTCGCTGTCCATACTGATGTCCTCCGCTCCAGGAGCAGGAAACGACGAGCAGCTATCGCGCAGAGGCATCATAGCAGGTGAGCCACATCCTGCAGAGCCTCGGAATGGTGTTGCCTCTCGCGGGGGGGTACATATTTTTGCCTCTTGGGTGTTGTGTGCCGAGGAGCGCTGCCAGACACGCAGCCTGCGACAGAATGCGGTTGTGTATCATGTGTGCTTGTCGTAGAATTCAGTCAATGACTGACTGTTTGACTAACTGTCTGACTGACTCTGTCTCAAGACGTCATGATGCCGGGGCGAGTGCAATCCTATACCTGGTATAACAATCGTAGGCGTCATACCATCATTATCTGCATTGTCATCACCTCCTGTTCACCGTACACTGCTGCTCTGCTGGCAGAGTGCTTACTGGCTTTAGTGCCCTCTATCCCTCGCCATGCCATGAGAGGAAAATGCTGCTGTATTCTATTAGAATCCTATTGCTATACCCAGGATGATCTACCAGGTACGTATGATAAGATGCGTGCCAGAACCACTGCTGTGTACCAGGTACATGTTGAGGCCATTTGACCCTATTAGTACCGCAGTCACGTTTCGGGGACAAATCACTTGGAATTAGACTGGTTTGTCCCCAAATCGGGACTGCGGTACTAAAGTATCACACACAGCTTGCAAAATATGAGTTTCGACGAAATCCTCGATCTCATCACAGCTGCTGTTTTTGATTTATCTAAATATGATTATTACCGGGGACCATAGTAAATAGAACCACATATTCCTAGTGAAAAATAGGTAAATATATAGTTTTTTATGTATACCATAGGTCCTATTAACTATGGACCCCCGTAATAGTCAGTCAGCGCTCTGTTGCCATGCCGAGGATGGTGGGTATTGCTCCCTATGCGTGCCCTCGGGATGGCTGGTGCTTGCAGTGCTTTGCTGGCTCTACTGCCCTCTCTCCTCCGCCAGGTTCGTCTGGTACCTATATACACGATGTGCGACGTAAGAGAAACGTGTTCGTCCCCACGGTTAGCATTCTGTGACCTCACGCAGGACCATGGATTCCGCTCCGTGAGCTCTCCTGTGGACCCTAGTTTACACCACGGCGAGGTTTCCTGCCATGTTCTGTGTCTGGGTGGCGCTTTTATTGCAGGCAGCGGCTGAAAAGCTTCAACTATTTCTACAGAGCTGACAGCTGACCATGTCGCGCTGCGAGCCAAACACCCAAAAAAGAGACCAAGTCAGTCGACGCCAATGTGGGGCGGACGTCCCAAGCAGGTCTTTTCCCCTCTTGTGAAGTTGTGGTGTGAAGCACACACCAAGCTTGGTCGGTCCCTCGGGTCTACACGGAACGGAGTGACAAGACCTTCGGTGTGACCTTGAACTTGTGTTCGAAGAATGAGGTGGTACTATCCACGGGTAGTTGAACGTAGAAATTACGTCTTCGGCGGCTAACGCTATGCGATATTCGGCAGCTGAAAACGCTTCAGATTTTACGCAGTCTAATCCTACGCTACGGGCAACTCGGCCAGTATCCCGGTTTCTTGTTGGAGGGCCGGTGCTAACGTTACTGTCAATGGGGTATTTGCGAGTAATTTGTTGTGGTTGGGTTCTTGTAGTCTGTTTTCCTAGTAACAGCAATCCCAACCCACGAAACATTAATTGCTTGGGAAAAAAAATGACCAATTGGCGTTGTTTTACCCAAATCAAGCATTCTTGGGTTGGGTAACTTGGCGGCTTGGTTATCAAACGGATCAGCTTCTTATTGACCTCCGGATTCGCCTGTTCGGCCGATCAGCCCCTCATGTCTGTCGGTTTCAATCATTTGTATAACCCAATCAAATTGGATTAGCGTAAACACCCTACTTGTACGTAGACCACGTTGGTGAATTGATGCAGCGTTAGAGCTGCTAGTCTGACGGCTGCGGAAGCACCCGAACGTATGCCCCGTGCGCTCTGCTATTTCTGCTGTCCACGCCCCCCCCCCCCCCCGTCCCTACATGCTGATTGCTTTAGGCACGGTTTACCACTGCCTACCAGGGGGCTGTTGATCACGCGTATGGGACTTGATAGACGCATGAATCGTCCCTCTATATATATGGCGCCAGCCAATGAAACAGGCACTGTTGCGGCAACCGGCACTATTTACTCCGCACCCTTCCACATTTAGTTAATTCCATCTGTGCCGAGCGATTTCACAGACACCATAGCGGGTAACCGGCACGCTAGAGTGGCCACTACTGCGTTATCGTTCTCTCTTCACCAACACACACGAGATTTATGTTGGGGGGAAAAGGCCTTCGGCTATTTCCTATGCGGTTCGATTTCGAGCTTCAGATTCGTATTTCTCGATCCCAAAAATGAAAGCATCTGCATATGCAGTCCGAATGTGGAAAATCTGACCCGATTTTTTTTCCATTCGAGAAGCCGACGGCCCAAGTCGTCAGATTTTTGGCCCAAAATCCGACTCCTTGGGTCATCGTGTTTTCTAATCGAAAAATGGCACGGTCTCTAAATTCAAGATGTTATCCACGACAGCAAGCATAAGCAGAACGATCGATGAGTTGGATGATGACACAAATGTATAGCGACGTTGGTTCGCGCCCAACGCGCGATCGGCGGGCGGCGCATCTCTCCGTGACCAGACTACAATCGGCTGGCGCGAGCTCGGGCCTAAACACCAAGAGAAATTCACTCGGCGCGCACCTCTCCGTGGATACGTACTCGTAGACTACAGCAGCAGCAGTCAGTCTCATTGTGTCGCTATCCAAAGTATCAAGACATGTTGACTCTACTGTAGCGCACTCCGCACGTCTCTTCGCCGCCAGACCAAAGGCAGTCAGCGTGGGCTTGGACGCTTGGGTCCTACGCGCAGTGCAGCGCATCCAGCGCGTCTCTTCGCGGCGCCAGACCACAACAACAGCGGTTGGCCCTGGCGTTTGCTCGAATCTCTGCACGCAACATAATAAATCCGATTTTTCCGCGTAGGAAGACTGTTTTGATTTGCGAAGTTCACAGCTGAAAATTCGATTGGGTCAAAATCTGAAGCTCACACTCTGAACCGCAGCATAGGAAACAGCCTTACCACCACTATTACGGAGGTCCCTAGTTAATAGGACCTTTGGTTTACATGAAGAACTATATATTTACCTGTTTCTACTAAGAACATTTGGTCCTGTTTACTATGGTCCTCCGTAATAGTTTAAGCTGAAACCCAGTATCACCACGTTTATGTCGTAAATTCTGAAAAAACTCTCCATTTTTTTCTTGTTTTTTTTTGCGTCGGGGCGTGATAAGTTGTGAGTTGACTTGATTCGACGTGACCAGACACGCTACTTGTGAGGCGCGGACAGAGAGAGTCGTGTCGAGATATGCCAGGCACATGCAAGGGGGGACTTGGCCCTCGGCTGGAGGGGAGCAGGGACGGGGAAAAGGGAGGGACATCTCCAGTGGAGTCCCTGCGCAGTAATTTATCGTTGATGGTCTGCTACCGTTGCAGCACACTGCTTGCTTCTTGTGGTCTTGGGACGTTTCTGTTTCTTCCATCGTGTTTTTCGGTGTGTGAACACTGGTGCTGCGTATTGTCGGGTGGCTGATAGAACAGCGGCACCAATAGCTACAGACTGTACCTGTAACACGAGCTATCCCAATAGTGCCGTCGATACCGGGGGGGGGGGGGGGGGGATTGACTGTAACGCCGGACAATCAACACGCATTGCGCGTATTAACAGTACGTCTGCACGCCCCCCCCCCCCCCCCCCCCCCCGCCCCCCTACCCTACCCCTCCACCCCCCCCCGGATGCAGCTCACCCTTCATGCGGCTCGCTCAACACCTCACGTTTCGCTTCGCGCTTGGTGCAAGCAATGTCTGACTGGTCGGTGAAAACCCGACGTGCTCCGAAAACCCGGCATTGTAGAGATGCGAGGGTCTATGGTCATATGACTACGGCCATGCACGATAATGTGTACCCCACCCCCCCCCCTACCGAACCTTCCACACCCCCCCTCCCCATCCCCATCCCTCCCGCGCACCCTCGCCCAACCCCACCCCGCCCAACTCCACCCACTCACCAACCCACCCCACCCCCCGTTGTTTCGTTTGGAAAACGCCTCTGTTAGGAGTGGGAAAGGCGGTAGTCGCGGCGGTGACAGTGGCATCCGTCGCGTCGGTAGATCCGGAGGAAGCTGCCGCCCTGGGACCCGTGAAGATGGTCCTGACCGAGCCCGAGTACCACTCCGTCGTGTGCCCGCCAAAAACTCAGGTGCCGGCTCAGAGGTCACGTAGGTCAAGGGCAAACATGCGAAGATGCCACACGCCGAAAACAGATCATGATTATGGATCATCTGGATCTTACGGTAGGACTGATGGCAATGGGGACGAGATCTTAAAATGTTTCGCAATATTCTGGGGGGGGGGGGGGGGGGGTTCGCCTTTTTTTTTAGAGGCTGTATCTCGCGGGGAGCTTGAAATGAGGCTTTCTGCTGTCACGACTGCTGTTTTTCATTTTTTTTTTTTTGCGAAGGTTTCCCTATGCAGTTGGTAGTTCATACAGGGTCTGGCTTCGAAGGTTTTATGAGGCAGCAAGATTTTCAACAAAAAAAACTAAAGATTGGCCCAAAAACGACAGACATGACACCAATCTTGTAAAAACAAAAGGGTCAATCTTGGGGATATTTTCGAAGTCTGTGCTCCCTCGTAAAATCTTTCGAAGCCGGACCCTGTATGGACCACCACCTGCATTGGAAATCTCTCGCAAAAAGAATGATGCGTACCGATTTCGTGTGCCCGAAGACGGAAAATAAATAATTACCTTTATTTTCAGTACGAATTAATTAAATTGAAATTCAAGTCCATTTATTTTATTGTTTTGGTCAGATTGCGTGTCCGAATCGAAAAGTAAATAATTAAAGCAAGTTTCCTCGAAGATTTTTATATTTGAAACGAGGGTATCATATTCCTGATAGAAGAAAGTCTTGTATTAAGTTCCCCGCGGGATGCAGCCGCTGAAATGGTGTAAACACAAAAAAATCATGACTTTTGAGATCTCGTTCCCATGGGCATCATCGCTTTAATATCCCGCCGCAGTGACATGCTGTGAGGGATATGTCTTAGATATATATATATATATATCGATAGTGCAGATTCACCCAACAGGATACCTGTGCTCGATCACGCGAGTGATGCGCTTCCACCCGGCAGCATGAGCTGTATATATGCAGATCATACAGATCGTACAGATCAGAAATACATCTTCCCTCAAAGATGCAGATCGTTAATTAACCCTTCTAGAACCACAGTCCCGTTCAGGGGACAAAACACTCTAATTTCAAGTAATTTTCCCCCCAAAATAGGACTGCAGTCCTATGCTGCAGTCCTGACAGGATTAAATTGAATCAACAACAACAACAACGACAGCAACAAAGGGTTTCATAGGGTGTACATACTCTCGGGATACCCGGGTGTCTACCCGAGTATTACCAAAACAACAAGGTGTCGTACCCGGCGCTCTGGGGATACCCGCCGGGTACTTTTTTTTTTTTTGCCTCTTTTATTTCCTCCCCATTTTTTTTCTTGGCCATTTTTTTCTCTCTCCTTCCTGTTACGGTGGACCATAGTAAATAGGACCTACGTTACACTCAAAAACCTATACATGTTCATGCTTTTTACTGACAAGATTTGGTCCTGTTTACTATGGTTCCCTGTAAAATTACGGACGACCATAGTAAACAGGACCTGCGGTACACACAAAAACCTATATAGTTACCTATTTTTTATCTATAACCAAATTTGGTCCCGTTTACTATGGTCCTCCGTAATAGCCGTAGCTCAGATCCGGGGTTCACGCGACAGTAGGCTCTTATCGTCCTTCCCCTCTACGGCTACGTGCATTGCATTTTTGTCCCCCGAGAAGGGTCTAGCACTTTCTTCCCTCTTCCCTCGTCGACTCGCGTCGAGTTGCGCCCACCCGCGCTGTTGACAGGAGCCCTCGACGGTTAGTGCCATGTGAGGATGAAAAAATCGATACAGAGATTCGACCCCACGACGCAAAACGGTAGTAGTGGTATTCGAGGTTTTAGACGCTAGGCTACCGGAACAAAAGTGCCTCAAGTATGACAAAAGCAGCAATATTTCGTTAGTAGACCCCAGAGTGTATCCCGTATTTAGACCCCAGAGTGTATCGTGCTTGACTCACAAACTTCGTGCGGTAAGTGGAGGCGAGAAAATCGGAGGAAGACGCTGAGCCGATGTAGGCAAATGGGGGGAAAAAAACTGGACGAAAAATGGGGAGATTTTTTTTTTTCGTCTTGCCTCCTCCACTCTGTTTTCGTATCGAGAGATGGCGTGTCGTGTGTCTGATCACGTGTTTCTGTGTGTGCTTCCGCTTGTTCGTCTGGGCTTGGCCCTGTGCATCCACTCAATTGTACGTGCCTGTCTGTCTTTTTGTCTGTCTATCTGGGTAATTGTTCGTCTGTCTCTCCGTCTCTTGTCTTCGTGTCTCCCTGTCTGTATTGTGTAGCCTGCGTGTCTGTCTGTGTTCGGTTTTAACTATGTTTCTGTCCACGGTCTCCTCTTTCCGCTAACTCCAGGTGCCGGGCGAGAAAGCGGGGGCGGGGCTGAAGCCCGTCTGCGTCAAGGTCAGAGGTGGCTCCGCGCTTTTGTCGCTTATATGTGGTGTGGGAAAGTCACCATGATGGCAGACCCCCCCGTCCGTCCGTCCTCCCATCCCCCCCTCTTTACCCCCCCACCCCTCCCGCAATCCCCCCCTTCCCGCGTGTAAGCATATTTTTCCAGGGGAAATTGTTGCGCCGTCGAACCGTGTTATAGGTACTGGTTTCGGTCGGTCTCCTCCTTTAGTTTTTGTCCCTACTATCGTTTTTCCGTCCCTAGCGATGTTTTTTCCGTCGGTGAAAAGTATTTTTTCCCGTCGGTAACGTCGATTAGTTGCGCCGCCCAATCATTGAACTCGTGGAGAACATGCCACTGTGACGGTTACCGCTTGCACCACAGGCCCATCATGGCAGTGGTATTTCTCGTCCATAAATTCGTTTTTTTTTTTTCCGTTGAGTAAGCCATGTGCATCCCGTCGGTAATGGTGATGGTTGTCGCGGCCCATGCCCTTTTCCTTGTCGTTGAGATTCTGGCCAAAGGTCGTCGAGACGGCGAGCAACCTTGACAACAAGCAGGACGCTGCTTCACCTCATACATGACCAATGCGTCCTATTAATATTGTGGCATTGGCATTTCGTTTTTCCGTCGGTAACCTCGTTCGCTCCTTGGTACAGTCATTTTTTTTCTGTCGGTACATACCCTTAGTTTTTTTGTTGGCAGCTCATGCCAGTATCCTTTTTTTAGTGTCCTCGTTCCTTCGTGTTCTTCTCCCTGTCTCTCTGCCTCTCCCTGTCCCTCTCCCTGTCCCTCTCCCCCTCCTTCTCCCCCTCCCTCTTCCTCTTCCTCTCCACTGCTGTGTCGTTGTGGCGAGAAAGGTATCCGTGACGGCGGACAACACGAACAGGAAGGAGGTGACCGATGCCGCCGTCTTTGGCTTCGTTCTGGATGAGGACAACACTTCTGTCGTCGCCAACAACCCGGATGGCGCATCTGACGCCGGGCAGGTGGGTTTTTAGCAAGGCTCTTCACGGGTCATGACGGGTCGGGACGGGTTGGTTCCGGTCGGGTGGGGTCATGTCGGGTCGGGACGGGTTGGTTCCGGTCGGGTCGGGTCATGTCGGGTCGGGACGGGTTGGTTCCGGTCGGGTCGGGTCATGTCGGGTCGGGACGGGTTGGTTCCGGTCGGGTCGGGTCATGTCGGGTCGGGACGGGTTGGTTCCGGTCGGGTCGGGTCATGTCGGGTCGGGACGGGTTGGTTCCGGTCGGGTCGGGTCATGTCGGGTCGGGTCGGGTTGGTTCCGGTCGGGTCAGGTCGCGTCGCGTCGCCTCGCGTCGCGTTGCGTCGGGTCGGGTCAGGAAGTTTTCAATTTTTCACGGGCCGGATCGGGTCAATCACCCTTTTACCCGACTCTGTGACTCGACCCTACCCGTGAAAAATTTTTAAACAAAAAAAAACTCTTGACCCGATCCGACGCAACGCGAGGCGAGGCGAGGCAACGCGACCCATGAACACACGTGAAGAAGAGAGCGTCGGGCCGGAGTGCCCGTCTTCCTTATTTGTCACGCTATGACTACTATTATTACCAGTGTATGTCACCAGTATGTTGTAAATTCTTTGTTTCAAGTAGTACACAACCTATGTGCGATACTGAAGTCAAGTGCCGGGGGGGGGGGGGGGGGGGGGGGGGGGTGTACTCATTGTGTCATGCATGGCCGTAGTCGTATGACCATAGACCCTCGCATCCCTACAATGCCGGGACGGAGCGCGTCGGGTTTTCGCCGACCAGGCAGGCAGTGCTTGCGTCAAGTGCGAAGCGAAACGTGAGGTGTTGGGCGAGCCGCATGAAGGGTGAGCTGCATCCTATTGGCACTAAGAACCGCCTGTGAGGCGGGGGTTTGCATATGGATGACACAGCTTCGAATGCATTGTTTTTTTTTGCTGGTGTCGCCACTTCCGGAAGGGCGGGGGTGGGGGGGTGGGGGGGGGGGGGGGGGGGGGGGGGGGAGCAGCTCGTGACCACGGCTTGTCCAGAAAGGCACTGCAAGGGACTCCCCCCCACACGCGCACACGAGTTTGAGTGAAGGACATTAAGGGCCCATCTTAACGGGGAACACTAAACTTCGTTTAATCAGATGCAAATTAAATTAAAAAAAAAAATCAAGTCAAATTGAAAGAACCGAAAGTCCTCGATAAGATGGGCCCTTAAATTAAATCAGAAAAAAAAAATCAAGTCAAATTGAAAGAGCCGAAAGTCCCCGTTAAGATGGGCCCTAAATTTGACGGTCAGAAAAAAAAAAAATAAGCGACAGCTGCTGTGAGTGTTTGTATACTTATACTTTTCTGTGTGTTCAGATTTTGCTTCGCTCCAGCGAGTTTTCTACACTTTTGCCTTTTGTTTCGGCTTATGTTTCTCGCTCCGAATACAGCTGTGGCCTTTTTTTGTTTTTTTTGTTTTTCGTTTTTTGTTTTTGCAGTTTGCCATCATCGACAAAATTCCGGTGGGAGTCAGCCGCGTTTCATTCCAGTTTGTGGCGGCGATCGAGCCCCAGGAGGATTTCGACTTGAAGAAACTCAGATTCAAGTCCCTGAAGGTGTGTGTTATCTATGGTAGTGTTTGATGTCGAACTACCTGTAGAGCCGAGTGCGATACGATGCCGCTAAAAAAAACTACGTAATGGATACGATTTCGATACTTATACACGGAAGCTTTCGCCAAAAAAAAAAATGTCACGGGGGATGCCAGGGGATGGAGGGCAACAAACACGTTTGATGTTTCTACATATCGAAAGTAAGTTCGATAAGTTCGATATTTCGATATATCGAAAGTACGTTTGATATTCCGATATATCGAAAGTAAGTTGGATATATCGAAAGTAGGTTCGGTATTCCGATATATCGAAAGTGAGCTCGATATTCCGATATATCGAAAAATTCCGATATTTCTGTATATCGGAATTTTCGATACGATATCGAACATTACTGTCGACCCTTTTTCTACTGCACTGTACACAGACCTTAGTATGGCGCTACTTTAATTCCAAGTGTTTTGTCCTACAGGGCTTGACGAAAATAAGGTTACAGTAGGTTCAATTTTCTGATAGCCTGTGTTAAATACTTGAGTTTGTGTGTAGGTGGAGGGCAGGGCAGGGCAGGGCGGGACGGGACGGGACGGGGACGGGGGGGTGTACTCGACAGGAGAGATGTACCCGATCTCATGCGTGGCCGTAGTCGTATGACCATAGACCCTCGCATCCCTACAATGCCGGGACGGAGCATGTCGGGTTTTCACCGACCAGGCAGGCATTGCTTGCACCACCCCCCGGGTGGAAAGCTGCCCCCCCCCCCCCTATTTATGTTGGTCACGGCGAGAGTTTTACGTCCTAAACGGCGAACAATTTGGATTGATCACCGAGGGCGACATCTACCCCCCTCACGTAGAGCAGATCACGATTCAGAACATCTAGGTCCTATGTACGTACGTGTTGCCGTCGCTACGAGACCGGGAGGAGCCACATCATGCAGATCCCACCCAGCGAACATGTGGTACGCGAGAGCCATGCCATACAGGTCATACTCGGCAAACATGCTCTACCTACGTAGGTTTGTGCAGTTCATTTATTTTGAGGAAAACTGGAAACAGCTGTGTGACCGAAACAATCCTCGATGTATATATATATTTTTTACCAGATATATCGGAGATCTGCCCGCTCCGGAAGGTCTAGATCGTGAAATGATGATCTTGACGCGAGTTTTCCTCTGTGTAAACAGCTTAGATTGATCACCGAGTGAGCATTGAGGCTTCTGACAGAAGGGCGCGGTTTTCACTTGACTGCGGAGTTTTCATGTACATACTTACCTTTTATCCCACCCTCTCGCGTCCCCTCTCCCCTCCCACATCTCCTATCCCCTATTCCTCCCCTATCCCCTTCCCCCTCCCCTATGGCATTGTACTGTGTAGGGATGTGAGGGTCTATGGTCATACGACTACGGCCATGCATGATAATGAGTTTACCCCGCCCCCCCTCCCCTATTATATATGTTATATATGGGTTGGGTTGGCGTCGTTTGGCAACGACACTGTAAAACATGCCGCTCACTACGTGCGCTAGACATCCAGGGGTACCGTTTTTTTTTTTTTTTGGCGGTCGCCCACAGCTGGTCGTCGAGATATAGATCATTTGTGCGAAGTAAAGAACCTTTACTCCGCACAAGGGAATTGATCGTATCACGTAGTGTTCAAGGTAAGGCACCCAAGAGGCAGTTACATAGTACTCCCATTGCTGTCTCTGGAAGTGGCTACACCGGAAATTAAACTAACTCATTGAAGCTGTCATCCATATGCAAGTCCGCCTCACAAGCGGTTCTTCGTAGGATGCAGCTCACCCTTCATGCGACTCGCCGGACATCTCACGGCGCTTCGCGCTTGGTGCAAGCAATGTCTGCCTGGTCGGTGAAAACCCGACATGCTCCGTCCCGGCATTGTAGGGATGCGACATACGACTAGGAACATGCATGGGATCGAGTGCATCTCTCCTATCGAGCACCCCCCCCCCCCCCCCCCCCCCCCCCCTATGCCCTCCCCATATCCTACCCCCTCCTCCCCCTGTTTATTTATAGGTTAGGTTGGCGTCGGTTGGCGATGACGCTGTGTAAAACACGCCTCTCACTGCGTGAGCTAGACAGCCAGGGTACCGTCTCCTTTTTTTTTTTTTTTCGGCGGTTATCACGGCTGGCGGTCAAGTTAGATCATTTTCGTGCAGGGAGAACCTTCACTCCGCACAAGGGGGATGATCGCATCACGTAGTGTTCAAGGCAAGGCACCCACGAGGCAGTTGCATAGTAAACCCATTGCTGTCTCTGGAAGTGGCCACACCAGAAATTAAATCAGTTCATTGGTGCTGTCATCCATATGCAAGAAAATCCGCCTCTAAAGCGGTTCTTAGTAGGATGCAGCTCACTCTTCATGCGACTCGCCCAACACCTCACGGCGCTCCGCGCTTGGTGCAAGAAATGTCTGTCTGGTCTGTGAAAACCCGACGTGCTCCGTCCCGGCGTTAAAGGGATGCGATGGTCTATGGTTATACGACTACGACCATGCATGATAATGAGTACCCCCTGTGCCCTCCCCCCTATCCTACCCCTTCCACTATATCATCTTCTATGCCCTACCCCATCCCCTATCCCCTCCCCCATCCTATCCCACATTCCCTGTCCCCTCCCCCCACCTCCTCCTACCCCGTCCCCTATCCCCCCCCCCCACCCCCTATCCCCTCCCGTCTCCTACTCCCTCCCTTATCCCATCTCCTATCCCCTCCTCCATCCACTATTCGCTCCCCTATCCCCTGTCCCCTCCTGCATTCGCTTTTTTTTCTTGTCAAGGCCATTTCATACCCGGGAGGACAGCAATACGGAGCGATAACGGAGTGCGAGATGAACCCACTGGCCGAGGAGTGCGATTTTGACTGAAAAAAACAGTTTCTGACTAGTTTTTTACTAGTTTTTTTACTGAGCGAGGACCTTTTCTCGGAGAGTAGCGCGGGGTGTTTTGATTCCGTGTCATGTTTGCGCCTCTTGTTTTCTGCCAGGCAGATCGATTTTTGTTTTTTGTTTTCGCTCCTTAAGACCTTTAGTACTGCAGACACGTTTTTGGAACGAAATACGGTATGGGGTATTTTTTTGCAGCGGTAGAAAGGTTGCTACAGCAGTGGCATTGGGGGGGGGGGGGGGTGCTAAGTTATGGATGCCTGGAGCAGATTGTGTGTATTTTTGTTGTATTGGGTTTGGGGTCCTGTTTGTCTATTTGTATTTGTTGTGTTTTGGGTTCTTTTTTGTTTGTATTTTGTATGATTTGTGTAGGGGGGGGGGGGGTTTGTTGTGTGCTGGGGGGGGGGGGGGGGGTGGGGGGGGGGGGGGGGGGGGGGGGGGGGTGTACTCATTTTCGTGCATGGCCCGTAGTCATATGACCGTAGATCCTCGCATCCCTACAATGCCGGGACGGAGCACGTCGGGTTTTCACCGACCAGGCAGACATTGCTTGCACCAAGCGCGAAGCGCCGTGAGGTGTTGGGCGAGTCGCATGAAGGGTGAGCTGCATCCTACCAAGAGCAGGGGGGGGGGGGGGGTCGATTATCACAAATCGTAGTAGGCCGGTGTATAGACCGCAATGGAAAGTGTCTTTTTTCGTCGACAGGTAGACTGGAAACAGTAGTGGTGGGGTCCTTCTGGTGAAGCAGGCCATTTTTTGTGGTGAGTTCTGTACGTATTTTAGAGCTAACAAAAATGAAATAGGAGATAAGGCCAAAACTTTTGCATTCTCTCTCTCCCTGGTGCACGGTGCTTTGTTTCACCGAGCGATTCGTGGACACCTGGTGCTACTTCCCAATCTGCGGGAGCGCGAATAATAAAAAAAGTGCGTGCTATTTCCCAATCTGCGCGAGGATAAATGATGGAAAAAATGATGTTTCCCAATGCGCCGGAGGAAAAAAAAAACACGCATATTTCCCAATCCGCCGGAAATACTTTTTTTTAAAGGGTTCTATTTCCCCATCCGCGCGGAGGATTGAAAAAAAAGGTGCCATCGGGTTGGTGATGTATGCTTGTGTCCCCTGTCCCTGCGTGGCACGCGGCCTCCTCTGGTCTCAAGTTTGCTGTGTGTAGCCCTCCGGGGCCCAATCTGGAGGCCGGCTAACTTATTGACTGTGCGCGGGGTGATGGAGGCCGAGCACTGTTCCCTCATATGGTACCCTAGCCCGACCCGACCCGACGCGTGAGATTCTGAAGGCGTCCTGTCCTGACCCGACCCGATCCGACCCAATCCGGCCCGATCCGACCCGTGAGAATTTGGAGACCCTCTGACCCGTGGACAGCGCTGATTTGTTTTTCAGCCTCGTTATCTTTTCCCTCTCAACCTCCTACAAAGGGTGTTACAACCGTTTCACGCATTGGATAGTAAGACCACGACCTACGTAGATCATCTACAGATAGATCATCTACAGATAGATTATCTAGATCCTGCCCTGCCGTTCTGAGATGCTGAGCAGCATCTGTGTATAGAGCGCAGGACCAACCCAGGATACACGTGCTCGTCTCTACAGTAGATGCTGCAGAATAAAACGGTTCCTTCCGCCTTCCACCCGGCTAGCATTCGCTGCTGTGGATCATACAGATCAGGAATAATATCTGCCCCCCCCCCCCCCCCCCCCCCCCCCCCCCCCCCTACCGATCATCTTCCCGCTGTGTGCTACAAAACCCTTTCAGAGCTGCAACAACTATCCCGCAATAATTGCAAGTAGTCCACAAAAAAAAAAAAAACGGGGACGCCGATCTAACCCAGTAGAGTACTGCAGTCCCGTTTAGTGGACAAACCAGTCAAAAGTCTGAGTGATTTGTCCCGTGTCCTGAAACGCTAAAGGGGGTCAACTCGCGGGCGCACCAAAACATCCTCCAGCTATCTTATCGGGCACACATTGCCTCTTCCCCCCCCCCCCCCCCCCCCCCCCGACAAGCAAACTAAGTCAATTGAATCTGTCGTCCACATGCAAGTTCGCCTCAGAACCGGTGCTTAGTAGGATGCAGCTCACCCTTCATGCGACTCCCCGAACCCCTCACGTTTCGCTTCGCGCTCGGTGCAAGCAACGTCTGCCTGGTCGGTGAAAATCCGACGCGGTCCGTCCGGCATTGTAGGGATGCGAGGGTCTATGGTCATACGACTACTGCCATGCACGATATCGAGTACCCCCCCCCCCCCCCCCCCCCCCGGCCACCAACTCGTCGTCGTGCGAACATAAAAACACAACAACAACAACAACAACAACAACAACAACAACACCAACAGCCGACCTCATCGACGCCCCAACACACACCTTTTCGAACCCATACTCGTACAGCTGATCGCCCTTTTCGGACTGCACTTCTTCCGCTGCGGGGACAAAGCACTTGCAACCAGAGAATGTCAGATTTTATACTGTACCTGCTAGGTTTCTTTACGTAACTTGACAGCGCACTGTTATATAATAGTAAAAAGGATAATCAACGCCCACTCACACCCGCTCGCGGAAGACCTACTGCAGGCCGCTTCTCGAACACCAAACACGTCCCATATTCGCAGGGCGATTCGCGGATCGGGTCAAACCTCGCGGGTCAGGTCGGGTCGGGTCAGGTAGGGCAAAAAGCCGACCCGACCCGTGAGAATTTGCAAGAGTTCTTGGCTCGACCCAACCCGACCCGACCCGAACCGACCCGAGCCGTGATATTTCAGAAACTTCCTGACCCGGCCCGCGGGTCGGGTCATGACCCCAGCAGAGCCCTGCTATTTTACGGAGGCCTGCAACAATCGAAAGACCTACTTCGAAGTATTTGGGAACCCGTGCTCGCGATATTTGGTTGCACAGACCCAATTCGGTACACTAGCCTGGTACATGGGGGGACCTGGGGGAAACACCTTACGCGATATTTCTAGAGATACAACTTACAATCGGCTACGAGGATGAGCAGATAGATGTTGAGGGTCGGCAAGGTCAGGCCTTTTGAGGACCAGGCCTCCTATTTTTCAAGGTGTATTCGACGAGGTTCTGTTTTTAATACAGGCCTGCTTAGTGTGAGTAGAGTCACGCTACAATAGGGGGGGGGGGGCGGCGGGGTACAGTAATGGTCCCTCTACGGTTCCATTATGATATGCGCCGGCCAACACAAGCGGCACGACAGCGGTGATCAGCACTCTACTCCGCACACCGCCACGCTCGTCAATCCCGTCTTTCAGCCAAGCGACTTCACAGACACTTCGGCGGACAGCCGGCACTGCCTCAAACGACACTACAGAGGGACCATCAATGCTACTGCTGTGCCTAATTTGCTCAGGCTCCCCTACATGGGACCTTTACGTACACCCCACTTACCCGAAACCAAAAACCCAATCCTGACAAGAAAAAACAACAGAAGGACAGGCCTCTTTTTCAAGGCATAATGCAAGCCTGCTTGGTATGAGTAGAGTCACAGTAGGATAGGGGGTGGCGCGGGGGGGGGGGGGGGGGGGGTACAGTAATGGGACCTCTATAGTGCCAGCATGTGCCAGCCAACAGTACCTAACGGCACTATATCGGAGACCTGCATTACTCCGCACACTGATTACTGCACTAGTCCCATCTGCGCCAAGCGATTCTACAGTCACTATACAGCCGGTACTACTCAAGCCGCACTGTAGAGGAAGCACTATTGTACTGTACCTAATTTGCTCAGGTTCCTCGCATGAAGAGACCTACGTACCTTATTTACCCGAAAAAACCTAAAACCCAATTTTTGACGAGAGAACAACATGCATCATACGCGCAATGAGAAGATCCCAATGGCTAATAGGCATCGTAGTAATAGGACGTTACAATACAACTGGGAATTTTTGCAAAGCTATCAAGGAAACCTCCTTAGTTCAGGAGTCTCGGTGTAGTAGCCAAAAACGGAAAAAATAGTGGGTTCGAAAGTACCCCCCCCCCCGCCCCCTCAATTCATTGATGCTGTCATCCATATGCAAGAAAATCCGCCTCTAAAGCGGTTCTTAGTAGGATGCAGCTCACCCTTTCATGCGACTCGCACAACATTTCACGGCGCTTCGCGCTTGGTGTGAGCAATGTCCGCCTGGTCGGTGAAAACCAGACGTGCTCCGTCCAGGCATTGTAGGGATGCGAGGGTCTATGGTCATACGACTACGGCCATGCATGATGATAATGAGTACACCCCCCCCCCCCCCCCCTCGCAGTAGGACGGTTTAACACACACTCGAGCGAAACTAACATCGCTCATTCAAGAATCGATGCGCGGCAGACCTTAAAGCTGCCGCCCAAGCATCAGACACATACTACAGTAGAGCGCAAGCACAAGCGCTCCCATAAACCGACGATCACTCAAAATCGACGCGCGATGTAAAACCTCAAGTCGCCGCCCGCCCAAGCACCAGGCACCACGAACATACCGGAGAGTACGCAGGACGCTCCTACAACACCGGAGACCCTTCAAACCATGCGTGGCAGGCCTAGGACGCGGCTCAAACACCAAATACACCCTATTACGGGGGGCCGTAGTTAATAGGACCAAATATTGTTAGTGAAAAAAGGGGAAATATATAGGGCTTTGTGTGTGCCGTAGGTCCTATTTACTATTGTCTCCCGGAATAGCGTGTACGCGGAACGCTCTTACAAACCGACAAACCATTGAAACTGATGGGGCGACACGTTTCAAGCCGCGGCACGAACACCAACCACACCATAAAAGAGTAAGCACAACGTGCCTACACACCGACCATAATTCAAACCATGCGTGGCAGACCTAAGCCACGGCTAAAACATCAAACACATCCTACGACAGAAGGGGAGGGGGGGGGGGGGGGGGGGGGGGGGGGGGTTAGGGTCCTAATTTTCTCAGGTTCTTCACATTGAGAGGAAAACTATATGCCTTACTTACCCGAAAACCTAAATCCCAATTTTGAGAACAAGCAAAAAAAAAAAAACTGCATTTTTACGCGCAACACGATGAAACGATCCCATCGGCTAGGCAATGTATTGCAACCAAAATACGTTGCAATACAAACGGGATTATTTGCAAAACCTATTTTGAGCAAAAGCTTGCTCAGTCGAGGAGCCCCGTTTTCAGTCAGAAACCGAAAATGGTGGCATTCAAAAGTGACCCGAACACAAAACACATCTTACAAAAGTGCGCATGGCAACTCCTCCGAACTTTTGATTGGTGGGAAAATCCATGGTCGACATTTTGTTGTCATCCGGATACCGTGACGCAACTCTCGGATTTTTTTTTCGACCAATCAGAAAACTGCCGGCGCGACACGCCTTTCTCTCTACCGGCGCTCCATTGCAAATCGATGCGCGACAGGACTGAATCCGCGGCCCACACACCAATCACGTCGTAAGAGCGTAAGCACGACGCTCCTACAAAACCGAAGACCAATAAAAAATCGACGCTCGACAGATCTTAAGAAGCTGCCCAAACGCCGAACACATCTTTTAGAGCGTAAGCATAACGCCCCCCCCCCACAAACCTACGACAAAAAAAAAAAAAAAAATCGATGCCCCACAGACCACAAGCAGGTGCCGAAATACCAACCACATATTCGAGCGTAGGCACAGCGCTCCTAACAAAGTACTGCTATGGCAATTGTTCGAAAAAACGATGCTCGGCAGATATGTCATCTCGCGGCGCCGCCCGAACACACGAGCACATCCTGGAGCGTAGTCACGAATCTCCGGCACACTGCCCGATCGTTCGAACCGCGCGCGCGACACACCGGGCCGCGGTCCAAAACACCAAAACACACCTCACGTAGAGCGTACGCGTAGCGCCCCTTCGAAACCGACGATTATTCAAGCCATGCGTCATGCGCGGCAGGCCTAAGCCGTGCCCCGACACGCCAGAAGACCGCAAGCACACCGCCCCTGCCCATTCAAAACATGCGTGGCAGATCTAAGCCGCGACCAAGAACAACCGGACACGCCCTGTGAACGCCTGCTAGCGCGCAAGCGCAGCGTTCTTCCTATAGTACTCGTACATAACCGACGCTGGCGAACGGCGACGACAGACCAACTACGCGGGCGTAGAGGCGGCACCGCCGGGTCTGAACACGCAAAAAAAAGCGCAAGGCTCTTCACAACGGCGCGTCTTCTGCCCCTATCTATTTGCTACTGAAAAAAAGAAAAGAAAAAAAAAAGTAGCCAGATTACGGTACACCGGGGAGATATTCTGCATCACTTGACGGTATATGCAGAGCAAATCCGCTTCAGGAAGCACCTTCTAGCGGCAACGCTCGTTGGCCAAAGCACCGGTGTACTGCGATCTGGCAAAAAAAAAACCGGTTGTGCCGTTTTTGCGCTGATCCCCTTGAGAAAGGGGTTTGAGCGGCCGGAGATGGAAGTCGCCATCGCTGACGGCGCTCATTCTTCACCCGCCCCTCCACTTAATCGACGCTGTCATCCACGTGCAATAAATCCCGACTCACAAGCTGTTGTGAGTAGAATGCAGCTCGCCCTTCATGCGACTCGCCAAACACCTCGCGGCGCTTCGCGCTTGGTGCGAGCAACGTCTGCCTGGTAGGTGAAAACCCGACGTGCTCCGTCCCGGCATTGTAGGGACGCGAGGGTCTATGGTCATACGACCACGGCTATGCATGATATCGAGTACACCCCCCCCCCACGACTACACGGCCATGCATGATCATGCGTACACCCCGCCCCTCGCCCCCCCCCCTCCCCCACCACGTTTTGCGCTGACAATGTTACCGTTACGGTTGCCGTTGCAGTTGGAGTTACCACTACGGTTACCGCTGAAGTTGGAGTTACCATTCCGGTTACCGATGCAGTTACCGTTCACGACACCGTTTATACCGTTACCGATATACCGTTACCATTACCTATTACCGCTACCGTTGTCGCTACGGTTACCGTTACCGTTGCCGTTATCGTTGCCGCTACGGCTACGTTGTTACCGTTAACGTTACAGCTGACAATTCCGCTACCGGTGCTGCTACGATTACCGTATTCCTTGCGGTTAACCGTTACCGCTATCGATGTCAGTACCGTCGACAATTCCATCACCGATTATGTTGCGGTTACCGTCGCAGTTACCGTTACCGCTACCGCTATCGATGTCGTCACCGGTAACGTTGCCGCCGACAATTCCGTTACCGGTGCAGTTACAATTACCGTTTACCTTGCGGTTAACCATTACCGCTATCGATGTCAGTCAGTACCGTCGACAATTCCATCACCGATTATGCTGCGGTTACCGTCGCAGTTACCGTTGCCGCTACCATTACCGCTACCGCTACCTTTGACGCTACCGTTACCGATACCATCATCGCTACCGTTTGATGTCACCCTGACCGTGACCGTGACCGTTAACGGTCGTGCACGCAGGCGAGACGTTTTTCAAATATCAGACCTGCTCGCTCACGTGCCGAGAAGGAGCGAGAAAGGGAGCACAAGCCATGAACTGACTATCAGCACCTGGAAACATCACGTGTGCTTCCCTCCTTCTCCTCACTCATCCTCCTCCTCTTCCCCCACCCCCTTCTCTTCCTTCTTATGTGCCTCCTCTTCCTCTCCCTCCTCCTCCCACCCCCCGCCCTCTTCCCCCCCCTCCTTGGCCCCTATCTCCTCCTCCCGCCCAGCAGCTACCGACACCGACGAACCCCGGGTCTTGACCCCGACAAACGCCTCCTCAACATGAATAAGTTCCTCCATCACCGGTGCCGATCTCAGCGCCGTTGCCGCGAAGAACGCAGATGGGCAAAGACCTTTTGTCGCATCCCCTCCCCCGGTTCGCACCGTCCCTCCCCCCCCCTCCTCCCCCTTGTCTTCCACCTCTCCTTCCTGTTCCACCACCCCACTCCCCCCCCCTTGCGTCCCCTCCTCCCGCTCCCCCTCCTTGTCCCGCCTGTCTTCTGCCACCTCACCTTCCCCCTCCGAAACCTCCTCCCCGTCTTCTTCCATCTCCTTTCCACTCCCCCCCCCTCCCGCCTCCTCCCCTTCCTCTTCTTCCATCCCCTCTCCGACAACCCCCCCCTCATGATCCGCCCTCCTTCCCCCCCTCCTCCTCGTCGCTGTCCCCCACACTCACACCGGGGGCGTCGTCACGACTATCCCCCTCCCCCCTCCCCGTACCGCCATCACCGCTGCAGCAAGAATCCCCATCACTGATAACGGAAACCCATAGTCCCAGGCGCGCGACGCCGGCGTTGTGGTCACCAGCATCGCCATCACCGACACCACTACGCCCACCCCAACCCCCACTACTTTTATCCCACCACCTCCACCACCACCACCACCACCACCTCCACCACCGCTACTACTACTACCACCACCACCACCATCACTCTCACTGGCGTTGGAGATGGGGGGCATGGGGATCGGGACCGGTAGAAGCCGGGCCCGCAGCAGGCGCCCGAGACCTACCCGCCACCCCGAGAGGGCCGAGTGGAGCGTCGTGACGCGGCGAACCTCCAGGCGACTGCGCAGCCTCAGCTGGTTCTGGGCCAGGGCGACGAAGCACCTGGAGGCGAAGGGAGGGTGGGGTCGGTAAGGTGGGGGGGGGGGGGGGGGGGGGGTTGGGGAAGGGTAGGGGGAATGGGTGTGCGCATGTCATGCATGGTGGTAGTCGTATGACCATAAACCCTCGCATCCTTACGATGCGGGGTGGGGGGGGAAAGGCAGAGTAGGGGGGGGGGGGGGGGGGGGGGGGGGGGGGTGCTACGTGCTCACCAGCGTAACCCACATACTTACTAAACTATTACGGGGGTCCATAGTTAACGGGACCAAATATTGCTAGTAAAAATAGGTAAATATGTGGGCTTTTATGTATACCATAGGTCCTATTAACTATGGACCCCCGTAGTAACACGCGCCAACAACGATATACAAACACACAGGCCCCTGCCCCCACCCTCTTCGCGAACAGATATGCGTGGTCAATGGTCAAATGAATGAGTCGAAGCAGCAAATGAGTACTCGTACGCTCACCCCCACCCCCTTTCATCCAGCCCCCCCCCCCGCCCCCACCTCTATCCACCCAACTGCTCACCAACCGCCCACCTCACCATCCGATCCACTTCTCTCATGATACGGGCAAAAAGGCGAAGAGGTTTCACACGTCAGAAATATCGCGATGTACATGATCTATAGACCCTACCTCGCCGTTACCGAAACGATGTGCACGACCTGCAGTGTAACACTATCACACAGGGTGATTAGGTAACACCCCCCCGCGGACAAGCTTGTCGAAACTGGGCCCCTCGACAATGGGGGGGGGGGCGTATTGAATACGACAAGCGATGCGGCTATGACACGCTCTTAACCTTCTCCCTGAAATATTTTCCAAAGCCGCCATTTTCGTCTTGTGCGGCCCCCGTGTTTTGGAGGAAAATCGGGTCTGAAATTCGTCCCAGGGGGTTGTGCTTTCTTATCACCCCGTGTGATGCGGTATACATCTTGTAAATACATACCAGTATAAAACAGGTCCAACCCCGGACCTACGATAGATTTACGCAGATCGTACGGCTCACACCCTGCAATATGAGCTGTAGATCATACAGATCATACAGATCGTATAGATCAGGGATTTATCTATTTATCTATCTGCGCTGACAGATCTACTGCAGATCATCAAAGAAGAGGCGTTCTACGACACATAGAGGCATCCTATTTGGGAGGGGAAAACAACTTTCTGCGCCACCATGGCGTCCTTAACGGGGCGCCAGCTGAAGGATGAGTGTGCAACTCGAGCTCTACAAGGATGGGGCACAACGCGTGCGTACACGTAGGAGATGCGTGTATAATAGCATCAACCGTATTCGTATGTTTGTCGCCGGTGAATCTCGCACTATATACCTCTGGGGGGGACATAGGAGCCTCCAAAATATTATCACGGGGGACCATAGTAAATAGGACCAAATATTGTTAGTAAAAATAGTTAAATATAAAGGTTTTTATGTACACCATAGGTCCTATTAACCATGGACCCCCGTAATAGGGTGAACCGAACCTCTATCGTAGAACGCCTCGGAAGTCGAGGTGTGAAATATACTGGCACAAGATTTCTACAAAAAAAAAAAAACTGCCAAAAAACGGCCGGCTATTAATAGGTTCAGCAGAAGCCACTCTACTTAAGGGCTTGTGCATCAATACTTGAGAGCCGAAAATGGTGTACACGAAAGACAACGAAAAAAAAATCAAAAAAAAAGAAGAGAAAATGGAGCCACCCAAGGAATTCGAAAACAAACCAGCGGGTTGTAATCTTTTTTCGTCAAGAAAGTTGGAAAAAAAAAAAAAAAAAAAAAATCACTTTTTTTTTGTTTTTTTTTTCACTTTTTCACGCATCTTAACAACCCTCCGCTCTCCCCTCCCCCTGCCTGGAGCTCGGAAAAAAAGGGGAGGTGTTTTTGGTCGTGTACCCTTGGCCAAACGGTTCTATTGCTGCTCTGTCTCAAAATACAACAGACATTTTTTTTTTTTTTTTAATTTTCACTTTTTACTGTCCAGCACCGGGTACGTACGAGGTTTTACTCTCAGCGATCTCCTCGACAAGCCGGGGTCACAGGTGTCGACCCTTCTCCCCCCCGGCACGAGCCTTCATTTTCATCCCGCATAGCATTCATTCAGCATTCCCACTGTGCTCGTCGATTTTCGTCGAAAGTTGCTTCGTAGTAACTCACGCTCTCGCGCTCTTCCGCTAAATCGTTTTTTTTTTAGTGCAAGAAAAAGTCCTTGCGAGCACGTACGCACTCCGTGAGACTCGAACCCACGAAATTGCTCTTTAGCAGGGACGCGGACCACCTACCAAGAGCCACCGGGGACGCCATGTTCCACATGAAACATTTGATCAAAAATCGGTACTATTGCGGGGGGGACCATAGTAAATAGGACCAAATTTTGTTAGTAAAAACAGGAAAATATATAGGTCTTTGTGTTGCCGTAGGTCCTATTTAATATGCCCCCCCGTCATAACGTGTCGGGATAAAGTGGTATATTATACCAGGCATATTTTTACGTCTTGCGGCGCAGTGTGCCGATAATAGCCGGAAAAGCGGGGAAAAAAAAAAAAGAAAGCAAGAAAACAAAAAAAGGCGTGCGTGCGTGCGTGCTAGGCACAACAAAGGGGCTCTATGCGGGCATCCTTTGCCGGCGGCTCAGAACCGTGAACTCCAGGCAGAGGCTGGGGGGCACGCACGCGCGGGCAGCTGCCGCGGGTCCGCTTCCCCCCGGATACCCCTGTCTCGCCTGAAAAACGTCGGGAGGTACATCGACCCTACTTTGATTTTCATCAAGGGGGCGCACGCTACAAAACCCATTTTTCAAGCCTGCAGTCTCGTATAGGCAGGCGACAAATTGCTTAGAATTTGAGGGGTTTACCCCCAAAACGGAGCAGCACCTCCTGTAAGGGTTGAAAAAAGAAACACGACAATTCATCATACATTTTCCAGATCCAGGTTAGAGAGGAGGGGAGGGGGTTATTATACTAAACTCCCCCCCCAAAAATCGAACTTTTTGAACGAAAAAAAAAAAAACACGTTTTTTGGGTCATCTTCGTCCAGAAATCCCTCCCCCAGCTGGTTTAGTTTTTCATTTGAAAGAGTATGGCCTTTTTAAAAGAGCGTAGAGTCGTTTCGTCCTTTGGTCGTGCTGCGCTCCTGCATTATCCATTAATTATCTACCGCTACGAAAAAAAAACTATTGATACGAAAATCCCGGTCGGCTATATAGGCCTCCAATTATCGTTTTCATATTTTCTATTTTCCTTCACTATACTCGTAGGGCGTTTCCAAAAGCCTGCGAAGCCCGGCCCGGTGAGTCCTGCAAGATGTACTTTTCTTACATACGAAGCATTCCCTAATTCCCTCCGCTGAGGGATTTCTACAGACCTGCGAGGCTCGGCTTACAGGGTCCTGAAAAAAAACTTTTTCTCACCTGGTACATGGTAAATTCGTATGCTCGAAGTTTCTACCTTCCCCCAGTGTAGGGATTTCCCAAAAGCCTGCGAAGCCCGGCCTGCTGAGTCCCGCAAGACGTAATTTCCCTACATATGAAGCATTCCCTAGTTCCTAATTCCCTTCGCTAAAGGGTTTCTACAGACCCTGAAAAGTCCGACCTACAGGGTTCTGGAAAATGTCATTTTCCTACGTGGTACTTGGTATGTTCGTATGCTCGAAGTTTTATTTTCCTCGGCTGCAAGGGCTTCGATTACGGGGCGGCATATTAAATAGGACCTACGGTACACACAAAAATCTATATGTTTATCTATTTTTACTAACAATATTTGGTCCTATTTACTATGGTCCCCCGTAATATAAACCTACGAAGACCGATCCGGCAAACCTATCATTTCCTTTTGTCTATTTCCCTCCGCTGCAACTCGCGAAGGGGTTTCCACGAACCTGCGAAGACCGGCCTGCTGGGTCCGGATAGCCATTGTCTTCGCCATGGCCGCCTTCCTAGCCCACGACTTCCATCTCATGAACAGTCCCCGGGCTGTTCCGCTAAGGGAGTTGGACGCTGATCGGATGGCTTCGCCGCGCTTGAGAGCGATCTCTCGCCTATTCGCGTTGGCTTCAGTAACTTTCCGCCAGGTTGAGAAGCAGGACTGAGGGGGGATGGGATGGGAGGGGAGGGGAGAGGGGTATACAGGTTATTGGCACACTCTCGTACGACCCTAGATAACAACCTGGACATATTGATCATACAATCTACAGTGACGTGGTGCCAGAATGTTAGCATTGACACCAAGAAACTATAAACTATGTCGAGGGAATGTTTTGGGGCTGAGCCGAGCCACACGTACAATAAAGCAAGAAGTCACAAAAAATAAAAAAAATAAATGCTTGGGAACTGGAGAAGAACCTGTGTCGGCATCACTATTGCACACCTGATATCATCGGTTCCTGCATCAATGATCTATAGACGTATCAGGGCAGATAGATTCCTGATCTGTATATCTGTATGATATTTATTCCTGATCTGTATGAGGTATATTTCGAAATGTATGATTTGTATGATCTCTATGAGATCTACGTGTTATGTATGCGAGATATATTATTTGTATGATCGGTATGAGATCTGTATGATCTGGATACGAGACACATGAGTTGTATGATCGGTATGAGGTCTATACATATGGTGAGTGGGTAGCGGAGTCATCCTATGTATGTATAGCAAGGTACGCCATGTGGGGTGGAGAGGGAATATAGGGCTGTAGAGAGGAGTCAGGACCGTGTGGGGAGACCCTCCCAGGTACGGCCTTAGGCGGTATTGGGCAGCTGCACCGCACAACCTTCGGCGCGTCGCAGTAAAAACTCGACCATTTATTACAACAGCGGAGTGTCGTTGGATCTTCTTCCGAAATAATTTGAGGGGAGAGAACTTGACTCTTGCAGTAGCAGGTACTGTACCATATCAGGGTGGTAGGTGCAGCGGGGTGGCGGAAATTACACAGGAAAGGGCGGGTATCAAGATATATATACGTGAAACAATTATTTATTTTCCGAATTCGGGGAGACGAAATGATCTGTATGATCTGCAGGATCTAGGTCATGTTGACGGGTGGGAGCCGTACAACATGCACGATCTAGGACATATTTCGTCTGTTGGAGCTGTCCTATACGTACAGATCCTACAGACGACCTTAACGGCATACTACTGTAGGTTCTAGATGATCTACAGATCATGGTGGTGGGTTGGACCTGTACTATACAAGATCCTGCACCACATCTCAACGGCATACTAGGTTCTAGATGGTCTACAGATCATGATCTGGGACCTGTACTATACAAGATCCTGCACGACACCTAAACGCCATACTACAGTAGGTTCCAGATGGTCAACAGATCATGATCTGTCCGCTCTGTCCGACTTGTGCACCATCACACCGGGTGATAAGACAGCACACCCCCTAGAAATAGTTTCCCAACAAGGGTTTCGCTCAACAAGGGGGGGGGAGAGAGCATTTACACGCCGAGCGAGACGGCTACGAACAGACTTTTTTTTTTTTTTTTTTTTTTCATCCTCCGGCGGATTGGTAAAAATAAAGCTTAAGCTCACCACACTTCCACGTTCCAATTTCGTGTCGTGTGTCAACCATTGGATATCGTGCTGCCACCATCTTCGTTGTGTGAGTGTCCCCTTTCCATGTTCAGGAGGGAAAAGTCTAAAGTTGGGTCTAGAATTCGTCCAACACGGGGTGGTTCGATACAAATATTATATACATATATATATATATAAAAAAAAAAGCCACCATAAGTTTTTGTGTGTATGCCCTTCATATTTTAGAGGAAGTTTTACGAGCACTACCTTCGAGGGGTGGCGCCTTCGTTGTTTTGCTGCGCCCTTCACATGAGAGGAGCTCAATATGATATTATCACCCGAAACACGCCTCCGACGAGCGATTTTTCGCGCAAGCTTACCCAACACTTCTATGCTCTATTATAGAGCTATAAACCAAACATACCTGTGAAAATGTAATACAACCGGCAGCACATACACGTACATTTCGTCCACTTGATGCTTGCCTGGTCGGTGCAAGGAACGTCTGCCTTGGCGGGTGAAAACCCGACGCGCTCCGTCCCGGCACTGTAGGGATGCGAGGGTCTATGGTCATACGACTGCGGCCATGCATGATAATGAGTACACCCCCCCCCCCCTCCCGTAAAAATAACGCGACCACCTACGGCTCTCGTACCTTCTGCCAGCCCTTCAGACGCTCTAGCGCCATTCGTCGAGCGGCCGCCGACCTCTTGGTGACGCCCTTCCACTGGCTGAAGGTCGAGCGCTTCGAACCGCTCATAAGCCTGCAGCAACGGGGACGTTTCGGCGTCTTGTTATGAAGCAGGGGCGTACGAGGTGTATACAGTTGGCACCTCGCGGGCGTGGTCTACATAAGCCTACATATCCCAGTTTTTTCAAGCCCACAAAAAAGAAATATACCTGGTATATATGTATAATAATATATATATATATCATATCGGGGGAATCTACAGTAGTAATCAGGACCAAATATGCTTGGAACAAATACTGCAACATATAGGTTTTTGCGTATATTACGGGGTCCTGATTACTATGGCCCCGGGAGTTCTACGCAGAAGGTAAGGCTCGGTTTTCGGGGGACGCTAAACAAATTTGGATAAACAAATCGCGCTCGGAGGCTAACGCTCCACTCAATCCTATATCTGGAAATAGCCTATGCTCAAGGGTGTTCGAGGGGGTGTCACAACGCGGCTCTAAGGCTTGCTCAGATTATGTTTTTCTTGTTGGTAGGTTCAAACTGTAAACGACGAGGGGGGGGGGGGGGGGGGGTTGTACTCGGTAGGAGAGATGTACTCGATCTCATGCATGGCCGTAGTCGTATGACCATAGACCCTCGCATCCCTACAATGCCGGGACGGAGCATGTCGGGTTTTCACCGACCAGACAGACATTGCTTGCACCAAGCGCGAAGCGCCGTGAGGTGTCCGGCGAGTCGCATGAAGGGTGAGCTGCATCCTGCTAGGAACCGCTTGTGAGGCGGACTTGCATATGGATGACAGGGGGGGGGGGGGGGGGGGGGAGTAGCAAAAAACGGGTAAAAAAAAGACACACACGCACGATTGTAAAAGTAGTGAAAAAAAAAATCACCGCAGCTGCAGCATTCGTGGCAAAACATGTAAAGCGTCCATCGGCCTCTCAGAGAGAGCTCCATTTCGCTCAACCTACTAGCATCACGAGCTCGGATCTCTTCGTCACCGTCATTATCATTGTCGCTATCAAATCATTACTCGGGCAAATCATATACACATCATCTACAGATCAATCCCACTTGATCTAAATCTTTCAAGGCAGATATATCTGTTCCCGATCTGTAGGATATATAGCTCATGTTGCCGGGTTCGAGCCTTATAATCCGCATGATGTACCACACGTTTTTCTGGGCTGGATCTGTACTACGCAGATCCAGCACAAAACGGCAGGCGAGGAACTACCGTAGATTATCTACTGTAGACAGATCAGATAGATCATGATCTGTGCGGGGTGTGTATCATTAGCATTATCATGGGTCACTTGTCATTACCCCCACCCTTCTCACTCAACCTGACAATCATTCTCAGCATTATCATCATCGCAGACCTTGTCAAATTGCAGTCCCACCACCATTTTCACTGTCAATATCGCCACAAAGATGATATTGGTAGTCAGAATGGTGGTGGGACTGAAATTTGGCGAAGCCAGTGACGATAAACCTACTGACAATGGTGGTGGAACTGAAATTTGACAAAAGTCAGCGAGGATTTCTCATCGTCTCTCTTACCTTACATCCACAATGCTTTAATTTCATTGTTTTATTAATTCATTCCCACTCTGCCGTTGTCCCTATCCCCGTCGATCGTTCCAAACCTCTCGGATAGACAGATCATGAGCTATCTATCTATCTGTAGATGATCTAGCTCATCACCTGCAGCTGTGAGAGGCTTCGCAGGATCTGAACAGTACAGATCCAACACACAGGGAGTATGTGCTACGATCATAGATCATGCAGACTATACGCGTCCCAACCCGTTAACATGAGCTAGATCATACAAGATGGGGAACATATGATCTATCTTCCTTGAAGGATCTAGATCATGAACTTTGGGAACAGATGATCTGTAAATGATCTGTTCGAGTGTGTGAATCATTCTCATTCCTCATCAATACGGCCATTCTCACCAACCATACTCCCTGCCATTCCCATTCTCGATTGTCCCTCTCACCTTACAGCCAGCGCCCGTACACGCCTCGACCGCTGGGCCTCCTCCCTCCACGCAGACAGCGTCCTCATCGCCAAGGACGCCGCGCGCGACGCTACCAACTCCCTGATTTTCCGCCGGCAGGCCGCATGGCGAACCCAAGTCAGGAACAGGACCCTACGCTCCTCCAGCAACCGCGCCATCATCTTCTCCTGGACGGGCAGGCGGATTCACGAGAGGGGTTGCATCAGTAGGGTCTACAGCTAATACTCTACCTGGTACACCCGTTCGCTCCAGTGGCCCCATAGAGGTTATCCTCGAAAGCTGCTACTACGGGGGGGCAGAGTAAATAGGACCAAATATTGTTAGTAAAAATAAGGAAATATATGGGTGTTTGTGTGCACCGTAGGTCCTATTAACTATGGTCCCCCGTAATAAGAGTTGATCTCGTGACCTCAAACCCCACGTCGGTACCATGGTGAAAGTATTTGCGGGAAAAAGAATAAATAAAGCAGGAAAAAAAAGCAGGAAAAAAAGAAGGGGGGATCAACCGCTGAGAGGGCGTACGTGCGTAGCGTAGATAGTGCGTACACTCGACGCGCGTCGACGAGAGGGAAGCAAGGGCTGGAGTTCTTCTCGCGGTGAAAAATGCAACGCAAGAACCATGGTAAGGGGGGGGGGGGGGGGGGGGGGGGGGGGGGGTGGGGGGGGGGGGGGGGGGGGGGGGGGGGGGGGGGGGGGGGAGCCCGCTACGTGACCCCGGGTCTGAACTACGACTATTAACAGGAGGGAGAGAAAAAGCAAGCGCGAAGATAATAAATGAGAAGAACAACAACAACAACAACAACAGAAAAAGTAGAGGTGGGGGTTTCTAGTGGTTTTAGGAGGCGGGGTTCTAGGAGTATTATGAAAGGCTTCTCGTGAGCGGGTGGTTCAGGCCGGGACGGTCCGGGCCGAACTGAAAATTGTGAAAAGCCGGGCCGGGCCGGGCCGGGCCGGGTCGGGCCGCGCCTACAAGTTGAAAAATTGGTGGACTGTGCCGGGCCGGGCCTGGCCGAGAATTTTGAAAAATTGATGGTGGCTATTTACGGAGGCTTTGTGCTTGGCGCCTGAAGCCGAACCTGCGACCCGAACCCTAACTCTAACCCTAGCCCTAAACTCGTACCAGTGATCAGTGTTCGGATGCTGTGCTTGGTAAGGCTCTACTGCTGTAGGTTGACTCTTCCGGCTTGGATGCTGTGCTCGGGGTTCATCAGGCTGGGCAGTGGCTTGGCAAGACTCTACATGGGTTGGATTGAGCCGCTTATGATACACTCCCAGGCAAAAACGAAACGCGCGTAGATAGCTGCCTCAGGAATATATCTACTCATCAGTATGCAACTACCGTGAACAGCGTTGAACTCGCCGAAGAGGTGCGATGGTTTTTCCAGCGCTCGTTTGATCCCGGCAGCAGCTGTCCAAGGGTGCTTACAGAGTCGAACACTATACTTTCGAAAGGCTCTCTTTCGAACCACATATTTTCCGAAAACACCTTAACCCCTTCAGTGCTGCAGTCCCGAACTGGGGATAAACCACAATAATTCCAAGTGCTTTGTTCCCAGAATGGGACTGCACTACTAAAAAGGTTTACGCTGGAAAATGATCGGACCTGTGTGTGTAGCCCAACTCTCTGCAAGGCACACCTACTACTATTACGGGGGACCATAGTTAACAGGACCAAATATTGTTTGTAAAAATGGGTAAATATATAGGTTTTTAAGTATACCATAGGTCCTATTAACTATGGACCCCCGTAATACCAAAACGCCACAGTAAGGGTGAGGGTTCCCAGGAGCACTATGAAGTGGGGTTCTAGGGATTGTATACAGGGCCTATCATTGGGCCGGTGGGCCGGGCCGATCTGAAGGTTTTGATGGGATGGGCCGGGCCCGGCCGAGTATTTTGGAAGACCTGATGCGACGCGCCGAGCCGGCGGGGTCCAGAATTTTGAGAAATTGATGGGCCCCGCCGGGCCGGGCCGTGACCATTTGAAAATATGACGGGCCGGGGTCGGGCCGCGGTCCAGCATCCAAGACACTGGATGGGCCGGGCCGGGCCGCGGTTCATCATCTGATTAATCGATGGGCTGGGCCAGGCCGCGGCCCATCACATCGAAATTTCATGGGCCGGCCCGGGCCACGGCCCATGAGATGTGAGCTCTACATGGGCCGCTCCGCCCTGCGCATTAGGCGGGCGACATGTTTACACGGGCCGGCCCGGGCCGCGACCCACACGAGATGTCAGCTCTGTGGAAACTTGTGCAGATGACGACCGCATCCGTGAAAAATAATATCTGCGTGATCCTATCTGTGCAGCGGCAGTGGTTTGATCTGGTCGGAGCTGCTCGATGTGTGTGATTCGTAGGGCTGTGAGCTAGCTGACTGAAACTCGGCGACTTATTTGTTTAGTGGGCTACGAGGTAATTACAGATTAATGGCGTGCCGTAACTTGCGCAATTACACGCAATATGTACGGTATCTGACTGGCGGTGTTTTTGTTTCGTTCTGTTTTCGTCAAGAAATACGAACGAAGAAAACAAAAAAAAAATACTACTTTTTCATAGTTGGCTCACTTCGCCACACCCGAACGGATCTAACTACAAACTAGCCTTGACGTCCAGCCAGCCCACAGTCCTAGCGATTAGTCTATTTATTTCTCCTATTGATATACTCCTCGCACCTTCAGTCGCGCGGCCCGAACCATTTTCAGTTCCGCCGCTTTCCTAGCCTTCTCCTCCACCTCGCGGTGCCGCCTCATGGCCCTCAGAGCCAGCGACCCCTCCGCCGCATAGGTGTCTCTAGCCGCCTGCCATGGAGGGCAGGGAGAGGACCGTAGTTTGGGATATCGTATTGAAAGTCTCCATGTCTCGGACAGATCATCTACAGACCATCTATTCCCACAGTTCATTATCTAGATCCCTCAAGGCACATAGACAATCTATTCCCCATCTTGTATGATATGTATGATCTAGCTCACGTTACCGGGTGGGATCCGTCTAATCTGCATGATCTACAACTTGTAGCACAGGTTTACTGGGTTGGATCTGCCCTAGAAGGCAGATGCTGCACAACCCCTCACGACGGCAGGTGGTGAACTAGAACATCCACAGATAGATCATGCATCTGTCTCATCTGTCCCAGGTGTGTGAGCGTTCTCGATGTGTCGAACCTTCTTCAAGATATCGCATCGGACGCGCTTTTGGATGCACTTGGGACATGCTTACAACACCGAGACACTACTGACAAGAAAAATACTGGCCGGCCGTACCCGAACACACTACAGCAGCAGTAGTACTGGTCAAGCAGTCTTGGTGAAAAACAAAAACTAGCTGAACCGGGACATACACATACATGACTGTGATGATGACGTTATCACATCAGCTCACTTCCCTGAAATCCTGCCTGCGGTCACAAAACATATACTATACATACGTATATATTAATAGTACATATATATAATTCAAGGTCCGACGGCTGGCAATGAAGCAGAAACATCGGGGTTTCCGCCCGTCGTCTCGGCCTGAGACCGGGATCCGTTCGCCTCTGATCTCCGACCCTCGCCCTCGCTTCCTCGTCCGCTCTCTCGCAGGTCGCGTTCTCCGGCCTCCGCCGGATCTCTTCCCGCACGCGCAGTCGCGGGGTCGCGCGCCGCCGCCAAGCGCGGCGACCCTGAATCCGTCGGCCGGACCCTTGCGAGACGGCGAGACATCGACGTTCTTTCTTCGAGACAGCGAGCTTCTGTGGCTCCTCCTGGAGATTTGAAAGATTTGTGGACCGATGGTCTCATCCGGCCAAAAAAAAAAAAACATTTGAAAATTAAAAAAAATAAAATAAAAAAAAATGGTCGGATTTTTATTCGGCAAAACCAATCCAAAAAACCGAAAAAAAAAAAAAAAAAAAAAAAACTGCGGCTTCAATGTCCGTTTTCGCCTCCGGTGTCGGGGCCTCGCCCTCACTACTCGTCAGCTCTCTTTGCGGGTCGCGTGCCCCGGCCTCCGCTGCGCCGCTTCCTGCGCGCGCGATCTCGGGGTCGCCCGCCGCCGCCGAGCGCAGCGACCCTGAAGAGCGCTCGTTCCGGCGGATCTTGCGGAGATGGAGAAACATCGAGGTTGTGCCTTGGAGACAGCGAGGTTCCATTTTTTCTGGAGATCTAATATCTAAATATCCATTTCGTGCCGCGATCTCGTTTTTTTTTTTTTTTTTTTGTCGGAGCCGTCGTCGTCGTCGTCGAGAGCTTCGATGCATCTTCTCTCTTCTCTTTGATATCTCGGTTTCGCGGTGCGACCGGTTTCTACCGACAGCCTCCCTGGGCGGGGTTGCCTTTGGCCTCTTCCACCCCCTCCGCCTCGCCTCGTCGGGACACGAGTACACAGTACTACAGCAGCAAGAACAGCAGTACTTGCACAGCAGTATACAAGACGACAACAAAAAATCGGCTTGATAATACCAGGCATCTTTCTTATCTTCGCGGGTTATAATTCATACCTCCCTCTTCGCGGTGTAATTACTGTACTACAGAAGTAGTACCGCTGCTGCAGTAAATCATACATACTAGCCTGCTCAGAAACGTGACCGAAAGGAATGAGATCTACAGCAGTACATGCATATATGGACTGCTGCTGTATCCAATAACTGAGCTTCTCTGGTGGGACGAGAAGCCAGATTTAAGAACTGCGTAATTTCATCAAAGATGATACACCAGATTGCGAGCGGAGGAGATAATTCTGCTGGTGTCAAGAATCTCATAAATGCGCCTGACCTGAGAGAGAGACTGGGAGAGGAATAACAAGGTATCACAAACGAGCCCGAGAGGGACATGGGACTGCTGCAGTGGCAGTTAAGCTTTGCAAGATGAGGGCGAGGACTGAGTACCAGAAAGCTACGAGCCCGAGGAACGATCGCGGTGATTTTTTTTTTTTTCATCATCACTTTTACTTCCCATCCCACTCGTAGGAGGTTTTACCCTCGACGATCTTCTGGACAATGGTCACAGGTGTCGTCCCTTCTCCCCCCCGGTACGTGCCTTTATTTTTTATCGCGCATAGGGTTCAGCATTCCCACTGCTCGTCGATTTTCATCGAATGTACAGCTAACTCACGCTCTCGCATTAGTCTACTCTGGCTGCTGAAACACTTGGCGTTTTTTTTTTCCCTTCATCCTGTAACACACTGCTTGGCATTGATTGGCTTCATTGATCCTGTGAAAAAAAAAAAAAAAAACACCTCGTTTGGCGTTGCCTTCTTCCCGCAACCCTCGTCACTGAACTCATCCTGTACGCCATCAGATCTCGACACATGAATTACACTGATGCATATTTTCCTATCCGAAGCATGGGTGCCGGCGACCCATGTGCACTATTGACATGAACACTGCTACAGCAGTATGATGACACGATACTGCTAAAATATACTGGTATACCCGAACTGTCTTCTGCACCTGGACACAATTACAACACCGAAGAAAGAAAATACCGGCTGCACCTGGACACAAGAAGAACGCAGGCAAAAAAAAACACCGGCTGCACCTGTATGAGTCGGAAGTGGTCCAGCCGCTCCCGGTAGCGCTGGCGGATGCTCTTACGTCTCTCCTCGCGCATGTCAAGGGGCGATGAACACTTTTCGGCGAAGAGGCGTTATGATATTGGAGGGATGGGGGGATGGGATGGGAGGGGAGGGGGAGGGGACGGGGGGGGGGGGGGGGCGGGAAAGGAAGGGGAGGGGAAGGAAGGGGGACGGGTGGAACTATAGTGAGGGAAGGGGCCTATGATACGGGGGGAGGGCTGCGGTGATGAGATTGACGTTATCGCGACGAAGCGGTCAAGTAGATCAAGATATGTCCTACGCCTCCAACCAATCGGGAGACCCCTCACCAAGGTGGAGCCGGCAGCGGCATCGAGCGCCGCCGAGAGGGCGTGCATCGCGGACCCGTGGGGAACTGTCCAATCGGCTCTCCGCAGCGGCGTCGTCACCTCAGACTTGGGTGGCTCGTACCTGCTGCCGCCGTAGCCGACGCGTCGTCGGGGGGAGGGGGGAAGGGGGTTTCCAAACAAATCGCTCACAGGCATTTTGGGTCGAGACGGAGCATCCGAATTATAAAATGAAGTTGTTGTGGATACAAGGTCCGCTGGCCCTAGATCGTACCGCCTCATTGTGCACGAGTTCAAGGTCACACCCAAGCACACTTAAGGTCTGACGCTCTGTTCCGTGTAGGTAGACTCGAGGTACCGACCCAGCTCGGTGTGTAGTCCACACCAGAACTACGCGAGAGAGAGAGAGGGAGAGAGAGAGTAAATACCTTCCCGGGGCGTCCAGCCCACTTTGGAGTCGTCTGGAGGACGATAGGTACGCAAATGCAATGTTGTGGTGGTTCTACAATAGACCTAAAAGGCTCGTACTGTGCTGCCACCGAAGTCATCGAGCCGGGTGGGGAGGGAGGGGGTTCCAAATGTTGTTTGCATGCGTGCGCGGGCGGGGATTTTGATCGAAGCGAAGCAAGGGCAACCATGAAGACCTTCCGCCCCCCCCCCCCCCCCCCGCCACCGCCCCTTCTTAACCGCCCCTCGTCCACCACCACCTCATCACTATCAAGCGACTACCTCAACCCACCACAGGAACTAGTTCACGCGTCGGACAGATCGGACAGATCAGACAGATCATCTACAGATAGATCATCTAGATCCTAAACTGATGCTATGACACATATTGTACAGGATCTGTACAGTTCCAGATCCAGTCCAAGAACCACGCCCTACAGTACAGTAGATGATGCAGATTGTGTATACATACTCTCCCACCCGGCAACAAGAGCTAGAACATACATATCGTACAGATCAGGGATGCAACTGCCCTGAAATATCTGGACTATCAAGCGGGGACCCGGAGCAATGCCCCTCTGGGGGCGATGCCTTATTTTCGGAGTTCCTCAAAGGAGTAGCCCAGTAGGTCACCTGAAACACGCCTCCGAACGAGTTTGTTCGCCGGACCCTAGCAGACGTTCTGTGCGCTACTGCTGTAGTTCTGAAACTAAAATACCACTAAGGGGTGTGACACTATTACGGGGGTCTATAGTTAATAAGATCTATGGTATACATAAAAACCCGCTACCGCTGTAGTTCTGAAACTAAACTACCACTAAGGAGTTTGATACTATTACGGGGGTCTATAGTTAATAAGACCTATGGTATACATAAAAACCTATATATTTACCTATTTTTACCAACAGTATTTGGTCCTATTTACTATGGTCCCCCGTAACAGGTTACAGGTAATATTAATAGTTTTGCTCTTTGAGGAACTCAACCGTGTCAGAAAATACTGCCTCAGAACGCAAAAAAAAAAAGAAAAAAAAAAAGAGTGAAACCGCCCCCCCCGACTCGTACCGTGGGATGAGTGGGTCATGATCTCTATTCGAGGTGCAAAATACTTGCGGACGCGAGCCGGTCGGAGAACTTCACAGGCCCACGCTTTTTACCCGACCCCGCTCCCAATTGGCACCCTAATCCCACACCGACCTTATCCCACTCGGACTTGGGTCCCTCAAATAGACCCCCGTGGTACAGGTGACGTAAAGAGCGTAGAATTCGCACAAGGGTGGTATCGTTTTCTCCGCGCCCGATTTTTCTAGAACGGGAAGGTTAAGGTTTGCCCAAAACACCGAACATTTAACCCTTTTTAGAGAAAAAATTTCGTGTCCCGTTTCGGGGACAAACCACTCGAATTGTTGTTATTTACGGGGGGTCCATAGTAAATAGGACCAAATATTGCCAGAAAAAAATTGGGAAATATATAGGTTTTTGTGTTCGACGCAGGTCCTATTTACTATGTCCCCCCGTAATAGTTTTGTTCCCAAAACGTGACTCCAGTTTTAGCCCGATCAATAGAAGGGTTCAAGGTTGTTTTCGGAAAATACCGGGTCGAGAGAGAGAAAGGGCCTTCCGAAAGCATTATGCTTGACTTTAGAAGCACCCTTACCAACCGTCAAAAAAAAAAAAAAAACGATCATATTCCTGCGTGAACTCAACGCTCGTTTACGGTTAACTAGCCGCCGGCAGGGCCCACCAAAGATATCCTCGTCTCACGCGACCTTTTATTCACCACAAGCGGGGTTTCCATCGGAAAGGCCACAGCAAAGCGGGAAAACACTTGAACCTACTGTAGTACAATAGTCTAGACATGCTGTACCGCAGTTAATACTTCGGGCTGATCACGACCTAGTAGATGCATCTAAAACCCAAAATATGTCTTTTTTTAGGAGGTGTGCCACGCAGGATCAGTTATTAGCACATATTCCAACCCAGGAAGCACGACGCGCTCCTGCCGTACGTAGATCAAGCAGTATCAATACGACGGCTTCCACCCGACGACAAAAACATGAGGTTACTGCTGCACAGGTCGTACAGATCAGGAACGCGTCTTAATCCTGAAATATCTAGATCATGAGCTTCGACCCGGCGGAACACGAGCTGGATCACACAGGTCACGGAATTTACCTGCCCTGAAAACACGCACAGCAGTGGTAGATCATGAGCTCCCAGCCGGCAATACGAGCCACCGTATTTGTACATCATACAGGTCAGGACTCTCATCTGCCCTAAACTATCTGCAGCAGTAGATGAGGAGCTGGGGGTCGATGATCTGTCCGATCTGTGTGAGACTGTATCTTGCCTGAAACGGCTAGATCATGAGCTGCCGCCCGGCGAAGCAGCGAGCTAGATCATACAAATCAGGGACGCAACCGCCCTGAAAGGCCGAGATCATGAGCTTCCGCTCGATAACAAGCACGAGCTAGATCACACAGGCCAGGACTTTTATCTGCCTTAAAACATATATAGATCATGTATTGGGGGTCGATGATCTGTCCGATCTGTGTGAACAAAAAAAATGCGTCCCCTTCAAACCCACACCTGAGGCTCTCCAAGTCCGGCCAAGGGCGACTCGCCGGAGCGGTTCGCTCGGAAGGTCGCAGCATCAGAGGCGCCAGCCGCTTCCCTTCCCCCCCGCCCTTACCCCCAGGCCCGCCTCCACCTCTGCTCCCTTGCCTTTGGGGGGGGGGCGTGCCTCGAACACTACTGCCATCACCACCACCGCCGCCACCGCCGTGAAAGCCTTTTCGTGTGGGGGTGGACCAAAAGCAGGGAGGCTTGTTGCTGCTCGTGGGGGGGGGGTTGGGAGACCCTAACCCTAGCCCCACATCCACCGCTGCCCTCACTCCCCTCCTCCTTCCCCCCGGCTCCGCGGCTGCCGCTGCCGCCGCTGCCGCCGCCGCGAGCCTGCGGCGGGGCGCTGTCGCCGGGGTCGAAACGGTCGGCGGAACCATGCGCTGATGGGCCGGAGGAGGGGTTTCCATGACGGAAGAGGAGGCGGTAGCGGTTGCCGGGGCAACAATAATGCTTGAGAAGGCGGTAGTGTTAGTAGTGGCGGTGGAGGACTCGCAGAGACGCGTTGCCGATGCGACCACCGCCATTCGACCGGCAAAGTCGGCCGAACTCTCCTAGGGGGGAGGGGGAGCAGGGGGGGGGGGGGGGTGGTGGGGTAGGGGGGGTAGTTAGGGGGAAGGGGGGGGGGGGGGGGGGGGTTGTACTCGATATCACGCATGACCGTAGTCGTATGACCATAGACCCTCGCACCCCTACATTGCCGGGGCGGAGCACGTCGGGTTTTCACCGACCAGGCAGACATTGCTTGCGCCACGCGCGAAGCGAAGCGTGAGGCGTTCGGCGAGTCGCATGAAGGGCGCACGTTGGTCGTATGTGCGGTGGCGGTACGTTTGTGTCACGTCGTCGATACTACGATACCATATGGTACCTTTGTCGGTAAATTTTGGTCGCATTCATGTTTGTCGGCAAGCTGTCGACACATGTGGTAGTACATATATTCATGTAAGGTTGTCGGTGTGTTGAGTTGTGGTTGGCGGAACGTTGGCGTTTACCCCAGGTAGTACGTACGTGAGCGTCAATTTCACGTCTAGTTGGCGATACGTTGGCGTGCCGTTGGCGCTACGCTGGTGTTACGTATTCCTTTGCCCCCCCCCTCTTTCTGTCTGTTTGAGGCGAACTTCACTTTCGTCCCCCCCCCCCCCCCGCACCCCTATCTTCCTGCCTAAAAAGTACCGCCAAAACGTACCACAATGCTGCCTCCCACGCTCACCTCATCCCTCCCACTGGTCGACCTCCTCGATCTTCTCCGGCGACGCCTTGTGCCGCGTCCCCGCCTGCACGACCCCCGCCCCCCGACCTTACCCCCCCCCCCTCCCCTCGTTGCAAGCCGCCGCGGCCGACGCCGCCGCCCTCCTATCTCCTCCTCGTTCGTGGTCCCCGTCAGCGTCCTCCGAAAACCGCTCCGCGGACGAGGCACCCAGCAGCTGCTGCTCCCTGCGGGTCGCGCAGGTACGCCGCGAGGCGGTGTCGGTCCCGCCGCCGCCCCAATCCCCATCGCCCACCCCGCGTCCTCTCGCCAGGGCTACGGCTCCGACCCCAGCTTCCCCTCCGCCCCCGCAGCAGCAGCAGCAGCAGCACGACCCTTCGCCCACCCCACGAACACCTCCACCGCAACCATCGCCACCACCGCCACCACCGCTACCGCCACCACCGCCGCCACCGCCGCCACCGCCGCCACCGCCGCGTCCGTTACCCCGGTGGTTCAGCCGCCCTTGCCTGCGAGGGTAGGCCGGGCGGCGGCTGCCGCGGCAGTCCGCTCCGCTCCCGCTGATACACCCTGCCCCCCCCTTCCTCCTCCGACAGCAGGTTCCACACTCTCCCCCTCCACCCCCCCCCCCCCCCCCCCCCCCCCCCCCCCCCCCCCCCCCCCCCCCCCCCCCCCCCCCCCCCCCCCCCCCCCCCCCCCCCCCCCCCCCCCCCCCCCCCCACCACCCCCCCCCCCCCCCCCCCCCCCCCCCCCGACTCACCAACGCACCACCCCCCCCACCCGCCCCCAAACCCGTAACCATACCCACCCCCGCAAGCCCCGCTTAACCCGCTGCAAGTCCTCCGCCTTCCCGCGGAAGCAGCAGCAGCAGCAGCAGCGGCGGCAGCCGCAACGGCCACACCCCCACGATGGCAAGGGTGAGGGGGGGAGCATATCCCGGGGGTCGAGCACACACCGGGGGTCCCGGGAGGCCTCAAACCGGGGGTCCCAGGGGCCCTCAAGCTGGGGGTCCCGGGGGCCCTTAACCTTGGCGTCTCCGGGTGTCCAGCTCTCGCCGGGGCTTCGGAAAACCCAGATCTTGACCCTGGCTCCCCCCCACCTGCGACCACCGCCGCCGCCGTGGGGGGGGGGGGGACCCACCCTAGGGGTGACGGGGTGTCCCGTTGTCCCGGGGGTCCCACAGCTGCTAATTACGCGGCCGATCTCTCGTGTAGGGGCGGACGTGGCGGGCACCGCGATGTCAACGCCGCCATCGTTACCGTTACCTTCGCTACTGCCGCCTCCACCGCCGCCGCCTCCGCCGCCGTTGCTGCCGCTAATTCTACCGCCGAAGCCCGTGGCCGACTCTGGTGTCTCCTCGTCGTCAACACCACTACCATCGTCACCGCCGCCACCACTACAACCGTGGTGACCAACATCTACACCGTCATCATCACCAGCGCCATCGCCACTGCCATCGCCAACGCCATCGACGCCGACATCGATATCGCCAACACTGCCCCCCCCTCTTCCAGAAGACGCTGTCGCGTTGGAGGGCCGGTGGGAGGAGAAAGTTGCCCGACGCTGGCTCGCGAATAACGCCGCCATTGCCACGAGCATCACTGCCGCCGCCGCTGCCACGACCATCACCACCATCGCAGCAGTCGCCAACATCATCACCACCCCCAGCACAACGTCTGCCGTCGATAGCAGGCGTCTTACTGCGGTCGAAAGGCGTAGCCGGTCTCCGATGGGGGGCGGGGCTTTTCATGACAGCGGCGGTGGCGGTGGCGTAGGCGGCAGCGGCAGCGCGGGGGGGGAGGCGGGGGGGATCTCCCCGGAACCCTGCTTCTCCTGCCGCTGCTGCTACTGCTGCTGCCTCCGTTTACCGGAGGGGACGACAGCATCAAACCCCCTCCCGACCCTCGCGCGTAGCTTGGAGACTTGGTCACCTTTTTGAATTCGTTCGGGGGGATGGACGAGGACAATACGGCCCCGGAAAGCGCACGCAGAGTGGGGACGAAGGAGGCGGTGGCCGGTAGGGGGAGGGGATTTGGGGGAGGTGGGCGTACTCATTTGTTGCTTGTCTTCGTCATTTGACCATTCACCACGCATCCCTCCCGAGACGGAGCATGGGGGGGGGCGTACTCATTTGTTCGGGGGGGGGGGGGGGGGGGGGGGGGGGGGGGGGGGGGGGGGTAGACGTGTATCAGTACTACAAACAGCTTAGTGGTGGATAATAGGAGAATCGGGTTCGATACGATATCAATAAACGGCATCAAATCGCAAAACTAAACGTAGAAAGCTATTAATAGTGGTACAGCAGTATGCACATACTGGTACAGCAAAGCGCTGTTTTATGTAGCATACGACGTACGTACGCGCCTGCTGCCCAGTGTTTTTAACCCTGTTTGACGTGTTTGATGTGGGCATCAGACACGTATATGCACGGGCACTACTAATACTATATTCTAGGCGAGAGTGGTACCAGGTACCAGTTACCAGGTAGCAGGTACCCGGTAAACATTTATCTTCTCAACCATGGATACTACGTTAGTAGCCTGTTGGAACAGCGTACTATTGATTAGGCTCTTTACTGCCGGGCGTGAACCAACCGAGCGGAAAAAAAAAAAAAAAAAAAAAAAAAAAAAGAGTTCGTTGTTTTCCTCGACTTTTTCGTTGTAGTCACGCGCCAGATGATGCGGATATGTATACAAATATCCGTTTTCACGAGGCATTACCACGCTACGAAAACTCCCATAAATAGAAACAAGCTTCGAATGAACCCTACGTATCATGCCGGAGACCCCACACACGAGCAATAAGCTACACCGCTGAAAATACCTGGGATAAACTATTACGGGGGGGCATACTAAATAGGACCAAATATTGTTGGAAAAAATAGGTAAATGTCTTATGTTTTTGTGTGTACCGCCGCACGTCCTATTTAATATGCCCCCCCCGTACCAGCCGAAAAGACAAGGACACGTCCTAGTACATGACCACTCTGTCCCGAACATACGGATCTTTTTACTTGGTTTTAATGTAAAAGTGGTTGTTATATTTCGAGACAGAGTGATATTACAATAAAACGGACATCATTAATCGGGACATTGTGGTACACAGCAGCAGCACTATTAATAGCACCACTCCGTTCCGAATATAGTGACCCCGTTTGAGCATCAACCATTTTGGGACTGCAGTCACGTTTTGGGGGACAAAACTACTTAATTAAGAGTTTGACTGGTCTGTCCCCAAAACGGGACTATTATTTTTTTATTTTATTTTTTTCATCATCACTTTTACTTTCCAGCCCACTCGTAGGAGGTTTTACCCTCGACGATCTTCTGGACAAGCCGTGGTCACAGGTGTCGTCCCTTCTCCCCCCCGGTACGTGCCTTTAGTTTTTATCGCGCATAGGGTTCAGCATTCCCACTGCTCGTCGATTTTCATCGAATGTACAGCTAACTCACGCTCTCGCGCTTTCCGCTAATAATCAATTTTATGCAAGAAAAAGTCCCCATGAGCATGCACTCGGTGAGACTCGAACTCACGAAATTGATCTTGATAGGCTCGCGGACCACCTACCAAAAGCCACCGTGGGGGGGCATAGCAAATAGGACCAAATGTTGTTGGCAAACATAGGGAAATATACGTACAGTTTTTCGTGTGTACCGTCGGTCCTATTTACTATGGTCCCCCGTGATAGTATTAGCAGCAGTTGTCGTTTGCCCTCAAAGGGTTGATGCCGCAAATTTAAGGACCGTTGAGTTGAGGCTTGAGGCAACGATACGAGAGCACCCACAACTTGCATTTTCGGGAAAGAGAGTGGTGCGTCAAAATGCCGTACCCTGGTACTTGAAAAAAACACCACGGGCACGTACGTACGCGCGATGGAGGTATGATATCAATAATAGGCAGCTCGCAAAGACGAGTTTTCGACCAGATCCTCGATCTCACAGCGGCCGCTCATTTTTTCCAAAAATTATAAATATTATTAAATCAGCCGAACTCACAGCTGACGTGCCGTATTTCATAATTTTATAAAAGAAAATATTATTAATATATACCAGGTATAGAGTAGTGGAAATAAAATACAGCAGCATGCCTGGTATCGGCCGATACTACTACTGTTCTTGCTGCTGCTGTTGCAGAGTACGTACGTACCGGCACGTTAAAAGGGTCAATTTACACCTGGCTTTACTCGAGCCCGATCTCACGCACGGGACAGGCTCCAATAAGCATGCAAAGTAAGTCTGGAGTTGTTGTTGTTGTTTTCTTCACATTAAATATCCGTTCTTTCTACCCGTCGACATCCAGCACAACCAGTGTCCGTGCCGATTCTTCAATCCTAGAGAGTGGAAGAATACATCGAGAAGAAGAAGCGAAGAAAGAAAAGAAAAGAAAAAGCGTATGTACGCATACTACAAGTTTCGAGTCTTAAAACAGCCGAAGCAAATTCGACGCCTCAGGCTGCATGTACTTTTTCCATGTACGGGTGAGGCGGGGGTGGCGTGGGGTGGGTTGGGGTGGATGGGCTACTGGGCTACACTTCTGCTGTACATGTCGGCGGCGTGAAATTTCGGGGTGGATTGACCTTTGGTTTGACCACAACAACTTGGTACGCCAAATATTCAAATTCGGCAAATCACGGATGGATTCGGAGAGTGTTCGGAAAGCCCAAACAGGAGGCGCACAAAGGACACCACACATCACACCGACGACGCCAAAACAACGAACACAATAATAATGATGAAAAAAAAGTGCCTGGTATTGTCCGCAGTGAATGAATTTTATTTCATTTTATTCATAGCAGCCTTGTTTCTCTCTTCGGTTCCGCTTTTATTCGGGTCGCTTTTTTCTCTTCTCTCTTGCTTCGTGTTGCTTCCTCCGTGTGCAGCAACAGCAGCAGTCAGATGCTCCTCTTTACTAGCACGGACGTGCTCTCCTTCTCCAGTTTTTTTTATGTACAAAAAGTCTTGCGTCATTCGCATTACGTTTCATTTCATTGAAATATTTACTAATAGATTATTTTTTGTAGTCTTTTAATAGTCCTTTTTTTTCTTGGTGACCCTGTTTGCTGTGTTCTCGTACCCGGTACGTCCGCATTTCATCTGCTCACCCTGCTTCAATCGAAATTATTTCGGTTTTCTTTTGTCTTGTCTCACAGATGTTTGTATGCTGTTCGTATTTCCTGGCCTTGCTTGTGTTGTGTTCTCGCACCCGGTACGCTCGTAATTATTTCACTAGCTGTAACCTGAACTTGCGAATATTCTTTTTTACTTTTGGTCTTTCTCTGCCTCAGTCTCTGACACTCTGACCACAGAATTATAGAACGGGGGGGCATAGTAAATAGAACTAAATATTGCTAGTAAAAAAATGAAGTATTTTTGGGTGTACCGTTGGTCCTATTAACTATGGTCCCCCGCAATATTATATCTCCAGGAAAAGGAATCAGGACGGACACCGGGTGTACCACTGATCAACGTTGGGCAGAAAGGACGACTTAAAATGTGAAGACAACACACACAGTCTGTGACCACATAATTTCTATTTCCACACGGACAAGATGAAGCAATCAGTACATCGCATCTATTGAACTGAACTGAAAGTGATGATGGTGCTTGGGTACAAACAACAAAAAATCACGGATTTGACCCTTGTAGTACCTGTCGCAGCTCCGTTTTGGGCCGTTTTGGGCACAAACTGCTTAGAATTTGACTGCTTTGTCCCGAACACGGGACTGCAGTGCTAAGACGGTGAACACTTTAGGACCCCAGTCCCATTCTGAGGATAACCTACTTGGAATATGAGTGGTTCGTACCCTTAAGGACTGCGCTACTGTTACGGGGGTCCATAGTTAATAGGACCTAAGGTATACATAAAAACCCATGTATTTACATATTTTTACCAACAATACTTGGTCCTATTTACTATGGTCCCCCGTAATAAAAGAGTTAAGGAACACATTCCCATTTTCGGGAGAATTTTCTTGGGATTCGAGTCAGGTGTATTATTGTACGTACGTACACCAGCAGTGCGCCACAAACTTGAAAACCAAAGGGTCATAACCCATTTAGGGCTGGAGTCCCGTTTGGGGTACGAATCACTCGAAAAATTGATCGGTTTGTCATTAAGGTAAGAGACTACAGCAGTTTGCCATACAAAAGGGTTTCCTATAATAATAGCTCCCTTGGGACTACACGGGGGAAAATTGACGATAACAAGTGACGACTGCATAGCACCGGCCACAAAAACATTGGTGAGGGCGGGCTGTGACATGACCCTAACCGTGCCGATCGTCGCTCGCGCTGCTCGTATAGCCAAGATGCCAGCAGACACGTCAAGCAAGGCAAACTGTGCGCTGTCAAGGGCCGAGTGTTTCACACTACAACCTACTAGTCGTCGTTTGGTGTCAGTTCAAGGCATGTCAAACAGCAACGTTGTTGTCTGTCAAGGGGCGAAAGTGCTTGTCTCTCCTGACACCTTTGGCTCGTAGGCTCGTAGGCTCGTAGGCCACCAACGACAGGACGAAAAGCTTTAGCTTCCAACCATTGTGTTGGTCGCTATCTTGGGGCCCAAACAGGGGGTAATATGTTGATATTAATATCGTAGTTATTATTAATAATATTATAGCATGTATAGTTCATGTGAAGACAATACAACACAACGCACAACACACAAGAGTATGTACCGATGTCGTTCCGGCCGGCCCTGGTACCAGGCACCACTACTATTGTCCCCAAATATAAGCATCATTTACATACTAAAATTCATACAAAAATGCTCTTTATTTAGGAACAGAGTCACAGACTTTATGGTCTGTGTATATGAATATAGATACTGCCCTTGCATTGTTGTGATTCACCGAGTACATACATATTCATGTTGTAGATAGAATCGAACGGGTTAAAGTTTATCCCTTTCGGAAGACTGAATGAACGGATAGCGCTCAACACTTTTTATCCGCACCAGTCGTGGCCAACGAGTACCCGCATTTATTTTTTTTTGGGGGCGGGCGGGACACACCGGTACCCGCGAGTATTTTCCGCAATATTGGACGGGTACCCGGGTATCCGTCCAACAGCCGGGTACCCGGGTACCCGGGAGATGTGAGGTGTAGGCTAGTTACACCCCGGGCTCAAAATTTGGAACCGGGTACCCGACCGGGGTGGGGGGCGGTTGAGGCGGAACCGGAACCGGGTACCCGGGTATCGGCAGGCACGGTACCCAGGTTACCATACACTATTTGCTGCCCTTTTAGCGTTTGAGCGGCGGCGGGTAAGACGGATACGGGTATCCGGGTACCCGGGTTACCATGCACTATTGGTTCTCCTTTTTGCGTTTGAGCGGTGGCGTGGCAAGGCGGACTCGGGTACCCGGGTTACCATACACTATTTGCTCCCCATATAGCCTTTGAGCGGCGGGGTGGTAAGGCGAAAGGCGGGAAAGCATGACTTTTCACTTCGACGCTCACGATGAATCATGCCAAAGAAAGAAAGCTGAAGGCCAGCAGATAGGGGTATTCTCTGTGGGATCGAGTTGAGAGGAGGGGAGTGATGGGGAGCGGGGAGTTGAAACAAAAGCACGAATGAAACTTTCCTCCTACCCTTATTGCACTCGTCAAGTTATCAGGAATACCCTTCGACTATAATTGGTTGCATCAAGCAAATCACGCTACAAAAACCCACACACACCCAGAAACATCGAAAAAGGAAGTGAAAAATGCTGGGGAAACCTTCGCCCATACTGCAGCAACAAAATGAGCACATCAACAATATATTACGTTAAAAAAAATCCCAAAATATAAGAACCCAGTGGGAAAAGGAACCCAGTGGGAATGCTGAACCCTATGCGCGACAAAAAATAAAGGCACGTACCAGGGGGGAAAAGGGACGACACCTGTGACCACGGCTTGTCCAGAAGAATATCGCTGAGGGTAAAACCTCCCACGAGTTAGGCTGGAAAGTAAAAGTGACGATCAAAAAAAAAAAAAAAAAAAGAAAAAAAGACCAATATCCGTCCAATCATCTCCTCAAACCTGAAACATCCAATACCTGATACCCGTATATCAACCCCGTGCGGAAACGATGGTGTTCGATCTCTCGACATGCATTGCCGCAACCACATCAGTCTCTCTGCGAACAGCAACAAACATCGAAAGGTTTGGACTCCTTGTGATTGGTCCATCTCCTGGTTCGTGGGTTAAAGTAGGGTCGCTTACGCTGGTAGGGGTATCGTGTGGTATCGTGTGTGTAGCGGTTGTGCGAAGGTAGGTAGGGGTACTCTCTATTCTCGGTCTGTAGGGTACAGGGGCGAGAGGCTAGAGTCTAGAGGCGCAGCCGCTGCAGTGTATGCATAAATCAACGTATACCCTAGTCCTGGGGGCTCCGCATAGAACAATTGACGGGTATCCGGGGTAAAAATACCCGCGATTCCGTGAGTTGGAACGGGATGGTTCCGGTTCCGACGGTTCCGGGTACCCGCCGCCGGGTACCCGGTTCTCAGTCAGACGGGGTGCAACTCTAGTGTACGCGACGGGTTTCCTGGAGATTTTGAACGAATTACTGTCCACAGGGGCATGATCAGTTGCCATACCAGGGGTCTCCACGGTGAAATATCGAGTACCCGGGTACCCGCAAGTACCCGCGATTATGGCAAAGGTGGAACATCTCTATAAAATCTGTAAAAACTATATTATTAATAGTGGAACCGCCTGACAGATGAGTTTCCTGGATAATTATTAAGAGTACGAAATACTTCGCAGGGGACGTGATTTAGAGGATGAAAAATTCCCATCCCAGGGGTTTCTAGGGGTGAACCGATGGGTAGCGGGTACCCGTTACCCGGGTTTACCGGGTACTGCGAGTACCCGGGGCCCAAATACTCGGCGAACGTTGAGTGCTACCCGTACCCGTGACGATTTTTTTTTAGAAAGGCGGGTAAAAATCTCCGCGAGTACCCGGCGTTTTGGTAAACGGGTTACCCCTCTTAACTCGCATATATATACCCTTCAGGTACATGTTTTGCTGCGCGCTCACGCGCTACAGCAGTCAGTAACACAAGCACCCGGAGTGGTTGATGAGGGCCCACTTTTCGCTTTTCTTTCCTGGCTGCAGTCGCTTTCGCTGTGTCCGAAAAAATGAAGGCTTTCTTTTCGCGATGCCTTTTTTTTCTTACGGTGCGGCGTGGTTCGGTACGGTTTTTACCGAACCGCAACGTACGACTTTTTTGTTTTGGCAAAAAATCGCACCGCACCCTTACCGTAGGATTCTCGAAAACAAAAAATCTGCACCGCACCGCACGGCACCGCACCGCACCGCACCGCAGAGTACGGTGGGAATCCGTAGTACAGGCGATGCCTACGGTGCGGACTGGCCTGATCGGTAGAAAAATATGCCACGCACAGCAATGTCGTCGAACGGCGTATATATACCGTGTATGAAATCTCACGGTTTGTACGGCTGCTGTTCGGATGCAGAAATGTAGAACTGGTGCAGAGCTGAGAAGGTCGCCAGAGTACCCGTACCAGCCATTGAGACTCAGCCATGGACTCGCGAGTCCGAGTCATTTTGACGTACAGAGTCCCCAGGGCACCAGAAGCTGAAATGACTGAGTCCTCGCGAGTCCCCGGGGGCCACAAGTTGAAAATATTGAGTGCTCACGAGTCCCGAGGGTACCCGAAGCTGAAATGACTTGAGTCTTCGCGAGCCCCAAGGATACCAACCGCTGAAATAACGTCTGAGTCCTCGCGAGTACCGAGTCGAAGGGTCAAACAAAAGAAAACACATTTTTCGTGTTTTATTTTCGCCTAAAAACAACTGCAAGAGGTCGTCAGAGTACCAGTGCGAGTCATCGGGAATGAGTCATTGACTCGCGAGCGAGTCCGAGTGATTTTGAAGTACTGAGGGTCATTCTTGTCGGAGAGCTTTTTTTCCATCATTTCCATATTTTTTTGAGCAATTTTTTAATCTTAGAGATTTTCCTGATTTTTTTTTCTCCAAGTATGTGAAATTCAACGAACATGATTGTTTTGCTTCTGGAGAATTTCACGAATAGTGACAGAACGGAGAGAACGCCTCCGTATCTTGATACATATCTCCAATTATTTCCAAACTTTGGAAATTCTGGAAAAAAAGCTCTCCCACAAGAATGAGCAGATACGGAGGCGTTCTGTCACTATTCGTGAAATTCTCCACAAAGAAAAAAATCATGTTTGTTAAATTTCACATATTTGGAAAAAAAAAAAATCAGGAAACTCTGGAAGATTAAAAAATTGCGCGAAAAAAATATGGAAATTATAGGGAAAAAGCTCTCCTATAAGAATGACCCTCAGTACTTCAAAATCACTCGGACTCCCCAGGGTCACAGAAGTTGAAGTGACTGAGTCCTCGCGAGTCCTCAGGGCACCACAAGCTTTTTTTCTTTTTCTCTTTCGATTTGTCTTTTGTGTTTTTGTTTTTTCTTTGTTTCCTTTCGTTTCTCTATTTCATAGAATGTGTCTGTCGTGCCTGTCGTATCCAGTATGACATGGCATCGCATTGCTCACTGCTGTCCTTACTGCACACGTGGCAACGTAGTATATATATGTGGCGTAGCTTTGTGACCACATAACTTGTATCTCTTCTAGGATTGAAGAATCGACACGGACACTGGTTGTGTTGGATGTCGACGGGTAGAAAGAACGGTTTAATGTGAAGAAAAAACACAAACAAGCTACAATGACCGAGTCCTCGCGAGTCACCAGGGTGCCAGAAGCTGGAACGACTGAGTACTCGCGAGTCACCAGGGTACCAAAAAAAGGCCTTTGCAAAGCTGCTCCACAGAGTGGGTACGACGAGTACACTACTGCTGTAGCCGCAGTATACTCGTATATAAATACACGAACAGACCGCAATGACCGGAACCGAAAGTTTGGTGCGTTTCGTGTACCGTTGCAGCTAAGGTTGCATACATATTAGACCTACGGTACACCGGTTTTTCCAAGGTGCGCGCTCAACCATACAGCAGTAAGAGACAGTTGATGTTGAACGGATAAACGCATCGCACGGCACCGGCGTACATGCTTGAAAAACAAAAATCGCAGCGTACCGCACTGCCGCACCGTACGATTTTGGAATCGTGAACCTCACCGCACCACCGCGAGGTATACAATACAAATCCGCGAAACAATAAACCCGGCCGAACCGCACCATGTGATACCGAAAATAATGTAAGAAAAAAAAAAAACGCACCGAAAAGCCTACAGCAGTAGCGAAAAAAAAAAAAAAGGTTTACGTACTGCTGTGCAGGTATCCTCTATGCAGATATTAGTATCCTCGGACATAAATTAGGTGCGTGGGAGAGGTGCAGCAGTGTATGTATGCCAGGGGCCCCGACCCCGTGGGGTTGTTGTCCGATCGCATCAGGGCTAAGGGCATGCCAGAGCGAAAAGTAGCCGGCAGACGCTGCCACCTACTCGCTTGATGACTTCCGTCGGCTCTGCTGCGACGACGTTACGCACAGCAGCTATTAATATTAACAGCGGCACACTAGAGACGTTACCCGACGAGTACCCGGTGCCCGCAAACTGCGGGGGCAAAATACCCGGGGACTCGCGAGTATTTACGATGAGTACCCTTCTTGAACGGGTACCCGTCAACTTCAGGAGAAATATACACGATACCCTCGAGTATGTACGGCTATATTGGGCGGGTACTCGGGTACCCGTTTAACAGCCTTTGACAGCCGGGTACCCAGGTACCCGGGGCCCAAATACTCGGCGAGTACTGTACGAAGTGTTTCTCGTTCCCGGGTGACAAGTACTACGGTAGCAAGCCGGGCAATACTCGCGAGTACAGTAGTACCCGGGAAATTGGCAAAAGGGTAACTCTTGCTGAGCACACAGAGCAGGGCATACAGACTTGACAGCACCAACAGCAGACTTGCTGATACCCACCGCTTTGACTGAAAATATAGTACCCTTTTCGATAATTATGTTGACATCAAACGGTGGCTAAATTTCCGGCCAGACTGCTATATACCTGGTATAGCAGTGCCTGCACGATGACTTGATAATAGAGCGGGATGAAAATGCAAACAGTTGCTGTTCGCACACACGTACAAACAGCATATCAAATGTTTATGTTCGATATACGAAGTATAAAAAAATAAGTTCTTCCCCAAAACAGACCGTATTTTGGTATAGCGCTGGACTACTGCTGTGCATTTCTCACCCGGTGTGGTTCGCTTCCTGAGCGTGCTGTGATGTGGCACTGCTGTAGCCCTTGCCAAGGCCTCCGCCGGCTGTGCGCTTGTGTGCTGCCGCTTGACGTGGCAAAAGCTACATGTAATGTTGTTACTGCTGCTTGCTGCTGCTATCATATGCGGCGTGTTCTGCTCTCGTCAATAAAGACCCATTCTGTCCGTAAATATAACGATATTTTTCATATTAATATGGAAATAAAAACGATTCTTATAGTTTCGTACAAAAAAAGGTATACAACAAATTACACACCTCAAGGTAGGGTGCCTGGCTCCTCCATGACTTCCCCCCCGTAGACTCGGTCCCTCCCGGCGGTCCCCTGCTCCTCCTTTCGCGGCAGTAATCTCTGCCGTGTGGTGGGGTGGTGGGATTGATCGGGGAAGGGTGTCCGGCAAGGTCGACCCCGACGGATGTCGTCGTGGTGCCTTCTCCAGCAACTGCTACTACTACTGCTGGTGAGTGATGGCTCTCGTCGTCGGCAGCATTAGCATCGCTCCTCTTTGTTCCGCCTCGCTGACAGGCCCACGGCCTCCGCTCCACGCCCATGCTCCTGCTGCAGCAGCACTACTGACTCAGTACTGCGAAGAGGCCGTCCCTCTCGTGGCTGCTGGGTCCCGTGCCTGCTACCGCTGCTGCTGGTGGTACTGCTGCTGGTGCTGGCCGGGAGTCACAATATTGGACCTTTGTGTTGTCTCACACTGGTTTCTTTGAAAAAACAAATTTTAGAGAAAAATAGGGAAAAAACAGAAAAGGAAAAAAACTGGAAAAGTGTTTGAAGGAACAAACAAAAGTTTGGGCGATTCAAAAATTCAAAATGAGCGGTACATGTTCAGATCTCACCAAGACTTGACACCATCGTTTGTCTTTATATCGTGCGCTATACCTGGCGTGCGGTATAAAACTGCGGATATCTCAGATGCCGACGACCTCCTGACTGAGTGTGCGTTACATATACGAGTAGAGCGCTTCGCTCTCTTTGGCCTTTGGCCGCTAAGTGCATCCGTCCATCGGCTCTGAGAGGGGCCTGTTGATCGAGAGAACGCTGCCGCTGGCCGCCGGGTTTGGGGGCTTCCAAAAGGATGCGCATATATGGGCCTTCCTCCTGCATTCAGCTGAAGCTCCCAACTGACTGGCTGTTCTGCCCGCCTCCTCCGACTGCGCCCTCCGTCTGCTCTTCCTCGTTTCGCTCTAAGCAAAACCCATGGACTCACCGCCGCGCTTGCTTCCGTGGTGTATGCACCTACGAGGTGAAGCTATACGCATGCTTTGGTCCTCCTGCTCACACAAGACCTGCGTGCGCGCTACCAGTACGCTCTACTGCGCATACAACGTGTAAGCTCGAACGTACATAGGGAATCTGGGGTTTGCGGAGTGGCATTGCGGCCGCATCTCTTTTACCAACTCCCGCATCAGTGATGATTAACTGTAAATGCAGCGCCAACGATATGCGGTGGTGTGCTGTCCCCCAGTGTACCCCTTAGTAATTTAGGTTGGACGGTCTTGTGTAGACTAAGCAACAAGTATTCACTCACTAGTAGGTGTTGCAAGTTGCGAGCGAGAGCGAAAATAATGCTGGAAGTACACCGCATATCATATCACAATCCTGTATCAAGTAGTTAGTTGTGGCGTGTTAACATGGAAACTCGTATGCACAATACCCCCCCCCCCCCCGCCCCCTGGAAGTGGCCATACATCAGAAATTAAATCAATTCATTGATGCTGTCACCCATATGCAAGAAAATCTGCCTCTAAAGCGGTTCTTAGTAGTAGGAAGCAGCTCACTCTTCATGCGACTCGCCCAACACCTCACGGTGCTTCGCCGGTGGTGCAAGCAATGGCTGCCTGGTTGGTGAAAACCCGACGTGGTTTATGGTCACATGACTACGGCCATGCATGATAATGAGTAACCCCCCCCCCCGACATGCTCCGTCCCGGCATTGTAGGGATGCGAGGGTCTATGGTCATACGACTACGGCCATGCATGAGATCGAGTACATCTCTCCTATCGAGTACACCCCCCCCCCCTCCCCGCCCCGCCGACTGCAACTTTAGCGCGGCATACTACTCGCACCTGCCACCTAAAACATACAACTACCGTAGCCTGACTGGCGATGTTGACGAGGAGTCATTGGGCAAGCCGTGGTCACAAATAACGTCCTTTCTCCGCCCCGGCACTTGTCTTCATTTTCATCGCGCAGAGGGTTCGGCATTCCCACCGTTCACTGATTTCCATCGAGTTTTGGTACTGTAGTTCACGTGCTCGCGCTTTCCGCGATGTGAAAAAAGGCACATCAAATGCGTATTTTTTTTTTTTTTTTTTGCTTTGTTGTGATCACTCTTGCTTGAAAAGAGACGGAGGGAGAGGCACCGCCGAGGCGATTACGGCCGTGCATGACATGAGCACACACACACCCTGCCTACGGCTTGCGAGTGTGAAAACTATTCTACCATGGTATTGTCCAGTGTTCCTCCTTTGAGGCGTGTAGTCATCTCTCTACGAATGCTAACGCCCGGCAGAGAAAGAGAGCCGGAGAACTCAACCACAGGCAAACACCACGTCCGGGTGCGAGGGACACACTTCCTGCCATCGTTGTCGGGGTCAAATTTCTTGGTCCATAAATAGTCGGAGGCCAAACCCAAAAAACCGCTCAACGATAGCACCGTAAAACGCGCAAGATAACACACCCCCTTGGACGTTTTTTTTTTTTTTTTCAAGTCCTTTTTCTCGACAACGAGGAGAGCGCAAACGTCGACCGATGCGTCTATGGGATGGCCCCGACGAGATAACACCAGCGACCGACACTCTTCTGGTCGTTTGTGCCCCCCCTCCTGTTCTTGAGGAAACAGGCTCGGCAGATTGCCTCAGGGGGTGTCTCATCTCATCGCCCGTGTGATGCCAAAATACGGTACCCCGCGAAATCCGCCAGCCCGCCTTCGCTCCGGAGCGAGGCAAAGTTTCGAACACCGACAACGAACACAACCGGAGTGCGATTGCCCCCCCCCCGGCCCAACCCTCCCACCCCCCCCCCCCCCCCCCGCTCGCTTCGTCTGATGCCCGGCGTGGCGTGTCCTGAATCAATCGGCCGAATTGACAAATGACTGACGTCATAGATTTTGCTTCAGTTTGACCGCCGTAATTTCTGTTTGGTGTCCATCATCAGACCCAGTGCGCGCGCTTCTCGAAACAGCAGCTGGGCGAGTTTACTCGAAGATCGTGTGAGGCACATCTTCGTCGGGAATTCTCCTGCATTCGTCGGACAAGTGAGGCACCAAAACGAAAAATAAAACGGGTGAGCACCGGAAGAGAGACGTCGGCCAGGCACGCGATTGTCGATTTGCTCTTCCGTACCCATGTCACAAGACAGCCCCCACGCCCTCCTGCTGTAGAACTGGATGTGTTAGACGAGGAGATGAGGGAAATAGGCGAATGTGACCTGGAGGAGTTTGATACACTGAATAGCAGCGAGAAAACGATCGCTATCCTAGGAGATAGATGGTGGCTACAGGCGGCCAGACAGGAAGGGGATAAGATTAGCGAAAAGTTTCTATGCAATATAAGAAACAACGCAATGAGCGCCCAAATGTTGGAGGTGTCTCTATTTACGAGTAGGAACGGTGCTCCGTCTCGAAAGGGATGTGTGGTCAATGGTCAAATGACTAAGGCAAGCAACATATGAGTACGCCCCCCCACACCCTCCTGCTGTGTTCTCTTCACTTGCTTTCTGCTTCCTTTAAAAAAAATGTGAGGTCCCGTCTCGTGACCACGGACTGGAACACGGCGATGAATTCATGTGAGAACGATAACAACAACGAGCGCTTTTTGGGTTGATGGAAAATGAGTGAACCGGGTCCACCACGCCAATTTTCCTCGAATCTATTCCACGCCTCGGGCAGATCAGATCCCATTTTTATAATCAAGATCTTTTGGGGCAGACGTGCCGCTGATTTACCCGATCCGCACGATTTAGATCACATTTTTCGGAGTTGGGATCTACATGCCAAGGTTCTTTTCTTGCGCGCATGTTTGCTGGGTGGGACCCCGGGATCTGGGATCTGCGCGGTACGGTTATGGCGCAATACCCGGTACAGTGCCTCACGACGGCAAAATAGACATAGGATCTACAGTAGATGGTCTACAAGTGAATCGTGATATGTCCCATTTGTGAAAAACTTCTACCTGGTAAACCGCAGAAAAATCCGCAGAACAATCCGGAAAAATCCGTGCACGAGTTCCGGTCCGGGCAACCGTATCAACCCCTACCTCCGGGCGTGATCCACCCCATTTTACCGCACACCATGCGGTGTAAACTGCAAAAAAAGTACAACTCTAGCCTTAAGTAGACTATGCCCGAAGCGTGAATGCAATCGTCAAAAGGGTCAGCAAAGTTTCACGGGATCAGTAGAGCTTGACGACGCGTGCTACCATACGGGTGGCGCTTTTTGGCTAAAAACAAAAATCTGACCGACGGTGCTCCTTAACTCAGGAACTACCCAATATCGCGACGTAGATCGTTGTTTTTTTTCCAACCATTTTTAATATATCGGTCATCATGGCATTGCCCATCGGGTTGGTCTTTCATATTTTCTCGGGGTCAGGTTTTTGGGGTGGGGTATACACATGGAAACTCCTCAAGCCAGGAGCCTCAGAGGGCAAAAGTAGGTGCAGCCGCTTTCGCAGCATGCATCTGACGCATCGCCACGGTAAACGGGGCCAGTAGAGCTTGAAGAGCCATATAGTATTAATAGAGCTTGACGCATTTCAGAAAAGAGGGACCCTTGTGAGGCTTTACCTGAAGACCGCCCAGTACTTTTCTCCCCCCATCCTCGCCACCTTCTTGCCCTCTTCAGTCACCTCCGTCATTGCCTGCACGGCGGGGTCCTTCTCCTGTGGGTGGCGCCCGTGCGCACGGGGGGGAAGAGGGGAAGGGAGCGGTCCTGAGATATGCCGCGTTCGAAACGGCAGACAAAGCACGCCCGGGCGGATCGGACCGTAAAATTCCGGCGGGCCCTACCGCGCTGACACGAAGCAACTAGAGGCGACCAACCTTCAGCTCCAAAAAAAATACGTTGCGTGCTATGTATACGGTAAACAGTGTAAAGTACATACTACCTCTCGCTAGAAACTCGCGCAGCAGGACATTTGTAACTGTCGTCAGCTTGTGTGCGTTGGTTGTCTCGAGGAGAACTTAAAATAATCGTAAATATGAATCTCGGGTGGTCGTAGAACCACGGTCGTAGATTCGGCTTCATCCAACTCGAAAGGGCCCCAAGTTTCTGGCGGGGCGGAAATCAGAAACTCGCATGCCAGAGCTTTTCACGGGTCGTGGCAGGACTCGCGGGACGGGTCGGGTTGGGTTGGGCCACCTGACCCGACCCGAACCGACCCGTGATAGTTCGAAAATTCCTTACCCAACCCGCGGGTCAGGTCATGACCCGTGAAGTAATAAAAGCTTTTCTCACCGCTTCCTCGCGTGGTACGAGTGAGAAGCAAGGGTGTGCCTTCGCCTTCTGCACGTGCCAGTTGTGCAGCTCCTCCACGTCTGATCGGATGCCACGTTGTTCGTTGCAGCGCACGTTGTTTATTGCAGCGGAGGGGATCACTCAGCATGTCTCGAACCAACAGGACTTTGGTTTTGCGTCATTATCGTGCAGGGATTTTGTGAGGTTGCTTTCATTCAGTATGATACTGCCACGCTGCAATGCTGCACGTGCGCGACGACCGGTCGGTCTAATACTTCTTCATGCTGCAGCGCCGTGCGTGCACGATGTCCGGTCGGTCGTAGCGCAGGTACAACGGTGACCGATACGGTAGCACTTAAGAACTTGAGGCGCCAACGCTGAAGAAAAACGTCTAACGCGCATCACCAACTCGCGAGTCGGTCTGGTATGGCCTCCTGAACAGAATAATATACACACTTCGAACTGTCAGTCTACGAGTATAAACCTACTAATTTTGACGCGAGAAGAAATTACACCCGCATACCAGACATGCATCTTTCGTGCAAGTACCAATGTTTGTTTCAGGATATAGAGCTGACATATCTAAAACTGGTTGATACTGCACATACAACAATTCGTTGTATTGACAAGAAACTTTCAACCTTTCCGCTGCAGCGAAGCGTACCCTACACCAATTAAAATTACTTGTCACCAGACACGTGGGGGCATGAGTTGGAAAGCAGTTGGTGCCGGCCGGGTTCTACAACTCGACAAGGGCGCAACCGGGCCGACAAAAAAAAACTATCAAGAAACAGGACGAAGGAAAACCCCAGCGGGATTATTGGATGGCTAAGCCTTTCGAGACCATATCTCCAATTGTGGGGACGAACTACTTGGAAATAGAGTTGGATACCTTTTGCGGCAGCAAGAAGAGGTATACAAAACGCACGGTGTTGGATCACGTAAGTTTTCTGTACGTAGCCGCAACGAGTCATCAACCAAAGGATCCAGTCGCAAGCTCATAGCCGATGGGCGGGGGGCGGGGGGAAGCCATCACAAGCTCAACGCTGACGTCCAAACAGCTGCCCACCCACGTATGTACGACACAACAAAGCACCCTCTCGTCTGAAATTCGATAAAAACTCGACTACAATCGTTTGTTGGAGTTAACATTGACACACGACACATATTCTATGTGCGGAATATGTGTGGAAGTGTGGTGAGCTTAAGCTTTATTTTTTCTCATCAGCCAGAGGGTGAAAAAAAAAGAAAAAGAACAACAACAACTTCACGCAGTGGCAACGGCTAACGAAAAAAAAAACAACGCACCCGTAATCATGTAGAGAAGACCCCCCGGCCGCAGGTAGTAGGCGTATTCGGTCAGCAAAGGAACGCTGCCGAGAAGACATGAATGGGGACGCCAGCATCAAGGGCACCACCGTGGGTAGTTTTAGTACGAGATTAGGGACCAATTTGCCGCCGGGGATCGCGTTTAACACAGGCGGTTCGCAAGAGCCAAGGCGCAAGAGCGAAGGCGCACTACCCTCGAGGCAAACGCGCAAAAGGTATGCAACCGAATGCTGCCGCGAAGATAAGGACGCCATAACAAAGGCCGCCACCGTCGACAGTTTCAGCACAGGTTTAACGAGTAGGGAACGTTTGCCGCAAGCGGGTCGCGTTATACTACACGCGACTACGGTAGCAACAGCCAAGACGCATTAGCCACGAAGAAAGTGGGCAAGAGCCAGCAAACCAACGCTGCCATGAAAACAATAATAGTGGGCACGTCAGAATTAGAGACGACATCGCGGGAAGATGTACTACGAGGTTAGGGAACAAGCTGCCGTCGCGCGTCGCGTTAAACGTGCGCGACTCGCAAGCGCGAAGACCCCAAGAGCGAAGACGCAAGATATCAAGATAAACCTATCCAGACGCAAGAGCCAGGATGCGAGGGCCCCGACGTGCAAGAGCCAAGACGCAAGAGCCAGCAAGTAAAAGCGGTAGAGCCGTGAGTCGGCTAGATTTCACCACTATTGACTACTCTGTAGGGACCGTAAGACAGCTAACTGGCTTAGTCGGCAAGTCGCCAGGCGAAGAAAATCAGCTCTCCCCGACCAAGGGGCCCCCCAAACTAAAGGGAAAAATGTATCCCGCATTCAACAATCCTTCCTACGAATATAGAAACCCAGTATGTCGGATAGTCGGCACCTTCGGAAGACGACTAACTATTAATCCGACTAAAAAAATAGTTTGTGACTTAAGACGTACCAACACACAGCTCTAACAAGCGGAGACATGACAGTCAATGCGCAAGAGCCCAGGTGCAAGAGCCCAAGCAATAGCCCAGGCCCAATTGAACGCTACGCCAGCGCTCAGTTCTTCCGCTCATGTGCGGCGACATTCGTCCTAGTAGCACATGCTGGTGGGTGCACCGTGCACGCCAAGCGCGCTTCGCCGAACCCACCAAGATCACCCGCCCACTCACAGTAAGGAGACGGTTTTTCTCTTACACGCCGGTCGGCCATGTTTCTGCGTGTCACACACTAAACAGGCCATCATGGCGAGGAGGCCGAATGCGCCTATGAGATTGACCATAGGCTTTGCGCGTGCTGGTACACCTTTAGCAATCAAATCGGTTTTGGGATTGAGGTACCATCTCCTTAGCGAGTAATCTGAGAAATATATTTCCGTACGCAAAACAAAAAAAATGTGGTGGGGTGTACTGGTACCATTTTGGACGGAAAGGTAAGGACCGTCAGGGCATACATATCAATACATATTGGTCCTTCATTTTCGTCCAGGGTAGTCTACCGTAGCAAGCAAGAAAAATATCACTATCCTAGGAGATAGGTATCACAAAAGGCGAAACAGGAAAGGGATGCCTAAGACAAGGGATTTCATGCAACACAAGGAAAACGCGTTATTAGTGCGCGAAAATTGCTGGAGGTGTCTCCAATAGGAGTAGGAACGGTGGGATGCCTGGTCGATGCTCAAATTACTAAGGCAAGCAACAAATGAGCACTACCCCCCCCCCCCCCCCCCCCCCCCCCCCCCCCCTCCCCTCTCTCCCCGTATCCGACGTGCTCCGTCCCAGCATTTTATGGATGCGAGGGTGTATGGTCATACGACTACGGCCATGCATGATACCGAGTACACCCACCCCCCCCCCCGTGTACCGTAGCATGAAGTATGGCTGAACGCCCACCCCCGCGCCGAATCGCGGGCGGTCCATGCAACCCGGCTGTCGGGAGCAACGTCCTCACCTGATAATTCTCCGGCGGTGGTTCTTGGCCTTGAAGTGCGGGTCGGGGAAGCAGAAAAACATTTTTTCCAGCTGATGTCTCTCCAAGAAGTGAGGAAGAAGCTATTGGAGGACGTTTTGAGCGACACGGGAATAAATTAAAAAACAACGCAACATTAAGATTACACCATTTATAGGTGGGCGAGGGGAAAATGGGGCAAGTAAGTACAAAGTTAGGGGGGGGGTCGGCTCGCTGCACGAGGTTGTACGTACTGCAACGTACCTTCGGGAATACAAACGCTGTCGCAACTATTTTTGATGACGACGTTGACGGTCAACGATTGTATCAACGGTCGACACAACATCACACATGATGACGATACCAACGATGATGGCTACATTAACGACATCGACAACATCAACCAGTATGACATCGACGACAACTACTACAGCAATGATGACAGCAGCGCTAACGGCTATGACAACATCAACGACGATGACCAACGCCAACGGTCATGACGGCATCAGCGATGACGACGACATCAGCAGCGATGACGACAGTATCAACGTTAACGACAATATCAACCAAGATGACAAAAATCATATCGATAACGACGACAACATCAGCGACGATGAGGACATCAACGACTGTGACGGCATCAACGATAATGGCAACGCCAAAATCAACGATGGCGGCAACATCAACGACTATGATAACATCAACGACATGGCCACCATCAACGAGTACGACAACGTCAACAGCACTGACAACATCGACGATGACGACAAACTCCAACGGTGATAACAAAACTCAATGGCGATGACAACATCAACGACATGGCCACCATCAACGAGTACGACAACGTCAACAGCACTGACAACATCGACGATGACGACAAACTCCAACGGTCATAACAAAATTCAATGGTGATGACAACATCAACGACTACGCCAAACTGAACGACTGTAACAACATCAACGACAGATGACAACGTCGAAATCAACGACGACGGCAACACCAACGACTACGACAGCATCAACGATAACGGCAACATCAACGGCTATGCCAACATCAACGACTACACCAACATCAACGACGCTGACAACGTCACACTCAACGATGACGGCACACATCAACGGCAGTAACAACGTCAACGACAAATTCAGCATCAACGACGACCACATCATCAACGATAGCGATAACATCAATGATGACAACAACACTGGCGACGCCGCCGACAACAGAACCACCAACAACGCACAGACTCTCCAAAGAGGGAAAATAAAACATGCAAGCACGGGTCGGGGGGGGGGGGGGGGGGCAGGGGCAGGAATAATCTACTGCAAGTATCCAAACGCTCGGATCCAAACAAACACAAAACAAACAAAAAAAAACAACCAGGGCGACATCGAACCGTGACCCACCAGCATGGAGTTCGTCCTCAGCGCAGAGACGTTCTGGTACTGGCCGGGATGCTCCCGTCGTAATGCTTCCACTCGCAACCGCACGAACTCGCAAACCTTTGGCGGGAGGACACCACACCGGCAAACATATCGTGTCAGGCACTTTTTTACGGCGGAATAAACAACACGTAATCACAACCAAAAACGGTTAGTAGGTGGGAAAATCGTCGTGCTTGCCGGCCGAATTTTGTTTTTTACTGGCTTTTCGGGTCATCCTGTTACGGGGGGCCGTAGTAAATAGGACCAAATATTAATATTGTTAGTAAAAATAGTGAAATATATAGGTTTTTGGTTGTACCGTAGGTCCTATTTACTATGGCCCCCCGTAATAGGGCTATAGTGCCTTTGTGTGACCACGGAATCCTTGGCTTGAGAGCTAATGTGAGAGCAATAACAACAACAGCAAGAATAAACAAAAATGTGTTTTTTGTCGGGGGTCCATCGCGAATTTCTGATTACTATGTATTATTATGGCCCACCGAAAATAGAGCGGACGGCAGCAGCAGCAGCAGCAGCAGCAGGACGTACAGAAGCTTTCGGTCGCGACGACCGCGCGTGTGGGGGCCAGTCACATGATCTGGTCTTCCCGTGGGATGTCCCGTGGGATGTCCCATGGGTTCCATGGGATACACCCTATGTGAACCCATGGGATATCCCACGGGACAAAATCAAAACTGATGCATAAACTTTAGTAGAAGTCTTGCGCTACAAGCGCTACCCCTGCACACGCCTACGACGAATGGAGAAACAGAGGGCATCGGCGTCGGAAAGGAAAACAGAAGACGCGGCTGCTTGTGATGCACCGCGCCCCAGCGAGGAGGCGATGGGCGGATCAGGCAATGGGGTGGATATCGCATGCAAATACGGGAAAGCATTAGCCATACGGCCTATCGTTCAATCTCTTGTGGCGTGATGGCGAAGGGGGGCTCAGCAAAAGCGAAGAAGGCATTGGCGCCGGTTCGCTGCTGGACGCGGTGTGCTGCGACGTCGTTTCTGCTGCAACGTCGTTTCTGAGACGGTACCCGATGGACGTCGGGTGCCTTCATGAAACAAGAATTATACGGCGCAGCATGAGCAGCAGCCACAGCCACAGCCGCAACCGCTGCAGCTCAGCAGCCGCTTAGCAGCAATCGTTGCGGCAGCGGCAACAGCAGAAGCAACAGCCCCAGCAACAGCAACAGCGGTAGAAGTAGCAGCAACAAAAGTAGCAGCAGCATTAACTGTAGCAGTAGCAGCAACAGCAGCAACAGCGGAAGCAATAGCAGTAGCAGCAGCAGAAGAAGCAGCAGCAACACCAACACCACCACCACCACCCCTACCACTACCGCTACCGCTACCACTACCACTACCACTACCGCTACCGCTACCACTACCCCTACCACTACCGCTACCACTACCACTACCACTACCACTACCACTACCAACAACAGTAGCGGCAGCACCAGTAGCAGCAGCAGCAAAAACAGCAACAGCCACCCCCCCGCTAGTTTGAAACCCACCTTCACCCTGATCTCCATGCCGAGCACTCCCTTGTCCGGGAACAGAGGGGACAGCGCCACAGTCAGCCCCCCGAACCCGCATCCAACATCCACTATTGAGACCTGATATTGAGCCATTTTTAAGGGTGGGGAGGTGGTTTTGGGGCAGGGGAGATGGTATCGAGGGTGGGGAACCGATATTGATGGAGGGTAGATGATACTGAGGGCGGGAGGGGATGTACTCAAGTCATGCATGGTCGTAGGCGTATAGCCATATACCCTCGCATCCCTACAATGCCGGGACGGAGCATGTATGGTGGGAGGGGGGGGGGGGGGCAGGGTCATCTACGCGTATTTTTTATTGAGGAGCATATCATGTGCGCCCTCCAATCCCGCGTCCAACGGGCTGTAGGCTTACAGTCGAAGAGGGCTCGGCGATTCGACAACGCAAGGTGCGAACACGCGCGACTTCAATCCGCCCGGTTGGGGATCATTCGCGCGCGTACCGCGAAAGCGCTGCGAATCGCATCCCGTCAAAATGCATTATTCCGCCAATGAACAGAGATGTCGAAAAAAAAGACAGGGGCATTTTTCTTGCTCATTCCCGGGGTTTCGATTACATGGAACAGGAAAAAAAAATTAAATCAAACGATCGAACTGCCCTCGACTCCCAGACGGCGTAGAATGGAAAAAAGTAGTACGCTTGCCCGCTGTCCCCTTTCTCGTGGGCCTATTATCTCCCCATTGTACGGAGCGTCGCATGTTCTGACTCGGGATACGTTCTACGGTAGTGGTTGCAAGTAGGGATTGCAACTAGGGGTTGAAACTAGGGGTTGCAAATAGGGATTGCAAATATAGGGGTTGTAAGTAGGGTCTGCAATCAGGGGTTGCACTTTTTGAGCCCAAGTATTCATCACTGACGGAGGAGCTCCGCCTCAACCGAGAGGAGCCACGTGCCAATTTTTTCGGTAGGCATCTATTGCGGTAGCCCACGGGATTCTGCATCGGGCTTAAGTTATTCTATTATTAGAAGTTCTCTTAAAATCGGCTGACCGGTGAGGCAGAGAACTCATCAAGTGAGAATCCTCAAAAATAATTATGGGGTCTTCACGGGTCATGACCCCAACCCGCGGGTCGGGTCAGGATGTTTTCGAAATCTGAAGGGTCCGGTTGGGTTGGGTCGGGTCGGGTCGGGTCGAGTCGGGCCAGGATCTTTTCAAAATTATCAAGGATCCGGCCCGGTTACCGTTACCCGACCCAACCTGACCTCACCCGCGAGGTTTGACCCGACCCGTGAACAGCCCTAAACATTTAGGTGCTACCCCTGTCGAAGCAAGCGTCGCGACGTTACCTTGAGGTCTGGCTTGTTGGGGAAGTGCACGGACCAGTCCATGTCCTTGGGGGTGTTGGGGGCTGCGGGGGGGGGGGGGGGGGTTGGGGGGCGGAAGACGCAAGCAATCGACCGATAAAAAAACACCAGCAAGAAAAAAGAGAGGCAAAAAGAGGACGCCACGTCAGCAAAAAACGGTTGATTGCACGTAGTTTATTAGAGCATATTTCCTTTTTTTGCTCTCTCTGACTCCCTTCGATTTTTGCTCTCTCACACTTCCTTCCATTTTTGTTTTCTCTCTACGATATCTAATTTATTGCGGGCGACACGCATTACACGACCGCCCAATAGTATAGGGCATGCTTTCATAGGGCATACCTTCCTTTTCAGCCGTGTGAAGCCGGAGTTCCTTTAGAAACTCTAAAGCCGGATATTTGCGGGCGTCCGACCGAAAAAATGTCCGATTTATTATTATTTATGGCCTCCACCAGGGCACACACAGTTGGCTAGCAGGCTACCATTCTGATCGTGAATATAGTGCAGCTCCGGAAATCCACCAACTAGCAGATAGTTACGCGATCCACCGTGTGAAGTAGTAAACTATTCTCTATTAGACTGTTACAATGCTCCCAACCAGCGGCCGCGAGGTGTCCTCGTGAGGTGCTACACACCCCATCCTATACGCCGTTCTTCGGTCGTAAAGAAGCCGCGAATATATAGCTTGACGCAGGCTACGGGATCCTACCGGGTGCACCAACACTCTTCGGGCTCCGCCACTTGAGGAGATATCTTCCTTGCCTCCCCCCCGAAAAAAAAAACGCCTTTTGAGAAAAAAAAGGAATGGGTAACCCGATGAAAACTTCCATAGCCTACTGTTAGGTACAAGCAGTAGTGTACCCACATTTAAGACCATCCTTTTTAGGACCGCAGCCCCGTTTAGGGGACAGTTTACTTAGAATTAGAGTGGTTTGTCCCCAAAACGGGACTGCGGTTCTAAAAGGCTTAACTAACCGGTTTAGGCCTTAAGGACCCCACTCCCGTTGTAGGGTCATTTTACTTGGAATTATAGTCAGATTAAGGTTTCTGTACAGTGCAGTACCAAAAAAGTTATGGCAGTGGCAGATAAAAAGGCCGCGAAGAAATCGGCTTGTCAGGATAGAAAAAAAAAACTGCTGGTACGAACGTACTTGGAACTACTAACAGTGCGATGTAGGATTGTTTTTTTCGGCAGAAAAATGTAAGACCCATGTATTTTGATATTTGGCCACGTTTTTGGGGCTTGTCACGGGGTGGTCTTAAAATGGGTACACCACTGCATACAGAACGAAAACTTATTTGTAAAGTGCAACGAGTATTCCAACGACATTGTTTTTTTTTTTTTTTTTTCAAGAACTGCACTTACGGTACTGAGAAAACCTGCTTGCGATTTGTGTCGATCATTTCTGGAAAAATAAAAGGGTGAAGCCTGCTTGGCTGCCTGCCAGTCAGAAATATTTTTTGCAAAAGAAGTGCTAAAGTTGTATCCTTTTCGTAATAGATAGCACGCGCCACCCGTACTCACTAGATGAACGAATCGTTGTGCGAGAGTGGGTTGACGTGAGCCCTGGCGCGGTAGAATCTTTTCTGGGGCATAGCCCCCTCGATCGTGATCGGCCCGGTGTCGTCCTCCGACCTTTTCTTCGGCCGCCTGGCCCTGCCGCCCTCGGGCCGTCCGGAAGGCACGTCCACGCCATCCTGCTGGTGAGCAACAAGGGGGGCAGTGTCGTTATCATGCATGGCTGTGGTCGCATGCATGACCATGGACCCTCGCATCCCTATATACAATGCCGGGACGGAGCGCATCGGGTTTTCACCAAGACCAGGCAGATATTTGCTCGCCACACGCGCGAAGCGAAACGTGGGGTGTTGGGGGGCGAGTCGCATGAAGGGTGAGCTGCATCCTACTGCAGTAGTCGTTGATTACATTCATTTGTGTTTAAAGATCGAAAGGGCAGTCCTACTGTACTCATTAGACTGTTTACTATGCGGTTCAGATTTTGAGCTTCAGATTTTGGCGCCATCGCATATTTAGCTGCGAACTTCGTAAATCGAAACAGTCGTCCTATAATATATGCGGAAACATCGGATTTATTGTTGTGCGTGCAGAGATTACGAGCAAACGCCGACAACGAGCTGTCGTTGTGGTCCGGCGCCGCGAAGGGACGCGCTGGGTGCGCTGCAGTGCGCGTAGGACCCAAGCGTCCGAGCAAACGCTGACTGCCTTTGGTCTGGTGGCGAAGAGACGTACCGAATGCGCCAGAGTCAACCTGTCTTGGTATATTGTACCAGGTATTTCACAATGTGACTGACTGCTGCTGCTGCTGCTGCTGCTGCTGCTGTACTAGTACGTATCTACGGAGAGGTGCGCGCCGAGTGCGCTTCTCTTCGTCTCTAGGACTGAGACCGCGCCAGTCGACTGTAGTCTGGTCACGGAGAGACGCGCCGCCCACCGGCCGCGCGTCACCGGCCGTGCGTCGGGCGCGAAGCAACATCGCTATACAGCTGTGTCACCATCCAACTCATCGATCGTTCTTGTGCTGCTGCTTGCTGTCGTGGATAACATCTTGAATTTAGAGACCATGCCATTTTTCGACTAGAAAATCTGATGACCCAAGTCGTCGGATATAGGGCCAGAATCTGACGACTTGGGCGATCGGATTCTCCAATCGAAAAAAATTCCGGTCAGACTTTGAATATTCGGACTGCATAAGCGGATGCTTTCATTTTTGGTTCACCGGTTCGTTTGTAGTGCAAGACGACTCAACAGGATATTGGCTTTAGTGCAACATGGTATGGCGGTTTGCTTGGATATGAAAACGTCAGTACCAGACCCGACGCGCCAAACGCGACGAGATAATAATTCCCTCTGTTTTTTATCTACCCGAATCTCTACTCAGCGCCAACCACTGCATGCTCTCGCCGTTACTGCTTCATGCTTCACTCTTTTAGTACCGTCAGAAAGAACGGCTTAACGTTAAGAACACACACACAAACACACAAACACGCGGCCGCGCGAGAGCAGCAGCAGCAGCAGCAGCAGCAGCAGTGCCTGCTCGTACGTACACTTCCAGAGTCGCAGACGATAATATAACCTGTAGTACGGCGGTAGTTTGTTTGTCCAGGTAATAGGAGAGGGCATCGATGAGCGCGCGAGTCGTTCCCGGAAAAGGAGCACCCGTACCTCTCAATTCCCCAAGGCTAACCCTTTGCTGCGACCTGCGACCCCTCTTCGAAAAAGCACCTTCGTTTCTCGGCCCGGCTTGTCATGTAAGCCTCGACCAGTAAATCTCACCGCATTTCCGCTTTCCCCTCCAGGCCCCTCGTTACTGACAGTCCCGCTTGGGCTTTCTCGACCACTCGAACCGACTCCCTCTGCCGATGGCGGGAGCGGTGTTTCGGGAGAAGGGTTAACCATCATGCTGCTACTGTTTTATTCAGGTAAAGGTGGCCGTGAGCAGCCAAGGGATGGGTACCAGCACGCTTGGCGGCAGCCGGGGGGCTGTGCGTGGTACAGCCCATGGATCTACAGGCCCAGACCATTCTTTACCAACTCCCAACGTACATGAGTCGACCTATGTGCAGATACATCTTGCACAAAAATGCGACCTGCACCAAAAACAGTTCTGCAAAAACTGTGCAGGATACGGGGTCTCTCGGCCGCCCAGCGTTTTTGGGAAAAAACGCCACAAAAACACGCGGCGGAGCCGCGTGACTTCCCCTGCCGACCTCGAGCCCCCCAAAGGGTTGGGGTCCGGTTTCGGTATCGGGTTAGGGTAAGAGTTAGGCCTGGGGTTGGGTTAGTCTGGGTCCAAGTGCAAGGTTGAAATTGACGACACAGGTCCTGCACAAAGCACAGGCTCTGCACGAAGTTTTGTGCAGGCCGCAGCTGCACATAGCTAACGCCTACTACACATACATGCGAGTTGGACGGAGTGTGAATCATCTCACTCGGAAACTCCAGCATCTTGCAGCCTTTGGACTGCTGTATGCGGGCCCGTGCGTGTGTACTCCCGGCTGTTTCGCGGGGCGTGGCAGCAAGTGCTCGGCAGTTCGCGCTCCTTCAGCTGGTGGTGGTCGAAACGTTCGGTTTTTTTCTGACTCCTCCGGGATCATTTCCAATCGTGCTACTGCAGCGAAAGCTCTCCCGCGTCGACTTTGGGCCACTCTACCCTTTCCACCAACAGCACCGCCACCACTACGCCCACCAGAGACAGAACGGGTTCGGTTGCCGCCAACCAGCTCACTTCTCACATCGGGACTCTAGGTCTTCTTCGCCCAGCCTTTCGTACTCATCTCTGCATCAATCGCGACTACAACCGTCAAGATCGGCACTGGTTCCGTTCCGTCAGGACAGCACCAGCCGTAGCAGCAGCAGCGGCAGCGACACAACCACTGCCGCCACTGCCACCACAACCACCACCGCCACTACCACTGCTACCGCCATCACCACCAGCTCTCGGCGTCCGTGGATTGGATCGTGTCGACTGCAACCGTCCACCTCAACAGCAAGCCGTTCTTTCCGCCATCGAGTCACACGCTCCAACCTACCGTCGGCGAGGCGACAGCCCTTCAGCATGGGCGCTGCTAGCAGCAACCCGGCCGTGTCCCAGAGGTCAGCGCTCAGGCCTCGTCCCGAGTCTGCGGACAACGGTTACTCGTACGGCGCGGCGATCACTTCGTTGGGCGCCAGCCAGGCCGACGCAGAGGCTCCCCCGGACTTTGAGGACTCCGCCGCTGCTTCTTTGGGTGGCGGCGAGACAATCGGTGAGTTACGATGGGCGTTGGCGGGAGTGGTACCGCCTACTGTACATTGTAGCAGGTACAATGATGTACCTCGTAGGGATCAGAGCAGATCGTATACTCATACAAGATTCCCCTTCGGGATGTTGTTGATTTGAAATCCCGGGGGTGTTGCAAGCTGAGAAGAGATCGCAACACTGCAGCAGGCGGTCGTTCCTGGTACCAGCTACTCATACATGGCCACCGCGAGCAAAAACGGACATAAAAAGCCCTTGAAAGCTAAAGAAGAATGATATAGCCACCGCGCAATTATATCGTACCAGGTACAGTATAGGCCCATGAACAAGAAGCACATGCATACTCGTACATGCGAGTACTACTGTGTTAGGGATGGGCATGGACGATCATTATTATCTGGGGAAAAAATCTTTAGGAAATGAACCAATGTGTGATTGGGAAAAAAAAACTCCGCCACCCAAAATCCGTTCTATGATGCTGCCTCTCGAAAATAAAATAAAAAGCAGTGCCGGCATCGATGTTGTGGCGTTGAGCTATAGCGGAATAAAAGTCAGCCTCACTTTTGGCACGAAACGTGCTGCAGGACAGCGCATAACCAAGCCCAGAGCGTAGAACAGCAGCGCAGACACGGACGCGCGAGCGTGCACGAATGGCACGTTCCTTAGGGGGCCTTGGGATTGGCGACCGGCAGCACGAGAATGCTGTCCCCCCCTGTGAAACACATCTTGTACAGATCAAGTCGCAGTATGTGGTCCTGGTTTACTGCTGTTGGGCACGTGTAAATAACAACAAGAACACCCGCACACAGCATCGACAATCGGCTGCGTGTTGCTATACTGCACTTCGCCGAGACCGGGATTTCGACGGCGCTGCCTGTACCTCCGTGGAAGCGCGCCCCACCTCTAGCTCACGGGCAAGTTGTTGCTGTGCGTGCAGCTAGGCTTGAGCCTTGCGACCAAGGCTGCTTTCACCACGCGCCTGAAATCTGCATGGTGCTGCTGCATGTACTCGTACGTACCAACCAACTCTGTCCGGAAATGCAAGGAATTGCTTGTTTCCATATTAATAATTAAACTATTCCTATATTGCCGGTCAGGGTGGCACGATAGAGTATTTTTACTCGATCGTTTTCTCACGTGAGACAACAAAAGTGATGCGTTCGCATCTGAACTCTAGGGGTAACTCGCTTCCCGCTGCATCAAGGCCCGATCACAGATGGTATTTGCTGCTGCGATGACACCGGGTGTGATAGAGATCGCTCGGTGTGCGGCCGCGTTAATGTCTGGCACCGTTTGCCCGATGCAATGAAGACAGGATGTGGAAGACAGGGTGGGAGATACTTATCGTAGAACTCGTAACACTCGCGCGCGAAGGACACGTCACCGGTCAAGCAATACCAAATCTTGGGTCACGAGCGGTCTCACGTCATTGGCGGTGTTGACCTGTCCTCGGGAGATAGCTATCGGGATATTATTCCGTCGCAAGACTCTGGGAGAACCTGAGTCCTCCCCACCGAGTCAGACTAGGTCTAGCATTTCCTTGCTAAATATCAGCGAATAATTCTGCTCGGCTTACATCGGCCGTTCCGACGGCTACAAGGGATCCTCGCCTCGCGATCTCACCACGGCGACTTCTCCGCGACTTCTTCCCGGCGACGTCTCCGCGACTACATCGGTACGAACGACGAGCACAGGATCTACATTGGTGACCACCGTACTTCTTTAATCATACCACGCTCCGGAGGACGATCCAAAAAGCAGCGGACGACGACACGCCAGGCGGCCGAGGCGGCGTCCGCCCCACGCAGCCAGCACGACAGCAACTTCTTGGAAGCCCTGGCGCCCCCTCACCACGAACGACAAGAGAACAGCGAGCAGGCCGGAGTGGAAGACCCCGAGCACACCGACGAGGCGGCGGAAGACGACGAGCGAGCAGCCTCCGACAGCCGCGGCGACGGCGACGAGCCCAGTCTATCCGACGACGATCAGCCTTGGGAAACAGCAGCTCCAGCCTCCGCTACCTGCTGACAGGTTTAGATTTTTCTGTGCCGTAAAAATATCCCTCCAAGGAGGAAGTGCGTGTGTCGTGAGTGCTTCGAATTCGAAGTACACGGACGGAATCTCTAATAAGTTAAGTGTACGACGTAATCGAAAAGCAAACATGTGGGAGGAAGTGTATGGACAATTGGCAGATAAATTACTACTAGCTGTACATCCGACGCTGGCAGCGAAGAAATCGGGCATGTGGTTGAGACGTGTCGAAGAAGCGGCAGAGCAGTACATGAAGCGCTGGTTCGTTAAGGAGAAGGACAATGTAGCAAAACGACGAGCGCTTCGGGTACAAAATGCGCAGCAACTTAATTTAGACGCCGTTGGGGCCAAGGCCAGGGGGGGTGGGAAGAGGAGCCGTGTTGAAGGAGGCGTAGCAACAGCAACTAGGCCGGTTAAGAAAGTAACGGCGCCCGTCGAAACTTGGCACTGGCCGTCTTTCTAGTTGAGACGCGCAGTGACTGCTGCCATATGCTGTGTTACAATCCCTGTTTTATTCGGTTTGTTTTTATTTTATTTTATTTTTTGTTGTTGTGATGCCCTTTTCCGTTCCAAGTCGATGGTACCTCCCCCGCCGTACCCTGAAATTCTGCGTCGGCTGCGTCACCTTATCGTTATTTTGTGGGAGCCTCTTCTATTTTCCTTTTTTTTTTCCGATTATTTTGACGTTTTTCCTTAGAGTAGTTCGTCTGTCTCTGTCCTCTTTTTGTCGGTTGTGTCGTCCTTGACCCACCAACTGGATATAGGACTGCTCGTTTTTTTTTGGTTTTTTTTATTAGCTCTTCGTCTCTACCCTCTTCTTGTGTTCTTGCCTTCCGTCTGGTCTTCTTGTGACGTCCTTATGTTGGTCCATGAGCTGGACATATCGCAGGACTGATCGTGCCGGGAAACAGCAACCTTGTCCTCGGGAATCGGCCTGCGCCCTGAGCGCATATTTGCTTCGTTTTTCTTTCTTTTACTTTTTCCTTTCTTTCTTCTTCCTTTTGTCTCTCCGTGCTTTTTCTTTTTCTTTTTTCCTTTATTTTTTTTCGAGTGTACATATAACACCATGCGTATGTTCCTGGTGTTTTTTGGTTGCAAGTGATACGGGATGGTAGACCATAGCTCGTTAGTACCGTTTGCCTTACGGATTGGTATGATACTGCCGTGTACACTGTTTCGTACGTGTTTGTCTTTCCATCGAAGTGCACTTTCGTTTACAGCCTGTTTTGTGACCGCAGGAAGAATTTCAGGGAAGTGAACTAACGCAAGAACATCATCATCCGCCACTAAACAATGTCATTGGAATAAGAGCTGCAAATTGTCAGATGTCAACATGGAATAGTGATTGTAATAATAATATTATTATTATCAATAGTAGCACAAACTTAGGGGGGATTCGTGAGATATGTGGTATGTACCAGGTACATACATACATTCGAGGTATACATGTGTGATGGTGTACGTCGGATCTGCACCCGGGGGAGAGGGTCGGTCGAGATTGAAGACTGGAGATGTTGGTTTGACAAATGGAAAGGAGGACGCGAAAAGAAGGACGAGGTGTCTAAACGCGGCAGGGTATATTATGACTCATAGAAGCAATGCACACGCCATGTGAACACACCAAAGAACAGATCTACAGCGTACAAGCGGTGCAATAACCGAGTAGATATCTATGAACCACCGTAGATACCAAGGTATACTGTGCGTTCTACTTATAAAGTACGTATGATATACTACTGCTGTAAGTATGCCTGGTGCCGGTAGATCATATTGGTACATAGATCGTGGAGAATCAATTTCACTTTTCAAGTTGACGTTCAGGGCAATTAAAAATGCTCGGAAACAACAATACACGGAAATATGAAGAGCGTTTATACTTTAGTATCAATATCAAGCGTTCCTTATATTTCCGTCCAAAGTGGTATATATTGTGCCGTACTACTTTAAAAGTACCAGGTACACTACGTAGCACGTAGCACATGCTCCGCTCGTACAGGAGCGCTACTTAAATAAACCAAGGCGTGCATGATACCCTCTGGGGGTACGTATCCTTTTTTTTTTTTCTTCTTTTTGTTTTCTCCCTTTCATAGAGTGTGTATGTATTCCCTATCGTATCCAGTACGATGACGTGGCATTGCATTGTCTACTCTGCTTGCTGCATAACAATGTAGTAATATAATAGTATCTCCCGCGTAGTGTTTGTGATCACAGAACTTTTATCTCTCTAGGATTGAAGAATCGGCACGGACTCTGGTTGTGCTGGATTTCGAGCGGTAGAAAGAACGTCAAGAACACGCACATCCTGGTATAGCACCATTAACCATTGCGCTTATCCTATTTCTGTTTCTGTCGTACATGACTACAAGGCTGCGCATGTGTGCCAGCTGTCGCGGGCACAACATGCTCCGGGAAGGGGTGAAGGGGTTGAGGGGTTGAGAGTATGCTGTGGGGACATATCATCATTGCAGTTGGGTGTTGTCGTGGTTATTCGGGGGAATTACAATGCCCATGTGTTGAAAAGTCGACGGTGCGCATGCTCCGGGTAAGGGATGAGTGCATGCTCGTACCTTTGTACGATCATCATGACAGGCAGGCAATATGTTGCTAACCGAAGAGCGTGAAACAAGTGCATGCGCAGTTTTGTTTTGCTTTGAAAGTATCGTACGCGTCGTGTCTTGGTCTGCCGCCGCTGCTGTATAGGGTAAACGTTAGGTGTATCACGCTGCAGAGCGTGGGTGCGCGCTGGCTCCTTCGTTGTGATGGGTGATCTTTCTGTTTTTTGAGTGGGTGTTGGTATTTTCGTTTCGAAGCGATACAGCACCTTTTTTTTTTCTAGACTTATAAAATAGTCATGCAACAATTGCAGGCCGAACGCTTGTTAGAATCGAGAGCGACATCAAGATGGAATCGAGATATGCACTTTTTTGGAAAGTTGCCCACAATATCAACTTCGCGATCTTTAGGTCGGCAATAGGGATAATAGTCGCTCGCCGCCGTTTCCTGAACGACCTCCAAGCCAAGCGATTAGTTTTTGGAAAGTTTGGGAATCAATTCGTGTGCACGTGCTCGTACTGCTGTACACCAGCTTTATTTAACGTACAGATATAGCCTACACGTGTATACGTGTACACGCATTCATACATGCATCACATGACACACAGTCCAGCAGTACCACTACTGCTTTAGATCAACTATTCAGGGGGGAATTGGCCATCACGGGCACGGCTTCTGTTGGGTATTAATAGTTGTCCACCATGCAGCGGTACCCGCATGGTATTCATTCAACCCTGCAAAATAAAAGCGATCGCAAAAGCTTGAAAAGAGGTAGAACAGTTAATTGTTAAACCCTCGTGTTGACCTCGTGGTACTACAGCAGCACCTACTGCAGGACCACAGACATGACTTCCCGTCCTCGTCCGCGCTCACACGCCGCAGCTCACCCCACTGCTGTGCATCTGCTGAAATACGTCTTCTTTGTGGAGATGTACTAGTCTGCTTTCTTGCTTGAGGCACGGTCGGCTTGGGACAGGCTTCGCAGGAACATAACAGCAAGCAGCGAATGGGGGAGATACTGGTATATAGCTGGCAACAAATACTATCTTGAATGGAAGCACAATCGTCATCCAATTTTTTTTTTTTCCCCCGGGGGTTAGTCGATACGAATAATTCCCGCGCCTATGAGCACGTGGCCCGATCTGCATACGTACGCACTGCGATGCACCACTCATTCATCCCTCCTGCACGTTCGCGTACATGTATTTCGAGCGTTCCAAGACGATTTTGACTCGAGGGCTAGCCCTGTTGTGCTACCAAGCTTCAGTAACACGCTCCGATACAAGAGAAGAACTGGAAGAGCTCGTGAGATGCTATTGTGTCGAGGTTGAAGGTTAATCTACAGCGGTAAATCGTCTTGAATGAAGTCAACCATCATCGAAAAAAAAACTAAATCTCGAGGAGTTTGTTACGGCCTCTAAAGATACCGTGTCTCTAGCTTGACGCCACAGCTCAAATTCCTTCCGCCCTGGGGGCTCCGCCCCCAGAAAGGAAACACCTCGGGTTTCCGCCCCAACTTTGAGCTTTGAGAGCTCGCGCACGCTGCTGCGCGCACACGTGAGGATCTCTGCTCCCTGCCAGGGGACACCCACCGGTCAAGGGAGCGAAGTCTCGGCTTCTCGCGATATTTTTCTTGCGGAGGTCTGCTTTCTTTGTATCGGGTGTTAGAGTGGGCAAGTGTTCAAAATCCTGAGCTGTGAGAGCTCAGAGACAAAAGTAAATGGCTTTATACCACAATACAGAACAGGTACGAAATTAGGATAGGCTGGTCCAGGCTGTTAATATGTTTCTTGTTTGATACCAGGTACCCGGTACTAAGTAAGGTCTACACTAACAGCAGTGTCGCGACTCCCGAAGTTCTTACTTTCCTCTGCAGTAGATAGTAACCCAACTCTCTTAGCGCACGCTTTCTTAGCATCGTATACATCATGTACTACTTGATGTTGCTGTAGCGCGCTTGGACGTGTTTTTCTGCATCTTGGTGAGAAATCCCGCGCAGTCTTTATGCTTCTTGGGCTGTTAATAATGTATACCTGGTATTTACCAAGTACATATATATGACAAGTGGGGCTACTTGTCGCTCTCGACGCTGGTATATAGGCGCACGCCAACAACCTTGGACGAGTTTGAGAACCAAATGAAAACGCTACCCCAACACACCATATGGTCTCCAAGAAGCTAACATTTACCGCTACAGTATTAATGTACTTGTTTACACCTCTATAACCTCTACACACCACTCTGGACGGCAATATAAGGGTCGTTTGGTGTTCCACAATTATAACCTGACGACCCTTACACTTCTGACCAGATTGATACCAGGTATTCTGGAGCAGGGCATTGCGTTTTCGTAAGCGCGCTTTCCGGCCAGAGTGACGTCATATGTGACTGTACCAGGTATTGTTTTTTTTGTATGCGCGCGTTCCTGGCCAGTATTTGTTCAGTACCTTTTTGCCGGGCAAGGCTGAGAAGGGATTTTGTTTTGTTTTTGCTGGGCAATACTGAGAAGGTCGAGCTTTTTTGGCCAAGTTTGGTTGTTTTTTGTTGTTTTTTTCCCCCCTTTTTTGGCGGACAATATCCTGAAAGGGGGGCTTGCGCGATGCGAGTGCATCCCTTGACAGCGGCAGCAGCAGCACCGATGCATTGAGCCCACACCGACACAGCAGTGCAACACTTTACGCGAATAGTCGTTAACCTTTTGGGGGTTGCTCTGTTGTAAAGAAAAAGTGTTTTCAGTCTAATTTCGAGTAATATGTCCCCGAAACGGGAGTGGTGTCCTGAAAGGGTTAACTATGGTGCCGGCTAAATCTTTTTAGTGTTTGGGTGTAATTCCAAGTACTTTGTGCGCAAAACTGGAGTGTACAGTCCGAAAGGGGGCTCAGGACGTTTTTTTTAAAACTGAAAATAGTGCAGGATACACCCTGCCTCACGTGAGAATAACAAGAATGTTCAGAACTTGGGCCTGGTCCAAAACACAAGAAATAATTATGCGAGTTTCTTACGTTAACCATTTCACTACTGAAAAAAAGATCTCACAACACTTCTGAGGAGTCTGTCCTAAAAATTAATCGCAGTTGGTTAAAGGAACTCGGTGGCTTCGCCCATGTACGGTATATACCTGGTACCGGGTATTGTATTGGAGATCAAGAGATTATGGATTCGAGAACGGCAGCGTGTGGTATGCTAAATACTCGGAACACTCACGTGGGTGCCCGCTTTTTGTGCACCCACGACCTTAATATTCACCCTGCTCCCGTTCGGCAACCTGCTCCCACTCCGATCTGATCCCACCCGGATCTGGGTCCTGCAAACTGACCCTGGATATATCATTGCCACCGGCTGGGCCCATTTGGCACCCTGATCCCACGCGACTTTACCTACCATTGTCGGGGTTTCCACTAGAAACGCCGCAGCAAACCGCGAACAGCACTAAAACCAGTACGCTTGAGTCGAGGGTGCACGAAAATGGGGGCCAAGCGTGACTGTCCCATGGTGTTGTATTTATGGCAACATTTTGTTGGAAGGGAAGGGCTCGGAGAGGAAATATACTTGAGCTAGTGTTACTTTTACAGCGATCCTTGGAAATACAACAGTTCGTTCCCAAGCAGAATTGAGTTGAGTTGACCTCAAGCGGTAGCGGTTGAAGTTGAGGATAAAAGCTCTGCCCTCGGACCAACCAACCGAAGTCGGTACCGCCGTATCTATGTAGGTTGGTTGATTGTTCCACGCGAAGATGGTTATTTTTTTTCAATTGTTTTTTGTTGTTAAAACAACAAATCCCGAAAATTCTGCAGGTGGTTTTTCTTTTACAGTAGTTTTTTGCACGTATATGTATGCCATGCGTAGAACCGTGTAAGGCATGCACGAAAATGGGGGCCAAGCGTGACTGTCCCATACAACACTGGTGTTGTATTTATGGCAACCTTTTGTTGGAAGGGAAGGGCTCGGAGAGGAAATAGACTTGAACTAATGTTACTTTTACAGCGATCCTTGGAAATACAACAGTTCGTTCCCAAGCAGAATTTATTTGAGTTGACCTCAAGCGGCAGCGATTGAAGTTGAGGATAAAAGCTCTGCCCTCGGACCAATCCAACCGAAGCCGGTACCGCCGTATCTATGTAGGTTGGTTGATTGTTCCACGGGAAGATGATTATTTTTTTTCAATCGTTTTTTGTTGTTAAAACAACAAATCCCGAAAATTCTGCAGGTGATTTTTATTTTACAGTAGTTTTTTGCACGTATATGTATGCCATGCGTAGAACCGTGCATGCCATGCACTAACCCCAAGCAACCCTTCGCTCTGATGGGAGGGTGGGGGGGAGGGCCGCCTCTATGCTAAGCTCTTCGAGCTGATGATGAACGACGTCAGGTTTTATTTGTGTGAACTCCTTAAGCTCATGTTCGAAGTATTATTTTAGTGTTCCTACGAGTTGTTGTTGACAGACAGGAAATTACAGCCTCCTCTCTCCCTTCGGCAGCAGCCTTGCGTGCTTCCGCCTGGTCTTGCGTGCAGGAGCAGCGCCGGGTTGTCGTTGCGGAAAGCCTACGTGTGTGTTCGTTCACTTTAAAGCGTTATTTCTACCATCGACCTTCGGCACACTTAACGCCCATGTCGATTCTTCATCCTAGAGAGATTGTGTGTGTTCTTTGGACAAAACCGTTGTTTCCTACCCGTCTACACCCAGCACATCTAGCGTTCGTGCCGATTCTTGATCCTAGAGAAGTTGTGTGTGTTATGTACACCAAACCGTTATTCCTACCCGTCGACACCCAGCACATCAAGCGTCCGTGTCGATTTTTGACCCTAGAGAAACTGCGTGTGCTCTTCATATTAAACCGTTAATTCCACCCGTGGACATCCAACACACCCAGCGTCCGTGCCGATTCTTCATTCCTATCGAGATACAAGCTCGGCGGTCACAAACTGCGAGACAAAGATGATACATCGCGAGGCTATAATACGTACGTGGTGGGAGGAGCAGAGGCGCGGCATAGGAGGGTCCACGTATTATCGAGCGCCCGATACGGCACCGAGGAGCCTAGCGTCCGGCTGCTCTTTGTTGGGTGTCAGATACTACGCTTATGACAGATTTTCCAAATTATGTCGAAGCTCATTGGTCCAGGTTGCACCGCTTTGGAGCAGGTTGTTCCGCATATTTTGTGTTACGTGTTTTTCCAGACTGCTTCCCTCGGCGCGTGGGGTGAACTTTAGACTGCAAGAACCGAGGGGGCAGGCGAAATAGAGTGGAGCGCAGGGCGCCTTTAGCAGCTCGGAAGGAGCGACAGGAGACCTGGGAAGACGCGGAAGGGACATCGAACGATGCGAATCGGCGATGCCCGCTGAATCGCGAAGGATAAGCCCAGAGCTGAGGAGGTCGTCACCGCCGTGAACTAGGCCAACGACGTCCACGCTGCCGTCGATTTCAACGGCTACGTAGTACGGTGGAGACTACTGTACGTCGGCACAGCAGTCGCCGATTTCAACAACTAGTACGATAGAAGCTATGTGTCCGCACAGCAGTCGACTTCGACGGCTACGTACAGCGGTAGAGGATACATCCGCGCAGCAGTCGACTCCAACGGCTATATAGAGCGGTAGAGGATACATCCGCGCAGCAGTCGACTTCAACGGCTAGTACAACAGAGGCTACAGCGGCTAGAGCGGTAGAGGCTACGTCCGCCCGGCAGACGATTTCAACGGCTAAAATGGTAGAATGTACGTCCTCGCAGCAGTCCACTTCAACGGTTAGAACGGTACGGACTACGCGCGCACAGAGGTCCCTTTTAACGGCTAGAATGGTCGAGTCTACGTTTGCACCGCGGTCGAAGTCAACGGCTAGAACGCCAGTGGCTACGTCCGCACAGCAGTCGAGTTGACCGGGTATATTGGTAGAGGCTACCCCCTTACAGGAGTCGACTTCAAAGCGACCCGAAGGGTAGAGGCTAAGATCGACTTCAGGTTATGCCGGGCGATAGATTTTTTTAAGGCGTCATAGGGATGGACCCAAAAGACGGTACCTCGTATATGTTTTATGACGCCATGCGGATGGACCCAAGCGAGTGGTGGTGTTTTTGGTGACGCCATAGAGATGGGTCCAGGAGACTGGTAGGTTTTTATTATGTCGTCGGGATAGATCAAGGGGACGGCAGATTTTATTCATGACAGCCTAGGAGTGGATCCAAAGGAACTCGGCGTGATGGGTATACCCCCTTACTCACGCGGCATTATAGCGGCGGTGAATTCAATAGTGTCTGTGGTGCGTACTCATGTCGTGCATGGCCGCGGTCGTATGACCGTACATTCTCGCACTCCTATATGCCAGCACGAAGTACGTCGGTTTCTGCCGACCAGGCAGACATTTTATTGCACCAATAATGTTTGGGGGTGGGGGGGGGGGGGATCTACCGGTAGCAGACGGAGGAACACAACCAAGAAGAAAAAGTAGTACTGTCCCCGACTTTACCCCATCTTTGACAACGCGATGACTATTCCTACCATAGTATTGCACGCAAACGCCTCATTGCGTTTCTTTTTCCGAGAAAATTCCGAGGCGGGCTAGGTTTGGGTTACGGTTATAATGTGCGTTTTAAGAGTCAAGTAAGTGTATTAAACCATTTTGTCGGGGAAAGAGGACCACCGAGTCGTATCCACAGCTACGTTTGGTGGAATGGGGGGGGGAGGGGGGGAGGTAGATGGAGCAACAAAGTGAGAAGACGGGAGGCCAACATGGCATATGACTGGCATATTAACCTGTGCAGGGGTTACATAGGATTAGGGAACGCCTGCCACTCTTCCGAGAAAACGGTTGAGGGTCACTGTGTACGGGACGGATCCGAACCCTGATTCAATCCGACCCAAACAACCATTGGTTAGTATTAGTCCCTTTCGTGCACACTCTTGCAAACCATTTTCTCGAGGAAGTGAGATGTTGTGCGGCCGCCCGCGCAGTGAAAAACTGTATCTGCGGGATGTTGGAGACACAGGGACTTAAAGGAGTGTAATGGGGAGCCGGCTTGGCCTAGCGCTGGCAATTAAACTGTCCAGGAATAAGACTGCGGCACGGCTGTGTGGTGGCCTCACGAAAACGGTTGTTTCCGGGTGGAGTGTGGCAGACGAAGGGAGGGGATAAAATAATATATAGTAGGGAAGCACAAGACGTAAGGAAGCACAAGACTTGACTTTTTCCATGTAGACGTACCGGACAGAGTGATCCGAAACAAAATAATACGTGGAGATAATGTCACCCGCACGCGCAATGGAACAACATGCGTACGACCGGGCACATCTGCTGAAACACGAAACACTGTTGCTCACACACAAAACGCCCACACTCAATGCACAGTACGCAGATAGATTGTCGAAAACTCCAAATACCGGTACAATCAGGCCAACAGGCACGGGTCCAGTTTGGGTGAGCGCTGCGTGTATCGACAGGCGGGCCATTCCTCGATGCAGGCGGCTTCTTCGGCCCTGTCATCTTGCGGTGATGCTCGCGATGAGCAACGACACAGCACAACGGCCGCTGGGTCTGGATCAACTTGCTGTCTTGTTTCTGGAGGGGTGTGTGATTATCACAGCTAATTCATACCTGGTACTGCTGTTGTATGTGTAGCTGGTGAATACGCGCTGTCTGCTTTTGTGTGTGTATGTGTTCACTGACTGCCGACGACCTGTATGTATACCTTCGGGACATATATCGCGCGTAGTCTCGAATCACAGGAACTAACGCACAACCACGGCGGTGCTACGCACGAGGAGAGTGAAGTGGGAGGCTTGGCGGCTGGTGTTGCTGTCTGTGTCGAGTAAGTTTGCTTTGGCCAAGCACAACGGTCTATCCTCCAACATGCACGATGCACGACCTGCAGTACAAAACATGTGAAGCAGTGCATTACTGGCAGGCTGTTAAATATACGGCGGATCATATGATGATCGGACAAGGATTAAGAAAAGGCAGCCGCAAAAATCACGCATTTTTTTTTCTGGTGTGGCTTCCCTCATTCCCGACATTTAGGCTTCTTCGGCTCAGTTTCCCCCATTATATCATTGACTAGTCGGGGAGGGGGGGTGTACTCATTAACATGCATGGTCGTAGTCGTATGACCATATACCCTCGCATCCCTACAATGCCGGGACGGAGCACGTCGGGTTTTCATCGACCAGGCAGACATTGGTTGCACCAAGCGCGAAGCGCCGTGAGGTGTCCGGCGAGTCGCATGAAGGGTGAGCTGCATCCTGCTAAGAACCGCTTTAGAGGCGGACTTTCTTGCACATGGATGACAGCATCAATGAATTGATTAATATCTGGCGTGGACTCTTTCGGGGAGGGGGGGGGGGACGACATGGCGTAAGACTGGCAAGTAAACTGCCCAGGGGTTAAGGTCTTGGGACGGTTGCGCGGCAGCGTAGTAAAGTACTTTTTTTGCGGGGGGTGTGGCAGACGGGGGAACGAAAACGACAGAAAGGATCCGACAGGGGTGCATGATAGGGCTGGCAACTAGCCTGTCCAGGGATATAAGATTGGGGGTCGGTTGAGCGGTGGCATCACGAAAACGCCTATTTTGCGGGGAGGTATTGTGTGGTAGACGGATGAACGAAAATGAAAGAGCAACGGGAACCAACTTTTTGCGGAGGGTGTGGTAGACGGAGGTACAAGAACGAGAAGAAGGGGCACCCGGCATGACATGGGGCTGACACCTAAAACGTCCAGGGGTTTTACCTGGGGGTTGGCCGGCGTCCCTAGGGGCTTGGTAGGTGGTCCGCGTGCCTAATGAGATCAATTTTGTGGGTTCGAGTTTCACCGAGTGCATACTCGTACAGACTTTTTCTTGCATAAAAATTGAATAGCGGAAAGCGTGAGAGCGTGAATTAGCAACAATTGACGAAAACCGACGAGCAGTGGGAATGCTGAACCCTATGCGCGATAAAAATGAAGGCACGTACCGGGGGGGAGAAGGGACGACACCTGTGACCACGGCTTGTCCAGACTATTGCTGAGGGTAAAACCTTCTACGAGTTAGGCTGGAAAGTAAAAGTGATTATATAAATGTTTCGAAAAACGGGATTAGAAGGCTTTTGTGCAGCAGCGTTGTGAAAAACACTTTTTTGCGGGGGGTGCGGTGTATACGAAGGAACTAAAACGAGAGGAAGGGTAGCATAATGTTTTGCGCGCGGGGGGGGGGGGGGAGTGTGCTCATTGTCGTGCATGGCCGTAGTCATATGACCATAGACGGGGGAGGGGTTGTAAAACCAAGGAACTAGAAGGAGAGTAAGAGGACCCATAGGATTGGCAATTGCACAACTGCACTGTCCAGGGTAAAATACAGATTGGGGAACTGCTGTTCGGCGGAGTCATGAACAAGTATTGTTTGCGGGGGGTGCGGTAGACGGAGGAACGAAATCGAGAGGAAGAGAAGTCGATTATTTGCGGGTGGCGTGGGAGACAGAAGAACCAAGATGGGAAGAAGGGGGAGCCGGCTATTGGCCGGGGGGGGGTGCGAGAGAAGGGAGAACAAAAACAATAATAAGGGGGGGCTGACAATTGAACTGACCACGGGTTAGGATCTGGGGACTCCTTCTGCGGCAGCGGACTGAAAAAATGTTAGTTGCGGGGGGGGGTGAGGTAGATGGCGGAACGAAAAGGAGGGGAAGTGAAGCTGATAGTTTGCGGGGGGTGCGGTAGGTTGAAGAGCGAAAAAGGAGGTGGAGGGCACCTGACTTGGCGTGCGGAAAGGTAGCAATTAGACTGTCGAGGGGTTAAGATCGGGGGGCGGTTGTGCGGCAGAGAAACGAATAACATTACTTGAGGGCAGGTGTGCTTTAGATGTACGGAAGAACGAAAAATTAGTATGGAGGGCCAACTTTGGCGTAGGGCTGGCGCATGCACTGTCCAGGATTAGGGTTGTGCGGGAGTATGAGGATCGCTTGGAGTTTAATGTGCTGGAACACTCGTGTGTTTCTGTAGCGGCTTTCGAAGGCCCTGTTTAGGCCCTTTTTTGGGTACCGCACTCACGCCGTGAAAGCCGTTACGCTGATCGAGAGCTCAGCCGGCAGCATCGCCTGCAACCCCAGCCTGGCGCAAGATGACGGAGGGCCCGCGTGGGGCTGTATCGGCTTACGCCGGCCGTGTTCAGACCTTCCTTCAATGCCGCACGCACGGGGACAGCAATAGCGCTGATCAAGAGCTCGACCAAGAGCAACGTCAAGAACCCTATTAGTAGTCAACAACCCTAGTCGACAACCCTAACCTAGCGCGAGATGATGGATGATTCGTGTGTGTCTGTAGCGGCTTTGGAAGACCCTGTTTAGACCCTTCCTTCGATGCCACGCGCGCAGAGACAGCCATCGCGTTGAGCAAGAGCTCCACCAACAGCAACGTCAACAACCGTAGTCAACAACCCTGGCCTGGGGCAAGATGATGAAGGCCTCGTGTGTGTGTAGCGGTTTTCGAAGGCCTTGTTTAAACCCTTACTTCAACGCCACACTCGTGGAGACAGCCATCGCGCTGATCAAGAGCTTAGCGAACAGCGTGGTCAACAATCCTAGGCTGGCGCAAGATGGTCGAGGGCTCGTGTGTGTTCTTGGCGGCTTTCGAAGGCCCTGTTTTGACCCTTTCTTCGATGCCACACGCACGCGGTAAAAACCGTCACGCTGACCTAGAGCCCAACCAACAACGTCATCTACAACCCTAGCCTTGTGCAAGATGGTCGAGCATTCGTGGTCTGTAACAATACAACCTTGAACAAGAGGCGCTTGCACGACCGACCGACACCCGTTTGAACCTTGCGCGAGAGCGACGAAGATGCAGAGCTCCGCGTTTTATTTTTTCGAAGCCTTCAAACCCGGGACTCCTGAAAAGCTCCGCCGACTACCTCGTTTAAGGTTGCTCCAGATGCTGCACCGACAACGTTCTTAGCGTTGCTCCAGATGCTGGACCTACATGACGTTTTTAGCGTCGTTCCAGATCCTGGAGGTGGAGAGCCCGCGCTAGTAAAGGGTGTATTGCATCGGACGCGTTTTTGAGCTGGTCGAGGTGGAGAACGCCGACCGTTCAGGAGGGAAGCCGACCCCTGCGCTGAGCCCGTTCAGTGCTTGGTCACGTCTCGCCGGCCTTACAAAACGTTTTAGAATCCCACCTACGTTTTGGGGGACATATATCGTGGAATTAGAGTAGCATCGCTTTTTGCGGTGTAACTGAGGGGGCATAGAAATCAGAACCAACGATGGACCCAAAAAGCAGGCATCGCCTTATGTTTACTCGCCATATTTGGTTCTGATTCCTATAGCCTCTCGTATTATTACGGGGGACCATAGTAAATTGGACCTACGGTAACACGCTAACCTATACCTTTTCCTATTTTTACTAATAATATTTGGTCCTATTTACTACGGTCCCCCATAGATAGTAAATGGGTCAACGCCGACCGTGCCCAGGGAAGAAGAGCGGTCGATGGGCGCCGTGCCCGGCGTGCTATTAATAGACGGTCGACCCTGCTGGGATCTACTGGGTTCGCCTCGTCTTGCGTACCCCCGGCGGCGCCGTAGGCAGTAGTTTCCCCCGGCTTTTTATGTTATTCGCCTCGCTTGGTTTGTTGCCGTACGTAACGTCGCCTGTCGAGTTCTTTAAATGTATTCTGCGCATGGCGTCGGTTGACTAGGGGACCTTGGTCAACGCGGCTATCACTTTTGTTCGCGGAGTTTTGTTTTGTTTTGTTTGAGAGCGCCTATCGCTTTGTCCGCAGAGTGATATGTTTTGTTTTGGACGCGAGCCCCCCGCCCCCCCCCCCCCCCCTGCCGCGCGCACACCGTCCGTGGAAGCACAATCGGGGTGTCTAGGAGGTGAGGCAATAGTGCAGTTCGGTGGTTGTGGACGGCCCCAATCGCTCACTTTTGGTTGGAGTGCTCGTTTCTTCGTAGAGTCTTTCGCGCGGGCTTCAAGAGCTTGTGCTCCTGTGTTTTATGTGCTGTACAGTCGTTGTGAGTAGTTTGCATGAGGCGCATATATGCGCCCTTGCATGAGGTATATGCGCTTTTGCAGTATGCGCATTCGACTTTGCATGAGGTGTTGCGCGTTGCGTGAGGTGTATGCGCCTCGCATGAGATGTATGCGCCTTTCATGGCGTGTACTTGTATACACGCTGCACGACGCGTATGCGCGGTGCACGAGCAAGACGCGAATGCAGTATCTCCGTGTTGCATGCGCACGGCGCGCAAGAATTCATGCGCGCAGTGTCCGTCCGATCGATCGACCGCGCGCGCGCGTTTTATTGTTCTAGGTGCACAGGAGCGACGGGGGTAGAAATGTATGAGCGATGAAGAAGAAAGACCCCGCAGGATTCCTTGCCCCATCACCCACCTAGTCACCGGGAGAGATTTGGGAGACGAATCGAGCTACAGCAGTACAAAACGCGGCGATCGATTTGGGTAGCATCGTCTTACGCGCGCGGTTACTTCTCTACCGAGAGCGTTGAACTTGATCTGGCGCGGCAACCACCGCCCGCCAAGCCGCCCTCTCTCTATCTTTACAACAGATAGGAGAAATCAGCAAAGGTGGACTCCCCTTTGACCGCCCGCCAACTGCTCTCTCTCTGTTCTCCAAAATTCAGGAGAAAGCAGCGGCGGACTAAACGCAAGCGCTAAAAACGGGCTTGATGGAGGGGGGACAAACGGGGACTCGAACGGCAGCGGCAGTGCCGCGAGAAGCACGGAAGGTCTGACGAAGGAGATCCTCGCCCTGGCTCTCCCTGCGCTCATCTCCCTGTGCGTCGACCCCGTGATGTCGGCCGTGGACACGGCCTATATCGGTCGGCTCGGCCCCGACTTGGGCGGAGGCGAGGTGCGCGTTGTCCTAGAGAGTGCGTCGTGCGCCGCATGCATGCATCCATGTGCGGGGACAATGTTTGACTGTATTTTCGTACGATGAGATGTGGAGGCACCTTTTTTTGTCTCTGCTCGCTGGTCTGTGTTTTTTCTTTTCCTCCATGTACCTTTGGGTACCGAGGTATCGCTTCTCGTTTCTCTTTCTCCCTCTTCCTCCACATGTGTATGGCGGTCTGTCTGTTCACCTGTCTTGTGTCTGTCTGTCTACCTGTCTGTCTGTCTGCCTGCTTATATGCCTGTCTGTCTGCCTGCCTGTCTGCCTGTCAGCCTGTCAGCCTGTCAGCCTGTCCGCCTGTCTGTCTGCCTGTCTGTCTATTTGTCTGTCAGTTTGTGTGTCTGTCTTTCTGTTTGTCTGTTCTCTGCCTACCTGCCTGCCTGCGTGTCTGTCTGTCAGTCTATATCTGTCAGTCTGTTTCTGTCTGTCTGTGTATATTAGGCTCTCTGCCTGTCTGTTTATGTGACCATCACCTCTCTCTCCGTACGTGTGCCCTGCCCCCTTGGAATGCACCGATACCCCCTCCACCCATCCCTTTTCAACGGTGGTTTCGGAAGAGCGTTGGTGTCGTCCAACCCACACAGCACAGAGCAGAGCAGAGAAAAGAACTACCACATCACACTGGGTGATAAGATATCACACCCTCTGGGACGAATCTCCTAGCCGATTTTTTCTAGACCCAGGGAGGCACACACATCCAAGATGTTGGCTTCGGAAAAAGCTCGACGATATATTTCCCGTGGAAGCGTTTGTTCGGCGCCTACACCTTTCCCATTGTCGAGAAAGTCAGCTTTAAATTCTGTCTGAGGGGGTGTATAATCTTATCACACAAGTAATATGGTATCTCCCTGTCCCCTGTCCCTGACCGCCTGCGGATACCTTTTGTACGTTTTCCCACTCCCGTTGATTTGCTTGTGTGGGCAGGTTGGGCTTGGGGCTCTGGGCCTCAACACATACGTCTTCACGTTCGCCTTCTACGTGTTCGGTTTCTTCGCTACGGTTCCGACCCCATTCGTGGCCTCCGCAAGGGCAAGAGGCGACGAGATCGGAGCAGCCAAGTATGTCCGTGGCTTGTCTTAGTCTTGTCTCGTCTTGCGTTTGTCTTGTATTTATTTTTTTTTTCTTGTCTTGTCTTGTCTTGTCTTGTCTCTTGTCTTGTCTTGCCTTGCCTTGTCTTGCCTCGTCTCGCCTTATCTTGTCTTGTCTTGTCTTGTTTTGAAGTGTCCCTTCTCTACCCCGTGAGTGCTAGAATAGCGGCAGCCCAACCATTCGGGTGCTCGAAACACCGGCCAACAAAGATCGGAGGTACGCGAATCACGAGGGCGCTTGGCGCCGTCCCCACCCTCCCGCGCCTTCACCGCGGCATGGGTGGGAGGAACGACGAACCAATCCGCACCAGGACTCAGGGCGGATAGACAAGCCCGCGTCTATAGCACATGTGGCTACGTACAACACGTTAGGCGTAGCCCCGCCTCTCCTTACCCCCCCCAACTAACATTTCCCTCGAGTACGTACGCTGCGTAAATCGTACGAACTCCACCCCCGTCCCGCCGACGCGCACGTTGCTGAAACGCCCCCCAATCCCGTCCGGAAAATACGCACAGGGTGTCGAATTCCGCCTGGCATGCGGTTCTTAGTAGGGTGCAGCTCGCCCTTCATGCGACTTGCCGAAGACCTCATGACACTTCGCGTTTGATGCAGAAAATTGTCTGCCTGATCGGGGAAAACCCAACGTGCTCCGTCCCGGCAATGTAGAAATACGAGGGTCTATGGTTATACGATTACGGCCATGCATGACAACGAGTACACACCCTCCCGCCCGCCCACACGCTCCTAACCTCCCCCCTCCCCCGTCCTGAAAGGGATGCGTGGTCAATAGTCAAATGACTACGGGAGGCAAGTAACAAATGAGTACGCCCCCCCACCCCCCCCTGAAAACTATATTATATACCTGGTATATATAGGTTGGGTTGGCGTCGGTTGGCAACGACACTGTAAAATATGCCGCTCACTACGTGAGCTAGACAACCAGGGTACCGTTTGTTTTTTTTGGCGGTCGGTCACAGCTGGCGATCGAATTGTAGATCATTTGGGCGGGGTGGAGGGCCTTTACTCCGCACAAGGCGAATTATTGCATCACGTAGTGTTTATGGTAAGACATCCACGATTCAGTTACACAGTAAACTCGTTGCTGTCTCTGGAAGTGGCCACACCGGAAATTAAATTAAGCCATTGAAGTTGTCATCCATGTGCAAGTCCGCTTCACAAGTGGTTATTAGTAGGGTGCAGCTCACCCTTTATGCGACTCGCCTAATACCTTACGGCGCTTCGTGTTTGGTGCAAGCAATGTCTGTCTGGTCGGTGAAAACCCAACGTGCTCCGTTCCAGCACTGTAGGGATGCGAGGGTCTATATTCATACGACTACGGCCATGCATGATATCGAGTACACCCCCCGCACCCCCCCCCCCCCCCCCCGACTTCGAGAGGATATCAGAAATATCCGAAAGATTGCAGGAACAAGTAGATAAGACACTAGGATGCACTAGCAAATAGAGGTCGACGGCGAACGTAAATAAGTGCCCGGCTATTGTACTGTATGTACCGCAGATAAGGTGAACCCGGTAAATTTCAGTCGGAAGTGGAAAGAAGAATCATTACCGATCGTATACCAGTATACGTACCTTGGCGTAGAGATATCAAAGTAGTGCTTTTAGGATACACACATAACAGATGTAATAGAGAAGGGTAAAGCACACGTTGGCAATATAGATGCGATCCTTACAGACTAGCACCTTGGCACTAGGAATAAGAGATGTACCCTGATGGATGTGATAGTACCAAAGCTAGAATATGCAGAAGTACGTAAAGGGAACTCGAAGTTCGTACAACAGCGGGAAGCAGTATAGATGACAGCAGCTAAAACAATACTAAGATGCTCAAGTACGACGAGTAATGCAGTTTTAAGAGCAGAGCTGGGAATATACCCACTTAAGACGAATAAACACGTGAGAAAGTTGATATGTCAACATAGAGTAAGGGACATGCCAAAAAAGAGGTCGCCAGCCATAGGTGAAAGAGCTCTAGGGAGAAAGTAACGAAAGTGCGAGCTGGAATACGGTGGGATAGCGTAGTTGAGAAAGTATGGAAGGATATAGGAGGAAACCGAGAAGAGGTGATGTCCGTCGGGAAGTTTGGGAGGTACAAGGAACAAGTAGAAGAAAGGATGGAAAGAAGGGAAAGGCTAGCGCTAAGAAACAGGGTGGAATCGGAAAAGCAGTTGAGAGATGTTCGGGATATTGAGCGAAGGAATAGGAACAAAAACGTATGTGCACGGCCCAATGGACTTCGCGAAAACGCTGAAACTGCGATTTCGTGTAGGTGACCTGGACCTTCCAGAAAGAAGAAAAAGAGGTATACCAGTAGCCGGGAGGAGGAAGTAGATGCACAGATGTGCCCGTGTGGTAAAGCAATAGAGAGTAGACCTCACATAGTAGGAGAGTGTGGAATACACAAGGAGGAACGGGATGTGTTAGAAGAGATGAGGGAAATAGACGAGTGTGACATGGAGGAGTGTGGTACACTAGATAACAGCGAGAAAACGATCGCTATCCTAGGAGATAGATGGTGGCCACAGGCGGCCAAACAGGAAGGGGATAAGATTAGCAAAAAAAAACTATGTAATGTATAGAAACAACGTAATGAGCGCCCAACTGTCGGAGGTGTCTCTATTAGGAGTAGGAACGGTGCTCCGTCTCAATTGAGATGCGTGGTCAATGGTCAAATGACTACGTAAGGCAAGCCAAAAATGAGTACCTCCTCCCCTCCGCCCGCGCACGCCTCTGAAACACCTTTGCTCGACTGCAGTTTGGTGGGACAGCTCCTCACGTTTGCGATGATAATCGGGCTTGCACTGATGCTGGTGCTTGAACTGTACGGCCAGGACATTCTTCATTTTATGGGGTCGACGCCGGTTAACGCGAGCGAGGTGCGGGTGTTTGTTTCTTTTCTATAATTCGCTTTTCTATTCGGTGGCTTGCTTGCCGATGATATTGATGACGACAACGATATCGCTGCGGCCGTTGCGCTGATGTTGTTGCTGCTGCTATTGCCAGTGCTACTATCGCCAGCGCTGCTAAAGCTGCTGCTACTATGGCTGGCAGCGTTGCTGCGGATGCCTCTTTCTGCAACAAGGGACGATCGAAAAACTAGGCAATTCAGTTTTGTGGAGCGCTGTTTGCCTTTCTTGGCCGTGTCAATGTCTTGCTTTTTCGTCGGGTGATTATTGCTGCCAGGTGCCACTGTTTGTCGCTGCTTGTCGCTGCTTGTCGCTGCTTGTCGCTGCTTGTCGCTGCTTGCAGCTGCTTGTCAATGCTTTCCACGGTCTGCCGCTGCTGACCGCTGTTGCCACTACTCCACGTGTTCCTTCCCGCTCTCACTTTGGCTACTGTACCTGTTCCTTCCTCTCTCACATTGGCTGGAGTTTCGTACTTTCTGTCTTCAGTTACGCTTCCTCTCTCTCAACCGTTCTGTGCCAGGAGTCCCTCGGTCATTATCAAGGTAGCACGGGTAAGGTTCACACCTCGGACAGATCAGATAGATCAAGTAGATCAAGTAGATCAAGTAGATTGAATAGATCAGATATATCAGATAGATCAGATAGATAACATATATCAGATAGATCGGACATATCAGATATTTTGAATAGATTGAATAGATCAGATAGATCGAACAGATCAGATAGATCAAATAGATCAGATAGGTCAGATAGATTGAATAGATCAGATAGATCATCTACATGTCATCTACATGTCATCTACATATCTACAAATCATCTGTAGATCATCCACAGATCCTATCCTGCCGTTATGTGATGCTGTGCAGGTTCTGTAAAGCACAGACGCCACAAAGGGACATTTCCTTGATCATGCAGGTTGTACACGGCCCCCGCCCGGCAGCGTGAGCTATAGACCACACAGGTCAGGGATCTATCTATCTATCTGTCTGCCCTGAAAGATCTAGATCAAGTGGGAATTGATCATCCGTGAGACGTGCTGCGAATATTTTTTTTGCGTATCAAATTCGGTTGGATTATTTCTGGTCTGCTTCCTCTGTATAAAAATGGCCCGAACCCACGAAATGTACGTAGGATCTTCCCATGTAAGGTTGAGGCAAAAAAGTGGACAAATTGCCACTTTTAACCTACTGCAGTTTTTTTCTTGGGTTGGGTCAACTCTTGGGAAGATTCCCTGGGCTGTGCGGAGTAAGACCGAGTTGATTCCACACAAAATTCTTAGCAAACCACCATTTTGTCACAAAGTAGTGACTTGACCTTTCTAGGACTGCACTCCCGTTTGGGGGACAAAACCGCTCAAATTTATACCAGGGACGCAATTTATCCCCCCAAAACGGGACTGCAGTCCTAGAGGGGCGGTGCGCCGACTTTTTCCGAGGCTACATACTCACTTGAAGAGCTCCATTTTTTACACAGAAATCATGGATCACGAATGAAAAGTGCAGCCCTACGAAGAACAGATCAAATGAAAGTTCAACCCTATTCATGCATGGACAATCCCGTGGAAAGGCCGAGGTTTACAACGAGTTATATATGTATGTCGTAGAGCAATGGTTGGTATTCCGACGATGGAATGGTTGGTTTTATTCGGTTGAGGAGGAGCCTCCGTCAATCCGGAAATGTTTTGGCCTATCGTAACACGCGTCAATATCGCGAACCTCATCAGAGATGAGGGAGCCAGACCTTAACCTTGTGAATAATTTCCCAGACAACAAAATGTCGTAACCGGACGATGTCCTCCGGGTGCGACCCTTCCCCCCCCCCCCCTGGGATAATAGGAACGCGAGAGTCTATGGTCATACGACTACGGCCATGCATAATAATGAGTACACCCCCCCCCCACCTCCCCTCCGGTGTGGTATGAACTCTCTTGTGGCAGCTGAAAGCCATTTGGGTTGCTTCCTTACCGCGTTTGGAGGCGGTCACCGAGTTGCGGCCCATCGCTTACTGCGCGAAACTGCGCAGTGCAAACCGCGACGCAACCGGCGGCGGCGTTTTTTTCACAATTCCGAATCTGGTTTGTAGGCGTTGTTTCGGTCGCATTTGGTGCATCTTGCAGCACCGCAGTGGGTTTCGCGTTTCGCAGCTGCTGCCGCTGCTGTTAGCCTTCTTGCGTTTTTGCGCGATATCTACGCTTCTCGTGGTGGCGTGCCTGTTCATATGGAGGGCGCGCACGGTTCCACGAGACAAGACAAACGAAAAGTGCTGCGCGCTTTGATCGCGAGCAATAGACAGGGCGCACCAAAAGAGTGGGTGTTCGGTCGTTTGCTACGAGACAGATGAAACCGAGGTGGTGCGTGTTTGACAACATACTTTTCTTGTTTTCCCACCGTTTCGGTAGGCCCTTCTATTCCTGAGGGCCAGGGCGCTTTCGGCACCTGCGGTGCTCGTCATAACTGTCGCCAATGGAGCGTTTAGGGTGAGACTGATACATGTATACCCGTCCAATCATGTTTCTGGTGGTGGTAGCGGTGGAATTGGTGGTGGTGTTCGTGGTGTTGTGGCTGTTGGGTTGGTTGTTGTTGATGAAGTCGTTCTTGTTGCTGCTGTTGGTGTTCTTGCTGATCTTTGTTGTTCTTGTTGACGTTGCTGATGCTGCTGCTGTCGTATACACGCCAGGTTGTGCTGGTGTTGACGCATCGTTGTTCTTCTTAGCATTCTTGTTGCGCTTCTTGGATGCAGTTATTGTTGCCGTCGCGGTTGTTGTTGTTGTTGTTGTTGTTGTTGTTGTTGTTGTTGTTGTGTGTGTTGTTGTTGTTGTTGTTGTTGTTGTTGTTGTTGTTGTTGTTGTTGTTGTTGTGTTGTTGTTGTTGTTGTTGTGACTTTCCGAACTGCCGATTGGCTGCTGGCCAACTACAGGCTGATACTTGCAGGCCCATGGCATCCTGATTAAAACACAACCCCTGCCCCCCACCCCCCGACCGCCAATAACCGAATACCCACATAGGGTTACCTGGATACCAAGACGCCGCTGATGATAGCTCTGGGTGCAAACGCGCTCAACTTCGTGCTGGATCCCATTCTCATCTTCAAGCTCGGTAACATGCTACGGTGGAGACTATCTGAGAGCAGCACGTAAAGTTGTTCGGGCGGTTTTCTCGTCGGGCATTCCTTTTGCGACCGCACCGATTTTGTTGGGTGCGAGCTACCGGTACTTGATTTTTCCGCTGGGTTTCTAGAGATGTGAGTCGGCATGACTCACCCCTGTTAGGGCAAAGTGCAGTCTCGTTTTGGGGACAAACCAATCAAATTCAAAGTAGCTTGTCCCCAAAATGGGACTGAAGTACGAAGAGGCTTAAGTCGCCAACTGGTTATTAGTAGGACGAATAGTTAGTTGCTTCCCGAACGTGCTCTGACTCTCCGACTTATTGGGTTTTCATACTTGTAGGAAGGCATGTTGAAGTGCTAAGGTGAAGCGATTGAACAGGGTTTGCCACTTGTTCGAGTCTAAAGTTGAGGGTTGCTTTGTACGGGACGAATATAACTACTGTAGCCCTAACCCTTAATCGTGACCCTATGCCAATCAGACCCGACCAAGCTTTGGTTGGCGCTCGTGACCCTAAGCCAATCAGACCCGACCAATCTTTGGTTGGCGTTAGTCCCTGTTGTCTCGTGTGGACAGCGTGCTTCAAGCCAATTGTGTCGAATAACTGGTGAGCTCTGCTGGAGTTTATTTCGTGCGCTTGTTCCTTTGGGTGTTGGCTACTTTTTGCGATCGCACCGACCGATGCTGTCGGAATGACAACGTGTATCGTCTTGAAATCGCAAGGCAGTAGTACAGTAGTCTGTCTCTATTCTATCGCTCTGAACCAGCATACGTTAAGGGTGATCACAACGTCGTGCGACGTCTTGAAATAACCGCAAAGACGACCTGCGACTCCATTCGAAAGTATACCTGGTGTAGCTTTCGTGCAGATAAATTAGCTGATTCACCGTATCGATGATTTACATCGACAGGCGCCAAATAACCCTCATCTCGAGTACTTGAATCTATTGCTTGATTTCCGTTGCAAGAATGCAAAGTTGAGCCGACCCCGCTTGGCCCTCTCTGCGTTCGACGAAGCCTCATTCGGGGGAGTTGATATTATTTTGTGCGTTTTTTTTTTTGACGACGATGGCGAAATTCCCACACCTCGGACAAGTAGATCTGTACAGATAGATGATCTGCAGATGGATCATCTAGATCCTTACTGGCGGTTATGATATGTCGTGCCGGATCTGTACAGCAACATGTTCAACCCAGGAAACCCGCCCTATCGGTAGGTAGATTATGCATAATACAGGAATCCCACCCTACAACATAAGCTTCGAACTAAATCCTGCAGATCAGGAATAATGATCTAGATCACGAATTGGAAATCGATGATCTGCTGTCCGGCGAGGTGAATTTTCCGTCTCGTCTCAGCCGGAAATCGGAGCACGTCGTGGGGAGGGATCTTTTTTTATGGACGGTATACTACAAAGTGGTCATGAAAGTTTTGCGTATTTTTGGCGGCCCCACTCGGATGTCGAAGGACGGAAAAGAACCCAGCCAAAGCAGGAAACTGCTGTAGACCCTTCAGATCGAGAGTAAATCTACCCTGAAAAATATAGATCACGAAGTGGAAATCGACAAGTTGCTGTCCGATGTGTTGAAGTTTGATGTTCGAGTCACGGTCGGTAATCGGAGCACGTTGTGAGGAGGGAGCTTTTCGATGAATGGCTTATGTTTCGGCCCCCACTCGGATGTTGGAGGACGTCGACGGGACGGAGGGAGGGAGGGAGGGAGGGAGGGAGAGAGCTTCGGAATTGAAAAAAAAACGGCTTCTGTCAGGGGTTCACGGAAAGCAAATATCGTTATCTCAAGGACACCTCACCCATCTATTTGTTCAAGTACCAGACAGGGGACGGGGGGTAAACTAAAGACCAGGTAGAACACACTCCTAAAAAAACGTGTATTTTGTTTTTTAGTTTTGTCACCAAGAAATCTCATGGTTCTGGTTTGTTTCTCATTCTGACCTTGAGAAGAGTGTACCTATGTTTGTACAGTAGTAGGTGTTTTTTCTTGTTTGGTGTACTCGTTCATGGGTCTGTTGGTATTTTCTCTTGGCGCCTTTTCAGATTTGGGAGTTCAGGGAGCCGCGATCGCCACGGTATCGGCGGAGTGGGGGCGGCCGCCTTGGCGTTCCTGGTGCTCTTGGAACGGAAGGACCCTGCCATCAGGTTGGGTGGGCGTTTTTGTTTACCTGTAGTTCGCTGCCTTTTTTTTCCCCCTTTGTTTTTCTTTGTCTCTGTCTGTTTCTTGTTCTTTGTCTTCGCCTTTTCTGTTCTATTCTTTTCTGGTATGTTGTGTTCTATTCTGTTCTGGTATGTTTTGTTTTGTTTCTGTTCGATTATGTTCATTTTTTTCTTTCTCTTCTTTTTCTGTTTTATCTTCCGGCGCAAGGCTTAAGCCTACCACTCTGGCCGGAAACATAAAGCCCATTTTGCTGTTCACGTCAGAGTCCACACGGAGTAGCACGTGTCTCATTGCTTCCGCTGCTGCTGTTACCGTTGCTGCTACCTCGCGGCGACAGGCTCCGGGGTGTGACGCTTCCCAAGTCGCGAGGGGAGTGGGAAGAAGCAACGGCGGTGGCGACGTCCTCGGCGGCGGTATTCGGCCGCACTGTGGCGTTACAGGTATCTTCGACCATCTCATCATTTTACAATCTTCCTTTTTTTTTTTTTATCCTCCGGCGGATTGGTAAAAATAAAGCTTAAGCTCACCACACTTCCACGTTCCCAATTTCGTGTGGTGTGTCAATTTAGCCCAGTTGGGCACGTTGACCCGACCTGACCCCCGAGAGGAGCAGGTGCGGTGGAGATAGCCACCCGGGAGAGTCATCTCTCCCGGGTAGTGTGGGACTTGCGCGAGCTCATCCACTAACAAAAACCAAGGCTATGAGGCCTTCCCGCCGGACTCGGACCAGTTACGGTCCACCCTACCCGTTGGGGCGTTGGTCCTCAGTTCCTTGCTAAATATTTACCGCGGCACGGATCCTATAACCCTAACCAATGATCAAATGACTATGGCAAGCAACAAAATGGGTACGCCCCCCCCCGCCCCCCCTTCTTGCTGTCTCTGGAAGTGGTGACACCGGAGGTTAAATGAACTCATTGAAGCTGCCCTTCATGCGCAAGTCCGCCTCACGGGCGGTTCTTGGTAGGATGTAGCTCGCCCTTCATGCGGCTCGTCGAACAACTCGCGGTGCTTCGCGCTTGGTGCAATCAATGTCTGCCTGATCGGTGAGAACCCGACGTGCTCCGTCCCGGCATTGTAGGGATGCGAGGGTCTATGGACATATGGCTACGGCCATGCATGGTATCGAGTACCCCCCCCAGACCACGGCCATGCATGATAATGAGTACACCTCCCCCCCCCCCCCCCCTTGCCCCCCACATACTTTTTTTCCTTACACCAACTTTGCCCCCAGTCGTTACCGCAGGACGGACCCTGTACAGTCCTAACGAAATACCGAAAGCTACTGTAATCACAACCTTCAGCTCAGGGGCACCCTTTTAGCCCCGGCGCTGATTTTTTGTGACATACACGAGTCGAAGATTGGCCCTGCTGTTGCCGTGGCCCTATGTTGTCTGCTCGCACGCGTTTCACGTTTACCTGTGAGTAATGGCCACCCTCATCGCGGCATGAAGGGCAAGTAGCGTTGCACTATCAATACTTCTATGCTACTACGACTAGTACTATGACTATGCCAAACCCACAACGAGACAGGGGGGGTAGAGGTAGACGGGCGGCAGAATGAGCCTGGCTCTGTGGCTCTTGCCCGGTGCGATTACCTGCTGCTGAGGGCGTGCGACTGGACAATTCGCTAAGGTAAGCTGACCTTGACGCTATGGACATAGAGGTAGGCCCTTTGCTGTTACCCAGCCTCATCGTTGACCCTGGTCGCAATACTTGCTCCCCACGGGCGTTCGATCGATCTTGGACACTATTTTCAGGGCAGCACTACGCGCGTCTCAACAATTATTCTCCGCCCCCCCCCCCCCCCCCCCCCCCCCCCCCAACGCCCCCCACCTCGTACCTCCCCCCCGCGCCCCTCGTCCCCCCCCCACGCCTCACGCCTCCCCCTGCCCCCCCTCTCGAAAGGGATGCGTGGATAACAGTCAAATAAATTATTCTGGCGAGCAACAAATGAACACGCCCCTCCCACACTAGTATGGCCATGCATGACATGAGCACACCCCTCCCTCCCCCCGGCGCCGCCCGTCTTGCACCCCCCACGTTGCACGGCTTCGCTGAAGGCGGCTCTTAGCACCGCGAGCGCGTTCGCGGCCCGAGTGGGTCCAATCAGCATCGCTGCCCATCAGGTGCTTAATATTATACATGCGCGCAGGAGGTATTGCTAGGCGCGTTATTGCCTCTTTTTAACCTTTTTTGTATAATACCTACCTGGTGCTATAGAACCGGTCTAAAGTGGAATACGATGGTTGATTGGCGTTACTGTGCTGAGTTTAATGAAGTGACTGAAGGCGGTCAGTTTTCCTTTTGTACTGGTTTTCGCTTGAATTAAGATAGCCAATTGGCATTTTTTTGTGCTGATTTTAAGTGAATGAAGGCGGTATGTTTGCCTTTTTGCACTGGATTTAAATGAACGAAGACGGGTAGTTTGCCTTATTGTGCCAGATTTAAGTGAGTGAAGGCGGTCAATTTGCTTGTACCGATACTGGATTCAAGTGAGTGAAGGCGGTCAGTTTGCTTGTGCCACTGGATTTAGTGGATGAAGGCAGTCAGTTAGCCGTATTGTACTGCCTTTGAGTGAATAAAGACGATCAGTGTACCTATTCTATTGGTTTTGAATCAATCAAAATGGTCAGTTGGCCATAATGTACTGGTTTTAAACGAATAAAGACGGTCAGTTGGCCTTGTTGTACTGATTTTAAGTGAATGAACGTCGCCAGTTTGCCATATTTCACTGGCTTTGAGTGAATGAAGACGGTCAGTTTGCCTTATTGTACTGGTTTCAACTAATGGAGGTGGCCACCTAAGCAGTCGAACCGCGGTCTCCTACGTGGCATCTTTGCGGTTTGCCTTATTGCATTGGTTTTAGTGGCAGTTTGGCTTGTTGTACTACGGTTGTTTTCGAGTGACAGTTTGAGTTGCTGCGCTGGTTTTAAGTCACAGTTTGCCTTATTGTGCGTGTGCTGTTTTCGAGTGACAGTTTGCCTGCTTGCGCTGGTTTTTAGGGAACGAAGGGCAGTCAGTTGGAGGGTCGAGCCGCGGTCTCCTAGCGTCTTGTGTCGTCGACGTCTGAGACATTACTCGCACAGATCGTTGCTGGTGCGTTAGCCTTGCATCAGTGATACCAGTGGGTTAGCGCCGCGAGGTCGAAAAAAATGCCGATGCGTTTGTTTCGGGTTGGTGTTCGTTTTGTTTTTGTTTTTTGGCATCCCCACCGAGGTGCTTGTGTTGCCGGCAATCGGCGGAAATATCCGCACCTTCAGTTTGATTTGATTACTTTAGGTCGGCGGCCGCCACGTGACGGCGTCGCCTATCCCCTACAAGAAAACGCCGCACATTTTTTTAGTAAATATTATCTGGCGACCACCCTGGCCGCTTCTTCCCCCCACACCCCCACTCTATCCCTGCACCGGCAGGTTGCCTCGCAGCTGTGGATGCTGCTTGCCTATGCGGCAGACTCTCTCGCGGTGGCTGCACAGGGCCTCATCGGCGATCGAGTTGGAGCAGGCATGGTGCCCGGGGCGCGGGAGGTCGCTGGGAGGGTAAGGCGCTTTTGATAGAAAACCACGAGGATAATGATTAGTTCCCGTTTGTGTAGAGCTCCCGCGGAGGGAAACGTCGAAAGTGTTCTTGCTCTTCATGTCGTTTGGGATCCAGGTACGACCTGGTTCAAGTTTAAAGAAGGAAACTCTTAGATCCACGAATGCCCACAGCATCTACCGTACTCCAATGGAAGATATATGGTACCATACTGACCGCCATCAACGGCAGGCATAGTTTTTTGTTTATGGTGGGTCCTGATCAGGTATAGGTTTTTGTGTGTACGATGGGCCCTGATCAGGTATAGGTTTTTGTGTGTACGATGGGCCCTGATCAGGTATAGGTTTTTGTGTGTATGATAGGTCCTGATCACTACCAGTCTGTTCCCCAAAATAAGGTAGTTTTAAGAGAAGCTTATATTAATATGGACCCCCGTAATACTCTTTACTTCCGAGTACTTTGTCCCGGAAGTCAGCCCCGAAAAGGGGTCTTACGGTCGTCGGCGGACACCCCGGTTTAAGAGCGACGCGTGACAAGCCTAAGACTTAGCCTGAATGTACGCTCTTAACTACAGGTTGCTCTCAGCTGTTGTGGGCGATATGTATGTAGCGTTCAATGCACATTTCATGGGCGGGATACGCCTGTTTTGGCCGTCGTTAATCCTGTTAGTGCTGGAGTCCCGTATCGGGGGTTAAGCACTCAGATTCTAAACAGCTTGTCCCCAAAGCGAGACTGCAGTCCTGAAAGTTCCTAAATCGGTTGAACCGGTGTACGCACTGAAACCCTCTGGTTTGTGGCCTCAAGGGGGAAAAATTGGCGACAAAATAAATAGGACGATTGCGGCAGCATCAGTCAGCCACAATCACTGCTTCGTTGGGACAACGTCAAACTTGGTGTTTGAACCACAGTGCGCGGAGTCGTATACACGACATCGGGCGCAGCGTGATCGTGCTTACACTGCAGCGGGTTATGTACCCTGCCAAAAAGCATGGGGGAAACTATCTCGTTTGGCTGTGGTCGAATCACTTTTTCAGGAACGTGGTGGTAGTAAGTTCTTTTTTTTTGTCAAATCTTCCGGCGGGTTGATAAAAAATAAAGCTTAAGCTCGTAGCTGTTCGTGAACGGGCGCACTGTATCTATTTGACGAATGTGCTAGGTGAGTATTCGTCAAAAGTATAATCGTATCGTTTTTTTTTTTCCCTTCGACTATGTATTGGGAAAATATTCCAGTCCGACATGAACCCAGTGTCTTTTAATACCGCAGTACGAGTACTCTATCTTCTATTACTCCGCTCCAACAAGCATCCCACTTCCCTTGCTTGAAGCCCGGCTCCTGCTTACACCTCCCTCCCTGCCTTGTATATATTCGCGCAGGCTGTGCAAACTTGTCCTTCGTGTTTTTGGTCGCTGGTCTCTGGCTGGGCCCGTAAAGTGTTTCGTAAGCAGTGTTTTTTTTTCGTTGGTACATGTGTAGGCCCATTTCAATCAGCGTTGCCTCAGCCCTTGCAAAGGTAGGTCAACCAACCCCTTCAGAACTGCGTCCCACGTGTTTGGGCGACAAAACTCACTAGGAAATAGCGTTAGGAGTATTTTTTTGCACCGGATGAAGACGCCTACCACGGTAGAGGTTGCACCTGTAGCGTTTTCTGAGAATTTTCTGAGGCTCCTCACGTCACCTCAGGGGGTTATTACCTCACCCTTGGCCTACGTCTTTTACGAACACTACTGAATAAACACAAACGGTGCTCCGACAAGATCGGAAAGAAAGTTCCTTAGTCAGAAAATGAAATGGCCAAAACGTGCAAACCTTCTTTGTAGCACGCGTCTTAAGGGTCAAGACAAACCCTTTAGGAACATACGTTGTTCGATGTTTGAGGGCTACATACTCGGAAGCAAATGAATGCTGCTGCTACATTATTCGGTATGTACATCATTCGGTATGTCGTTCTCTCAGGTGCTGCTGCTTTCATTCGGGTGGGGCGTCGGCGTCCTGGTGGTGTTCCAGGTCTTCGGGGGCGTTATGCCGCTAATATTTACTACCGACAAACAGGTGATCGAGCTGTTCCCACCCTCCCCCTGTTTACTCTGTGTTAGCCTCTCGGTGGGGCTTGCTGTTTCCTATGGGTTTACTGTTTCTTGACCTTTTTTGGGGTCTTGCTGTTTTCTGTACTGTCTGTTAAACGTCGTTTTGGGCGTTTTCCCGTTTCCTGTGGATTTACTGTTTCTCAACCTCTCTTTGGGTCTTGCTGTTTTCTGTGGGTAGCTGTCTGCTAGCCTCTCTTTGGGTGCTTTGTTGTTTTCTGTGGATTCACTGTCTGTTATCCTCCTTCTGAATCTGTTGCTGTTTTCTATGGATTTTCACCGTCGGTAAACCTCTTCTTTGGGGTCCTCAGAAAGAACTACGTTGACGTGATAGGACGGATGGCGGTTGCTCTTGCATGCAGCATCGGACACACGAAAGGTTTCCGGGATGTCGGGGTGGCGTTTTTTTTTCGAACTACCACTCTGGACGGAAAATAAACGCACAGTTTGGACAGATCATGATCTAGATCATCTACGGTAAATACCCTCGGGTTTGCAGAAGGGTGCGATCGTTTTTCAGCTCTCGGTTTTACCAGAACGGAACGGGAAGGTTTGCCCAAAATACCGAATAACAAGGTGTTTTCGGAAATATCTGGTCGAGAGAGAACTTTCCGAAAACAAGATGTTCGACTTTATAAGCACACTTAACCTTTTTAGGACCGCAGTCCCGTTTTGGAGACAAGATACTTAGGATTTGACTGGTCTGTCCCTTAAACCGGACTGTGGTCCTGAAGGGTTTAAACGTTGTCGAGATAAAACGAGCGCCGAAAAAACGATCGCACCCCTCCCTGTGTGCGAACTCATCGCCCTTTGCCGTAGTTTCTCGCCTGCCGGTGATGACGAGAGGTGGAGCAGAACCTGCACGGTAAAGATCCTACCCAGGAGACATGTACCGCGGCAGTAGATCATGCAGAAGTTTTGTCGGGTCCCGCCCGGTAACACGAGCTAGATCATACAAATCTCGGGAATAGATTATCTATCTGCCTTGGATCTAGATCACGAACTGTGGGAATCGGCGCCCTGCCCGGGGTGTGAAGACACTCAAGGGACGTCAGGTATTGATATTTATATGCCAACTCACCTTGTATTTTCGGTTCGAAGTGGTACATTTGCTAGGAGGACGTATGTATGACACGCCCTGCATGATTGTGTATGGGGTGGATCTATAAGGCCTTCTTTCATACGTCCTAGGCAAGATCAAACGGGTCCAGGCCCAGACCTACTATATAGGCCAAATATTTAAGGGTGGGGCGGAATCAACAGCCGCCCCAATCGCACTGCCTGCCGCGTGCGCTCGCTCTCTATCAGTAGGCGGTTTGATGACACCACGCCTTTTTTTTTGAAAATATGAAAATGGAAGTACCATTTGTATATTAATATGAAATCAAATCGTTCCTTATATGTTGGGACATATTGGTAACGTATGTGTATCGGCGTGGACGTTTTTGTAGCGTTTTTTGTCTGTGTACGGTAATTTTCATCGTGACATCAACTCTTCTGGGAATGGTCCAACATATTCTTTGTCTATTGTCACGACTCCCAGAAACAATACCGTTGTCCGCCCGGGAACTTCGTGCCCTTTTTATTGTGCTAACGTTTTTATCGCATTTTTTCGTGCTTTGTCATTCTTATCGTGACGTCAGCCCTTCTTGAATTGAAAAAAAAGGGTTCTTGTGTCACGATTCGCAAAACAATGACCACATTGTTATAGTCTCGGCTCGTGACATTTTGTTTTGCGAACATTTATCTGGCGTGTATTTTTTCCTTCATTTTTGTCGTGACATCAAGTCTTCTTGAAATGATCGAAAATCTTCTCAATTGCTGTCACGATTCGCGAGAATGTCACGTTTGGTTTTGTCCCGATTTCGTGCCGTTTCGTTTTAGATCGTTTAACAACAGCCCTTGGGAACCCCAACCCCCTTTGCGCTCTCGGCGGCCAGCCCCGACAAGTCCTGTGCTCTCTAAGCAAGGGGGCTGTACGCACAGACGTTACGGATGGGGCTCACCGGTTGTCCGGGATCCCCAACCCCCTTTGCGCTCTCGGCGGCCAGCCCCGACAAGTCCTGTGCTCTCTAAGCAAGGGGGCTGTACGTACAGACGTTACGGATGGGGCTCACCGGTTGTCCGGGATCCAACCGGTCTTTGAGCTGTGCAGGCGACTTTAGGCGTTGTGGGACCGCATGAAACCGGTCAACCGAACCATTGACAGCAGTACCGGTACATGCTCCGTGTCAAGAAAACAGCCTACGTAGGATCCTTCGGCATCATGTCATACACACTGGTATCGGAAAGGGTCTGTGCGAAAGTCCAGCTTCATGAAAATGCTTTGAATTTACGTGACCACAAACCCTACCCCAATTCGGCGCGAGTGGACAAGGGAAGAAAGGGCTCAAGGCGCTAACCGTAGTGGGCAGGGGGGAGAAGAGCCTGCTATGTGGCCCCGGATTGAGTTAGGACTGGGATGGGACTGAGATGGAGAGAGAAAAGAAGTGCAAAGACATTAGATAGAAAGGAAAAAAAGTGAAATCTTACACCAACTATTGCGGGAATTTTTCTCGGGGCTCTCAGGACTGGTTGTTTTTTTTTGCCGAAAACCCGCGATTTGCTCGGCGGGACTGTCATTTGATTGTCTCGCCGAGTAAAACGCGGATATTCGACCTGCAAACTCAGTTCCTGGAGCCCAGAAAATGGTTTCCCATCATACATGGTCTTGCCCCGATCTCCTCGGAACTCCTTGGACTGAAAATGTATTGAGGGGTTACAGTAGGAGTGGGGACTGTCAACCGTTCTTCGCAACTGGACCGTGTCGTGAACTTCACTGGAAAAGCTAGTTACCTCCCGCACGTCGCCAGATATAACGCCGTGTGATGAACTGACGTACAACTGACATTATGACTTACTACTGCAATCTACTGCTGTAGTACTGGTGAATTACATAAGGTACCAGGTACCTGGCACCGCTCTGGACGGAAACGTATGGAGCGGTTAGTCTTCATATTTGCGCTTAACCCCGCCTTGTAATTCCGCACAGAGGGGTATATGTAGGTGTGGGTGAGCCTGTTAATTAGTTTTGTTTTTTGCAGGAGACGATATGACCGAATTACTCACCCACTGACGCCACCACCACATACCACCACCACCGCCGCCGTCACCACCACCACCGCCACCATCACCACCACCATCACCACCGCCACCACCACCGCCACCACCACCGCCGTCACCACCATCACCGCCACCACCATCGCCACCGCCACCACCACCAACATCGCCGCCGCCGCTGTATCGAACGACAATACAGGTCCTAGCCGCCCTGGTGCCGGTTATGTCGGTGGTCGGATTGATCCAACCTATCAACGCGTACGTCTACGTCGGGGACGGGGTTCTGCAGGGCTCCCAAGACTTCGTATACGAGGCGAGAGTGACTCCCGTATTTTGCGTTGTTGTTGTCACATCAGCTAGCCCATCGCCAAGAGTATATTCCGTGGCCATAGGACAGGCTCCAGTAAATCTGGATAGGAAGAAAACCTCAGGAAAGCAAACAAGCCAAGACGAGAACAGTACACATAATAATGGAAGCAGCATCGTACACCTCAAAACGAGTAAAAAAATGTGAGATCAGCGTTTTTACGTACGGAACCAGATGAAGCTTGTGCACGCACGATGGTGGGTCTCGCCAACTTTTTGCCGCGACTGTATCGTGCACTCCTGTGACGGTACGTGGTGCCGTAGAATGGTAATGAGACTTGGATCCCTGGTTTTATGTGACCTGCATGATACTGGGATTTGTTTACCGGGGCTCTTGCGCACATGTTTTGTCGGGGTGGGATCTGTATGGTACGGATCTTGCACAACATATCGTTGCGGCAAATATACCGTACGTAGGTATCACGCGGTTGATAAAATAGCGCACCCCCTCGGACGAAGTTCCAAGTAGATGGTCTCGACAACGGAGACCGTAGAACAAATACCGAGTGATGCGTCCATGGCAAGATGCTCAACGAGATCTTTCGACGAGATCTTTCGACAAGATCTATCGACGAGATATTTCGACGGGATATTTCGACGAGATCTTTCGACGAGATATTACTTTGCCAAGCCCCACGATTTTCGTTGTGTGAGTTAGCCCCCCACTTGCTTCGGTTAAACTCAGCTCGGAAACGCATCCCAGGGGTAATGCGGTAGATGATTTAGAGTAGATCGTGATCTGTCTGTTGAGTGAGTGAGTAGTTTAGTAGAGCTCACCACTTATTCGAGAAAATGAGAGACTAACCCTATACATGCAATGGTTGATTCGGTCTGATTGGCTTTCGGTTAGGCTTAGGGTTCGCTGTTTTCGTCTCGTACACAGTGACCCCTACCCCCCTGACTAGTTTCTCGAACAAGTGGTATGCTACCCTCGAATGGCTGGAATGGTTGACATCTTGGGTGGCGCTGACTGACGCGGGTTGTCACTGATCGACGTGGACCCATCTTGAAATTTGCACAACTTCGGAGAGATCAAACATTTCCTGTAAATTATCAAGGTCCTAACCTGCCGTTCTGAGGTGTTGTGGCGGGACCTGTGTCGTACAGATCCAACCCAGGAAGCCTGTGCGAGATCATGCAGATTGTTCGGCTTCCACCCAGCAACATGAGCTATACTGTAGATCACGCAGATCAGGAATATACCTGCCCTGAAAGATCTATACTATTAGGTGGGAGCCGGTGTGTGGATATTTGCAGGGCTAATATACTTGGAAATACGGTGGTGTACATAAGATAAACGATTGCAGTAGTAGCGAATGGATTAAAGTTGTGTAATATCATGTTTGTATTATTCACAGTAGATGTGGCGTTTTGTCGACATAAGCTCCCTTAGCCCCCCCCCCCCCCCTCTTCCGTCTCGAAAGGGATGCGTGGTCAATGGTCAAATGACTAAGGCCAGCAACAAAGGAGTATGCCCCCCCCCCCCCCCCTCTTCCCCATGGTCCATACTACTACGGCCATGCATGACAATGAGCCCCCCCCACCCCCCTCCGCCTGGTCGGTGAAAACTCGACGTGCTCCGTCCCAGCATTGTAGGGATGCGGGGGTCTGTGGTCATAGGACTATTATGTATACTATTGAGTACCCCCCCCCCCCCCCCCCCCCCCTGTATTATATACCTGGCATATAGGTTGGGTTGGCGTCGGTTGGCGACGACGCTGTAAATCACACTTCTCACTGCGCGAGCTAGCCAGGGTACCGTTTTTTTTTTTGTTTTTTTTTCTGGCGGTTACCGCGGCTGGCGGTCGAGTTGGATAATTTTTATGCGGGGAGAACCTTTTCTCCATACAAGGAGGATGGTCGTATCACGTAGTGTGTATATGATGAGGCACCCACGAGGCAGTTACATAGTAAACCCATTGCTGTCTCTGGAAGTGGCCACACCAGATATTAATCAATTCATTGATGCTGTCATCCATGTGCAGGAAAATCCGCCTCTAAAGCGGTTGTTAGTAGGATGCAGCTTACCCTTCATGAGATTCGCCGGACACCTCACGGCGCTTCGCGCTTGGTGCAAGCAATGTCTGCCTGGTCGGTGAAAACCCGACGTGCTCCGTCCCGGCATTGTAGGGATGCGAGGGTCTATGGTCATACCGCTACGGCCATGCATGATAATGAGTACCCCCCCCCCTCCATCCCGCGCGCCCCTCACTCCTACGCGGATTCATCCCATACAGGCGCTCACCATGGCGTTCAGCGCATCTGCTGGCGCGGGGTACATTGTCTCGCGCCATTACTTGGGCACCGACATTACCCTGCTGGATGTTTGGGTGGGCATAGCGATCATGCAGGCAAGTCGCGCCGTTACTTTCTCTATCCGGCACTGGCTGGACCCGAGGGGACCCTTGGCGGTGGGGAAGGCGTTGAGGGGGGCGGGGGAGGAGGGTATGGTGGGGACGGAGGAGGACGAGGAGGAGGGGGGTTTGAGGGGGGGCGGGAGAGGACAACAGCACCAACGACCACAACAGGAGGAGCAACAACACAGCAGCAGCAGCAGCAGCAACAACAACAACAATAACAGTCCCCTGTCTTGAATGCATCGGTCAGACGTGGTCGAAACGTGCACGATATGAAGAAGCGCGTGTGATGTACGGCAGAAATTTTGCTGGAATTTTGGAAAATTGGTGGCGTTCCCTTTTTTGCCGAATTTTGGTGTCAGCCCTTAATCGTGTGACGGTAAGCGAATTCAGCCCCCCGCCCCTTACTGTTACAACTCGGATCGTAAAAAAATCAAGAGAACGCATAAAAATGATTAGGGCGAAACGATTGGGCACGACCTCAGGCGCGTGACGTGCGGCGGAAATTTGAATATCGCGTTCGCATTTTCGACCGAGTTTGTTTTTGGCCGTCACTCCTGACAGTACGCGAATTGGGCCCCCACATATTGATGGGCCGGAGGGGGGTGTACTCATGTACTCATGTCGTGCATGGCCGCAGTCGTATGGTCATAGACCCTCGCATCCCTACAATGCCGGGACGGAGCACGTCGGGTTTTCACCGATTAGGCAGACATTGCTTGCACCAAGCGCGAAGCGAAACATGAGGTGTCCGGGGTGAGTCACTTAAAGGGTGACCTGCATCCTACTAGGACCCGCTTGTGAGGCGGACGTTCCTGCATATGGATGACAGCATCGAGAAAAGTGATGGGAGGGGGGGGGGGGGGGGGGTTGAGGTCAGAAAGACGACGACAGCAAGCAGCTTTCTTTTGAGCCGGCATCTGCTAATTTCGTGGTTCGTTAGGAATTCCCCCCCCGGAGTTACGTTTGAAGGACAGCATTTATGTGTCCCGATTGGTTGATTGACCTCCGTCGGGATTGGATGGGCAGGGGTGGGGCGTAGGGAGCGCCAAAAATAAGGGCGATGTTGCTGTCGTTGGTCTATATTTTTTGCAAACCACTGGACACGAGTTGAAGTGTGCCCGCCGGAATTTACCGGCACGGCTGTTGGCACGACGATCAATTGTTCTGGGGTGGAGTGGGTCGCTTGGCTCCACCCCCACCGCGCTGTTTTCTGTTCGTGCCCTACCGCTCACTCCCGGCGCGGTTGTAGTGGCCCTGGCTTGTAGCAGGCGTTCGAGCCATGGCCATTTCGAAGCTTGTAGATCGACATCGTGTGTGTCTTTGTCGGTATGCTCTGTATTTATGTGTGCGCCGCTACCTGATAGGCCCTGGCATTGATGCGCTCCAGTGCACGGTTCGGTTTTTTTGCACAGCATGGAGAGGGACAAAATCCTAACCCTGGTAAGTTTCGACTGAAACCCGGGGGGGGGGGGTCTACAGTGTACGTATGGATACCACCGTACAGTACGGTGCGTACACCATCTATTATGATGGGGCAACGATTACACGTTGCTGACGTTCGCTGCATTTTTTGCGTTGTTTTTCGGTACTAAAGCGTATACCACTCTGTCATAATTTGAAAGAAACCTTTCGACATATATACCGTAGAACACGGGTGATAAAAAAACACACCCCAGGAAAGATTTTCCGACTCCGATTTTCTCCTAGGCAAGGAAGTTACACACAACGATGAGACACACCGCTCGGCGTTTACACCCTGCCCGCTATCGAGAAAACCAGCTTGGAATTTCGTCTGAGGCGGTGTGTTATTTTGTCACCCAGGTGATACGGTAATATTGTGACCATAACAACGGCCCTTACGTTTCCGGATAGAGTGGTACGTACCACGACCGTACAAGTACGTGCACCATCAATCTGGTGGGGCGACGATTACACACCATAGTTGACGCTAGCGTGTTGTTTATTTTTTTCTTTTTCTGTTTTTTTCACGAGCCGCTGTCTCGCTTTATCAGAGGTGGCGGTAGTCAGCCTCTGCCTAGCTACTGCTGTACCCTCCTATCTTCGCCACGGCAACAGGTGAACACGATGATGAGTATCCCCGGTTTGCGTTTTTTTTGTATGTACCGGGTCGTGTGTGACCATTCCTGGCGTGCAACGACTGTGGGCAGCAGCGAAGTAAAATGCGCCAAGAAAGGACTCTATGTGCCTCTGCTGTTCGTTGGGGAAGACAGAAATCAACTGCAAACGTCTCTGCCGTGTACAGGGCGGGAGGAAACTTGAAACGCTCTACTCGTTCGCCAACGTCTCTGCTGTGCGTTGGGAGGGGGAGAGGCGAAGTTTGGGTACGATTTGTTTAGATTAATCGAGGTTTAGGTACAGTTTAGATGGAAAAAAAAGGGGAACACCCCTGGCCCCCAGTGGCTGCGAAGGGAACTAAAACGGCGCTGCTACCTCGGGGCACGGTGCAGGTTCATGCGGAGCCCTAAGCGTCTTGAGAAGCCGGGCCGCCGTAAGTAGAACCCGGTGGCTGCTGGATTTAACCCACTAGCCGAGGGGTATCTACCAGACATTGTTTATTTTACGAACGTGCTCCATTATGGAGTGCCTATCTATTCGGCTATTTAGTTGGTACGCCCTTGGCAAGGTGGTAGCACAGGCTTGCGCTGGTGACAGTGGTTATCCACCTGGCTGGCGTTTGGAAACCAAAGAAGATGCTTCAGGTTGAAAGTTGCCGCTTGTGGGCGGAAGGCTGAAGAAGAAAGGGAGAAATAGGGTGAAGGTGAGTGATCGAAGTGGACACGGCCCCGTCACTTGATCATCGCGGCGGAGCAATGCCCACGATACGGACCGATGTACTCGACGGGCTGCTGCACTGGCAGTCCGTCCTATGTTAACTTTCTATGCATCGCTACTTAGCACCGTCCCCAGTATCGATACTGACGGTAGTCTGACCTCACAACTCGAACGTGAATGTACCGCACTACTCGCGCGTAATCCCGCAGCATGCTTGGTGCCGTTACTTGTACGTGCTACCTTGTACTCCAAAGCAATACGTAGATCGACCTCATAACGCTGACTGTTATCCTTCTGCCTTTTCAGTAGCACTCCATGCTACTGACCTTTGACTACATGGACTGTGTACTGTAGTCGCTACAGAATGTTCATCATAAGAATAGGCTGAGGTTGCATATTTCTTAACACGACCCCTGAATGGAAGTCGCGTCTGCAAATAATGCTAACGTCACAAACAAAATCGATCGTTACTTGGAAATCCTACCCTGGGGCTATCTCCTAGCTTGAAACGTTTGTGCAGTGAACTGTCGTTGCGGCGGGGGCGCTCTTTCACTGTTGAACTTACCAACTCAACGAGTATAATACATCTGAACTTGAAGCTTGTGCAGTGAATTTTCGCTGCAACTGGTGTCCTCTTTCACAGTATCAATGTTTTGTTTTGTTTTTCACTCGTGCGTAGACACTTCACTTCTGCCAGACGACATGTCGCAACCCCGAACTAATCTTGGTGCCGTCCGCAGCGATTGCACGCGGCTCCTGAGGCACTGCCGTTGCCCTTGTTCTTTGGGGCTGGCAGACCTCTGTGCTCGCAGTTTTCCCAGCCAGAGCTACAGTATCATACTCGTATATACAATGTAAAAATCTTCAGTCAAACTACTGTAGGTATTCATTTCTATTATATTAACCTCTTCGCAACATGAGAGGGAAAACAACGCGTCGAAAACACCCGAATGCTTACAGCATCTGGTCGGCCACACGAATCGTCCTGAGCTGCTGGCGTACGGGATATATAAATATTATTTACAATGTATATAGTATGTCCGAAGTGCAACGCAAAGAAGTGATACGGCACGCGAGAGAGCATGATGATCGATGCTGTTACGCGCTGTTTTCCTTGAAGGTTGATGACACATCACCCTTCTTGCTCCCCACGTCGCCAGACCTGGCTGCTCCCGCTGGCGAAAAGAATGAGAGCTGTGCAGTTTATCATGGTTTCCCCGTTTCCTGTTTCACCTAGGCGTGTTGTTGTGGAGGCGTTACTGTTGACTTAGAAGGAACCACTTGAAAAGGCAACAGAATGTCACACCAACACGCGTAATGCGTGTGAGTGATGAAGAGTAATCAGAAACCGCCTGCACAGCTGTAGGTGGGCCAGTCCCATACTACAAATCGTATCCTGTCACGTCTGTACCTACAGCTAAACCTCCGTACCCTTATACGTGGCGTCGTCGGCAGGATTTGTGTTCCAACTTAGCCGCAGGTGTTTCCTCTCGTCAACACGTCGTCTCCATAAGCCGTTTTTTTTTTCTCTTCGTGTTTTGTCACAAAAAACAAATGTATTCCCAAACGCTTCCATGGAGTGCATGGGTCGGTGAAGCAGTTCCCCGGTCGTGCGGAGCCTGTGCAACAAATTCATCCATATTTTCCCCCAGTTCTAAATCCATTGTGGGTTTAATTTCTCTTCCGGCTAAAACGAAACGGCCGTCCTTTTTCGACCGTGTTTTTTTTACCGCGTTTTGTTTGCCGCGGCTGATAAATCCCAGCTCAAGAAAGCCACACAGTCGCGCGCTCGCGGCGGTGACTTTACACATACATGTCGCCTGCCGCTGTCTGGGAAGTCTCGTGGTTCTGCGCGGTAAGCTTCCAAATCGCCTCTCTCTGCTAAAGCGTAGATGCCTCGATTAAAGACGAAATACAGAGGTCTGCATTGTCAAGACGGTCGTAAGGGCGGATAGCACTTGATTAGACATTACCGTAACCTTCCTATTTTCAAGACAACAAAAATGGTTCTCTGTTTTGTGTTGAGGCCAATGCTGTGATTTGTGAGTGTATTCATTACCGCGATTAATCCATCATTTTCCTGGATTCCTGTTGCTACTCACAATTATCACTCGTTATTTTTATACGAGCATGATATCGTACATGTCATCCGAGACCGGCACCAAGGTATGGCTCAGTATGGCTCAGCAACCCGATATTCCCCAAAAGTCCCTTGACTGGTGGGAACCCTGAAAAAGGGACGATAAACGACGGCGACTTCGCCGGACATAATAACATTTATTCGTTTTACTGTAGTGCAGTGCCAATGATACACGTTGCCGTGCTGTTTCCAAGTGTATTGCTTTATTTTATGAAGGTTCGGACGCTGCCTCGTGGAGGTCGTCAATTTTTGCAAGAATAATGAACCTGCGTTGGATCTTCCGCCCATAGAACCCCAGAAAACTAGGAAATACTAACAGTAAGAATAAAAGGAGACAACTAACAGCTCGAGCGACAAATATAGGAGAAGAACGTTTACATAGTAGCGGCATCCGTCCTAGGAATTCCAGGCTCATGATGATAACTAGAAAAACCATTCAATCCGAGGCACGATGTGTAATTTATGTCTGTGTGCTGTCACTATCCATACTGCAATACAACTTCTTCTGCACTACTATAATTGCAGGGCCGGAAGGAGGGTGGGACGGGGCTTAGTTGGTTGAGCGAAGTCCATAGGAAGAGCGTTCGCGGCGGTTCTCCGACGATCCACTCCAAACCTTCGTCCCTCCCTCCCCGTCCCCATTTCACTCATAGGCAAGACCAATTGAGTTGGTGTTTTTCAGCCGGACTGTTAGGCACCGGCAACGTTTAGAAAAAGTGTATATAGGCTACAGTGGCGACCAAGGAATTTTTTTGGCAACGTGCCGTACGCATGGCGTTCCACACACTACGAGAAAAAAAATCCAAATAAATGAGTCCGGTCCGAAATAATATATGGCATTTTTTTTTTAAAATAAATTTTGAAATACGTCAGCTGTGAGTTCGACTGATTAAATAGTTGATACTCAACTTTGCAAGCTGCGTAATACGTCTCGTCTATATTCCATTTTTACCGAATTTTTACAAGCATTGTGATAAACCGAACATTTGTAAAAGTAAATGACTGGAACGATAAGGTCCTATCTTTAATGAAGCGAAACACGCCATCTGCATCGACAACATTTAAAAAAAAATGGCCGATGAGCGAAGGTGGCCAGGTTTTAATATCCATTCTGCTCTTTGTCCTTAATTTGTATTGGTATGCGTTTTGCTGTTGAAAAAGAGATTAACAAAAAGTGTTCTTCGTCTCACGTTTTGACCCAAATTATGCTCGTGTCGCTCGAAAAGCTAAATAACCACTACGAAGTATGTTTTTATAAATGTTTGTAAAACGCCCAATTGTGACTAAACACTTGCTGGAGATGTAGATTCATGCCTAAATACGTATGGCCGCCCAGAAAACAAGGCATAGTTGGGGGCGGGGGGCATCTCACTCGAAAAAACCTACGCCAAGCGTGCTGCTTTTGTGCGCAAGCTCTCCTGCCGGGTAAACTGATTGACAATTAGTTCTGGTTTGTATATATATGCGCATATGCATGTATATGCATATAATGTTTGATATTCCGCTGATCACCACGACGATGATGATGTCGAGCCCGGTCAAAATAAACACGCACCGCTCCCCCCCAAAAATGCACCATTATGATAAAACTACAGCGCGGTGGCTTTCCTCCTAAACCAGATAAGAATTATCGTCGATAATACAAGAACATACACCCTCCTCCTCCTCCTCTCTCTACCACCACCAGTATCTGCGGCTATATCTGCGAACCGTATGCCATCCCCGTTATCGCCACACCATGCGAGACCCCCCCCCGCCCCTGTGGCACGCCAAGGCTTGAGGCCCTCCCCCCCCCCTCAGCTCGAAAGGGATGCGTGGTCAATGGTCAAATGGCTAAGGCAAGCAACGAATGAGTACGCACCCCCCCCCCCCCCCCCCCCCCCTTCCCCCATTTGACGCTGTCATCCAATGCAAGAGTCCGCTTCACAATCACTTCCTAGTTGAATGCAGCTCACTCTTCATACGACTCGCCCGACACCTCACGTTTCAGTTCGCGCTTGGTGCAAGCAATATCAACCTGGTCGGTGTAAACCCGGCGTGCTCCGTCCCGGCATTGTAGGGATGCGAGAGTCTATGGCCATACATACGACTACGGCCATGCATGACATGCGTACACCTCGGCACGCCAAGGCCGGCCCTTGTCAGCCGCCGACAAACAAACCCTCCAAATAAACCTTTTCGATTTTCCGCAGCCAACTTGATGAACCGGCTCGATCCTGCCACCCCCACCTCTCGAAACCCTCGAAGGCGGAAACTGACGGCCAGACGGACGTTTTATTCTCTTTACTGTTAGAATCAATCAATAATATCCGCCCCGTTCAACACTCACCGCTCTGTTCAGCGCTCTCCCGAGCGCGTCTCTCTCTCGCTCGCGGACAGGTACGTGTAAACACACGGTGGTGGTGGTGGTGTTGGTGATGATCACGTAAGCAGAATTCACTCTGTCCGAAAAAACGGTAAGAACATTTCGGCACCCCTACCTAATACGTACCCAAAACGATGCTTACATTCCCGGACAGAAAAGGACCTTAGGGTGTTTCGTCATGCCCTACCGGTCCTCACATTTGCCGGACAGAGCGGAATATGTGGCAAAAGCGCCCGAATCTATCCTGCATGGAAGGATGTAGTTAGATCTCTCTCGTCGCAGACAGCTAGAGCCGCATTCATCCATGAAACAAACTCATCCCGAAAAAAGAAAAAAAGAAAAAGCGGCTTAGTATTCCTACGAGTACGGCTGCTCTGCTGTAGAAGTAGTAGCACAAAACATCGCTACCTTACCCAAAGCCGCCGTGCCCCCCCAGCAAGGCTGTAGTGCGTAGTAGTAGCGCATGGCACCGTTACCCTATGAGAGGTCGAAATGCCGCGGGCGAGGCCCATTTCAAGAACAGTAAGCAAAGGTGTACATAAGTCCGGGCCTGCTCGCTCAAACAGACCAGAAGATTGGTGGGAACATCCATCCGGGTCCGCTCGCTCTAACATACCAGCAGAAGATGGAAAAATCCGGGTCCGTTCGCTCTAACAGACCAGAAGAAGATGAACGAAAAAATGGGATGTGCGATGCTCAGCTCGAACTAGAGCAAACACGCAAAAAACCTACCAGAAAAGATGGTACTATTTTGCCAAGCGCGGATCAAGGAAGCGAAGGGAAAAACAGCGCGCTCGCAAGCCGGCACAGCAAAAAAATGAAAGAAAAAAAAAATGGTACAATCCAAAGGAAACAGAAAAAAGAAACAACTACATAAAAAGCTACAAACAGAAGGCTACAAAAAAAAAAATACAAGACAGAAACGGAAACACACTCATAATACAAGTACAACCGGGCGCACAACTACTATCGTTAGCCCTTAACCCCTCTAGGACTGTACTCCCACCGCGGGGACAAAACACTTGGAATTAGAGTCAGGTCTAGGTACATGTACAGTGCAGCACTAAAAGGGTTAACAACGTCGTTGGTGAAGAGTACCAGCTAGAAATACATCAGGTGGTGTATGTGTCTAATCAAAAGGGGTCCACTGATACGGGAAACAATCGGCCGAAAAACAAGAAGAAGAAAAAAAAAGAGCGTTGAGAAAGGGGGCAAAGCGCTCTGAACGTCCCGCCCCGCCCATCCCCGCCCCTTTCCGCTCGCCCCGCCCCGAGCGCCCGAAGCAAAATGCTATTGCAACTCCCGCCGACTATATAACTACGTACAAAAAACGCGCTTGACCCCCGACAGAAGAAGCGAAAAGAAAGAAATCATCCCGAGCTACCATACCACCACCACAAAAGTGACACCCGAAGTGCAAAAGTGACACCCGAAGTGCATAACCACCACCCACAAAAGTGCCACCCGAATTATCATACAAGGAAACCAAAAAAATGCTAGAAGAGACGGGACAGCACGCGCGCACCACGCCGTCAGCATTGGTGGAGAGGTCGGGTGCGGGGGACAACGCGACGACGTGCAAACGTGTTCACAATCGTTCGGGCTTTTGTTTTGTGTCGGCCAAAAATCGTTTAAGGCCAACTAAAGCCACAAAACCAACGAAAAAACGAAACCAAAACTAACCGACCGGCTTATTAGCCACAGACCGAATCAGCCAACCACCCCCCAATCGACAAAGAAAATGGGAACCGAGGTCGATCACCAAAGTGAGGGGGGGGGGGATCGATGTGTCGTGGTGAGTGCATGCATCCATCCAAATCTCCACAAACTCCGAGCAATTCGGTGGAGACCTGAGCAGGCGAATACATGCATGATATCTGGCGGGCCCTCAAATGGCGTGATTATCAAAACATAATGCCTTACCTACCTCCGTACAAGCCCTTCCCCTCGCGTACTTGCGCGACGCACGAAGATGCCGCTCAAGCTCCTACTCGCACACGCAAAGAATAATCTCATAGGCGAGTGGTGGCCGCTGGGTGGCCTGCAGCACTCAACGGTACAATTCAATAATGCCAAACGATCGACTGACCTCCCTCACCTCCTCCCTCTCTAACAACCACCAAGACTCTTCGCTTCTCACACGAAGATCAAGACCAGAGAACACGTGACTTCACCAGATTACTCCCCCCCGTCCCCCCCCGTCCCGCCCCTCCGCCTAACTAAGAGGGGGAAAACACGACACCAACCCCAATTAACACGCACAACAACAAGCGGAAACCCCCCAGGGTCCGCGCAACCACCCCCATCCCGACCCTTCCCCTCCCCTCCCCTCTTAGGGAGTAATGTACGAACCCGTGCCCGATATAAATTCAAACACCGCCTCCCGTCCTAAATGGAAAATGGAAAACAGAATGGAACAAGACATAGTAGACAGCACCAAGACAAGGAGCGGCTGGAAACATTGCAGGGCACTTCTTACTTTCTACCGCGCCTGAAAATTTCGAAACATAAACGGGGCAAAGCAATAGTACACAGGGCGCGCTCGCTGCGTGTGCCTATGCGCATCACACAGAGGCGAAAAAATCCCCTCAACAAATATATCCTTAAGTCCAACCAACCTCCGGGGGGAACTTCCCCCCAGAAAAAAATACTTTTTTTTTGTATCTGTTCATTCAGACAACAGCACAAAAGAGGGCGTAGGCGCAAACATACACTAAAACAGTATGGATGGACAACATGAAATCCCCCTCCCGCCTCGCCCTATCCCACCCTTGTCTTCCCCCCCCTCCCCCCTCCCTCTCTCCGTACCTACCAGGAAAAAACAAACTTGTCCACCCATACTCTCTTTTCTTTTAATTATTGTTCCCGGAACATGCACGCGATGAACACGCCACCTATACAAAGTTCGAGACTAACCACGCCACGCTCGAAGCCGTGATGCCAATTTTGGGTACACCGCGTGGCGGGACTCATCAATCAAAAGAGGCACAAAACACATTTAAAAAGCGAGGGACGCCAGGGTTCAACACACCGGTAAAAAACTGTCCGCGAGAGGGGAACGGAGAAAAACAAAAGAGGCAAGCTGTACTGCTGCACTTTATTCGTCCGACCCCCCCAAGTAAGACAAAGCCGCGGTGCGGTTGCCCCCCCCCCTGCCCCGAAAAAACACGCGTGTAAGCGCATACAATACACACATAAAAAAGGAAGGGCTGACTGACACGGCAGCCGAAATAGACCAGGAACACAACACCCTGTAGACTAGCACAGCTCACTACGCACGACAATTAGGCGAACTACACTCAAGGCACACACACTAACAAAAGACCGTCCGATTTCAGGATCCACCAGCGGCCGAAAAACACCCCCCCCCCCCCCCCCCCCCCCCCCCCCCTCCCCCACCTCCCTTTCCCCTGAACAGATTGTGCGAGCGGAGTCAGGCCAATTTAGGAGTATGACACCAATTCATGGCACGTCCTGTTCTCTACTCGATGACCCACTAAACCAATTTGACGCACGTCCTTGGGATACCGACGCCCACCCACCGCCCACCGCCCGCCGCGCGAAGGCTCATGCTTAGCCGAGGGGATCAGGACGGGCGAAGGCAAGAGCGTACAACAAAACAACCAAGCAACCAACAAATTAACCAACCAATCTACCCACCAACCCACCACTCACCACCATCCAAATGACCGACCGACCGACTGATCAACCTACCAACGGACCGACCGAACAGCCAGCAGACGGCCCAACCGATCGACCGGCCGGCCGACCAACCAACCGACCAGTCAACCAAAGGACCGACCAACCTACCGACGGACCGACCAGTTGACCAACCGACGGACCGACCAGTTGACCAACCGACCGATCGACCACCAGACAGACCGACCAACCAACCTATCTACCAACCAACCAACACACAAAAAAAACACATTTCATAATAACTTGCGGGCGAAAAAAAGCCCAGACTGACCCCCGAAAGCGCACAACGCGCGACAAAAGGCCGGTCTATGTCCCGCAAACTAAAATATCGTGACGACCGTTCCAAAATGGCAAAAATTCCGGTAAACATTTTTCGCCGCCAACTCCGTCGGCGACCGACCCGAAACCATGGTCCCCCAAAAGCCTCCCCAGTCCGGTAGCAACGCGTGGGTTGAGGATGACATCGCGAGTGTGTGACTAATATACCCCCCAACCCGCCTCCCGTCCCCCCAGTGCGGCTTCCCAGATAATGGAAACCTTGTGTTTTTTTTTTACGTGTCGTGTAACGAAAAACAAAACTCGTACATATCATCGTTGTACGCATTTATTCACCCTCCCTCCCCCTCATCGCCCTGCGGTCCTACACGCCTGCGCCTCTTTTTGACCCTTTCCCTTCCCATCTTGTAATCACATAATCAACACCATAATCACACAACCACAGGCAAACAAAAAGAACAAGATATAGATACATGCACCATGGAGGCACACCCCCCCCCTCCCCCCCAGAGGCACGGCCAAAGGCGCAGGAAGACACGCAGTCTTGCTTCGAAACCCCATGCACTGCTATGCTGTTCGGGGACCACGCCTGCGAGAGAGCTTTTACCATCTTGGATCATTGGTGGATTCACGATCTTGGGTCTCCGTGCATTCACATCCTTGATCTTTGTTGGATTGACGATCTTGGATCTTTGGTGGATTCACGACCTTGGATCTCGATGGATTCACGATCTTGGATCTTGGTGGATTCGCGATCTTGGATCTTTTTGGATTCACAGTTTTGGATCTTTGTGGATTCTCTGCGGATGCACCATGTTGGATCTTCGTGGATTCACGATCTTGGATCTTTCGTGGTGGATTCACGATCTTGAATCTTGGTTGAACTGGCGTCGACCGCCCCCCGCCGGCTGCTGCATACCCGCGGGGTGACGTATCCAAATCGTGCCCTTCTCTACTCGGCTTCCGTCCCCGTCGACCCCGTCCAAACCGCCTGCGGGGTTTCGGCCACTCCCTGTGGGACTGTTTCGAACGTTCCACCCCAACTGGTCAACCTTGCGGGACAGGGGGGGCGGGAAGGCGGGAGGGGGCGCACGGGTGGCGGTGGCCGTGTGGGTGGGGGTGGGGTGTCACTCATTGTCATGTTGTTGCTGTTGTTCTTGTTGTTCTCGCATTAACTTATCGCCGAAAATCTGGTCCGGGGTCACAGGACAAGCTCAAACATGCAGAACAATACCTCAGGGAAATAAAAAATAAACAATACAAAGCAGTACGATAAGCAGTACGATACTGGTAAATCATAACCGAAGCATACCGTACACCACGCATAGCCGTAGTCGGGTGGGCGGCCATAGACCCTTGCATGAGTGGGGGTAGGAGTGGGGGGGGCGATAAAAACACCCCGGGGAGCCGTACAAAAAGAAAGAAAAAAAAAAGACGGCGAAACCGAACGAATACAAAAACAAACGAAGAAACAGGCGAAAAAAAAGACACGCGAAAACCAAAAAAAGAAACCAAAAAAAAACTGGAAACAACTTAAATACAAAATATTTAATACAGCAAAACAACAACAACAACAACAACAACAACAACAACGAAAAGACGACAAAGAAAAAAAAACAAAATAAAAGGGCCGGACGAAAATATGAAAAATCCCGGAGGGCATAACAGCGCCAGGTATATGCTCACCGAGGACGAGGAAGAAGAAACCTGCTGCTCAGAAGGGAAAAGGGGGGGCATCTTAGTTCCGCGCCAACGCAAAGCCTGCTGCTGATCGCGCCGACCCTCCGCGGCGCCATCATCCCCACCGCCACCGCTCGCCGAGCCGGCAGCCGCCGACCCAGTCGTGGGCGCCCCCCCATAATACTGAGGGTAGTCTCTCGACATCCCCTGCTCGCCCCCGTCGTTCCTGCCACCTCCACCTCCACATCCACCCGCGCCCCCAGTACCAGCTCCGGCTCCGGCCGCCGCCCGCCGTTGCCCTTCCTGCTGCTGCTGCTGTGGCTGCTGCTGCTGGGGACCACCCCCACGCTCAGCGCTCGCACTTTCTCCGCGCCTCTTCCCGCCACCACCTCCTCCTCCATCACCACCACCGCCGCCACTAGCGCCGCTGCCACCGCTGCCGCCATTGCTTCCGCTCCGCCCGCCGATGCCCGTGAGACTCGAGGAGGACGTCGTTGCGCCGCCTGCACCGGTGGCGGCTGCTGCGGCTGCTGCTGCTGCCGCCGCCGCCGCCGCGGCCGCTGCAGCCGCCCCCGCGACCGGCCCCGCCGGAAGCCCCGTCTGGGCGTTCTTCTTCGGGGACGGCCCGTTTGCGGAGGCTGCGTCATCGCTGAGGATGTGGGGGGGTGTGCCCGGCTCGGCCACCACAGGCAGGGCTGAAGGGTGCGGGTTCATCTGGTGCTGGTTGTGGCTATGCTGTTCCTGGTGCCTGCTGGCACCGGCACTGCCGCCGCCGCCGCTGCTGTTACCGTTCCCGCTTCCGCTTCCACGTGCGTGGTGATACTGCGGCGTCTGCTGCTGCTGCGAATGGTAGGAGGGTGGCGGTGGCGGTGCAGGCTGGTGGCTGCGCGGCTGGGGAAGGCTAGGGTACGTCGAACCCCCGCCGCTGCCGCCTCCACCGTTGCGGAACTCCGCTAGGACCGGCGCGAGGACGTTCAGATCAACGGATCTGTTTTTTCAATGTTTTTTCGTTGCGGTGCGCACGGAAGGGAGGGGGGGGGGGCGGGGGGGGGGGGGGTCGCTTTTCACTAGGATAGGGCGTTAAACATCGCAGACAACAAAAACTGTTGCTAGGACTCGAGCATGCGGCCTCTCCCGCCCGTTTTTAAGTCTACTACGTACCCCCTCCCCCCTATCTCCACTACATAACCCCCTGCTCCGAACTCCTCCTCCCTCTCCTCCATGCCCCCTTCCCCCCTCCCGTCCTGTCCCGTCCGCCCCCCCCCCCCCCCCCCCCCCCCCCCCCCCCCCCCCCCCCCCCCTCCCCCTTCTCCCCATCTCTCCACCCCTCCCCACCCCCTTCCCCCTCCTTACTCCCCTCGAGTACCCCCCCCCCCCCCCTGCGGTGATTAGCCTCGGAAGGGATGCGGGCCAACGGTTTCACAACGAACGCAAGCAACAAATGAGCACGCCCCCCCCTCCCCCCCCCCTCCCCCCCCCCCGTTACGACCTTCTGGTTCTGTTGGTCGTGAAAGCTGACAGATTTTGACTGCTTGATTTTTTTTCGTGCAGTCGACAACAGCATCAACACATTTGGGATGCTCGTTTTCATGATTCTGCACCTGCACGTACATCCGCCGCCAATCTTCGTACGACGCGTGTTTTGCCTTACAGAGGCAGCACCTAACGTTTTTTGGGCTGATAGGTATTTCCAACGATTTTGGGATTAAGGAGCCCGGTCAGTCAAAGAAATATTTCGGCAAGATAAAAAAGCTACCCCGATCGCAGCACGCCTCCTGCGAACTCCCCGCGTTTCTCACCCGCTGCTGCAGCCGCGAATGTGACGTCGGTTGCTCCCTCCGAAGCTCCCGCCGAAGCTCCCCCCGCTGCCGAATCCCGATATCGGCACGCTGTACCCTTGGCCATCGACCGCTCCCAGCGGCTGGAGGAACATGCTCCCGTGCGAACCCCTACAAAAAAAAATCCCGCGTCCGAACGTGTTCGCGTGGAAAACTTTAGCGATGACGCTGGCTTCAAGACTTGGCGTCAGGGTTAAGAGTTAGGCTTATCTTTAGCGTTGGGGTTCGAGTGTTTCGGTGCGTCGGGGCTAGGGTAGGGGGTCGCTTTTTTTTTTTTTTGCGTGGGCGTTGCTTGCGTTAGAATCAGCGCTAAGAGCTGGCGTTTGGGTAAAAGCGCTAGCGTTAGCGTGGGGGCTAGGAGCTTTTTCGGTGTTGAGGCTGGGGGAGATTTTTTTTTTTTTTTTTTTTAGAGCGGGCGTTAGTAGCAGCTTCAGCACTGGCGTAGAGAGTAGGCGCTACGGCTAGAGTTAGTGTCAGCGTCCGTGTTAGGGGTGGGATTACTTTTTCCGGAGTTGGGGCTAAGGCAGAGGTAGTCTTTTTGTTTTTCGCGTGGGCGCCGATTGGCGCTAGCTTGAAGAGCTATAGCCCATCAAGACAAAGTTGCTGCCTGTCAAAAGGGGGTTTCCACAGGTGCCGTCTCCTGACATGGGTGGGGGTAGCGATAGCGGTGGGGGTGGGCGTTAGTGTTGCAGCTGGTGTTGACCGTCCTCACACACCTTCCATTTCCATCCCCACGCCCCCCCGCGCTAGCGCTCGCGGCGCTGCTGCCGCTACCGCCGCCGCCGCTTCCCAGCGAGTAGTGGTGCGAGAAGCAATCGGTGTTCGGGTCGAAGGAGGCATGTCTGCGGTGCCCTCGTGGCGCGACCGTCATGGGCTCCTTCGTAGGAAGGGGGAACAGAAGCTGCGACCCCCCCCCCCCCCTCCTCCCCCAATGTCTTCCTCCGTAGCGTAGCCCTGATGTAATGTGAGAGGGCGGTGGGTAAAGGGAGAAGTGGTGTGCGCGAGACGGAGGGGCGGGCGGGGAGCGGGGGGGAGGAGGAGGAGGAGGAGGAGGAGGAGGGGAGGGCGGGGGAAAAGGCGAATGCGAGGGGAGAGACTTGAGAAATAAGATACAAAAGACACAGAAACATACGACGCAAAGGAACATACAGCCACTGCCACAAGTCCAGACACCCCCCAACCCCGACCCCCACCCTCAACCCCCCCCCACACACGTTCCATGTCCACCACAAAAACCCAAAGCTTGAAAACGAAACAGCCCAAAGTTAAAAGTGCTACCAATATTGCACCCGCCTAACCCTGCGACCACTCCTACCTCACCCCCCCTCCTCCCCACCACCGCGAACACTCACATAAGACGGGGCGCGAGAGGCCCCCACCCCTCCGCCTCCCTCCGAAATGGAACTCCCAATCCCACCGCCGCTGCCACCATCCCCTGTCCCCACCCCCCCCCCGGCCTCTTCGCCTACCACTTCCGGGCGCAGGAAAGGGCGAGAAAATTCCTGCGTTCAGAACGTTCCCCGAGGATCCCCGGTCCCCCCCTCCTCCGCCTCCGCGCCCTCCCGAGCCTCCAGCGGCGGCGGACACAGTTCCTACCGCGGTCTCCATGTCGCCGGGGTACATCGCTACGCCGCGCTTAAGGCCGTTCGGACCGAAGCACGACTCCGCGCCCCCTCCCCCCGTCCCTGCTCCCGCTCCCGCCCCTCCCCGGCGCTTCTCCTCTTCTCCGCCGGCCAAGAGGCCACTGGTACGGTACCCACCACCGCCGCTGCTACCGCCGCCGTTGCCATCTCCGTACGGGTTCGGGGGGCGGCAGGCCGCGCGCGTCGCTGCGCCCTCTGGAGTGCGCGCCGCCGGTGACAGCCGGGGAGGTACCGGAAGTGGCAGCAGCGGCGGCGGACGAAGAGGCAGAGGGCATCGAGCGCACCATGCGCGAAGCGCCGCCCCTCCCCCCCGAGGACGACACGGCTATATCGAGCGAGGTCAGCTCCTCCGACGTTATCGGCGGCGGCGAGCTGACGTTCGCGCCGAGGCTGCTACCGCCGCCGCCGCCGCCGCCGTGAGCGTTCCCATGAGGACTACCGTAGCCCGAGCGTGACGAAGGCGTCGACCCAACCCCCCCCCTCCCGCCGGTGATACCAACAGCCGCGTTGCTCGACAAAACCCCAGACACGCGCGAAGTCGCAGCCGAAGCCACGCCCCCCCCCCCCTTCCTCCTCCCACCGACCCCGCCAACTCCCGAGTCAACCGCTGCCGCCACGCCCTTCCCGAACGCGCCGCCGCTAGGCCGGCTCAGACGCTCGACCTTGGGCGTAGCGCTAGCGGCCACGCCGCCTCCCGTCTGCCCCAAGAGCCTAGCCGGCTCGGCCCCGCCCGAAGGGGACGCCAAGGGTGAGGTGGTCCGTGCCCTCGAACCTGGGGGGAAGCCGATGGCGGCCCTCTGGGGGACGCGAGAGTGAGCGGACGCAAGAATGGTGGCAGCCGAGGTGGGAGGGAAGGCGGGGGTGAGGGGAGTGGGTGGGGGTCGACGTAGGGGTAGTGGGGGTTGGGTAGAGATGGAAGAGGGGCGGGGTGTGGCCGGGGGCGGGTGTGGGTGGGGCGGATGACCAAGTGGGTGGGGGGGGGGGAATGGGGGTACTCAGGGTCGATCTTAACGAGGACTGTTTTTCAGTTTTTTTTCAGTATTTTCCCGAAGTTTCGGTATTTCTCTCATGCACGATTACGACCATCCATGACACGAGGGTCGCGATCTTAACGAGGACTGTTTTTCAGTTTTTCAAGAAATACCGAAACTTTGATGAAAATACTGAAAACAACTGAAAAACAGTCCTCGTTAAGATCGACCCTCGTGTCATGGATGACCGCAATCGTGCATGACCACAGACCCTCGCAATCCCCAAACATGCCGAGACGGAACCCGTCGAATTTTTAAACGACCACGCAAGACATTGCTCGCACCCAGCGCGAACCGAAATGTCAGGTGGTTCGGCGAGTCGCATGAAGGGTGAGCTGATGAGCAAGTCTCCTCAGAACCGCTTGTGTGGCGGACGTGTTGTGGGAGGGAAGGTGGGGGAGGGGTGAGGGTGGGGTGGAGTGGAAGTGGGATGAGGGATGGATGATGGGGTGGGGGAAGTGGGTGTGGGTCGGGGTATAGGTGTGAACCCGAAGTGAATCGGGGTTGGGGTGGGAGGGGGGCGTAGGTCGGGGGGGGGGGGGGGGGTCCTGGGAAGGGAACGGGAAAGGGGGGGTGGAGTGGGAGGGGGGGTAGGAAAGTGCGTGGGGATGGGAGGGGGTAGGGGTAAAGGTGGAAACAGAGTGGGGCTGGGGGTGGGTGAGGGTGGGAGCAGGGGTGGGATCCGGGTGGGGATGGTGGGGCGACGGAAGGTGGGGCCGGGGGGGGGGGGGGAAGTCGGTGGGAGTGGAGTGGAGGTGATGGAGGCGGGACGAAGGGTGGGTAGCGAGGCAGGGGCGGAGAAAGTTATGTAGGTTGGGACGAGGACGGGGGCGTGGAGGAGGGGGGAGAGGGGGGGGGGGGGGGGGTGCTATGAAAAGTAGGAACACGGAGGGTGCGGAAAGGTAAATCGCATCGGGAAAAAAAAAACCCGTCTGGGCACAAGAACAAAACAAACTTGCTCGAGACAAGATACGGGCAAATCAAACTCCTTGCACACCCCTCCCTCCTCTTCTCTATGCCAAGCCCGCCGCAAGCGCGCTACATACTGCAGTGTCCCCCCCCCCCCCCCCCCGTCTCCCCGTCCCTCCCTCCCTCCCTCCCTTCCGCTCTCGCACCTGAGGCCGCCGCTTGATCCCGGCGCGCTTCGCCGCGCCCACCCCACCCCCTCCGGCTGCCGATAGAAACCCAGAGGGCACCTGCGAGGCCGCTAAGGCTTCCTCTTTCGCAACGACAACGCGCCCTCCGTTTCCGCGCTTGGCCGAACCACCGGGACCTTTCAAGCCGCCGACACTACCAGCAGCGGTGGCGTTAAGCTGACTGAGAAGTTTCGCGTTGGATGACCGCTTCGCGACGTGACTGGCGTGGGCGAGGGCTCGGTCCGACGACCGGCGCGCAGTCTTGGTGTTGGTTTTGGCGTTAGGAGTGGGGACGGGGACGGGGGAGGGGACGGGGACGGGGTGGGTGAGTGGGGATGGGGGGTGGGGGCAAGTGATAGTGTTGGTTGTGGTGGGTGGGGGGGGAATTGGTGGTGGGAGCGCGCGGGGGGGGGGGGGGGGGGGGGGGGGGGGAGGCCGTACTCATTTGTTGCTTGAATTTTTCGCCACATCAACTCTGATAACTCCACACACAGGGCGCCCGATGAGGTGCGGTTTAGACCATGACGCCTCCGTGAAGGCATTTTGACTTTTGACCACGGATCCCTTTGGAGACGGAGCACCGTTCCTACTTCTCTAATAGAGACGCCACCTCCAACATTTGGGCGCTCATTACATTGTTTCCATATTTTACATAGATACGTTTTGCGATTCTTATCCCCTTCCAGTGTGTGTGTGTGGGGGGGGGGGGGGGTGTACTCGATACAATACATGCTTCTTTTTTTTTGGGGGGGGGGGGGGGGGGGGGGGGGATGGGGAGGGGGGGGTTGGGCGTTGGTGGTGGTGGTGGTGGTGGTGGTGGCGGTGGTGGCGGCTGCGGTGGCGGTGGTGGCGGCTGCGGTGGCCGCGATAGAGAAATCACAGCACCTACTGTAAGTTTGGCGGAGAGGGTACAGTACCCAAAATCGGTAGAGAGGGCACAGTACCTAACCTTTGCACAGCGGGCAAAATCACCTACGTTCGCACAGGGAGTACAGCATCTAAGGGAAAGTAGAGGGGGCACAGGACCAGAGGGGGGTACAGCGCCTCCATTTTCTCGGGCGCCTCGCATGGAGAGCTCTCCACATTCGCCGGCTTTGAAACAAACCAAACGAAGCACTCGATGCACAATGCCGTGGTTACATGATCCGGGAACCGAGCGGGGGGGCTGTCGCAGGTGCGGGGGGGTTTGTGGGAGAGGGGCTCCTATTGGTCATGTTAGACGGCGGGTCAAAAACAAAAAGAGTGAGCTATAGATGCGCTGCTACACCGGGAAGGCAAAGGGTAACCCTGAGCCAAGCGGTACCTTGGAAGACAGCCACTCCTCGAGGTGCAACGTGCAGAAACGGCTCTTCTTCTCCGGCGTCTCGTACACGCGCAACTCCTGCGGGGGGGGCAATGGCCATGGCAACGGTAGCGGCAACGGCGGAGGTAACGTCAGCGACAACAACAGCGGTGACAGTAACATGGACGGAAGACATGGCGGGTAACACTAGCACCAAAACCCGCGGCAACGACACAGCGTCAACAGCAGTGGTTAACAGTAGTGACATGAACGGTAGACACAGCGGGTAACGACAGCGGTAACGACGGCCAAAGCAGCGGCCAACAGTAAAAAGGAAATGACAGCGGTAACGGGCAACGACACCGGCAAACATAGCGGGTAACGACAGCGGTAACGGCAGCCAATGCAGCGGTAACGACGCCCGTATCGGTAACGACGACGATCTCATGACGGCAACGGTAGCCGCAACCATATCGGTAACGAGTAATGACATCGGTAACTAAAAAACGGTAACTGCTAGTACAGTGGAAACGTACAGGGGAAACGGTACCTTAACGCTTCTAGGATTGCAGTCCCGTTTCGGGGGCCGAGCCACTCAAATTCCAAGTAGTTTGTCCCGAAAACGGAACTCCAGTCCTAAAAGGGTTATTTACGGGGGTCCATAGTTAACGGGACCAAATATTGTTAGTAAAATTAGGGAAATATATAGGTTTTTGTGTATACCATAGGTCCTGTTAACTATGGACCCCCGTAGTAGTTGATAGCGCTATTACGGAGGACCATAGTAAATAGCACCTAAGGTACGCACAAAAAATACAGATATTTCCCCATTTTTACCAACAAAATTTGGTCCTATTTTACTACGGTCCCCGTAATAGCGGTAGCGACGGCTGTTACAGGTAACGACGGCGGTATTCGTATCGTAACGTTAACCGATAGCGGTAACGGTAGTTACGGCCGTGTGAAGCAAAAGCGTCCGCGTGCGAACTGTGTGCCTTGTATTGGACTGGTACTATTAATAACTTGTGCACAAAAACATATTTTTGGTGAAAAAGGCAAGGGGAAAAAACATAAAAACCAATCCCGCCCTCCAGGGTATATATATATATATATAGACTGTCGATATTGTCGATATATTGTCGACACTGGTGAACACACCGTGGACACTGGCGAGACACCGCTGTCGGCACCGGTAATAAACTGGTAAAATAGTACTGAGCATCAGAGTATCAAATATTGAGTTCGACTAGGTTCGAGTCCCGCCAGACGTCGTATTTCCGCTTTTTTCTGCCGTGGGCAGAAAAAAGGAAATCAAGCCGAGAGAACCACGATAAAAGAACACTGGACCAGAGAGTCGAAGGCGGAGGGAAACCAACCGAGTAAAAGAACGCACGACCAGGGAGGGGGACATACATGCAGGGAAGGCCAGGCGCTGGTTAGGGGCTTGATCAACCCCGGAGGATGTTATCGGCGGGAGGCCGTATCGAGCCTAAAGGTACTTCTTTCGTTCGTAGTACCAAGGATAGACCGCCGAGCCACTTGCTAATACTGTAGTCAGCGCTGACTGAGTGGCTCAGTGGTCTACGCTAAATATTACGAACCAATAGTACGTATTTATAGTTTCATAGCGTGGAGGACAGCAAGGGCAACAACGTTTTTTTTTAATGTTCCGAGTTTCCGACCCCCCCCCCGTCAGCGCACCCCCTCCCCTCCCCTCCCCTCCCCTCCCTCCCCCGCCCGCCACGCCTCAAGCTTTCGCGAACTCACTCGGCGCCGGTCGGGTCGACAGAGGAGCTGAAGTGACGACATCGTATTCCAATAGTGTTCCAACTTTCCGACTTTTTTTTGAAGCTAAGGTAGAACGCTGTTGAAGTTCTGTCCACAGGAGAAGTGGCATCAATGCCGAAGGGTCCAAAGGCTCGTCCCGGTCTGGACGGAGGAGGGGCTTTATAGACGTAGAGGCTATGGTTCAACAGAGAGAGGTATTTTTGTTGTCGGGCCTGTTTCACCTCTCTTGAATCGATGTTTTCTCGAAACCGCAACAGGTTTTCGTATTATTCACTTGGTTTTGTCATAGCTTTTAGGATGTGCCCACAGACAGTAAATGGGACCAAATACCGTTATTACGGGGGACCATAGTAAATAGGACCTACGGTGCACACAAAACCCCATATATTTCCCTGTTTTTGCTCACAATATTTGTCCTATTAACTATGGCCCACCGTAATATTACGGGGGTCCATAGTTAACAGGACCTATGGCACACATAAAATCCTATATATGTAGGTATTTTTACTAACAATATTTGGTCCTGTTAACTATGGACCCCCGTAATAGTCAAAATACGGAAATATATAGGTTTTTGTGTGTAACGTAGGTGCTATTTACTATGGTCCTCCGTATTGGAATGTGCCCACGCCAAACCGTTTGGCCTCTTTTTAACGCCTGAAGGACTTGCATTCCCGTTTCGGGGATAACCTACTTGATATTCGAGTTATATACAACATACCAGGTATATATTAATATATAACCCTATCATTATGGGGGACCATAGTAAGTAGGGCCTACGGTAAACGCAAAAATCTACCAGGTACCAGGTATATATTTACCTATGTTTGCTAACAATATTTGGTCCTATTTACTATGGTCTCCCGTAATAATATATATATATATATATGAACAGAGTGTGGTCTTCACATTGAGCCGTTTTATCTACCCAACTATTTAATACATCAGCACACCGAGTCTCCGTCCTGGTACATTATCCTAGAGAGATACTAATTATGTGGTCGCATACTGCTGTGGACAGAGAGCCTCCGTGTTGTACTATACACTTGTCTAATTATTTCCAAAGTTGGCAAAATCTGGAAAAAATGCCTTTCCGATAAGAATGGGCCTAATTCCAAGTGTTTCGTTCTCAAAACGGGAATTTCAGTTCAAAATGGTTCAAGCCCCCACAGCAATTATCTTCTGTGGGGTGTTCTTGGCTCAACTATTACGGGGGGCCATAGTTAACAGGACCAAATATTGTTAGTAAAAATAGGGAAATATATAGGGTTTTGTGTGTACCATAGGTCCTATTAACTATGGACCCCCGTAATAGGGGTAATTCACTACTGCTGTATACATGTCATACATGATCTAGACCTCGCTTGGCCCAGGTTCGGCAAAAAGTAAAATAGAAATGTACCGCACTTGGCTTTACCCGAACCGCCCGGGAAAACTCTCGGGGAAAATTCTCGAAATGAAGATGTAGTGAGGATCGTAGTGTGGACTGGCTATCAATCATCTTTGTCGAGGAGCAAGGAGGTAAAGACTGCTGGCTGGGATGTATTTTGGGCCTTTGCTCATAGCTTCTCGACTAACCGGTTCGAATGTACTCCTCTTTAAAAAGTCAAAAACTATACTAAAATTAAGTACGACTCTGATTCCAAGTAAGAAGTCCCCACAATCGGTGTCCAGCCCTAGAGAGGTTTGAATATAATGTTAGACATTTTTTTCAATGTCTTCAAGTGACCTCTCTACTCTTCCTCTTCTCCGATTTCGTTTATACGAATCATGGGGTCAATCTTACATTGTTCACGTGCTTTTTTGTATCCAGCATGCTCAATTGTTTGGGAATGTCGTGGAGGCGGTCGGCTCTCGCCTCTGCTCCGTCGCAATTCCGTCTCACTGCTTCTGTGTGTTCATAGTCAGCTTCCGTGCGAATCTTGCAAACATGCACACCTCGGACAGACAGATCATCTACGATCTATCTACGATCTATCTACAGTTCATCTCCAGTTCATCTACAGATCATGCCCACTTCGTGATCTAGATATTTCAAGGCAGATAGATAATCTATTCCGCATCTGGTACGATCTAGCTCATGTAGACGGGTGGGATCCGTATAGTCTGCACGATCTAGAGAGCAGTAGCACCTGTATCCCGGATATGATATGTGCTATGCAGGTCCTGCACAGCCTCTCTCAGCGGCAGGTGAGGAGCCAGATCATCTACAGATAGATAGATAGCTCATGCATCTGTCCGTCCGAGAGGTGTGAAACCTTGTGTTCATAGCAATCGACAACAACAGCAGCAGTCTACATGCACGAAAACGGGCTGGCATACCTTGGTACTATTAATAATAGCTCTATTTATTACGGAAATAAAACGGTGCTATTACGGGGGTACATAGTTAATAGGACCTATGGTATACATAAAAACCTATATATTTTCCTATTTTTACCAACAAAATTCGGTCCCGTTAACTATGGACCTCCGTAATAGAAACAAATAGTTCCGGCTGGAACAACCAACACACTTGGGCCCACCGACATAACATGCCAAGCAAGCCTGGTACCATGATACGTGCATGCGATCGGTACCATATATACGAGGGCGAAAGGTCGAGAGTAAAAACGATCCCGCATGAAACCGTCCCGTTCCCGTTCACCAGGACTCATGCACGAGGCGCAACCCGCGCAGCAAGTACCCGTGTCATACAGGAACATAACACATCAAAACAGCAAGCGATCCCTATCACAACCGCGACCCGTTGACCCCTGCACGAGGCGCGACCTGTTACGAGGCAAGCACAGTACCGTAACACATCGAGACCTCGGAACATGCCCGCGTAAAATCGGCGCGTTGGGTTCAAACCCACGAGGCGCCGCTCGTGCAGACCATACCGTGCCGAAACTTATCCTATCGCCACCAGCAAGCGATCCCCCACAGACATAGAACCGCGTCCCGTTGACCCCTGCACGAGGTGCTACCCGAACAGAAAGTACCGTATCATACAGAACATATTCTACAGCAGCGTGTCGAATTATCGAATAATCTCGAACAAAACCGAGAGCAGTTGACCTATGCACGGGGCGCTACGCTTGAAGCGCCGAATTCCGAATTCAACGAGTATTGAGGCAGCAAAGCGACAACCCAGAAAACCACGCCCCGCCAAAAAACTTTACCATACCGAAGCAGCAAACGATACCCCATGCTTTCTCACATATGGACTGTATACGTTCTGCATGAAGCCATATGAAACCCGTCTTACGTGCGATCGAAGTTTCACACACGGCTTGCAAAGATTTGTTTGGACGAAATTCTCGATCTCACAGCTATTGCGGGGGTCCATAGTTAACAGGACCAAATATTGTTAGTAAAAATACCTAAATATATAGGTTTTTATGTATGCCATAGGTCCTGTTAACTATGGACCCCCGTAATAGCTGTTGTTTTTTCTCGTGATTTTTTTTTGTTATGAACATAACATTATAAAATCGGGTCCCGTTGAAACGCCCTGAACGAGGCGCTTACGATTGCGGACATTCGTACGTCCGCCTCTACGTATATGCATCCGTGTATCTCTTTCGTTTTGGCGCGGGGTCGTATACAGCAGCGCGCGATAACACTCATAAGTTGCGAATGATATTAACAGTACATGCATTTTAGGCTCGAGTTTTGGGCGAAGACAAGAACGTGGGTCATTTTTCATCTACTGAAATTATTAGATTATGTAGGACACACCCTTGCCTTACCTTTCTTTGCCTTACACAAAGACCTACGAGCCGGACGGGACCCAAAAATTAAAACGAGATTATTACGTGGATTCGCACACAAGTAGGTATAACCCTATTGAAAGTCCCTGCGAAGAAAGCGGTGCCTTTTAGTACCTACCGCAGTCCGTTCAAGGAGCAAACTACTTGAAAATTGACTGGATCGCCCTCAAAAAACGGGACTGAAGTCGTATATAGGAGCAAAGCGACCTACTGTATTTTTTTTTGCGCGCCATTTTCGCCGGCTATTGATTGTAAGGAGCAGGTACCAGCTCTGCTGGGGGACATTTGGACACAAGGGGCCTCCAGTCCCGACCGAACTTGGGTCTCATGAAAGGGACGCCGACTACAGCAGTAGGCTGTACTTCTGTATACTGGTACAGGACCATATCGTACCGAAACGCCAAACCTCGAATGTCGCATGATCCCGGGATGCGTAAAATTGTCCCGTTTTGAGACACGCACGATTCGCTACTCGCACAGCAGTATTAGCAGGGCTGGGCACGGACACAGTACGTGCTGGGCAGTACCGATCTACTGATTGACCTGGCCAGTACATCCGCCAGTAGTTTTGATAATACGCACCGGTGCGCCCAAGAAACACGCCAAAATATAGTACGGAAACCCACCGGATGCATCTCGGGGCGAAAAGAGGACAGACAACAGTATGTACTGCTGCAATCCAGTATACTGTACTGGTTGATTCTGACGACCGTACAATCCCTACCGACTGAGTCAGCCAGTGCCCAGTAGTCTCAGATGACAACTTCGCATACTAAAAATAGAACTATTCTGTCCCTGAATATAACCATATTTTGAATACTAATATTCAATCAAACCTGTCCCTATATATATAGCGACAGAGGTGGTGTAAGCCGCCGCTGATAACTCGCGCAGAAGACGAACTGCTGCAAGTGTGCCCACCGCGACGCAAGAAGACTGGCATACGCAACAGGCATGCACTCAAAACCCCAACACCCCAACAACCCAGCCTTACCAGTACGTACCGCAGTAGCAACAAAAACAGATGATTGTCGGCTGCCCTGCTTGCCGGATCATGTCCAGGGTCAGTCGCTGTCGGAGAGATTTTTCTTTGTAAAATGGAGGACGAGGAAGTCCAAAATCCGAAACCGTCAAAAAGAGAAGAAGCCTTCCAAAACTTTCGTCAACTTACGTGTGTTGGCGGAAGGCAGACGGTATATCTTAGAATATATCCCTTACCAATAATTAACACTTCCCCCCTACGAAATAAATCATCTCATGGCTCGGTAGGTGTTCCGCGTGCCCACTAAGGCCAATTTCGTGGGTTCGAGTCTCACCGAGCGCGTACTCGCAAGGACTTTTTCGAGATTAAAATAAATTTTGCGGAAAACACCCCCCCTCCCCTGCGCCCCAAAATGTATCCCCCCCCCCCCCCCCCCCCCTCCTCCCCAGTCCACCACCGTCGCCCTGCTTACCTGGCACCCGCTGGTATGGCACCGCTTGTGCTTGACATCCACCATGCCAGGCTCCTTGTGAGTGGCGCAAAACCGCGCCTTATCCCCCTCGAAAGCATAGTGTGGATGCTTGCTGCAGCCGTCGAACTCGCACGGCCTGCAGTGCACATCCACCTGGTTTTGCGATATGATAGACAGGCGGTAGTTCACATGGGGGGTAGGGGAGCGCAGGAGATGAGAGGGCAGGGGAGGGGAGGGAGGGGGGGCGGGCGGGGAGAGGAGGGGACGAATGGCGAGGGGAGCGAAGGGGAGGGGAGGGAACAAGGAGGGGAGGGGGGGGGTAGCAGGGAGGGGTGGGGTACCAATACTCGTATGCCAGGATACGGCGGTAGTAGCCAATGAAATGCGGAGCGCACTGGATACGAAAAGCGGAACATGCACCAACCAGACATTCAAAAAAAAAAAGAAGAAAAAAAATAAAGAAAATTTGAGATCGAAAATTTCCTCAAAAAATCATATTTTCAAGCTTGGTGTGACGCTCCGATCAAAGCGTGCTGCGGAGTGCGTTAGGTTCCAGAGCTGTCTATTAACACAAACTCTATTACGGGGGTCCATAGCTAATAGGACCAACGGTATACACAAAAACCTACCACATATTTACCTATTTTTACTAACATTATTTGGTCCTATTTACTATGGCCCCTCCGTAATAACAGTTTTTGGACCCAACGAACCCGCCTCCTGTACACATACACCCTAGATATCAGGTGAGCCATACTACTAATAAAAAGTAGGCTAAATGGCTACACCTGCAGTTACAAACAGTACGTATACACTCCCTATACGCCATTTAATGCAGGAACTTGCAGCACGTAACCCCAACCCCCATCCCAACCCTCCCCTTGCGGTGCTTTATTCCGGGAAGCTCATACAAGAACCCTAGCCACAAATACGAGGCGTTATTCATCAGCTGCTACTATCACGGGTGGTGGCGCGCAATACATACCTGGTATACAGGCCGAGAAAAAACGGGGGGGAAATAGGCTTCCCAGTGTATTTACTTCATGAAGAATGCCGGGTGCAGCATACGATGGAAAGCCTAATAGTCAACCGCGTATTATCAGCAGACATTTATCAATTCACGCAGAAGGTCTCGAGATACAAAGAAAGGGCTTCAGGGCTTATTTGGGGCTAGTTTACTATTACGGAGGACCATAGTAAATAGCAACGACGATCCACACAAAAACCTATGTATTTACCTATTTTTACTAACAGAATGTAGTCCCATTTACTATGGTCCCCCGCAATACGTCGTATGAGCCTCCAATCTTTTTTTGTACCTTTTCTGGTGGTGGTCGTGACGGGTCATGAAAGGTATATTCGTATGTTCCAAGTATATATATATATACCTTTTCTTTGTTTTCTTGTTTTTCTTCTTCAATTTTCTTCATGTACAATTTATTTGGTTCATGTGTATACCAGTATATCTCGAATATTTAATATACCTGGTGCCATGTTTGGCGGAATCATTATGAGATCCTATAAAAGCGAGTCAATCAATGATAACAAATCCACGCACTGTCCATGTTAAGTTTTGTCCCCAAAAATACCGGTGCAGTTCAAAAATGGTTTTCTGCTGTACACGTCTACATGTACAGCAACATGCAGATATTTCATAACGTCGTAATACTTGTATCAAAGGGTAAGGTACAATACATCGCGCACTTTCTCTATTTTCTGAATGTGCGGAGACGAAACGGAGAGGGCTTCGTCTGGTGGAGGCGGCCGGATTGGGGAGAATCGAAGAGATCAAATATGGCATAAATTATGCGTACCTGGTACCTGGTAATCATTTTTTTCCCTGAATTCGGGGAGACGATACAGCAGTATGCCCGGCTTTTTCGTTCCCAGTGCTGTTTGGGCATGCGCTGTATCCTCTGTCTCGTAAGGTGTGACCTACATGACCACCTATATATCTCTCTGGGGTAGAGAATCAGCACGGACAGTTACTTGGTTGGGTGTGCTGATGTGTGTTCTCCACATGAAAACGCTCCTTCTACCCGTCGACATCTACCGCAGCAGTAGCACACCCAGTCTTCGTTCCGATTTTTCAATCCTATAGTAGAGAGTTATAAGCTCTTTGGCCACAAAACTATGACACAGAGGCTACGACACAGATACTACAATACAATGTTGCACAACAGTAAGCAGAGTAGACAATGGAATGCCATGTCGTCGTACCGGATACGACAGGAATGACATACATACGCACACCATGCGATGTAGTTGGTTGGGGAGAGATGGTAGTTGGTTGGGAAGAAAACCACGACAGACAACATGCAAAATGATGCAAATATTACATGAATGAGTCCTTTGGGTTGGGTAGAGACATCGACAAGGTATGTATGGTATGTATGTCGTCCCTGTCATATCCAGTACCTGGTGTAATGACATAGCATAGCATTGTGTACTGCTGTTGTGCTTATGAATACGTAACAATATATTTATTAATATTGATAATAGTGTCTCTGGCGTAGTTTTGTGACCACAGAACTTGTGTCTCCAGGATTGAAGAATCGGCACGGACACTGGTTGTGCTAGATGTCGACGGGTAGAAGGAACGGTTTAATGTGAAGAACACACACATATACGGTATGGCATAAATGCATCCATACCACAAAAGAAGAACCACCTCTCAGCCTCTGAGGATGACCAGGCATCAGTACCTCCTCGAACGGAAGCTGCTCGGAGGTGCATCCTGGTGCAACTAATAGTACTTCGTATCAGGTACCACTCCGTCCCTTAATATACGGAACGTTTTTATTGAATAATAGTTTACAAAAGTTCCTTATGTTTCGGGACAGAGGGGTAAACAATATCGCTAGGATGAAGAATCGGCACGGACACTGGACGGTGCTATAATAGATGTCGAGGGGTAGTATGGGCAGTACCTCGAAGTTCACGAGAAATGCCTGTTTTGTTCATAACCGACGGAATTAATGGACCCCCCCCCCCCCCCCCGCCGACATCCCAGAGAATAATAATATGACAATTTGAAGGATATACAACAAAATGTACGGTTTCATGTGAAACAGCGCGTACATGTGAAAGCGCACACACACGCAGATATAGAACAATCAGGACGGAGACGGGGTCGTGCTGACGTCGTCGGGTAGGAATGACGACAAGACACACAGGCTACCGCATATGCCGGCACCACAGCAGTAAACGCTACCGTATCTGATATATGCGAACCCCGTACCACAAAGAAAAAGCACAAGGACTTAATCGCTCGTAAGGAATCTGCTCGACGGTGTTTCCTGGTCGTAGTCGTGCGGGTGTATTTCATGTGAGAGAGGCGCACGGTACACAACGAACGACAAACGTCGCTATTAATAAGAGCGCGTGCGTGCCGATTCTCCCCCCACACGTTTCGCTTGGCGCTTGGTGTAAGCAATGTCTGCCTGGTCGGTGAAAGCCCGACGACATGCTCCGTCCCGGCATTTTAGGGATGCCAGGGTCTATGGTCATACGACTACCGCCATGCATGATATCGAGTACATCTCTCCTATCGAGTACACCCCCTCCCCCTTCCGAATGCAGGGAGCAGACTGGAGACACACAAGCAACCAAACAGCACTAGTATTATTAATATTAATAGTACAAGAGCATTGGCACTTGCGCAAGACGATGGTTTGACACCACACTGCTGCACTGCTTCGTCGGAGACAAGGGTACCAACACTACAGTAGCAACAATTGGTGATTGGATCTGATTCGCCCAGGGTTACGGCTTAGGGTTAGGTTTACACTATTAATAGTGTTATTCGCCTCGCAAGAAGGATGCATCAATAATTTTCCTCGAGCAATCAAACAAGTCGTAAGCCACCCTCCGCAAGCTACTCGCGTTTTCCTCAACTATTAATAAGATATTGGTGTCGACATTCTTCGTCGTCGTTGTCCTTGTCTTCACATGAAACCGTAAAATAATTACAAGAATACCTGTAAATACCCCCAGTACTGTACCGGTATTTCGTACCAGGTATCAGGGATGCGATGGTTGCCGTTGCCGGTTCCGCGCGGTTCTTGGCGTCTGGGTATGTTTTTTATTTCGTTTGCGGTTCTTCGTTTGGGATAATGGCCCCTTGGGTAAAAAACGCCTCCGAATACAGAGGGTCCCCCTTTTTAGTAGCGCAGCAGCAGCAGGACGGCACTATCACAGAAGGCGTATGTAGTAAAACCCGATTGTCGTGGTGAGGGAAGGGAATGCAGGTACCATCGGAACCGGCCAGGAAGGCAGCTTCTCTTGTTCAGGAGACTTCTTGTGTCGTCGTATTACTCCTTTTCATGATAGGAGAGGGTAGCTGTCGAGAGAGTGATTCGATAGGGGCTTGATTATCGAATCTAGCCCACTCTGCTCTCCTTCTATGAACTCGCTAGACGGGTAAAGACACTTGTCCGAGGATCTTTCCTCGGGCGCTTATCTACTCTTATCCTATCGGCTGTCCTAACCTTTGTACTGCAAGGGAATGTTCAGAGCCCGGGAATACTCTTAAGGTATTCAGGGCTTTGATACTACGGGCTATATCATCACCACTTCTATAGCCCGATACTTTAATCATATCACATTAGCCCACCCTGAATAGTCGTATATGCAGACCACACGACGGTTAATGGATGATACCGGAATCATTCGAAAAGACCGGGAAAGGAAACCGAAGATGTGGCTATTCGAAACAACGTAATGAGGCTATAGATTTCCCCACACCTCGTAGTGACGCCTAGACGTCACGGACTAGGGGACCATAGTAAATAGGACCAAATATTGTTATTAAAAATAGGTAAACATATAGTTTTTTTTATGTATACCATAGGTCCTATCAACTACGGACCCCCGTGACAATAGTGGGAACAACACCAGCAAACGGGAGAAATGTATCTCAACCAGAATCAATACGCCCAAGAGAGATCGTCAAAAAGTCATTCGGATGAGAAGGCCTAAGGCGTCTAGTTCGGCGTGGACAACAGGGTGTGTCCCTACAGCTTCCCGCAGATATCGACTTACGGCTACATCATAGAAAGACGGGTACGCCAGGGACATGAGGTCCAAGAAAAAACACCTTGCGTGCAGCAACAGAAGCAGGGGATATAGAGCAAGTCATGCACGTGCACCAGGAACACGAAATACATAATACTTGTCCAATAGATACTCGCAGCAAGGCAAACCAAGCCGTAAGAATACTACTTAAAGGGGAAATACGGAATACCACGGGTCAGCGGCCTTCACGAAGAGGAGGCAGACAAAAACGGTGCTGGGAAGTTGAAGAAAAACCAGAAATCTCCCCAAAAAAAACATTGCCACAGATCGACGGTGGTATGGTCGAATAGGATCCCAAACGCTCCCGAAAGTACAATCCCGAGATCCGGAGCCCGCCACGTCGACGCTAAGTGTAGTAACCCGATTATCGTGGTAACGGAAGGGAATGCAGGTACTATCAGAACTGGCTAGGAAGGCAGCTTCTATTGTTCAGGAGACTTTCTTGTGTCGTCGTACTACTCCTTTTTATGATGAGAGAAGGGAGCTGTCGAGACAGTGATTCGATAGGGGCTTGATTATCAGCATGAAGCCCACTCTGCTCTCCATCTATTAACTCGCTAGACGGGTAAAGACAATTGTCCGAGCAACTTTCCTCGGGCGCTCATCTACTCTTCTCCTATCGGCCATCCTAACCATTGTACCGCACAGGAATCTTCACAGCCCCGGGAATGCTCTTAGGCTATTCAGGGCCTTGATACTACGAGCTATATCATAAGCACTTCTATAGCCCGATACTATATCATATCACACGTACCAACTAAGCGTGGACAGCGTGCAACCTTCCAGGTAGGTGTTGCCGCCCAGCAGCACCGCCCAGAGCACCGCTCGCCGTGTAACAGACACAGCATACGCAACAGGGGACGACAGCAATCCATCCCCTACTCAAATCCCTCCTCACAGTTTGGGGTTGCGGTTCTTGCGTGCGGTTCTCATATTTGGCCATTTTTTTTAGGCTATAACCGCGGTGTTCTTCCTCACTACTGCGATGTGCGGTCACGCGCATCCCTGTATCGTGTACGATTTGGCCAGAGTCTACGAGGGAAGAAAAGGCTCAAGTCTTCTCGCAACAAAAATGCAAGGCACAAACCGCACGTAGTGGGGTGGGGGGAGAAGAGCCTGCCATGTACCGCCTGCTATGTATCCTACATACTACTGTAGGTTCTCAGAGACATCCAGCACCCAGCACTTCGTTTTTTCCCTCTTTCGTTGTATCCGCGCGTCGTTGGCGTGTGTATGCTGTGCCTGTCGTATCCAGTACGATGGCGTGTACGTACGTGTGCGTTATTTCACATGGACCCTTTTAGAACTGCAGTCCCCTCTTTGGGGATAAATAACTCAAAATTCTAAGCGGTCGGCCCCCAAAACCGTGGGACTGCAGTCCTAGCTATCCTAGCTACCGGTTGGCATGGCATTGCTTTGTCTTACATTTCCTTACTGCATTACAGCGTAGAATCTCTGTGTCGTGGTTTAGTGACCACGGAGCTTTATCTCTCCGGGATGAAGAATCAGCACGGACACCGAAGATGCCAGGAGACAGAACTTTCACCCCTTGACAGACAGCAACTTTGCCTTGGCGTGCATTGACTGCCACCAACATACTAGATTTAAGTGTGGAAAAATCGGCCCTGCGCCCTTGACAGCGCACGTTTTGAGACACACCAATTCCAAGTAGTTTGTACCCGAAAAAACACCGAGTACAGCAGTTCTATACTGGTATATATAAGGACCTGCACCTCGTAATAGGTCAGGCGTGCAACCGACAAACACTACTTGAACGCACTACGTACCGGTCTACAGTAGGAAAAAACGGTACATGAAAAAAAAATGCAACGTCTCCTGACACCTTTGACGGACACTGGGTGCACACCAATCCTGTGCCGGTTTTTCATCCTGGAGAGATACAAGCTCTCTGGTCCCGAAACTACGACACAGCAGTTAAGAGGTTCACCTTCAAGCAAAAGCAAGGCGAGTCAGACAAATCAATGCAATGCCATGCATGCCATCGTTCCAGATACGACAGATACAACATACACACGCCAGTGCAAGAAGAACGGAAGGCAAACGAAACCGAAAAAAAAAAAAGGAAACAAGGGGTCGTGCCCCCCCGGAGGAGGCGCGACAGACAGAGAACACAAAACGAACAAACAAAAGATGACAACGTATATATAAAAAGCGCGACCAAGCGCGGAGTCCGCCACCAAGACAAAAAAGCGCCAAGACTTCGGTCGAACTACTCGTAGTAATGAGAGAAATGAAAAAACTACTTCGTAAAGGAAGGAAGGATAGGAATACCTGCCCGCAGGTTAGTGTTGAACTGATTGTTCTGCGCACATAATAAATAAAAAAAAGGTTTCAGCAGTACCTCTGGTATAATATTAATATTAATAGTATGTTTCTTTCTTTCCTTCTCTATTGCATAAAATGTGTATGTCGTGCATGTCGCATCCAGTACAATGACATGGCGTTGCGTTGTCTACTCTGCTCATTGCATAACAATGTACAGCAGTACTATTAATATCTGTCTCGTAGCTTGGTGACCACAGACCTAGTTTCTCCCTAGGATTGAAGAATCGGCACGGACACTGCCTGTGCTGGATGTCGACGGTTAGGAATAACACACACAGCAGTGCAGCAGCATCACGGCAGCAGTACACGACATGTTTGTCTTTCCTTCAACATGCCACACGATGGACCGTTAAAAAACCAATACCTGGTGCGTACTTCGGCCCCACGGCAAACGGTACCCCTCATGCTTTAGCTTTTTTTTACGTGTACGTATGCGTACGAGAACGTCGTTCCTTTCTCTATTTCTTGGTCTTTGCTTTTTAGCGAATTCAATGCATCTGGGGTGCTGGCGTCCCTGAGTTGAGCCTGTCGTATCGAGTACGATTGCACGGCGTTGGACTGTCTACTACCCTCACTGCATTAAAATGTAGAATATCTGTGTCGTACGTACGTAGTTTTTTTTTTTGGCACTCAGAGCTTGTGTCTTATCTCTCCGGGATAAAATAATCAGCACGGGCGCTGACTGCTGTTGTGTGTACTTCGCACGAGACAGTTCTTTCTACCCGTCGACATCCAGCCACACAACCAGTGTCCGTGCCGATTCTTCAATCCTAGTGATACGCAAGCTCTGTGGCATTTCCTTCCAGCAACCGGTACAGGTACACAGCAGCGCTGTTATTCCCGTCGCGTAGTACTGTCTGATCCACACTCTCAATACATCTGGGTTGCTGGCGGGTGTGTGTGTATGTTGGGCTGGTCGTCTCCAGTACGGGGGTGGAATGGCATCGCATTGTCTACTGTCCTGACTGCATCACAACACACCAGCAACAACATATTCTGCTGCATCGTGGTTTCTTGACCACAGAGCATGCATCTCTCTGGGATGAAGAATCAGCTCGGATACTCGGTTGTGCTGGATGTCGACCGGCAGAAAGAGCGGTCCAATGTGGAAGCACACACAAAGCAAAAGAGAGAGGCAGGCAGGAGTCGTACAACCTACGTACGTACGAACCAGGGTACACCGACGGCAGTGGCACTCGACTAGCTAGGGCTGCTACAGCAGCAGTAACACGCAGGATAAAACACCCCGCAACGAATACGCCCGAGTCGATTCCTCCAAACACCGGGGGGGGGGGGGGGGGCACGCATACACCGCAAAATGTTTTCGGAAATATCTCGACCATACACGCACGCGCACCGCTCGAAGTTTTTTAGCACTCTCCCGGCCGTCAAGGATCCCAGGTGGGAGGAAATTAGTCCGACAAATGTGCGTTGTCTTTTGACCCCTTGAGGACTGCAGACTCGTTTTGGGGACAAACCAGTCAAATTATAAGTGATTTGTCCCCAAAACGGGACTGGGTTCCTGTTACCTGGTATGTGGTACGTCAAATACAGCAGCAGCACGTACTGCTGTAGGAAGTAGCTGAAAGTACCAGGTATACATTAATAGAATATATATATATATATATCTTAGAAAGTGAAAATACAGCGAAAGTAAAGAGAACGGTTCTTGTTTAGGTATATATTCAACTCTTCCTCTCGGGTCGTTGGAAAATGTTGCGACGAAAAATGTGAAATTCGCAACTACAACATGGAGTGTTTCCACTCCCTGACCGCCACCCACCCACCCACCCACCCACCCACCCAACCACCTATCCATCCATCCATTCATCCATTTATCCGTCCATCCGTCCGGCAACTTTCTGAAAAAAAAAAAAAAAAAAATCACAACACTACAGCTCATACGCAATAATAGATACCTGGTAGGTGGCAAAAATAATCCCGCTGCTGGGCGTACCGGCTTTTCTACGAGCACAGACACTGCTGCTGCGGCTGCTGCTCCTGGTGAAAGTTGAAAGTGAAAAACGTGGAGTGTCCTCCGAGTCAAGAGGTCACTTTATTAAACCCGCAAAACTATCATACCACTCGGGTGCAACCCTCAACAATTATCACACCCCCTGGGGCTGAACCCGCACCACTATCACACGGCCCCTCGGGCCTCGGGGCGGAATCCCGAGGTGTTTTCATCGATACTCTTACGGGGGTCCAAAGTGAATAGGACCAAATGTTGTCAGTAAAAATAGGTAAATGTATAGGTTTTTGTGTGCAGCATAGGTCCTATTAACTATGGACCCCCGTAAAACGGGGAACGCGCAAAACGCGGGCGTGACAGTAATAAGCTACGCGTTCACGCACGGAAATATCCCGACGATACTTTTTCAGCACCACCACGGTTTTTTTCTTTTTCTTTTTCTGAAGTGTTGGTTGTGTCTTTGCAACGGAGAAAATCGGGCCCAGAAAATCCTCTCTCAGAGGGAGCGGGTTACCCTGCGTGTTATAACACACGGTATACATACACATGCACCCTTGTTATTTAGACCTCAACCCTTTTAGTGCTGCAGTCCCAAACTATTACGGGGGACCACAGTAAATAGGACCTGCGGTATACACAAAAACCTATATATTTCCCTATTTTTGCTAACCAAATTTGGTCCCATTTACTGTGGTCCCCCGTAATAGTAAAAATATAAATATATATATATATATATATATATAGGTTTGTGTGTGTACCGTAGGTCCTATTTACTATGGTCCCCCGTACTACCTAGAATTTGACTGGTTTGTCCCCATAACACGGGACTGCACTCCTGAAAGAGTTAAGAACATCCATCGTCCCCCGCCATTTCGAGAGCCCCTGATTGCACAGCGGTCCCACAAATTGAACTCTGCTCACCCTTCAATATATACTGTTTTGGCGTGCCCTGCTTTTTGTTGTGGCCTTTTTGGGTGGAAACCCTGATTTTGGTGGATTTGGTGGGGGGGGGGGGGGGGGGGGGGGGGGGGGGGGGGGGGGGGGGGGGGGGGGAGGGGGGGGGGGGGGGGGGGGGGGGGGGGGGGGGGGGGGGAATATAAAGGTGCCAGGTGGCCTCTCAAGACGGCTGCTTATAGACCCAGGTATTGGTTGGAAGGCTCAGGCCGGGGCGAGATCAGGTCGGGGGGGGTGGGATCATGGTGCCAAGCGGGAGCAGGGTGGAGGCGTGTGCAAGTCTTACTTGCATACGTACCCGCTCTGCAAGTAGGGCTTGTCTAGTTGCACGGGGGGGGGGGGGGGGGGGGGGGGGGGGGGGGTTCTCAAACGTATTCATAGTCTTGGTTGTGTAGGTATCAGACGCGTGCAACGATAGGGGTACTCACACATACCTGGTAGCACTTTCGTAGCACTTTTTGGCTAAAAAATATTTTCTGAACGACGGTGCTTCTCAACCAAAATCGTCGAAAACGCCATACGTACCAGGTACAACATTTTTTTGGCGATATAGCTGTCGGCAATGGCTGTTATGAAAACCATCAACTCTTTTAGATTCGCAGTCCGTTTCGGGGACAAAGCACTCAAATTTAAAGCAGTTTGTCTTCAAAACGGACTGCGGTTCTACAGGGGGTAAAATACACGGGGGGGGGGGGGGGGGGGGGGGGGGGGGGGGCAGCGACGGTGATGTGTGGTGGACGAGGGGTAGACGCCAAACATAGCCTAGATATGGCGACTGAAGTATTTCGTAAGGGCTCGGGCCCGCGCGATTAGCCCGTGGTCTCCACCCTTGACATTTGCCTTGCTGCCAGAAAAAAAGAAGAAGAGAAAAAAGCTGAACTACCGCACAAGTTCAACCATGATAACGCCCTCGTTGTTTAATGACAAACGGTCTAGCCAGGGGAGCATTCCTTTCGTACCAGGCAGGTAGCTTATAAATATGTATCCCTGGCGAGGTATATATACATATATTTTCGCCTGCAATAGCAGGACACAGGATTTTTTTTATCAAATCAATTCAAAACAGTTCAAGTTTCAGCTTTGACGTACTAATATCATCAGCATACATCTCCTGACGTCAAGAACCTCGGGGGGGGGGGGGGGGGGGGGGGAAAGAATGGCGCACCTCCTCTCTACCTTTTACGGTAGCAATGTATCATCCACACACACTCACCATATCTGGCCCCTTGTGCTTCGTGCAGAACTTTGCCCGCCCGTTAACGAGGCCGTACGTGGGGTGCTTCTGACAGCCATTTGCCTCGCACCGCTTGTTGTGAACATCCACCATCCCCGGCACCTTGTGGCTGGAGCAGAACTGAGCCTTCTCTCCAGGGTAGGCTAAGGTTCCGAAGGAGAGAGGAAGAGGGGAGGGGACGGGAGGGGGGAAGGAAGGGGAGGAGGGGAGGGGGTGTGGGCGGGAGGAGAGAGGTGAAGAGAGAATGATGGGGGGTCCAGGGGCGTGGGGGGGGGGTCGGGGGACGCATATACGCGGATGGTCGCTATACAGGATACATAGATGCAAAGGGAGGGTGGAAGCAGATGTCGCGGCCACGGCCGCGCACGCGAGAGGCAAGAGTAAGGTAAGGCGAGGAGGCCATTGGCTCAAACGCTCAGCAACACGCACAAAAACGCATCACCAAAAAATATTACGGGGGTCCATAGTTAACGGGACCAATTTTTGTTAGTAGAAATAGGTAAATATAAAGGTTTTTGTGTATAGCATAGGTCCTATTAACTATGGACCCCCGTAACAGCAGCTTGCCAAGTTAGATGGTTTTGTGTAGCGGTTGTAGACGCTCTCCCCCTACCCAAAAACGACGTCTCCACAACACGCACCAGTCGCCGATTCTTCGTATTACGGGGGGCCATAGTAAATAGGACCAAATATTGTTAGTAAAACTAGGTAAATGTGTAGGTTTTTTATGTATGCCATAGGTCCTACTAACTAGGGACTCCCGTAATAGTAGGTATGGGATTGTTCTCTAGAACAAAAGATGCTCATATGCACGTACCGGTATGATATAGTACCTCGTACGATACACATCTCGAAGTCTTCACTCAATTACACAGCAACAGACACCATCAGCGCCGCCGCCAAAAAAACAACAACCAGGTTCCCTTCCCCTAGATAGTGCCGCCTCATTACACATAAGTGCTAGCATATGGACGCCATACAGACAAAGAGCCTCGACACATGCATCATCCTTTCCACAAGTTCACGGTCAGACCCAAGGCCTCTCACTCCGTTCCGTGCAGACCCGGGGCACCGTCCAACCTCGGTGTGTACGTGCTCCAGACCACAACCGCGGAAGAGACAAGCCTGCCAATGGCGTCAACTCCCCCCCCCCCCCCCCCCCCCCCGCCCCCCCCGCACACTGCCGTCGTCGCCCGCACACACGCATATTCGAGAAGAAAAAAAAAAGAAAGTACGAGGTATACAATCTTGAGGTTCCGCAGCAAGGCGGCGGTGTGCCAGAGGAAAAACGACCGCCTTATTGAGGGAAGCCGTCTTGTCCATTCCAGATAGCACCTACGGTACACACAAAAACCTATATACTTCCCTATTTTTACTAACAAAATTTGGTCCCGTTTACTATGGACCCCCGTAATATGAGCGTCCAGTCCCCAGTAGCGTCAAGATGTGTTGACCGCCTTGTATCAGGATGCCACCTTACTCAGACCGCTCCACGTGGGGAGAACCATAGTGTAGGGTATTCGTGTAATGATCTCTGACTCTTTCTTAACAATGTGGCCACGGTACATTAACTTGCATGCAGTTTACCATGCCAGACATCGCTATCGAGAGTATCATAGGGTACGCTACGCGAGGCGTTCCAGAACTACACGGGATTTTAGAAGCCCCCCCCCCCCCCCCCCCCCCCCCCCCCCCCCCCCCCCCCCCCCCCCCCCCCCCCCCCCCCCCCCCCCCCCCCCCCCCCCCCCCCCCCCCAGAAGATGCGAAAATAGACACTTCTACAATAGGCGATACCTGGTATCAGGTACGCACGGGTATACACTTTCAAAGCATGAAGCCCAATGTCATACTTCGTGTCACATGTGTGACATTTTTATACCTGGTAAGTCTGCACACAGGAGGACGGAGTGAAACGTGAGTTTTTACCGACTACCGACCGATAAACGTTATTTTTTTCAGTCGTGGGGCATTACGTACCGACGTTTATTTGCGATCAGGGTACATACTGCCGTAGGAGAGATACGCTAATACGGGGGACTATAGTAAATAGGACCAAATATTGTCAATAAAAATAGGTAAATATATAGTTTTTTGTGTGTACTGTAGGTCCTATTTACCATGGTCCCCTGAAATAACTCTCGAGTGCCTTTAGCTTGACGTGCATGTCTTGCGCCGGTACAGCAGAGGTACACGAGCAGGCGGTACGGCACTGCCCCCCCCGTATCCTATTAAACGCAATACTTCAACTACCATCGTTGGTGCTTTTTTTGGGCGCTCCGAGCACACGGCATATCACCTTTCATTAATCAATAGTCTCTTCACCCCACTCCAATATTTTTTCGATCTGATTTTGTTTTTCTTGGTTTCTTCCGATTTTTCGCTCTTTTCGACGCATGCCATATACAGTATGATGGATGACATGTGTGTGTTCTTCACATTAAACCGCTCTTTCTGCCCGACAACATCCAGCACAACCAGTGTCCGTGCCGATCCTTCAATCCTATATTATCACGGGGAACCATAGTAAATAGGACCAAATATTGTTAGTAAAAATAGGTAAACATATAGTTTTTTTTATGTATACCATAGGTCCTATTAACTATGGACCTCCGTAACAGAGATAAAACACAAGCTCTGTGGCCGCATGGCATTGTCCACTCAGCTTACAGCACCACAATGCAGTTATTACTATTACTGGGGACCATAGTAAACAGGACCAATTATCGTTAGTAAAAATATGGAAATATATGGGTGTTTGTGTGTACCGTAGGTCCTATTAACTATGGTCCCCCGAAATAGTGTGGTATATATATCTCTGCGTCGTACTTCTGTGACCACAGAGCTTGTACCTGTATTCATCTCAGGATACAAGGCTCAGTACGGACACCGGGCGTGCTGAGTGTGAACGGGTACAAGCAACGGCTCAACGTGAAGAATACACTCACCACCCTTGAAATACACTACTATAACGACCGTCGCCACACCCGCATACGTACAGTAGGAGGCATGACAAGCCACACCCATCCCCTTGGACGAATTTCCACGCCGCTCAATCTCGCCAATGGGAAGACGAGAGTGAAAACACAACGCGGACCGACGCGCCTGCAAGGAAACTATCCGCAATTTTTGTAGCGAGTATGTACGACCCTCCTGGTTTTGCAGGAAATCGGCTCTGAAATTCATCTCAGGGGGTGGGGGCCATTACGATGTGTGTAATAGTTAGTATATCGCAGGCCCTGTGATACTGTATCCCAGGGGGGGGGGGGGGGGGGGGGGGGGGGAGGGGAAGGCGTACTCATTTGTTGCTTGCCTTAGTCATTTGACCGTTGACCACGCATCTCTTTCGAGACGGAGCACCGTTCCTACACCTACAATAGAGACACCTCCAACAATTGGGCGTTCATTACGTTGTTTGCATATATTACATATTACGGGGGACCATAGTAAATAGGACCAAATACTGTTAGTAAAATTAGGTAAATATAAAGGTTTTATGTATACCATACCAGGTAGGTCCCATTAACTATGGACCCCCGTAATAGAAAGGGGTGTGATCATCTTGCGTGTTACACGCCTGGTGATATGTGTTAGCGGCGACCCCGAGGTAGGCGCGCTCGTCGAGTTATCCCTTCCAGTGCTGCAGTCCTAAAAGGGTCCAGACCATCCGGGCTTCAAACCCTACTACTATCACGGGGGGCCATAGTAAATAGGACCTACGGTACACACAAAAACCTGTATACGTCCCCATTTATACTAACAATAATTGGTCCTATTTACTATCATCCCCCGTAAGCGGGCGAACGAACTGCAATCAATCTCGTTTTGGGCACAAACCACGCGAACTATTACGGGGATCCATAGTTAATAGGACCTATGGTATAATAAAAAACTATATATTTACCTATTTTTACCAACATTATTTGGTCCCGTTAACTATGGTCCCCGTAATATTGGCAGTTTGTCCCCGAAAAACGGAACTGTGGTCCGAAACGGGTCAATAAGGCGTTGTCCTATCGGCGTGTCCCGCCTGCACCAAAAGCTATATATTGCCCACTGCAGATAAGAGCGCCGTGTAGTTCAGAGCGCCTCTTCAGGCTTGCCACGCGGCGCTCTTAAATCGGGGTACCCATCGTCTGGGATCGAAGCATAGAAAGTGATCATATTTGTTTCTGTCTTGTGTGTGTTCTTCACATTTAAACCGTTCTTTCTACCCTGTGAGACCAGTTCGACGCGAGTCGACGAGGGAAGTAAGGGCTGAAGTATTTTAGCGATAGGAAAAAAAAAAGAAAAAGAAAAAGAAAAAAAGCAATGCACGAGTCGTAGCGGGGAGGGGGGGCAGGACAGAGCCTGCCGTGCTGAAGCGATCTTTTCTTGCGATTTAAACAAAAAAAACGAGGCAGCAACCGCAATGGGGGCAGGGGGCAGGAGAGAGCCTGTCGTGTGATCTCGGGGTCTGAGTCACGATGAGGAGGGAGAGACGAAATACGGGGCGAAGACATCAAAAATGGGATGATGGACAAAGAAGGAAACATAGCGGCACACCGCTGTCTCGCGCCTCGTGCCGCCCTCGCCTTTACCCACAAATTTTCGGAGCTCATGGTGTCCGCATCTCTCCGCCAACAGCCTTCAACTCGTCACTAAAAGAATGGAGACGGCGACATGTAAGCCCATACACTTCAAAAATTCCAATTTCCGTACTTTTATCTCCGGATATACATAGAATGACCACCGCCGCAGCAAGCAGTGACATACGAGTGCAAGATACTCAAAAAAATAGTGCTGTACGAAGTCCTGCTTTGAAATTCTGCATAACACGCGCGCGGTAACACACACCCCTCGGACTAATTTATCGGCTGGTATTCTCGGCGAATGGGGATAAGGTGCAAACGCCGAGCGATGAGAGTTTACGGAAAAAGCTCGTCGGGATATTTCCAGCGCCACCATTTTCGTTGCCGTGTGTCCCTTGTCCCTTTGCCGTATGAAACTATCACACTGGGTGATAATATTACACACCTCCTGGGACGAATTTACACACCCCTGGGACGAGTTTCAGACCCGGTTTCCTTCAAAACATTGGGGGGGCGGGGGGGGGGCGGGGGGGGGGGGGGGGGGGGGGGGGGGGGGGGTGTACTCGACAGGAGAGATGTACTCGATCTCATGCATGGCCGTAGTCGTATGACCATAGACCCTCGCATCCCTACAATGCCGGGACGGAGCATGTCGGGTTTTCACCGACCAGGCAGACATTGCTTGCACCAAGCGCGAAGCGCCGTGAGGTGTCTGGCGAGTCGCATGAAGGGTGAGCTGCATCCTACTAAGAACCGCTGTAGAGGCGGACTTGCATATGGATGTCAGCTTCAACGAGTTAGTTTAATTTCCGGTGTAGCCACTTCCAGAGACAGCAATGGGAGTACTATGTACCTGCCTCTTGGGTGCCATACCTTGAACACTACGTGATACGATCAATTCCCTAGTGCAGAGTAAAGGTTCTTTACTCCGCACAAATGATCTATAACTCGACGACCAGCTGTGGGCGAGCGCCAAAAAAAAAACAAACAAACAAAAAAAAAAAAAAAACAAACGGTACCCTGGATGTCTAGCTCACGTAAAATGAGCGGCATGTTTTACAGTGTCGTTGCCAACCGACGCCAACCCAACCCATATATAATATATAATAGGGGGGGGGGGGGGGGGGGGCACATACAGCGAAAATGGTGGCTCTGGAAAGATTTCGTCGAGAAGGTTGGGTAGACGCATCGCTCGGAGTATTCAGTACGCCCTCCTATTACGGGGGTCTATAGTTAACAGGACCTATGGCATACATAAAGACCTATATATTTAGGTATTTTTACTAACAATATTTGGTCCTGTTAATTTTGGACCCCCGTAATACGATATCGAGCAACCCACCCTTGAAAATCGTCCTAGAGGGTGTGTGTTGTCTTATTACCCTATTTACGGGGGTCCATAGCTAATAGGACCTGTGGTATACATAAACACCTATACATTTGCCTAGTTTTACTAACAATATTTGGTCCTGTTTTAACTATGTGTGTGTGTTCTTCACATTAAACCGTTCTTCTACTCGTCGACATCCAGCAAGCCCAGTGTCCGTGCTGATTCTTCACCCTAGAAAGATACGAGCTCTGTGGTCACAGACTACGACACAGAGATAACACACCGTAATGCATTAATAGCCTACGCAATACCATGCCTTCGCACTAGGTGCGGCCGACACAACATACGGATACATACGCCAGCAACCAAAATACACCGTAAAGAAAGAGAAGCAACGAAAAAACTATGGTCCCCCGTAATAGCTATTAATAGTGTGATACAGCAAAACCCTTTTGGGACGGCAGTCCCGTTTTGGGGGACAAACTATTAACAGAACATGAATGGTTTATCCCCGAAACGGAGCAGCAGCCGCAAAAGGGTTGAAGCATGTGCTTGGTGGTGTGTAATCTTAATGGGCCGTCAGATACGGTGTCTCCTCGTACCTGTAGACCTACTGCCGTAGCGGTACAATATATATATACCAGTCTGGCCCTGAATATAGTCACATTGGTATATTAAATTAATATACAAAAAATCATTATATTTAGAGACAGAGCGGTACCGGGTATTATTTTACGGGGGGCCATAGTAAGTAGGACCAAATATTGTTAGAAAAAAACGGGGAAATATATAGGTTGTTGCGTGTACCGTAGGTCCTGTTTGCTATGGTCCCCCGCAATAGTCTGATAAAAAATCAAGGTGCATTTCGACGGGATGGCACAAGGCGATAAACATCAAAAGTGCTCTAAAATTCCGATCAGACCGATACCCTGGTACTATACTCGATGTGCCCGGTATGATACTGCTGTGTGTATGTGGACTATACCTGGTTCATGACAAGAATACAAAACCAGCCCTGTTCTTTGACTGAGAGAGCTGAGTTCAGCGCAAAAAAAACAAAAAAATAAAAATCTACAGCTACTCTGAACGGGCATGAGTACTGCTTGCAGGTGCAATAATTTTGTAGCACAGCAGCAGGCAGACGTTCTATCATACTGCTGTACACGTGTAACGGAATACACTTAAGAGCACCTCAAGAGCGATACCGGTACAGCAGCATCACACACCACTATTTACGTACGGGGGACCGTAGTAAAGAGGACCGCATATTGTCAGTAAAAATACGTAAATATATACGTTCTCGTGTGTGCCGCAGGTTCTATTTACTATGGTCCCCCCGCACGTAAATACTCCACACCACGACGAGATGTGCACAGCAATACTGACTGCAAAACTCAAAAGGAAACTACTACGGGGGTCCATAGTTAAAAGGACCTGTGGTATACATAAAAACCTACATATTTACCTATTTTTACTAACAATATTTGGTCCCATTTACTATGGCCCCTTACCGTAATAGTAAAAGCCACCGGGAACGCCGGATGAGCAATAGTTCGTCCCCAAAACGGGACTAAACGGGACTGGCTGTGTTTCTAAAAGGGAAAGGGTCAAACGTAAAATAAAAATGGTGGTAAGAGAGGCCATGAACGATGAACGCATGAAAGTCGAAAAAAAACGAAAAAAAAAAAGAAAAGAACCTCGCTTGGTTGGAGTTGCAGGAAACGAGAAAACACTACACATTTCAGGCCGAAGACACAACAATACTAATAATACTGCTGCCGTGCTGCTGATGGTCTTCGGTTTGCCACAGGTGTTATTCCCATGCTTCTACTCTTTTTATATGTAGTGGTATTGTTTCTCTAGCTCGTTTTGTATTTGTATTGTCTGCCACATCTCCTACGGGGGGGCACGAAGCTTTCTTTTTTTTTTTTTTTTTTTTCTTTCGATTCGTTTTTTTCGTTCCTTTCGTTTTTTCTTTTTCATAGAATGTGTATGTCGTGTATGTCGTACCAGGTATCTACAAGTTGTACGATGACATGGCATTGCATTGTCAAGTCTGCCTACTGCATACCTGGTAGCAAACAAAGTACATCAGTAGTAGTATCGGGCCACTCATTTGTGACCCAGGACTCGTTTTCAGAGGAGTTGTGGGCTGGGTTTAGGTGGTTCTCGCCGTCTTCCGTGTTATTTCTCTTCTCGTTCTGGTATTCACTTTTCGCTTGTCCATGCATCTTCCTCGCCCCTCCCCCCCCCCCCCCGTGCGGGTGGCATGTCGATGGTTGTCATTGACGATTTCTATCACTGTGGCGTAGGTTCTTGACCACAAGAACTTCTATCTCTCTAGAATTGAGGAATCGGCACGGACACTGGTTGTGCTGGATGTCGTCGACGGGTAGAAAGATCGGTTCAAGAAGAACACAAAACACTGAAAAAGGTAGTGTACCAGGTTATATACAAGTAGAGCGGTCCCTCCTTAGTGCCGGCTACCGGCGATAGTGCCTGCGGGCGTTCTTCACATTAAACCGTTATTTCTATATGCCCGCCGTCGACATTCAACACACCGAATGTCCGTGCCGATTCTTCAATCCTAGAGAGTTCAAAGCTCTGTGGTCCCACAACCACGACGCAGAGATGCGGCGTCGTAATGCAGTAAGCAGAGTAGACAATGCAACGCCATGCCATGCGTACGGGACACGACAGGCACGCCGTGTGTGTTCTTGTCGAATCGCTTGGCACACACCACTCCGTCCCATTTTATGAGCACCGGTTATACACTAATTGTTAAACCAAACGGTTATTATATTCCGGGACAGAGTGGTATGGGGATTCACCAGTGTGGCAGCAGTGTGCGGAGGGATTAGTGCCGGTTGACGTTATAGTGCCGGTATCGTTGGCTAACCTATACCGATACTATAAAAGGAGCCTCACTGTACCAGGCGTGACATAATATCAGATAACATGTAGCCTCCCCTTCAGAGGGGCCTACACCAAGACATCAGACGTATGTCGTCCACACGCACAAAAGTTGAAAATAAGGGCGGGGGGGTGTAGACATGTCACGCATGGCCGTAGCCGTATGACCAGACGGGAGTCGGGGGGGGGGGGGGGGGGGGGGGGGGGGGGGGGAGGGTGCACTCATGCCATGCATGGCCGCAGCAGTATGACCATAGACCCTCGCACCCCTACACGATGCCGGGTTTTCGGAGCACGTCGGGTTTTCAACCACCAGGCAGACACTGATTGCGCCAATCGCGAAGCGCCGCGTGGTGTTCGGCGATTCACATGCGCAGCGAGAGCTGCCTGCGTCCTACTATGAACCACCTGCGAGGCGAACTTTCTTGCGTAGGGGGAGGGGAGGGATGGCGGCGTAGAGTCAACTGATTTGTTTTCTGGTGCGTCCTTCCAAGACACAGCAATGGGTACACCCCTGGTCCGCTGTAGCTGTGCCTCGTGGGTGCCTTACCATGCACCACTCTGGCTCAAAATATAGGCAACATTTGCATGTTAATATACAATACAAAAGTCAAATATTTTTCGGTACATACCGAGTAACACGCAAGAACCCCCCCCCCCCCCCCCCCCCCCCTCATCGGGCGATTTTCAGAGCCGGGCTTCTCGACAACGGGGAGGGCCTACTGAGTGCGACGAGCGATGCGTCTACACATGCAACCTTCTCGGCGAAACCTTTCCAAACGCCACCATTTTCGTTGCGTGTGCCCCCGATGTTCTGGAGGAAACTGGATCTGCAATTTGTCCCAGGGGGTGTGTTATCTTATCACCCAGTGTGATGGTGTCACACGGTAGTGGTACACGCTACGTGATACGATCACCCCCCCTGTGCGGGGTCGACCCTTTCAGGACCGCCAAGTAAGTCCCGTTTCGAGGACGAAAAAAATGCTTGGAATTAGTACGTACGGGACCATTTTTCAGCATAGTGCTATTACGGGGGGCCATAGTAAATAGGACCAAACATTGCCAGTGAAAATAGCGAAATATATCGGTTTTTGTGCGTACCGTAGGTCCTATTTAATATGCCCTCCTCCTCCCCCGTAATATTAACAGAGGATAAGACCAAAGCGGAGAAAACACTACGTAAAAATGCCTCAGCGTCACGGGGTTGGGTTTCAAAAAGGGTACACCATTGCTCGTACCACGCTGTATCCGTGCAGCCTCAAAGAGTATATAAACTACACCCTGCTAGGCCGTACCAGATACTACTATTAATAATAAACATACTCTTGTTTTTTCCCAACTACATGCTGTTACAGGGGGACATAGTAACGAGCACCAAAGATTACGTGCAAGTATACGGGGATAGTATGCGTTTCGGGTCGATCGAAGTTTCTGATCACTATCTTAGCCCCTCGCTCGATTGACCGCCCCTACACTAAAAACAGCATGCCGCTGAACCTCTTGGGACTTTAGCAGGGGGGGGGAAGAAAAAATAGACGACACAGGAAAAAGGCACGATTGCAAGCGCCGGCCACGGCGCGATTGTGGATGACACTATTTAATAACACTGCACCAGTAAACATCGTCGGTGATTCGAGGTACAAACACAAGGAGTCGTGTGCGGTCAGCACGGGCACGACGCGGCCTTTTACCGGGGCTGCTGGGCGCTCGCGGAGCTTCGTAGATGGCTGATCATCATCAAGGTTCGTCATGGCTTAGGTCCCTGTGTCTCAGGGCGCCCCAAAAGACCGAGGACTTGACCGTTTGACTCACCGCCGCTGCACATAAATATCACTCTTTACCTCGTTTTGGGAGGGCAAACCATCGCAATTTTGAGTAGTTGTAAATTGTCTCCAATACGGGACTGGAGTCCCAAAAGCCTCGAGGCCCAAAATATCCTCGACGAGCCCAAAAGACCGGTCTCCTAAAAAATCAACTCTGGCCCAGTATATAATAATCGTTCGCGATCTGATGTGAGCATCAAGCGGGTACTATATTGCGGGCCAAGAGTGGCACACTATGAATAGCATATTTTTCGATCTTCAACTGATGCAAAATCTTGAACCGATCGAATTCGCAATTCGAGTCGCTTCGACCCCGCCGAAACGTGGGTTGGGTGCAGTAAATGGGCATTTACAAAACGCGGAGTATTTTTACCGGCAAGAACGGTGTTATAAGAGCATGCTCGATTTTCAACTCATGCGATTTTATAGTGATCAAATTCGCCATTCGAGTCCTTTCGACCCCCCCCCCCCCCAATCCCCCGCCAAAAAAACGTGGGTTGGACGCCCAAGCACATACGTCAGTAAGCCTTTTTACGTTAGTTTTTTCGCCACCCAACAAATTAAACACCACTCTTGTGTCAGGAAAAACCAGGATCTTTTGGATGTTTCTGTTTCATCCACGGTCCCTGTACTTTATAGAGAACAGAGGGCCATTATACCGGATACCGGGTACCGGGGATAGCAGTAAATGGTGCCTCGATAAGGGCCAGTTGACTAGTGCCGGTTTACCGCTTATAGTGCCTGTGCAGTACCTGGTAAGTCGCTTGGCCCGGATGGGCTTAACCGGTGCGGTAGTGTGCGGAGTAACCAGTGCCGGTTGACGCTATATAGTGCCCGTATTGTTGCCTGGCGCATAACATACCGGCACCACAGAGGGACCGGTACTACAATACCATTGTACCAGCGATTTCCGGCCAACGCACGGCCTTAGAGCCCATCTTAACGGGGAACAACACTAAATTTCGTTCAATCAGATGCAAATTAAACTAGAAAAAAAAAAAAAAATCAAGACAAATTGAAAGAACCGAAAGTCCTCGATAAGATGGGCCCTTATACAGAATGCCTACGTATGACAGTTTTTGTTTGGCTACATACGACAGAAGGTTATTGCTGTCATCACGGATCGTACACCAAAAACCGTCACTTCTAGGGCTCTTCACGGGTCAGAACCCCAACCCGTGAGTCGGGTCAGGAATTTTTCTGAACCCCATGGGTCGGGTTGGGTTGGGTTGGGTTGGGTCGGGTCGGGTCGGGTCGGGTCGGGTCGGACCTGGTCAGGAGTTTTTTTTTTTTTTTTTTTTAATTTTCACGGATCGGTTCCGGTCACCGTTACCCGACCTGACCCCACCTGACCTGACCCGCGAGGTTGGACCCGACCCGTTAACAGCCTTGGTTATTTCCACCCATATCGACATCCAACAAGCCCAGCGCCCGTGCTGATTCTTTGTCCTAGGGAGATGCGATAACAGCAGTGTCTATGATATGTACTCTATACTGTACTGCCGAGAATTCTCCAACTTCAAACGAGGTGTTCCAGAAATATTGGAGCGGTTATCACTGCTGCAAATAAATAATCCTCAGCAATAAATACACGCAAGTTTGCCTCGAAACACATGGGCTGTGTGTATGCAGCTCGGTTTGTATTTGCTTCAAATAGTTGCACTACTGCTGTAGTTTGCTGATCCAACTCTCAAAAAAAAAAAACGTAGTTTTGATAGCGTGGGTTCGATACGGTGAAACAAGTAACCCCATTATACTACCTGGTAACTACTACAATCAATACGACGAGTTGCACGTCTTGTTGCTTTAATACCATCATGCCTGCGTGTGTGTTTTCACGTCAAAAGCTCGTTTCTTTCCACCCGTCAATCCGTCACAACCAAGTGTCCGTGCTGATTCTGCACCCTAGAGAGTTACCAGATGCCAGCTCCAACTTCGCAAAAGCAGCATCACGCTGCGAGAATTCTCAAACTTTTTGTAAGGCGATAACAACTTCTCCAGCTTTTAAATCCGACTGCCTTGCTTTCCCAAAACATGGGGGTGCTTCTGTACCCCAGCTAGAAAAAAAATACCACTACGTTTGACGTCCAAGAGTTTTTGTTTAGGCCCAAAACACATGGGATTGCAAATAGAAAAGGGTTTCTGCTTTTGTATACACCTGGCGGACAAGTTTGCACGGCCCTAAAGCAACCCACCCAGCAGGTATACAGGCATACCCGAAGTGGAGCCTGTACTTATTTTCACGGACTATTAACCTTTATTGCCCTTTTAGCACGGCGCTCCGGTTTTTGGGGGACATGTTACTCGAAACTAGAGTTAAAATATGTGTCAGAAGTACGCGTACCGCGCGGTAGCAAAAGGACACACCAGGAACGTAAATACGATTTCAGGTAGAGCGACCGAAAATGCGACGAGGGGCGGTCCTAGCAACCTTTACCCGGAGGTAGCTACGTACCGTATTGAAAAAAGAAGAGTGCAGAACAGCAGCAAACACAAGTTTAATAGTTCACGCCATGCTTGCTGGCGCAGGTGTCGGAGGTCTCCTTCCGTGGAACTTCGGACACAAATCACAGCGTATCTCAGCAGCAGCAGCAGCAGCAGCAGCGGCGGCAGCAGCAGCAGCAGCAGCAGCAGCGGCAGCGGCAGCAGCAGCAGCAGCAGCAGCAGCAGCAGCAGCGGCAGCAGCAGCAGCAGCAGCAGCAGCAGCAGCAGCAGCAACAGCAGCAGCCCGGGCTTTTTTTTTCGCGTGGTCGATTTATGTACAGCAGTGGTACACCTACTCTTGATACTACCTTGGGGCAGGCAATTTAGGTGGTCTCATCTCCGGTTGGATCGCGTCTTGTGCTACAATGAAAAACAAATCCTGCACTAGTTCCAGGGTAGTTTTCCTCCGCGTGACAAGCCGATTTTTTCCTGGACGTATCCACCCGCAAGTCTTAAACCGGACCGCCTTCACGTGGGTATACACTACCATTGTAATCGTCATTTCTGCGTCATTTTTTTTTGCACTTTTCCCCTCCACGCCATAACCAAGTAACCCAACTTAATTAACTCCCAGACGCGTTGAAATAGAATATGGCGACGCCTAAACGTGAGAACAAGCTGAGCTACAAAACAACGAGAGCGCAAGTGAGTGCAGCCCCACAGTAGTAGTTGCAAGGGGGGACGAAACAGCCCTCTGGGGATCCATCCACCCAGCAGGTACACTCGTAGTCATCGAACCCTGTCTTGTTACATGCCAGGCATAACACAACGGACAAGAGTACGACCATGCCTCAATGTGAGAACAACACCAACAGCTTTCGGTCTTAAAGAACGAAAAACCTGTCGCACGCCGAAACAATCAGGGCTGTTTCACGAGTCGGGTCGGGTCGGGTCGGGTCGGGGTCGGGTCGGATCAGCAGGTTTTCAAAGTCTCACGGGTCGGGTCGAGCCACCCTTACCGGACCCGACCCGGCCTGACCCGCGAGCTTTGACCCGATCCGTGACTACACCTCTACCTGGTACATAATGAAGTCAAAAGGGTTCTTCGTCTTATGGCAGGGCTGTGAGCTGGCTCGGCTGGGCTTTACGGCCAGTTATAAGTTGGGTTGTGGCGACGCAAGCCAACTAACTGGCTTTTTTTTTTTTTTTTTTTTTTTTTTGTGGCCTACCGGTAGCCCAACTAAAAACTCCCCGGCGACTTGTACGTAGCGAGCCAGTTCAGCAGCAGTCCTCAGTTCATTCAACAACAGTTACTATTAACAGCACTATTCAATAATATAAAACAATGAGAAAAATAAGAAACCGCGCGGGCCTATCGTTGCACGGGCGGGTACAGAATTAGACGCGAGTCGACGAGTGAAGAAACGACTGAAGTCTTTTCGTGATAAAAATGCAAGGCACGGACCGCAGTGGGGAGGGGGAAGGAGAGCCTGCTGTGTGACCCGGGATCTGACTTACAACTATTACCGGGGACCATAGTAAATAGGACCAAACATTGTCGGTAAAAATAGGTAAATTTATAGGTTTTTGTGTGTACCGTAGGTCCTATTTACTATGGCCCCCCGTAATAGGAGGGGGAGAGAGAAAAGAAGGTCTAACACGGGTAAAAAGGAGACAAAAAACCCCAACAAACCCCCGCCCAAAAAATACCACTACAACCTGAGGGACCCCCCCCCCCCCGCAGCAAGCATACTCGTTGCTATTTGGAGCATGTCTTTGTTACCATATCATCACGGGGTACTGAATAGATGAACCCGATGGACGACTCAACGCGAGGCTAACAACAAGCTGCGCCATAAAAACCGTGAAATAGTAAGAGAGCGAGTCGGCGGTATCAACCGACCATTGGGCGCACACTATTCGAATACTGATCAGGACCCACGCTGTACCCCAAAAAAGAGGTATTCCCCCTTACGCTCAAACGCTGCAATGGATTCTGATTACGGCTGTGTTTCCCCTTATAAGCACCGGTATAAACACGCCGTTTACGTACGAGTTATACAGTATTTAGCTGGGCACGGATCGGGCAAGTCCTCGCCTCGCAGTTTGGACGGGCGCAGAACGCAGCATCGTTATCCCCTTCGTCTATCCCACCAACCCCAGATGTTTAGTGTTGCTTAGCGTTGCTTGGCGTTGCTTGGCGTTGCTTGGCGTTGCTTTTTGTGGGCGGCGTTCACATGCAGAGTTGTGCCTAGCAGTTTTGATGCCGAGTTAGTTGTACCTAGCAGTTTTGACAAGGACTGCAGCAACATCACCGAATCAAAATAAATCCCCTAGGCCATCCCAGCGGCTGCTTGTAACCTCGCAGTCCGGGTGCATAGTACACCACCAATCACCCCCCGAGGCTATCCCCATATCTGCTTGCAACGGTAGGTCTACTGGCAATGCGTCATAGTGCTTGCGGTTGCTCTACTGCTCCTACTGCTGCATGCTTCGCGCAGCCAATGGTAGATCGAGCAATTGTCACTATTTGTTTGGACATTTTACCCCCTCTCGAATCCAATTCGACGCGAGTCGACGTGGAAACGAATTGCTTATTTTTTTTTCGCGTTACACATGCAAGGCCCGTATCGTCGTGTCCGGGGGGGGGGGGGCGGATACTCAATACCATGCATGGTCGTAGTTGTATAACCATAGACCCTTGCACACCTATAATGCCGGGGACGGAGCACGTCGGGTTTTCCCCGATTAGGCAAACAAAGCTTGCACTAAGCGCGAACCGAAACGTGAGGTGTTGGGCGAGTCGCATGAAGGGAGAGCTACATCCTTCTAAGGGCCGCTTGTGAGGCGGACTCGCATACGGATATGACAGCTTCAACGAGTTAATCTATTGTCAGGTGTGGAGGTAAGAGCCTGCCGCGCGACTCAGGGCATGAACCGCGACTTATATAAACATAGGGAGTGAGCAGGAGGAATGGGATGGAGAACAAAACAAGAAAACTAAAAAAAAAGGTCCCAAAAAGGTATACAGCGCTGCAAGAACGCTCGCTTTTTTACTTTCTGTTTTTTTTCCTTCTTTTTTTAAGTCATCTTTTTCACTCTCCAGCTTCATGCTTGGTAACTCGTAGGAGGTTTTTACCCCCCTCAGGGTACCTTCTTCTGGACAAGCCGCGGTCACAGGTGTCGTCCCTTCTCCCCCCCGGTACGCGCCTACATTTTTATCGCGCATGGGGTTCAGCATTCCCACTGCTCGTCGATTTTTATCGAATGTTGCTGACTCCTTACGCCTTCGCGCTTTCCGCTAGCACGAGGGACCATAGTAAACAGGACCAAATATTGTTAGTAAAAATAGCAAATATATAGTTTTTTTAATGTGTACCGTAGGTCCTATTTACTATGGACCCCCGCAATAATCAATTTTCGATGCAAGAAGAAGCCCTTTACGAGTATGCACTCGGTGAGACTTGAACCCACGAAATTGATCTTGGTAGGCACGCAGGAACGCCTACCAAGCCACCGGGGACGCTATGTATCGCCGACACGACGAGGGGAGAAAGGGCTCGAGTCTTCCCGCGACGAAAATGAGGGCACGAACACAGGAGGGAGGAGGGCCTGCTACGTGCCCCCGGATCTGAGCTATTACGGGGGGTGATAGTAAATAGGACCAAATATTGTTAGTAAAAATAGGTAAATATATAGGTTTCTATCTATAGCATAGGTCCTATTAACTATGGACCCAGCATAGGTCCTATTAACTATGGACCCGGGGTCCACAGTTAATAGGACCTACGCTATACATAAAAACCTACATATTACGGGGGTCCATAGTTAATAGGACCTATGCTATACATAAAAACCTATATATTTACCTATTTTTACTAACAATAGTTGGTCCTATTTTCTATGGTTCCCCGTGATAAGAGGGAGAGAGAAAAAAATATATATCGCCGATTAGGGTCAAGTACGGGCGGGAGGGGGGGGGGGGGGGGGGGGGGCGGCATAGCAATCAGAATCCGCGACGGACCCTGAAGCCACAATCCCCCCCTTGTTCATTCATGGACCACATTGAGGTATTGATTGTTACAGTATGTTTCCCCGGAATAGTACTGCAGTCACTAGGGCTGTGAGTTGGCTGACCACGTATAAGTCCCCGCCGACTACATTGTTAATAGTTGGCTACAGTGGGGGGCATTACAGTCGTATAGTTGCGTGCGGTAATTTGAGGAAAGAAGCGTAATTTGTCGTGTCTTGAGTTGTGGCGCGTTTGTGGCTCGGAATCTGCTTTCTTGTTGTCTCGGGAAGTACGAACAGAACACCCGTACGTGGTGTGTGTGTCAAGTTTACAGGTGTTGGTTCACTTCGCCACATCCGACTACAACTACAGCAGCGCGTAGTAGGTAGGTAATATTACGGGGGACCATAGCAAACAGGACCAAATATTGTTATTAAAAATAGGCAAATACATAGGCTTTCATGTCTACCATAGGTCCTATAAACTCTGGACCCCCGTAATAGTCAATAAACACCCTACACAGCAGTGCCGGTATGCGCCAGCCAAAAAATACCGGCACTGCTGTAGGTAGCGGCAACCAGCAGTACTCCGCAAACTGCCACATTGGCCAGTCCCATCTGTCTGCGCCAAGCGATTCCACAGCCATCATACAGCAGCAATAGAAAGCAACCGGCACTGCTCAACCAGAAACACAGAGGGAAACCCCTACCGCTGTGACCAATATTACGGGGGGGCCATAGTAAATAGGACCAAACATCGTTCGTAAAAATAGGGAAATATGCAGGTTTTTGTGTTTACCGTAGGTCCTGTTTACTATGGTCCCCCGTAATTTGCACCTACGGTACACACAAAAACCTGCATTATCTCCTTATTAACACGACCAATATTTGGTCCCATAGACTATGGTCTCCCGTAATACGACGTACGTGGTCGCATATCCCAGGAAACTCGACAGCCCCACGAGCAGTTACCGCGTGAAACACCGCACGCACGACAGCACACACACACCCTCGGGTCGAGATTTTTACGTAGTCAAAGCCGATTTTCTCCCCCAACTCTAGTACGGAAAAAAAAAAAGAATGCAGTCCCGATGTGGTGACAAAACCACCGAAATTCCAAGTATTCCGGGGGGACCCGAGTAAATAGGACCTACGGTGCCCACCAAAACATACATATTTCCTTAGTTTTACTAACAATATTTGGTCCTATGTACTATGGCCCCCGTAAATAGTTCGTCCCCGAAACGGGACCGCGGTCCAAAAAGAGCAAGAGTAACCCTTCTATTTACGGGGGACCTTCAATAGTAAATAGGACCAAATATTGTTAGTAAAAATAGATAAATATAAAGTTCTTTGTGAGTACCGTAGGTCCTATTAACTATGGTCCCCCGAAAAAGGGCAAAAAAACTGCAGTCCGATTTTGGGGATAAACTACTTGAAATTTGAGTGGTTTGTCCCCAAAGCGGGACTTCAGTCCTAAAAGAGCCATACAGCGGGAGAGTGACAATGCCGAGCGACGCGTCTACTACGGTTGTCTATCTATACACGGGCAGACCTCAACGAGGTCTTCCCAGAGCCGCCGTACTCGTTGGGTGCGTGCACCTCTCCTCCCCCCCGCCTCTCCGCCGGTCGCGGAGAAAACCAGCTGGAAAAAAAAACAAACTACTCTGTCCCGTAATGTAATGACCGCTTCTACATTAACGTTCAATAAGAAAGCTTCTTATATATACGGACAGAGCGGTAATACTATGACGGGGGACCATAGTAATCAGGACTCATCGTATTCACAACAAAAACCTATGTATTCCAGTGTTTCTACTGAGCATATATGTATTCCAGTATTTGTGCTGAGCATATTCGGTCTTGATTACTCCGCTCTCCCGAAATAGGGGGCGTTGTATTTTCCTGCGTGATGTACCACCGCCGTGGCTGCGCTCGGAAAATGTTGTGCAGCTCCGCGTCCTGTGGGTGGTGTCTGGTTGCCGCCTTTCATGGCTCCACGCGTGTGCGCTCACTCTTATCGCGAGGGACCATATTAAATAGGACCTATGGCACACACAAATACCTATATATTTCGCTATTTTTACTAACAAAATTTGGTCCTGTTTAACATGGTCCACAGCAGTAAATAGATACTGATCGTACGTACACAGGACCTGCTGGGTATAATCAGGTACCAGGTAATTCGTAAGGGCAGTTCCGTAAATATAAGAAAATGAAACGTTGTGGGGAATGGGAATTTTGGAAACGACTGACTGGCAGAGAAGTGTATGAGGGATACTACTGATTTACGGAAGGATATCTGGTTTATATAGGAACGGCATCCATCTACAGCGGCAGTACGCTATTTTGTCAGAAGGCAAGCATTATATCAATAATAAATATAAGAACATTTTTCGTACTGCGAAAAAACTGTAAGTAATCCAGGGTCAACAGTCAAGTAGAAGGAGACACATGGCCATGTAGCAGGGGGGAGGGAACGTCCATACGGGCGGTTGTGCCGGGTGTCCACGAGTAGAAAGCATGTCAAGAAGAACGCACGCATGAAGGAAGGGGAAAGGGGAAGGATGCAGTCCATATGTACAACAGCAGTGTAGGGGTAGGGGTGGTTAAAAATTAATCACAAGCAGCAGTGTGCATGGTGCTGCTGCTCCTGTACACGTTCACGAAGCACGTGCATCAGTACCAGGCACCTGGTATAAAACAATCATTTTATTTTCTGAATTCAGGGAGACGAAATTGAGTAACTAGCTCGGTCCTCATATGTACAGATAGATTGGGAAGTCGGTACTCGTACATACATACACACCGCCGAACAAAACAAACACACAAGGATAACACACCCCCCCCCTCCGATGATGTTCCCATTTCTTTTTCCAAGCTGATTTTGCTCGACAGCGGGAGGAAGGGTGCAGACGCCGAGAGCCGATCGTCTCTGCAGAAACAAGAGCTCGACGACATCTCCCCAACGCCGCCATTTGCGTTGTGTGTGATGCCTCCCCTATATAGTTGCGCAGAAACCCGTCTCGGAACATCGTCACAGGGGGTGTGCTATCTTATCACCCGTGTGATAACGTGTTATACGGCGGTACGAGCAGTACCTATCAATAACAAGTCGTGAAGTTCATCCAGCCAAGTCGCTGCCATGACGCCCTGACGGCGACGTTAACAACCACACGGCGTTGCCTGGGCTGTTGGGCATCGCCAGTACAGCGTCCGAACGACCACTCTGCTCGGAGAATAGCAGATACGAGTTCGTGTACGTTCTGGTTGTTCACCCCAAATCCCGAACGCACTACAGAATACGTTGTATTGTACGTACGTACGTACGTGCGTGGAACAGGGTGGTGAATATAAATATCAGATATACAACAGCAGTATTAATATTAATATTACGGGGGGCCGTAGTTAATAGGACCTACGGTACACATAAAAAACTAGATATTTACATATTTTTACTCACGATATTTGGTCCTGTTTTCTGTGGACCCCCGAAATAGTACTCGTCTCATACGTATATTCATCCTGCAAGAAGCTGCGAGTCACGCACGAAGCAACATCCGACTGGTGCTGCTACTGCTACTACTTACCATTACATCAAAACATCCTGCCACGTGTTTTTTCCCCAAAAAAATATCGGTTTTTTTTTTCCTACTACTGCTGCTAACTGCTGCTGTAGTAGAAGGAAGGTACCTGGTACGCGTTATGCTTTTTTTTTTTTTTTTTTTATAGCCCGGTGATGCCTGTTACGCTCCTTAAAAAAAAGTCCAATCAAAAGCTACTTCTTTTTTAAATGCCAACCAAGCCTGAGGTGGTTGCAATTATGGCATTTTGTGCTCTTGGGAATTAAAAAATCCAATTAATTATGGTGAATGATATGCTATTACGGGGGACCTATTTACTATGGTCCCCCGTGTTGTTGCGCGCTTACATGTAGTGCCCTGGCGGCAATAAACCGAAAATTCGTCATGATTTTCGTCGCGAATGCCCACTATTAATACCAACTCTGAGCGGGAAAGAAAGGAACGTTTAGGCATCAACATGAATATGAAACCGCTCCTATATTTCCGTCTTGAGGGTAACAAGCCTGGGTCCCAAACAGGTTGAAAACGTTTTTTTAATAACATATTTCAAGTACGTCGGCTGTGACTTCGACCGACTGAATGGTTGATGGGACACTCAGGGCGAACACAAAGCACCCACGTCTTCGCGACTAAAACAACCTACAGCAGCCAGCAGCAGTAGTACGTCTACAGCAGCACTACGATATAAACTGCGCCTCTCCTTCGCGAAATTAACTCATCACAACCCAACCCCCCCTTCTCTCAACAATGAAAATAAACCAAACCCCCGCCAACATCATGAACACAAAGGTCACGTCTATTCGTACAAAATAGTTGAAAAATCATTCCAGGTACCTGGTACATTGATATGTACCAGGCATCACAGCAGTACTATCATATATATCTGAATATTCGTGATGCTGTGCTGGCATGGTGGAATAGATGTACGGTACCTGGGTACCTGGTAGGTCATATAGAGAGGAGGTCCCGATGTGGTAAAGGTAGAAAATAGCGATTTTTGTGACCGATCCATCCATTCGGTCTCTCGGCCCTGCAGGCAGCACTATTATTAATAATGTATTAATAATACGACTTGCATCTATCCTTTTTTTTACATCCAAAATAGCCCATAGTACCCAGGGTCAGAACCGAGGGCTCAGGATCCCGGTGGGACCAGGTCCGGTTTCAGGGCGATAAGCCGAAATTATCCACATCTTTGACAAGACCACGTTCAATGTTTACCGTATCCTTTATCCCATGCAACCTTTTCATGTGCCGCACTGCCGAGCTTAGAGCCCATCATAACGGGGAACACTAAATTTCGGTCAATCAAATGTAAATTAAATTTAAAAAAAAAAATCTAGTCAAATTGAAAGAAACCGAAAGTCCTCGATAAGATGGGCCCTCAAATTAAATCAGGAAACAAAAAAAATCAAGTCAAATTGAAAGAGCCGAAAGCCCCCGTCAAGATGGGCCCTTACCCTGCTATTAATATTGATACTACTGCTTGCTGTACTCTAAATTCCAAGTATATAGTTTTGTCCTCTAGAACGCGATTTTTTAGTACGGCGTGACTAAATGCTGCACTGCTGTACCTTGCAGCCAAGTCTTACTCTAATTCCAAGTGAGTTTTCCCCACAATGGGAATAAACTATTCATAACTGGGTCACACCCTTCTACGAAAGGGGTTACACACTTGTTAGGACTGCAGTCCCAATTTCAGGATAAACCAGTCAAACTCTTACGTAGTTTGTCCCCAAAACGGCACTGCCGTAGCGAAAGGCTCGAGTGGTGTCGCGTGGTGGCCGTGCCGGACTACCGCGGTAGTACCCGTGAGTGGTAGGTAGAACAAAGGGGGGATTACCGGTCGGGCATGACAAAAAAAAAAAACGCAACAAAAATGGTGACCCTTGCAAGCGATCCATCGCTTCGCTCTCATCAGCCCCTCCCTGCCAGCAACGACACGTACCCACCCAGGGCCATCTTGGAGGGCTCACTGCCGTAGTAGGCCTGGGTGGGATCAGGACCGGGTGGTTGGTCCCAGGGCGATAGGCCGAAACTATCCACATCGACACCTGCAGTGTGCACCATATTATTTATCACATGCAACCTTTTTTTTACTCGTACAATACACCGCAAACTTACCCTAGCACGGAGGGCCGTAGTAAATAACACCTGCGGTGTACACAAAACCTACATGTTGACCTATTTTTACTAACCAAATTTGGTCCCATTTACTATGGTCCTCCGTAATACTACTACAATTCCACGAGAAACACGGGTGCCATTTCCAAACGGGGCAAGCGGTGTCGCGTAGCACTATCGACGGAAGCATACATAAGAAAGGTTTAGCCACGAAAATGAAGACCAAACGGCCTTTACATCTCTGCCGAGAGTGAATACTACTGCTGTGCTGGAACATACGTACATACTTTTGGCAGAATATACAAGAGTAGATTTCCCGATGTAGTCAACAACATGAAAAGTTGCGACTTGGAATACAGAACGTAAAGGAAATTCCGACGGGATTACGATTCATTTATAAAAATGGTGACTTTTAAGTGACATGGAACAAGGTAGAGGAGATTTTTTCCGGTGTGATTAACGAGTAAAAATGGTGACCTTTGTGACCGATACATCGCTTCGCTCTCATCAGGCCTGCCGGCAACGAGACACAACCCAGGGTCAGAACGGAGAACTCAGGTCCGGGTGGTTTCACGGCGATAACCCAGAACAACATCTATCCCATAGACCCAATCTGCGCAAATACGCGAAGGGGGCGACACTTTCACCTCTCCGCAGACGGCTAATTTCCAATCGACTTTTATCTTGACGGACGCCAAACAACTACGATCGAGGAGTAATAATAGCGTTCCCTCTTTGGTGCCCGTTGGGTAGTGCCGGCTGCCACTATAGACCCTGTGAAATCGCTTTGGACAGATGTGATTGGCCAGTGTGGTAGCAGACTAGCGGCGGTTGCTGCTACGTATAGGGCCGGCATTGTTGGCTGGCACATACCGCGCTGTAAAGGGACCACCATTTACGGGGAACCAAAGTAAATAGGACCAAACAATGTTAGTAAAAAAAGGAAAATATAGAGGTTCTTGTCTTTACCGTACGTCTTATCTACTATGGCCCCCGTAAAATACTGCTGTACTGGTAGCTTGCTCGCACCCAGGACAGACCAGCCCACTGCTGTAGCTCGCGATATCTCCTTTCGAGGGCATAACCTAGCTTTCCTGGTGAGCTACATGAGCTGCACATGTTTTCCCGGCTTGAGCTACAGGAGAGGGTAGCTTCTCATCTGCACATGTTCCTAAAGTTTTAGTATAGAAACTCGGCCCAATATAACCTTCGATAGGTACGCGCTATCCCCTGACCGGCCGTTTCCTGACGTCATTGCTGCTAGCCAAGTACCATACATATAATACGCAACCCGTTTGTACTATTAAAGGGGGGCCATAGTAAATAGGACCAAATATTGTTAGTAAAAATAGGTACATATACGTGTTTTGGTGCACACCATAGGTTTGATTAACTATTGGCGCCCGTAAAACACTGCAAAATTTATCCTACTATTTGATACTCTAATTCCATGTCCCTAAAAACGCCGGTTGCAGTTTTGAATGGGTTTAACCCATTTAGCACCGCAGTCCCGAACTGGGGACAAACAACTCTAATTCCAAGTGTTTTTGTCCCACAACGGGACCGCAGCTCTAAAACGTGTACTCTTTAGTACTACACAGCAGTACATATATACAGGAGATTCCGATGTGCTTGAAGGTGAAGGTGCAAAACAGCGACTTTGGAATTTTATCAAACACACACACCTGGTAACGCAAGAGGAGGTCTCGATGCGGCTCACGTACAAAATTATCGTATGCATCGCGTACATACATGGATACCAGGTACTACGTGCAGCTGCTGTGCTGGCATACACCACAGGTAGACTACGTTCAGAGGAGATTCCGATGTGGTCAACGCAAAAAAAATGGCGACGTTCGTGACCAATCCATGGAGGCGCTCTCGGCCCTGCCGGCGACGAGACATGTAGGGTCAAAACGGAGGGCTCGGTTCCGCGTGAGATCAGTTCCGGATGGTTCCAGCATGATGAGCAGAAACTTATCCAAACCGACCCCTTCCGTGTATCGTATAGGCGGTAGGTCCTATTTCTTTCAAGGTGACAACCCCACGATCACCAGGGCTTTCAACATGTTACCAGTACACCCGCGGGTTGGGTCAATATATATATATATATATATATACTAATTTTCACGAGCCGGGTCGGGCCGGGTCGGGTCGTGTCGAGTCGGGTCGTGTCGAGTCGGGTGGGGTAGGGTCGGGTCAGAAGCTTTTCAAATTATCGCGGGTCGGTTCGGGTCACGCTCACCCGACCCGGCTCGACCTGACCGTGCGAGAGTTGACCCCATCCGTGAAAAGCCCTGAAAACCATCGACATATTCCACGTGTTCACATCGACCCCAATTGTATACCGTATCACAGAAAAAAAACACACCCATAGGGGTGATTTTTCGAGCCGATTTTCTCGAAACCAGGGGGAGGGGGGGGGGGGGCGGGGGCATACGTACACAACGAAAATGGTGGTTTTGGAACGATATTATCGTTGAAATGTTTCCATGAAGATACTGCTGTCGAAATGTTTCCATGGATACCATCGTCGGAATCTGTCCATAGTCGCATCGCTCGGCGTTTATACTTTCTTCGTTGTAAAGAGATTATTAATAGCAGCTTGTGATAATCGTCAGCGGGGATGGGTGTGAGTTTTTTAGCATGCTCAAGAAACAAACGAGTAAAAACACACACATACACCTCACTAGTGAGATCGCCAATTTCTTCCATATTTTTAACGAGTGCGGTATTCCAGCATGTATAGAGAAGGGAAAATTTCTGTAAGCACAGGCAAAACTCTACGCAGCTTGGGGAGGGGAGGTGTACCGCCGAGAGGAAATAAAATGAAATGAAAATAATCGAAACGTGGTCGGCTCCCCTCGCTTCTCCCCTTCGTTCGTTCGTTGCTTCCTTCCGTTTTTCCGAGTCTCCGTCCTCCTCATCTCGAGGGCACATACCAACGAACTCGCAGGAGACACGGGGTGTCTGATTTCCCTCTTTTTCTCTCTACTTTTCTCATTTCTATTTATCTCTGTCGCGCTCTCTCTTCCTTCTTCTCTCTGTCTCTCGCCCGCGCTTATAGACGCATGACTTCCTTCGCTGCCGCTGCTGCTGTGCTGCTGCTGCTGCTGCTGCAGCGCACGTGGTCACGACAGCACCGCTGTGTGCTACAACAACCGTCGTGCACTGTACAGCAAAGTTAACTTGACATACGGCACAATTTTACGTAAAAGTTTGGTGGGCGTGAGTTTTACCCATTCGCCGGAAGACAAAAAAAGAAGCTATTAATAGTGCTGCTGCCGCTACTGCCCCTGGTGTTCGCCCCCGAGGCAGTGGGGAGGGAAGGGGTGAGTGGCTATAGGGAGGGAGGGAGGGGGGGGTACTCATGGCTTGCATGGTCGTACGGGGGGTGGGGGGAGGGAGGAAATACAGGGGAAAGAAGGCACCACCTTCCCCTCGGTAGACTAGTATTACTGATTTGTAAAAATCAACTGTTGAGGAAGGTGACGCCGCCTGCCGTTGCAACGCGTAAGCAAACTAGTAAGCTAGCAAGCACGCGAGCGAAGCAGAGAGTGCTGGTGGTGTATCGCCTCCGATACAATCGTGAGGAGGGGGGTGTAGAGGGGGGGGGGCGGTACTCATGTCATGCATGGCCGTAGTCATATGACCATAGACTCTTGCATCTCTGCAGCGGGGGGGGGGTTCTCAATGCCATGCACGACCGTAGTCATATGACCATAGACCCGCGCATCCCTGCAATGCCGGGACGGACCACGTTTGGTTTACTCCGACCAGGCAGAAATTGCTAGCTAAACACCGTGAGGATGCTCGGGCGAGTCGCACGAAGGGTGAGCCGCATCCTACAAAGAGCCGCTTGTGGGGTGGGCTTCAGCACTTTGTGCATAACTTTCTTGCATACGGACGACAGCGGTGGAGGGGGGGACTCGATATGATGCATGGCCATAGTGGTATGACCATAGACCCTCGCATCCCTACACTAACGGGATGGTGGGGGGGGGGGGGGGGAGACTAAAGCTACTCCTCCCCCCTCTCCGCCTGCTCATGCTGTAAAAAGACAAATATAACAGGATGGTTCCGCCGCCTGCCATTCCCGCGCATGAACAAACTAGTAAGCTACCAAGCAAGCGAGCAAAGCAACAAGAGCTGGTGGCGTATTTCCGTCCCCGATACAATCAGACGGAGGAAGGGAGGGAGGCAAGAAGAGAGACAGAATTACCCCACCCCCCCGGCGTCCACCTTGACTGCTACCTACTGCGTCAGTAAACAAGAATGCATTCTAGGATGCTTCCACCGCCTGGCGTTGCCACGCATGAGCAAACTACTGTAGTAAGCTAGCAAGCACAAGGGCAAGCAACAACCAAACTTACCATGTACGCGGGCAAAAGCAAAGCCCCGCGATAAAGCAAGCTATCAACAGTACAAAATTACGCAAGCAAGCCATACAAGCTAGTGCCACACAAAATTAGTGCCGCGCATACAAGCTATCACTAATTTACAGCAAGCCAACAGCAAGCCAAGCAAGCTATTAATAGTGCAAAGCAAGCTATAGTAGTGCCAAGCAAGCTATTGCGGAGCAAGCTATTAATAGCACAAAAATACGCCAGCAAGCCAACGGAGAGCAGGCTAGCCAGCACGCGAGCAGGCCAGTACGAGCAGCTGTATACACAAGCTAGCTACACCAAGACACAGCTAGAAGCTAGCAAACGCTGGGAGCAAGGCAAGACAAGCAGTAAAACAAGAACAACAAAAAAAACAACAAAGCACTCAAACACCGAGACCAACAAGCTAGCTACTGCGGTGTGTTTGGGTTCTTCACATTGGACCGTTATTTCTGCCCGTCGACATCCAGCACACCCCGTGACCGCGCTGAATCTTCATCCTAGAGAGATACAAGCTCTGTGACCGCTGATTTCTTAATAATCCACCAAAAAGCAATGTTCAGGCCAACAAAGACGGAAAATTTTCAATCTAAATGTCTGAATTCAGTTATACTGTAGGTAGGCTATGCTAGCCTTGCTAGCATGCACTTGCGCACAACACAAGCACAAAAACATCGCCTATCAATAGCAGTCTTCACGTTCTAAAAAGACTTGCCACTATAACGGGGGACCATAGTTAATAGGACCTACGGTACGCGCGAAAACCTATATATTTACCTATTTCTACTAACAATATTTGGTCCTATTTACTATGGACCCCCGTAATAGTGTAGCCTAGCACAACAGTGGCACGGGAAACCAGACACAAAATTCTTAGTTAGGGTCAGGGTCATGTTCTTACTGCAGCAGGTTGAGACAGGGTGTGTCCTACACCATTTTCACCTACATCATCAGACTGCCAGGTATCATCCTACGTTTCGTGCAGTTTCCGAGCCTCCGATGAACCCCTTTACTACTGCAGCGTGCAGAAACCAAAATCTGATTCAAATTTCAAGTGTTTTGCACAACGGGAGTGCGGTGCCAATGGGTCAATATTAACTCCCAACTCCCAAGTTAATAACCCTTTCACCACCGCGAGAACTATCCAACACTACTTCCAAGTAACTTGTAAAAAAAATGGGTGCAGTTCTGAAGGGGTTTCAAGTTATGCGTAGGCGTGAACACACACTAAAACTACTATACATCGCCAAGTTCGACCAGCGCTTTTGAGAACAAACCACTTGGAATTCGAGAAGGACACAACCTTGCACTTTATGCCTACTTTGTCGGGAACGTAAGGACCGTTCGGCGTTCCTTACATTTCCGAACATACCGAATTAAAGACGCCTGTATTTTGGGTCAGAGGTTCACGGATAAGAAACGACCGCATAAGAGCCGCTTTTGAGGGGACGCTGAGAAATTTGAATTGAGAAATCGTGCTCAGCGGCGAGCGCTACATTTCAATCCGGGATGTGAAGAATAGCCCATGCTTAAGGTTGCTGAAGGATGGCAAAATGTGCCACAACGAGAATTCAAGGCTCCGCTCAGACTACGGGTTTTGTTTCGCCGAGCCAGTACTGGTACTAATATACTGCTGCTGTAGTCAAGAGTCAAGCAAACCGTTCCACCTTTCTATTGCTTTAAAGGTGTATTTTTTTTTCTCGCTCTTGTTCTATTCCTATCTGTCTTCTTCGTTTGATTTTTCTTGTTCTTCCTCCTTCACCGTTCCACCTTTCTATTGCTTTAAAGGTGTATTTTTTTTCTTGCTCTTGTTCTATTCCTTATCTGTCTTTTTCGTTTGATTTCTTGTTCTTCCTCCTTCACGTTTCTCTACCCGTACGTGTGCACCTGGTGTGATGTATCTGGTTCGCTGGCGTACATACTTAAGTGCATGTTGTGCTTGTCGTATCCAGTACTATTTATGGAATGACGTTCCGATGTCTACTACCCCTACTGCATTCCTATGTGGTACGAGGTGTCTCACAGCAGTCGTAGTTTCGTAACCACACAGAGCTCTCATCTATATCTAGGACGAACAGTCAGAGCACAGACACTGGGTATGCTGGATGTCGACGGGTAGAAAGAACGGTTTTCGTGTGAAGAACGCGCTCAGCAGAGGACGTTGACAGTTCAGCTGGCAGGTCTGCATGGCGATGCACTGCTGCTGTATAATCTCCGTGATTGATGTATTACGATGCGTCATCGCAGTATATAGTTTGTGACGACAGAGCTTTTATCCCTCTAGGATCATTTGAATAATCAATGCACGTAGTCAATCAGGACGGACTTGTCTACGCTCCATCTTCTAATACCAGGCACCAGGCATATTCTGTTGTTAAATAATGACCAGGTACTGACTTTGTGAATACAGAGCTTGTTGTCTCTTTTTAGGATGAAGAATCGGCACGGAGACTGGGTGTGCTAGATCAGATGATGGCGGGGAGAAAAACCGGCTTTCATCTGACCTACGCACAGGTTGCTGGGTGTAGACGGATACTACTGCTGACTACCTCACCTGTACTTGGTGTTCCGGTACTATTTACACAGAAAGGAGGGACACACACCTCTCGCTTTTGCCTTCCGTCTTCAGGTATATTCTCAAGGTTTCTTCGTTTGTTTCAGTTACGGAATCATCATTTATTGGTGCATATTTTAGTTCTGTCTATGTTTTCGTTCGTTTCGCGTGGTTGCTCGTCTGTTTGGCACGAAGAGGAGGCGAAATCGAATATATAGGAAGAGCAACACATCCGCTTTGTGAGTGGCGTTCAAGGGGATGCGGGGGGGGGGAGGGGCAACGGTCGTCGGGGAACCGCGGTTGACGAAGGCACGAAGGAGAAGGCAGACATGTAGCAAGGTACCAGACCGACTCGTGGGTAGAACCTGTCTATGCTACTCATACCACGAAGTGCTGCGGCGGCCAGGAGGGTGATTTGGTTGTGCTTTGTGCTTCGGTTTGCCTGTCATTTCCTTTCGTTCTGAGTCTTACTCCGTTTACAAGTGGTGTTGGGTGTGTGGTATTGTTTCTCTTGCTTTGTCTGCAACATTTCCATAGGGGGAGCACGTTTTTTTTTTTTTTGCGATTTGACTCGCTTTTCCTCGTCCATTCCGATGTTTCTCTCTTTTCAACGCACGCTAGAAAAGGCGTATGCCGCGCCTGCCGTACTGGCATCCACTACAATACGATGAAATGTCATCGCATTGTTTACTCTCCATTTACTGGATAAACAATGTGCAGGCAGCTATTAATATATTAATATTAATAGTAATAGTATTAATAGTATCTCTGTGTCGTAGTTTTGTGCCCACACAGCTTTTATCTCTCTCTAGGATTGAAGAATCAGCATGGACACTGGGTGTGCTGGATGCCGGTGGGCAGAAAGAGCGGCTCAACCCCTTCTGGAGCCGATAGATTTCGACCGAACCAGAGGCAGCTTCGGTGTTATCATCTACGAGCAGCGCGAGCACCGAACAGCACGGGTAGAGGATCAAGCCGCGCCCGTGCCCCGAGACCCCCTGCACTGCTGTAACGCGGACACCAGTTTGCATAATCTCCCAACCCTTCCAATGGCCGATGCTGTTGTTGTCACTTTCTATCGTCCACTTTCCCCCCTAAAGTCAAGAGGATTGTCGTGGAAGAACACACACAAAACCGTCTCCAAACGATATCTCTTTTTTGTTTTACCAATGGTAGTCTGAAACCGACAGCATTTTCGTGTCATTTTCGCGGGCCCTTTTCGCGATCTTTTGTGACCAATATGTCATCTACTGTCTAACAATCCAACCTGTGTGGTCAGCCGGTGATGCTCATGATGCCGAGGTTGGCTGGTCGTTGAAGAAAAAAAACACCTGTGTTCTCATTACCACTCCACGCACAAAAAAATGGGTGAAATCTGAATTGTGAACAATTAAACGTGAACTATAATATGTACTGGAATGTTTTGTAATAGTTTCTTGGGTGTTGGAAGCAGGTGTTGAAATAATGGGCCATTAATATCAACATTACAGCGGTACCACTTCGTCCCTAAATATAACGAACGTTTTCATAGTAATATTACATATGATCAGTCCTACAATTTAGGTACAGAGTGATACACAACGGGGGAGCAGCACTCCTCTTACGTACAAGTAGCCTCAGGCACAACACGTATTACCAGATAACCAGCAAATCTGGTACATAATCTTGATATATACTGGTACCTGGTACATAGCGTTCACGTACGTACTGGATGCTGCTGCTGTGTCTCTCGTCTTGACATGAAATCGTCCCTTCTACCCAGCTTCATCAGTATATCGTACGACGGGTATTAATAGAACGGTTTAATATGAAGAAAACAATAACAACAACCCATGATTCCCTATCCAACAGCAGTACAGCATAGATACCCTCGGGTACTAAATGGTGACAGACTGCTGTCGCTACCTCTATAAATAGTTAAATTGGTAGTAGCCTGTTGAACAGGGGGAGGCAGTATTCTGAAAAAAAAAGAAGGGTCGCGACGGAGACAGAGACGTCAAACGTACGTATACTTTTTTCCCCATGGACTTTTTCGAAATAAAAATAAACCGTTATTTTAGAAACGACGGTATTGTGCTTGCCACCATAAATGAGTTTCGAGTATATTTTCGATCTCACAGATTCTTTTTTTTTTTGTCATTTATACCAGGTAGTATAATACGTATTATATTACGAGTAGAAGCACAAATAGACCCCAATTTCATTTTAATTAATTCGTACTAGAAATAGAGTCAATTATTTATTTTCCGTCTTCGGGCACACGAAAATGACTGCTGTAGCTATTTTATTAATAATGTGCACTGCTGGGCTGCTTTTCTCTCTGTTATGCTGCAAAATTGATTTAGAATTATATATACCTCCGGTGTGGTCAACAGCAGTTCGTGCTGTAGATCTAATGATAGTGCAATTACCGAGCTGTTCCCGAAGTAGAGCGTACGGGTACTGCTGTCCTCGCAGTGCTGCTTGCTCTCTGGTTGGTTTGACTGACAGTTGAGAATGTGCCCTGGCCGCTGATATAATGCAAGCCGCTTGTAGGGTAGGGGGACCAACCAGTCAAATTCTCTATTACTAGGTGTTCCCAAAAGCGGGACCTCATTCCTACAAGGTTCAAGGAATGGGAGTAGGGCACGCGTAAGGCACGATTGATAGAAGGCAAGCCTTTTCACCTTTCCATGCTTTACATCCTTTACTTGAATAAAGCAAATATATACATACATTACAAAATGCCATAGACATGCTACAGCCTCGGCTGACCCCGAATCACGGTCTTGGGGAGTTCGTATGCGTAACGGCGTAACTTCAGCAAACAAAAACGCCTTGTATCAAACGCGTCGAAATCATGTCTGCACCAACCCTCTTCGTATGAATACATGATACGTAACGGCCCTAGATAGGCCGTAGCGGCGATGAGGTTAGTTGAGCACCTTGCACCTTGCCGCACCGAATACCGCTTGTTACGTATGCTCGTACGTATTCGTCCTGCACACCTACTTGAATTACTCGTTTACGAAAGAAAGACAACCACACAACCACACAGACTATTACAGCAACATGGTTTTAGGACTGCAGTCCCGTATTGGGGACAAACTACGTAGGAATTGCGCGGTTTGTTCCCGAAACGGGACTGCAGTTCTAAAAGGGTTGCGGCACGGTATCAGCAACAGCAGCAGCAAAAGCAGAGCAGCAGCAACAACACTATTTGTCAATATGTACTGCTGCTGCTGCTGCTGCTGCTGCTGCTTCGTACTGCTGCTGTAGAAGCAGCAGCAGCAGCAGTAGCAGCAGCACCAGCAGCAACAGATCAGCAGCAGCAATAGCAGCAGCAGCAACAGATCCACAGCAGCAGCAGCAGCAGCAGCAGCAGCAGCAGCAGCAGCAGCAGCAGCAGCAATAGCAGCGCGTGGTCTGCCCAAAATCAAACGGAGAACCCGCCTGCCCTGCCGAGAGGCGGCCATAAACAAAAAACATCCTGTTTTTTGTTTCTTTCTTCCCCGGTCCAGCCATACGAGTAGACCCCGCAGTATGCAAAAAACGAAAAAAAAACTGGAAAAAAAGGAGACGTCCACATGTAAAAACAAAAAACGACGACCCCCCCCGCAAACCCCACCCGTCCCCTCGGCCCTGCAGCTGGGCCCACACGCCCGTGCGGGCTGTGAGGTTCACCCGAAGGGAGGAAGGATGCGCCTCGCTAAAAGCACCGCTGGAAACCGCTACATACTGTTACAATTGCATACATAACAACAAGGCAGGCTGCTAAATAAATAGCCGCAATTTGCGATTATTTCCAGCCGATGATTTTGATTTTTTTTTTCGTGCATGTATGTACAAAACAAGGGATCCAGAAAAAAAAAAAAAATGTATTGGTGAGTGTGGTCCCTTTGAATCTCTGGTCTTCACCTATTAATATTAATGCCTGCTGCGAACAATACTACTTTTAGAAAGGGGGGCGCTTATCGTCTTGTTTCGTCTACTGGTAGAAGACAATGGGTGACAAGAGATTCTTCCTTCTACACGCATTCAGCGTCACGTCCTCCGCCTCCTCCTCCTATTATTTAATAGTAATAGTAATTTATGGTTGTGTGGCTCGTGGCTTGTGGCTGGAGCTATCGTATAACCTGCAGGTTACTTGTGTTGTTTCGCAGCAGTAGCAATCGACTTTCAAGAAATATATGTATGAGTATTCTTTGCTGTACGACATACATAGACTACGAACTGATAAAAATGGTTTTATTTTAGTACCCATGGTGATCGTTTGCCGTATGTATTTTTTAATCGTATTCATAGTACCAAAGAGGCCCCAAAGTCGAAGTAGCACGTATCGTCTTGTACGTGCAACGCGGTTTTGTTTCAGGTCTACTACGATTATATTAATAACCGTACTGCACTGCGCAGTACACGTATTATACGACCTGCGACTCGATACCATGAGCTCGTTTATACCTCTGGATACCTTGTGCAAAGTACCTATGGGATGACGTGTCGAAACTAATCGTATATACGGGCCTCCAACCCAGGACGTATGTATAAGTTAGTACGTACCCGTATGTATCATCAAGCAAGATGAAGGCCCAGGTCAGGAATCCCCTCTATGGTGCTGCTGCGTGCTGCTTTTTAAAAAAACAAACGATGTGTCATCAAATAAGAAAATAATTTGACAGCCATCTTGATGTGCAGCAGAAAGAGCAATAATAATATGCGAGCGGGGCGACTGGGGCTATATAGGGTACACGCGCGAAGGCAGGGGAGCGTTCTCCCTGGGAAGCGATGGGAGAAGGCCAAGCCTCAAGCTAGAACCCTCTAGGGACGTAGTAGTACCTGATGTTGGGATGCAGGGCGGCCTGAAAACAACCATACCATACCTCTGAAGCGCAAGCTGTCTGGTCGAGATGCAAATGCAACCTGTTGGGCTGCACAACACCGGCGAGAGCCGCGTGTCGTGTGCGTTGTACTGATATTTGTTTGGAGCAGCACAAAGTCGGCGAAAAAAAGGCCCGTCGCCCTCGGCAAACTCGATTGCGCGCGCTGGCGCACGCACACGCACGGTTGCGCCCTCTAAGCGCAGGGTTGCGGCAGACCTAAACATGGCTCTCTGAATGAGGATATAGGCCACCATGATGGCGGTCTTGTGCCTTGCAATAGAGGAAGCGGCAGCAGCGGCAGAGCAGCAGCAGCAGTAGCAGCAGCGACGGCGGCGACCGCCGCCGCCGCCGCCGTAGCAGCAGCAGCAGCAGCAGCAGCAGCGGTACAAAAAAAAAAAATAAAGCAAAAAAATCGAAGCACTCACGAAGCACAGCAGCAGCACCTAGCCAGCTGAAAATAGAGCTCACCGTACATCCTGTGCTTCTGGCAGTGCTCCTTGCCTTCCCCATACAGGCATTTGTTGGCGCCCGTCATGGTCCCCTCAGCTGGCGGTCGCAAAAGCCCGCTCCGTGCCAATACCCTTACTCCCTCCCAGCGTCTCTTGCGCCTGCGCTGCCCCTCGATAAAGCTGCAGCAGCGGTGGTGCGCCTCCCACAACAGCAGTCAAGCCTTTCCCGAACCGTTCGCCCCCCCGTCAGTCCCTCCTCCAGCAGAGGGACTGGGATCTCGCCGGCCTCCCTCCCTGCGAGCTGGTAGCTCCCTTTCGAGAGCGCTCGGGACTCGGGGAGCTGCACCCTCCCTTCTAGAGATGCGAGAGGTATAGGTGCAGTAGAGTAGTGATGAGATAATTGCTCTGCTCTCTCTGTACTCGTGTATAAACGATAACTTATTTGTATACTGTTTTTTGTATACTTTTTTTGGTACCAAATATTATACTACCGCTACTATTGTTGTGATGAAGCACGCGGCACAGCGGCGCTACGAATTAAAAACACACGGCAATGAATTTTTCACACATGCATATAGATATTTTTGCGATCATTTGTTTTCGTAATCGTTTTTTTTTTTTGTATGCTATTCCAACCAATTCTTATCACACGTCTCTTCGTTTTGGTACCACTATCACTTTAGTAATAATAATTCGTTCGCAATATTTTGGGTACACGTATTTTATGCGTACACCGCATACACACACAGAAATAATTGAAAAGGAAATTCGGAGCTACGCAACTACGAATTTCAAACGCGAAAATTCTAACATTCTTTTCCAGAAGTAAGTATTTTCAGCTTATTTCCCTCTTTTCTGGTGCAGACCGGGATAAAAAAAAAAACAGAAGCAATCGAGGAAAAGCGAAAGAAAAAATCCAAAACGAACGTCAAAACAAGTAACGTACGGTATGGAATGCGAAATATCGAGGTAAGAAATCTAAAATCTGCAAAATGAAGTCACACCTGTAGTAATTTGTATCAGGTTCGTAATATTTTTTTATTTGAAAATGACCTCGAAACTGGAATATCGTGTTGGTTGTTGTTGGCTGTCGGGCGGACCAGAGACCAGACGGAGACAGCTAAATAGTTTTTTCAAATTTGAAAATATAGGATCTGTTTTACTCCGATAGTGTTTGATGGGACGGGTCGTATCTCTTGATATTTGACGGGACGGGTCAAGATGATCGACGGGAGCGTCAGCCCACCGCCGAAGGCGCGGGCGCTTGCGCCGCTTGCGGTAGCCTACCGGGCGCTCAGGTGCCGCCAGAAAATGCGCACAACAGCAGTATGATGTTACGGTTAATTTTCCCCACGTCACCCTTCTTTCTTTTCGCCTTTTTTTTGTCGCGTTCTTTTGCGCAATAATCAACAAGTGATTACCGCCTCACTTGCCTCGTCCTGCAACGTAAGGATCGCATTCGTACTGATATTAAAAGTATCACGAACCCTACAATTTCGGACAAAATTGTTTAACACTCGTTCGAAGATTACTCTCTTAATTCTACCAGCAGCACTCTAAAATCACAACAAAATTGCTGTTGTGCTATATACTACTGCTGCTGTTGCATGCCTGGTATATAAATATATATATGTGTGGTCTTCTACTAACTGTACGTAGAGCCCCGGTGTTGTAGTAGTACTCGTAGTAGTTCCGTGCTTCCGCGACGCGAGCTGCGGCGCGTTTCTTCGCCGTTCGCTGTGTGGGCAACACATGCATACATACATGGGCTGGGGGGGGGGGGGTGTGATGTTGGTGATGTTTTTGGGATTATTTTTGTGGCGTATTGTGGACACGTAGCAATGGCCCCATCGTCCCCTTTGTGAAGATAAATCAAGATAGTATGATGATGATGCTGTGGTGGATGAACGTACCTCTGGTGGTGTGTGTTTTGTACTCAACTCGTACTCGTATGATTATTAGAAGATTGTTTTGGATGATGAGATATATCATAGATATATATCTTCTCTGTTGAGATATATATGTATACATAACATTATACATGTTCGTTCGTTGTTTGTTGCTGCTGTTTGTTTGTTGTTTGCTGTGTTGTGGTGGCGTGGTTGTATAACACCACGATCATTGTTACACTACAGAGATACCCCGCAGAGTGGAGTGTTTGTGTTGGCACTGCTGCTGCTGTGCTTTTTGTTGTGTACCAGGTATTATTGGTATATATACGGTCTTAGACTACGAGAAGGACACACCACTACATACACTATTACTAACGAGTACAATTATTTAAATTATTTGTCCTGTTGACCCGGGCAGCATCCAGGGGAGCCACTGGCCTACATCCTTGACAAGGAATTACATAATACACATATATATATTATATAGAATACACGCGCGTTCGGCTTGCATAAAACACTTGTAAAATTCGGTAAAAATGGGATATAGACGAGACGTATTTCGCAGCTTGCAAATTTGAGTATCAACTAACTACTTAATAATCAGTCGAACTCACAGCTCACGTATTTCATAATTTTATAAAATACCACCACGACTCACTCTGTATGGATCTAGTATAACTGCCGCTACTACGTACTAGGTATATATCGTCAGTACTAGAATACGCGCGTTCGGCTTACCTTTACATAAAACACTCGTGAAATTCGGTAAAAATGGGATATAGACGAGACGTATTTCGCAGCTTGCAAATTTGAGTATCAACTAACTACTTAATAATCAGTCAAACTCACAGCTCACTCACTTATTTCATAATTTTATAAAAAAAATGTTATTAAATATTATTATGCTTGCCTTCTGACAAAATAGCGTAGATGCCGTTCCTATATATAAACCAAATATCCTTCCTTAAATCAGCAGTAGTATCCCTCATACACTTCTCTTCCTTTAAAATACTACCACGACTCACTCAGTATGGATTTAGGATAACTGCCGCTACTATACTATTAATAGGTATATATCGTGAGTACTGCTGTGGCAACACTGAACCCAGAAACTATACTACGGGGGAACATAGTAAACAGGACCTACGGTACACACAAAAACCAATATAGTTCCCTATTTTTACTAACGATATTTGGTCCTATTTACCATTATTATGTGGTGCCCCGTAATAGTCACATCATTGTGCGTGATGCGTGATATATGCCTGGTATAATAGTGCTATTATTAATAAGTAAGACCGGCGTCCCCGGTGGCTTGGTAGGTGGTCCGCGAGCCTATCAAGATCAATTTCGTGAGTTCGAGTCTCACCGAGTGCATGCTCATAGGGACTTTTTCTTGCATAAAATTGATTAGCGGAAAGCGCGAGAGCGTGAGTTAGCTGTACATTCGATGAAAATCGACGAGCAGTGGGAATGCTGAACCCTATGCGCGATAAAAACTAAAGGCACGTAGCGGGGGGGAGAAGGGACGACACCTGTGACCACGGCTTGTCCAGAAGATCGTCGAGGGTAAAACCTCCTACGAGTGGGCTGGAAAGTAAAAGTGATGATGAAAAAAAAAAAAAAAAAAAAAAAAAAAAAAAGTGCCACACAACAAAAAACAGTTTTTAATAGTATATATATGCTTGGTACATTTTAATACAGCAGTGTGTGCGTGCACCAACACAGCAGTATGCTATCGATATACCTTGCCCACGGACATACTCGGTACACACGGTATACTAATCATAGTGCGGGGATAGTAATAGTGCGAGTGAGCTCTATGTACGTATGTGTATGCTACTGCTATACTGACAAGTCGTGTATAGTATATATACCCGGCAGAGGATTATTAGCGCTACTGGTATTACGGGGGACCATAGCAAATAGGACCAAATTTTGTTAGTTAAAATATGTAAATATATATAAATATAGGTTGTTATGTATACCATAGGTCCTGTTAACTATGGACCCCCGTAATAGTAGTACCAATCGTAGTAACAGCAGCCCTACTAGTAGTCATGTACTCGTATTACGGGGGACTACATACAGTAAATAAGACCTACGGTACTCACAAAAACCTATACATCTACCTACTATTTTTATTAACAATATTCGGTCCTATCTACTATGGTCCCCCGTGATAGTATGCTTCGAAATAGTAGTGTAGTATGGCATAGGAGTAGCATTGGTGGTGGTTAGTGGTTAGAGCCTCCTCCCCGCTCGCCTCCCCCTTCCCTCCCTGTTATAAGGGTTACCCTGGGCTGAGTAATGGATTGATCTTTTACCTCTATAGCTCAGTACGTAACACCTTCACAGTTGACGTCGTCCAGGTCACGGGTTCGAACCTCACTTCGAACGTTTCGCTTATAGAAACGCTTGCGCGTGCATCCCTTGAAAACACATCTCCCTGGTTCTCCAGGTAATGAAACGAAGCGGGTAGGTCAGCGTACAGACGTATACGGTTCCGACGCCCGAAATATCCCGCCGTTCAGAGGGGGGGAGAGTGTTATAGGGATTAATTACCCTGGGCTGGGCAATCGGTCGATATTTTACTCCCATAACTCAACTCAGTAGGTAACACCTTCACATCCCCCTCTCCCCCCCCCCCCCCCCCCCCCCCCCCCCCCCCCCCCTTCCCTTGCACTCTTCCCCTTTCGAGATAGCGGGTACGGGCCGACCCTAACATCCCGCCCCGTCCCGCCCCAAGACTGACTGTGGTTCTACTGTAGTCGTGGTACCAGTGGTGCAGTAGAAGCAGCAGTACAGGTATTAGTGCAAAAATATTGACATTTGCAATAGTATCAGCGGTAATAGTAGTAGTAGCTGTTGCAGCAGTGATAGTAGTATTGTAGATGCTGTACGCATACAACTCATAGTAGTGCCAGCTATAGTAGTAGCAGCAGCGGCTGCACAGTATGTCGTGGCATCGTATTACAGTAGTAGGCAGTAGTGCACGGCGCTTCGCGCTTGGTGCAGGCAATCTCTGCCTGGTCGCTATAAACCCGACGTGCTCCGCCCCGGCATTGTAGGGATGCGAGGATCTATGGTCATACGCCTACAGCCATATGCATGGACTCGAGTACACTCCCCCCCTCCTGCAATCGAGTTAGATCATTCGTGCGGGATGGGGATCCTTTTCTCCGGATAAGGGGAATGGTCATATCACGTCACGTAGTATTTATGGTAGTGCACCCACGAGGCAGTTACGTACTACCCCCATCATTCTGTCTCTGGAAGTGGCCGCACCAAAAAATGAATTAACTCATTGAAGCTGTCATCCACACGCAAGTCCGCCCCACAAGCGGATCGTAGGATGCAGCTCACACCCTTCATGCGACTCGCCGAGCACCTCACGGCGCTTCGCGTTTGGTGCAAGCAATGCCTGCCTGGTCGGTGAAAGCCCGACGTGCTCCGTCCCGGCATTGTAGGGATGCGAGGGTGTAAGGTCATACGACTGAGGCTATGCATGATATAGAGTACACACCCCCCCTCTTCCATTCTCCCTTCAAGACAGGGTGCACAAGCGCCACAGCGTCAACCTCAACAATCCGCCGGTCATGCTCTCGTAGGAAATCACTGTGGGTAGTTGTAGTGGTAAGCACTAGTAGCAGGTGCGCGGTAGTAGAGTTGTATGAAGCAGTGGTGATAGTAGTGGTACTAGTAGGAAATCACTGTTGGTAGTTGTAGCGGTAGGTAAGCACTAGTAACAGGTGCGCGGTAGTAGAGTTGTATGAAGCAGTGGTGATAGTAGTGGTACTAGTAGGAAATCACTGTTGGTAGTTGTAGCGGTAAGCACTAGTAACAGGTGCGCGGTGGTAGAGTTGTATGAAGCAGTGGTGATAGTAGTGGTACTAGCAGTAGGTGTGGGGGTAGTAGTAGTCGGGGTACAGTAGTATCAATGCATCAGATGTACGTACGTGAAGAACACACATACACTGTTCGTAGCAGCAGCAAGATCTTGAGTGTCAATAGTAGTATCATAGTAGCAGTAGCAGTACTGGTCGTTGTGCTCCGTCGCAGCAACACTGGCATAGGTAATAATAGGAGTATGATGCAGCAGAAAGACTAGTTGCTTTATGTGTCAATAGCCGAAGAATACCAGGTATGCAGTATAGTAGTAGTAGTAGTAGTAGTAGTAGTAGTAGTAGTAGTAGTAGTAGTAGTAGTAGTAGTAGTAGTAGTAGTAGTAGTAGTAGTAGTAGTAGTAGTAGTAGTAGTAGTAGTAGTAGTAGTAGTAGTAGTAGTAGCAGTAGTAGTAGGAGGAGGAGGAGGAGGAGGAGGAGGAGACGTAGGGGCAGTAGTCCAGTAATAACAGTAGCAGGAGGAGTAGTCGTACTGACAGTTGCAGTAGTCCAGCGTACAGCAGTGACGTGTGCGACGATTGGGAGAACACTGTTTGGCCAAAATATTTCCGACTGACCGCGCTCCATAACCCAGTACATTGGAATAGCCTTTATTTTGTTTTACACCGCGATCACTGATGTACCTACTAGGCTATACAGGCGATGGTTTCATCTGGCGCTCTTTTCGCTTTTCTTCAGATCTGCCTTTGGGTGAGGTATACTGTGGAGTTCGTCAAGTGTGGAGCGCAATAATGTTAATGTTTAGACGATACCCTTACCATAGCGTGCGTGTAGTGTTACAGTGTTGCAACTTCTGTGACAGTAAAAGTTCCAGCAGCGGTAGTAGTAGCAGTATAGTGCGTAAAGCCGTATTAGTGAATAGTGTTTCCTCCCCCCTCCCCAAGCCGTCCGTCCGTCCACTCTTCCTTCGAGACACAGGGCGTATGGGGGCCATGGCGTGAACCCGAACGAATCCGCCCGTCGCGCTTGAAGGGTGCTGGTAGTATAGTGATGTGAAGCAGCAGCAGCACAGAAGTAAAAGTATCACCAGGGTAATCCTGTACTGGTGCAGTAGTATTAAATAGTAGCAGTAGAGCAACGTAGTAGCAGATAATATGTAGAGGTAGTGTATAGCCGTAGTGAATGTAGTATTACTTCCTATTACACTATTAGTGGGGTTGCCATCCGGCACTATACAACATGCCATTGAGCTTCAACGTTGACTATTTATAAACACTCCCTGATACAAGAAAACGAAGGGAAAAAAAACAAGCAAATAAGAGGAAACCTGCAGTAAGCGTCTATCTCCCTTCTGTACCTATTTCCACAGCAGTAGAGGTTCCTGTTATATGGTATCCCCTCTCCCCCCAGGGTTGGGTTGGCGTCGGTTGGCAACGACACTGCAAAACATGCCGCTCACTACGTGAGCTAGACATCCAGGGTACCGTTTATTTTTTATTTATTTATTTGTCTTTTTTTTTGGCGGTCACCCACAGCTGGTCGTCTAGTTAGATCATTTGTGCGAAGTAAAGAACCTTTACTCTGCACAAGGGAATCGATCGTATCACGTAGTGTTCAGGGTAAGGCACCCAAGAGGCAGTTACATAGTACTCCCATTGCTGTCTCTGGAAGTGGCCACACCGGAAATTAAACTAACTCATTGAAGCTGTCATCCATATGCAAGTCCGCCTCACAAGCGGTTCTTAGTAGGATGCAGCTCACCCTTCATGCGACTCGCCGGACACCTCACGGCGCTTCGCGCTTGGTGCAAGCAATGTCTGCCTGGTCGGTGAAAACCCGACATGCTCCGTCCCGGCATTGTAGGGATGCGAGGGTCTATGGTCATACGACTACGGCCACGCATGAGATCGAGTACATCTCTCCTATCGAGTACACCCCCCCCCCCCACTCTCCCCTGCCTTACACTTAACATACCATTAGTATCAAAATACTGTAGCAGAAGCATTGGCAGCAGCAGTACAGTAGTAGCATAGTAGCTGTAGCAATACAATAATAGCAACATTAGTAATAATAGTGGAAGTACACTGCATGCAGTAGTCGTATACTACTGTGTAGTAGAGAGTAGTCTGCGTAGTATACACCAGGTGTACGGTAGATGTATTAAACCTATTAATGGTAGAACTGTAGTAGTTGTAATATTACGGGGGTCCATAGTTAACAGGACCTATGGTGTACATAAAAACCTATATATTTGTCTATTTTTACTAACAAAATTTGGTCCCGTTAACTATGGACCCCCGTAATAGTAGTGGTATTAGTCTGTACATATTAAAGTATTGTGGTGGCAACCTCTTTAACCGCAGTATGCTGCTGCTTTGTACCGGGTACACACCTTCATATTATACAAAGTCCTACTATTATATCCGTAGTAGAACTGCTTCAAGTAGTAGTAGCGGAATCAATAGTAGTAGTAGGGGCAGTGCAGTAGTACGGCAGTATAGCAGTAGTTGTAAAGTAGAAGTTGTTGAAGTATTTATAGTAGAAGTTGTAGCAGTAGTATTAATAGCGTTACTATGTAGTAGGAGCACCGGCAGTAGTAGTGGAAGTAGCCGTGCTACACTCGTACAACAATGAGCGTGATAACAATTGTAGTTGTAACGATAGTACTACAGTCAGTTACTGCTGTAATACAGTAGTAGGAATACATAGCAGTAGTGGTAGATATGATAGTGGTAGTACACACAATATAGTAGAAGCGGTATAACACGGTAGTATAGTATAGCGTATAGTATACCAGGGACTATTATATAGAAGTATTAATAGTAGTAGCGCACAGTAGCAACCTTAGGAGCTTAAGAGTATACTATAATAATAGGTCTACTACTAGTAGTAGTGTAGGGCCATTGCCTATAAGTAGTAGCAACACATTACGCGATTAATTCACATGCCGATGACGAGCGGTCGACTGCCCACCGCCCTTTACAACATAGGGAATGCATCGTTTTTTTCCAAACGCAAAGGAAAAAACTTCTGCAATTATCCCCCCCCCCCCGCGTCGATGCTCCGTCTCGAAAGGGAGATGCGTGATCAACGGTCAAATCACTCAGGCAAGCAACCAATGAGCACCTCCCGCCCCCCCCCCCGCCGTGGACCACCTCGTACACTCCCACTCTTCGCCCCCTATCCTCGCTCCGATTATTACGGAAAACACGACCCGCACTCTGATTCCAAGTTTCTCGTGGGTCGCGCTAAGATGGTAGCAGGGGCTGTGTTTTTGAGCCCACGCATATCTATCACCGACCGGACTCCCCAACAAACTGAGGAGAGAACTATACAGTAGTGGTCCCTCTATAGTGCCGGTCTGTGCCAGCCAGCAAGACCGGCACTATAGCGGCAAACGGCACTATAATCCCTCCGCACACTGCTGCCACACTGATGAGTCCAATCTGTGCCAAGCGATTCCAGAAGCACTTTTAAGCGCGACGCCCGCACTACTCGATCGGCACTACGGAGGGGACCTGCATGCCCGATACCTTCGGATCCGATGTGTATCTTATCTTTAACTGGACAAGCTGCCCGTTAGATGACAACTATTCAAGTCTACGTACTACATGTACGTCACACACCCGTGGGATGGATTGACTGTAAAGAGCACAACAATGTGTATGCATCTTGAGACGAAGGAGGGAGCAAGGATAACAATGGAGTATTGTAGATAAAGTATAGCGGGGAGTAGACATAGAAAGTAGCTAGACTTGGTGCATAGGTTTCCTTCATTTCCTTAGTTTCCTTCTTCCGGGAATGTCTTGAGTGATCAACGTTGAAGCTCATGCTGCACATTGTCACATTGTCGGATGGCGAGCATAATAATAATCGATGGTGCATCAATTTTACGGTAGCTTCCATTTTGTTTTTTTGTTTCGGGCGATGGGGCTTTAGGGGGTGGATGACATTAATTTATTGATGACTCGAGCGAGTGGGGATTAACAAGTTTCGGCAGCAGAGGAGAACGACACGTACGTACGTAAAACAAGAGTATAGTTGAGCCGTGCTATATATTCGGTGGGAGTTGCGCGTTTTGCTTTTGCGCCCAAATGCTGTTTCTCATCTCGCTGGCTGATGGGGGGCTCCGCCTCACAGCTGACGAGGGTTCATCCCACGATGGTACAGGGGCTGAACTTTTTGCCTTCTGAGGCGGCATTTTCTGACCGGTTGAGCTCCTCAAGTGAGCAACTATTAGTATACCGCTTGATGTAGCATACGTTTGCTACATACACATTGTTGGCGTTGGGGCTATTGATAGTGCTGCAGCTCACATACGTAGAAATGCTGGTCGCATTGTGCGAACAAACTTCTTTTTAAATCATAACATGTTTCGGGTGAGGTATGAAGCTCCCTCACATCATAGAATCAGAGAAAAAAAGGTCCTACACCCTACGAGTACATAAACCTACCGTGACATTGCTCCGAGAGGAGCTACCACTCGTTACATGATTGATATGATACGCACTCAATATCCTTGTACAATACAAGGCGGACACTTTTCAGACCTGTTCGCTGTGTAGATATTTTATACCTATATCGTGCCAATCTTGTTGTGCATCAGGTTTTTTTACAGCAGTAGCTAACGCTTTTCTCCAATAAATCGGTTGTTTCTCGTCGGGTGAGATTTCAAAGGTGTGCCACCTGTGGGGTGTCGCACATCTTTTTGGCCGAACTATTTCTGGCTGACGGGTCTCTTCAGCTGAGGAGGAACTACCCGGTATGTCAGCAGCAGTATCTCAGTAGTATCTCAGTACAGTATCTCAGTAGTATATCAGCAGTATATCTCAGCAGTTTTTCAGTATCTCTCAGAGTAGTATCCCAGTGGTGTCTCAGCAGTGTCTCCGTGCAGCAGTATCTCAGTGGTATCTCAGTAAGTGTTGCGCGACATGTTTCGTTATCCCCAACGGAGTAGGTCATGGAATCGTCCAGCGGGCTGCAGTTTGTTTTGTGTCTTCTCAAAGTTAGTTTTGGGTGAGATCCTCAGAAAAATGATACTATTATAATACAAGGAATAACGTTTAGGTGCTACGTACAGCAGTACTGATCCCTCTGGAGTGCTGGCTGCCGGCTGTTATAGTCCCTGCGGAATCGCTTAGCACAGATGGGATTTTACCTGAGTGTGACAGCGTGTTGTGTAGTGCCGATTGCCGCTACGGTGCTGGTTGTGTTGGCTGGCGCATACCGGCACTACAGAGGGCGATTCCTACGCGATAAGTAGCCCTAAAAACAATAACAACCGGTATACTACTTGAGGTGAAGTAATCATACTAACCGGTTTAGTTTCTCGCTTGAGGAGCCCAACGTTCCGAGACTATTGGGATGTACGTCATCTTTTTGACTTCTTGGCGGCAGTGACGCGGTAGTGCCCGCGGCATGCCACGACATGCCGCGTGATGTCGTGGGTGCTCACAACATTTTTTGCCGCGGCAAGCCCTATACGGCAAGCTCCACGGCAATCCCCCACGGCACGGCACGGCAAGCCCCACGCGCCAGGCAAGACCCACCGCACGGCACGGAAAAATTCACGGTTTATCACGGCAATATCCACGGTAATACTCACGGCAAGCCCACGGCAGCACGCGCGGCAAGCGCCGCGGCAAGCCCCGCGGCAAGCCCCGCGGCAAGTTCCACGGTAATACTCATTGGGAAGAAGATGCCAGGTGGACCTCCGGCGACTCCGGCGCAAGGCTGAACATATTTCTGCGCTGTGTGGGTGAATGCAGGGTGCCAAATGACATGGGCCCACTGCGGGGTCAAAGTACCAAATGGGAACCGGGTGCCAGGTGGGGTGTTTTACCGTGTGGGCATTGCCGTGGGTCTCGCCAGGTGGGTGTTGTACCGTGGACAAAGCCGTTGGTCTCGCCAGGTGGATGTTTTACCGTGTGGACATCGCCGTGGGTCTCGCCGTGGACATTGCCGCCGCAGGTCTTGCCGTCATCCACGGGTCTTGCCGAGGGGTTTGACCGAGGGCATTGTTGCGGGGCGTGCCGTGGGATGCTATTGCAAGTACAACGGCAATATCAGCGGGCACAACCGTGGCACGTTCCGCGGCAGACCGGTGGGTACTTGCCGTGGTGGCATGCCACTTAAAAGTCAAGCGATGTGCATCCGTGCAAAACAAAACATGTGCAACCCTGAGTCAGCGGGAGTCTATTAAGTGATAGGAGTAGGGAGGCGAAAGGACACCAGGTGGATACTTTGATCTTTCAACGAGTCAGTAAAGCCATTTATAGGGGAGACTGCATCGTTGTTAATATGGTGCATGGTATAAGTTAGTTAAGTATCCAGGTCTGAGTTGATAGCTTCTTCTATGTTTGAATTCACTGGATTCTAGTTTCGTTTCCCTTTCTGTGCATGGACGGCATGATTTGAGCGTTGCTACATCGTCAGACGACAAACGGAGAACTACCAATAGTAACGTACCTGGCACGCGATACTAGAAAGGTGTGGAGCAGGGGCGCAACATGGACAGCATGGTGCAACTCCAACGAAGTAAGAAGGGGGAGAAAAAGAGGGAGAAGACACGGGCCGGAAAGACCCGCGGACAGGGGAGGGAGGAGGAGGAGAGGACCAGGCCCAGGAGCTGGGGAGAATGCTGAACGCCGACAACGTGGGCGTTGTATCGGGGTCACCGTAAGGGGTGTAAGAGGATGACGACGGTGATCGTGACTATGTGTGTGTGCAGCGTTCGGTCTGATGGTCTCGGAGCCTAGAAAAAAATCGTATTACGTGCCTGCAATCGAAAAATTGGGAGGAGGGGGGGGGCGCCGTTCACCGTCACTGCAGCCGGCCAGATGTGCTAACAAGTGGTCGGGTTTGTGTACTCGGGAGACTCTATCAGCGCAAATCGAGACACCAGTGTCGAGGTAACGCGTCGGCTCCAGAGTGGGTATGGGTGCGCTTCGGGCGGTGTAAGATGGAAGTGTATGACCGCCCGGGTTTGTGCTTGCACTCGAGGGTGCGACAGCTGAAAGCCGAGGGAATCCGAACAAGGCTGGATGCAACAGGCTACGGCAGGTCAACCACAAGATTGTCTCCCGATGCCGCGGCCGGCGGAGACGAAAGCGCGAAGACCACACCCCCTCCCGCGCCAACGCGCCTATCAAGGCAGACTCCGAGAGCATTGAGGCGACTGTGCGTAGACGACTGGTATTGTGATCAACCAATTGAACATGTTCACTCCCCTCTGTGGTCGAACCTATAGCCCAGGTAAAACACTCCACAACTACCAGGTTTACGTGCGCAAATATAATAGTGCATCTGAACTTGGCTTTACATCACTCTTACGCTATCGTCCTCACTGCGTGTCCACTTGTACGCCAAGAATATGTGATCCTGCTTGGTGTTCGGCTGCACACGGGTAGCGTGCTCAATCGTAAACCTGTTCGCACCATAGACGCCAAGACATCGTCTCGAAGCCGTGAAAAAACGCGTAGCAACTGAAAGCAGGACTTAATTGGTTTCCATGTTCGTCTTTTAATCACCGTCCGGAAGGGCATGCGCACCCTCCGCTATGATGAGTACTTTCATGGCATGGCGCGATGGTGAAACGTGCCAGCGACGTCAATGTGGTGCGGTGCCCCTTGCAGGTTCTCTCTCGTGTGGTAGCGGTGTGGAGGACACACCGAGATGGGTCGGTGCCTCGGGTCTACACCGAACGAAGTGACAGTCCTTGGGTGACCTTGGAGTTGTATGAAGTGGGGTGGCACCATCTAGGGAAAGGGTGCCTGGTATCCACAGCAGTACCACCGTTTGGTCAGACGATTTCTGACAGACGGGGGGGGGAGGGGGGAGGGGTGTACTCGATGTCATGTACCTGGTATGGCCGTAGTCGTATGGGGGGGCTCAGCAGAAGAAATGCCCAATATCGCCGGATGTGTTTCGTGTTCAAAACTATAGTTCGATACACGCCTATATTGCCCATGGCAATGTTCGTCAGGTTACTCCTTTCGTGTCATCGAAAAGTCAGGGTTTGGGTTGCTGCAGGTGTAGAGGTTCTCAAATGAGGGGGATCTCTAGAAATTGTTGGGTGCACCCCTCTCGTAGCATGCCTCACATGCCACTGACTTCACCTGGGTGTCTTGTATCCTCTCTGCGTTCCTGACATATACGATGCACCACACACGTGAGACGCCCGGGGGGATACGAACGAAGCAGTACGGATTGCAATGTCTGCGGTGTGTGCTGGCAACGTATTCCAAAAACACTCTTCTTGCGTTTCCCCTTGGTCGTCAGGCGGGCGTGCCCTGCATAGAGTAGATGCTGCCACTTTTAGCTCTCCTTGCTCTTTCAGGGGTTGGGTTGCAACAGCACCGACATCGTGTTGTTCCTTCTATAGTGCCGGTTCCGTCGTGCCGGCTGCCCGCTATTCATAGTGTCGGTGGATTCGCTCGGCACAGGTGGAAGCATCCAGTGAGCGTGCAGAGTGGTACCGGTTGCCGCTGCAATGCCGATATTGTTAGCTGGCGCACACCGGCACTACAGAAGGACCAGCACTACTGTAGTAGTACCCCCCCACAATCGCGCGGTGCCAGCACGCGATTTGTTTTTCATCGATGTGGGTCGATGCGTTTTTTCGCTTCATCCCCGGAATCCGGGGAGGCCGTCACAACTCCGATATCTACAGTATCGTTACTGAAATCCCTTGCACGTAGATGACGTCTTCATCCCTCGCTCGCCGTTAGAACAATGGAAAGCTCCGCCGTTTTGCGTGGTAGAAGTTTGACATGGGGTAACATAGCCGCGCCGTTGATAAACAATTCCGGTGGAACCTGAGCGTACCCCGCAACACCGAGGTGGGCATGCATACGGCATACTCTGAAGTGAGTACAGCCCCCAAGCAAGTGACCGTGCAGGCACTGACTAGCTCTGTGAGCGGCAGGGCTCTCGGGCCGCCAACCATCAGGGCTCCCGGAGACCGATAACTCTAAATTTGAGGGCGGTGCAATTTGGAGTCAGCCGTGACAAGCGATCGGCCACCACAGCGGTCACCCTCCTTACACGATGTAGCCGCATCGCAATGTCATGTCCACACCGGGTGCCCAACGGAATATTTATCACTTGCATGTGTATCGGTTGTGACACATCACATTGCTGCACCGATAGGGGGGGAGGGGGGACAGGGGGGAAGGTGGAAGGGGGGGGGAGAAGGGAGAAGGAGGGAGGGGGGGGGGGGGGGGGGGGAGGGAGCGTACTTCTTTGTTGCTTGCCTTGGACACTTGACCATTGACTACGCGTCCCTTTCGAGACGGAGCACTGTTCCTACTATTAACGGGGACACCTTTAACCGTTGGGAGCTCACTAAGTCGTTTCCATACATCACATGAAAAAATTTGCTACTTGTATCCCTTTCCTGTTTCGCTGCATGTGGCCACCATCTATCTCTTAGGATATCCATTGTTTTCTCGCTAGTATCGGGGGAGTAAGGAGGGGGTAGAGAGAGGGAGGAAGGAAGGGGAGGGGAGGGCAAGAGGGGGGTGGGAGGGGGTGTGGCGAGGGAAGGAGGGGGGAAGTCAGGGGGGACGAGGGAAAGGGATGGCGAGGGCGAGGGGGGGGGGGAGGTGTCTGGGGCAAGAAAGGTCTGGAGGGGGGAAGAGGATAGGGCAGGAGAAGGGGGGGGACCTCTACTGCCATCGTTTTTGAATCGTACCACAGCACATCAAGCACAACCTTTACCAAGAGAAAGTCCCACGCCTCATTATTGGCCCTGCTGTACCAGGAACATCGTAGTATATCATATCGCATTAAACACAGCAGTCTACTACACACCGCGCGCGTCCTACCTGGTAGTGTGTATTAGCTGATTTTCAGTGTTTCACTGGGGCGCTGTTACTGCAGTAATATGTACTGCGTTTACCATCCGACAATGTTGCAGCATGAGTTTCCGTTCGTACTCCGCAAGAAGAAGAAAAGCAAGGGAATTGCCACAAAAAGAAAAGGGAAACAAACCTATCTGAGCACAAAGTCTTCGCGACCTCCTTGTGTGTATTCCTGCGCTCCATTTCTGCTGGTTTGCTCCTTCGCTGAGAGTGAGGATGCATTGTTTGTTTGTTTGTTTGTTTGTTTGTTTGCTGTTATTTTTGTTCTTGTCATTTTGTTGATTTTCTCTCGTGCTGTTGCAGCACGTCGGAGCCTATACACCGGTATATGTGATTGTTGCTGTGGTATAGCGGTACTACTAGTAGCATACATAAAGAATGTCACGCCCGACGTTTTACCACGCCCACTCGTTTGATGATAAACACACCTATGTACCAACACCGCGCTATCAGTCAGCGCTGACTGACAACTGGCTGGCAGCCCAGTGATGACGATGTACGTCTACTTTGTATTCAAAACAGTCTACCAGGTAGTGTGGATAGTAAACTCATTGTGATTCCACGCGCTGGTCTGTGTTGTGCCGACGGCGATATTTGGCGAGGTGACTGGCTATTACGGGGACACGGAGCATCTATTCCCCGCCAGTATTGCCGATTGAGCAGGTCCTCGTTGTTGCTCACGAGAGTGTTGGCGGTCTAGATAGAGAGGGACCCCTTGGGAGAGTTTCGAACAACCCGCCGCCGCCGTACCCTGTTGTCAATAAGTAGAGGCAGGAGTGGATGAAATCAACTAACCAACTACTTGATTGAGCTAGTGTAGCGTGGAGTGAAAAGTTTTGGCAATAGAGCGATGTCCAACAACATCAGTTTTACTCCAAACGGTCACGATAGAAGGCTGGGAGCGGGTGGATGGCACAGCATCCCACCTGTCTCCTATTTTCCCACCCAAGCTGTATGCACGCCTCCCAAGTACCGCACATACTCCGTTCCCATTTACAGTACCTAATTGTTTGGTATTTTTTTACTTTCGAGGGAAACAAAACATACGATAGCATGTACGTAGATTTGTTACAGTATTAGATCCGAACGGTCCCGTGTCTTCCGGGCATGATATGTGATATGCATCAATGTGCTTGCTTCAATAACAATAGTCCTATAGCGTCAAGGTCTACTGCTGTACCAACAACAACATCAACAACAAACAACAGCAGGCAGCGTTGCGCTTTACGCTTGTGTGCCTCTCCGTGGTACACTCGCGCGGCTGTGCAACGAACGGAAAGATGACGACGAAATAATGTGAGCACTATATACTGCTGTGCCTTTCCCTCGGAAGGTTGCTCTCGTTCCTGTCGATTGATGTTGATGTCTCTGCAGACGCCGACCCTTCCCCCCGTCGAGTTTAGTCGGTATACAGGGAGACACGAGCACTTCCGTCTGTCGAAATGGAACTGCCATAAGTATAATCGTCGTGTACTGCGACACAGACTATCTTTATTGCTCTTCATTTTTGGGGTTATTTTTGTTGTTGCGTTTGAGGTCCTCCGAAAGTGTACAGCATGGTGAGCTTCACCGTTGACCCCACTTATTAAAGACCCCCACCCGGTTGCGACCCCGAGATATCGACCAAGAAAACGATGAAATGGGTAGTACCAACCCTGTATGACCGACCCGCCAGCAGCTTTTATGATCGAGCGCCCCGCAGTACGGAGAGGATCATCACGTTGCGCGCGTCCCGTGCGGCTCCTTCGCATCAACATTGTAGCTCGGACACCAGTCTGTCTGTCTGTCTGTCTGTCTCTGCTGTGTGTGCTGTGTCACTCCTCAATCACGCAGTGGGCGTCGCCGCAATCCTCGCTTTTTGCCATCATCCCCCTCTCCCCCCCCGTCTGAAGTCCCAAGAGGCTTACAAAAACACCCTTTAGGGGCTAAAATGCAGTCCCGTTTTGGGGACAAACCATTCCAATTCTACGCAGAAGTATTACGGGGGACCATACGTAGTAAACAGGACCTACGGTACACACAAAAAATCTATATATTTACCTATTTTCACCAACAATATTTGGTCCTATGTACTATGCCCCCCCGTCATAGTTTGTCCCCAGATCGGGACTGCAGTCCTAAAAGGGTGAACGATTTCTCTAGGAAAAAAAAAACATAGGGAAATCAAACCGAAAAAGAAACTTACGTATTTTACCGGGTCATATAGATAGATGTGTATGCACAAAAGCTAACCCCCTTCTGCACCTGTACCTGTTCGGCTCAGCCCCCATGTTGCTAATGGTTGTGTGTTGACGCACGCGCAACGATGGAGGGGCAGGCACAGGGGCAGGCATTCCGGCCAAATATTCGTGACTACTAACGGAGCTCCTCACCCGGCTGAGGAATATTACACCCGGTGAGTATACCATCACTATTCGCGTTGAATAACAATAGTGTAATAATATTTGTTGTACACCCAGATATTTTGTTCCTACAGTGTTAATAGTCCGTTGGGCTACTGGGGCAAGGAGAAACGATTTTACCTACAGTACCCGATCTATAAGCCTTATAATACTGCCCCCCCCTCGGACCAGCGGGGTCTTTGGCCTTCGTATGGGGCCGTACGTGCCTAGTCCGAGGTTCTTGACGCAGAATCTCTGGGGACCCAGGGAGAGTCTTCTATCAGGTTCTTGGCATGAGTGAGGAAATCGCTTAGTTTTGCTTTAAGAGAGAGAGTGTTTTTCATGGTGTGGCGTGAGATTCGAACTCACGACCAACGTCTCATGTCCTGCCGACGACGCCCTTTGTTAAGGTCTTAGTCCGTTTGGCTACTACTTACTGGTGAAGTGGTCAACAAATTACCTACTACCCCCAATCTAAGCCTTACAACACAGGCCATCCATGGTCTCGGTCATCCTACAGGTTCTTGCCAAAGTCAGTTCTATTTTGGGTGACTTACTCTTAGTATGGAGCTCCGTGAGAGTGATGAGTCTCTGTTAAGGTCGTAGTCCATTGGGCTAGAGGTGATTTGCTAACAAATCGCCTACCCAGCCTAAGTCTTATAACACCCCCCCCTCCCCTGGAACTGGTTATTGCTGTCTCTAGAAGTGGCCACACCGGAAATTAAACTAACTCATTGAGGCTGTCATCCATATGCAAGTCCGCCTCACAAGCGGTTCTTAGTAGGATGCAGCTCACCCTTCATGCGACTCGCCGGACAACCAACGGCGCTTCGCGCTTGGTGCAAGCAATGTCTGCCTGGTCGGTGAAAACCCGACATGCTCCGTCCCAGCATTGTATAGATGCGAGGGTCTATGGTCATACGACTACGGCCATGCATGATATCGAGTACATCTCTCCTATCGAGTACACCGCCCCCCCCCCCTGGAACTGACCGGATATACGGGTCGACACGTGTCGTCGCCAACACACGGTTTCAATTTCTGGAGATCCAGAAGTATTTTTTCGGATTCTTGACATGATGCGGGAAGTTACCTTTTCTTCAAAAAAAACTTTTGTTTTCGTGGTGTACGTGAGAAACGAACTCACGCCCAACGAGGCATGCCCTGCCGACGACGCCACTTGTTGAGGTCCCGGTCCGTTGGGCTCCTGGCAAAAGGTTCACCAGCCGCCTGCCCAATCTAAGCCTTATAACTTATCTCAACAGGAAAAATGGTTTGGGACGCGTCTGTTGCCATCTCTCGCTCTCTCTTCTTGAGTGGTGTTGGGCATGCACCAAATCAACGTTCGGCGGAGAAAGAAGGAATATAGTAGTATTAGTATTACGGGGGACCACAGTATATATAGGACCAAATATTGTTAGTAAAAATAGGTAAATTTATAGCTTGTTGTGTGTACCGTAGGTCCTGTTAACTATGCCCCCCCCGTAATAATAGACGCTGACGTGTACGGTACCAGGTTTAATTTATCTCTTTTAGTACTGCTGTAGTCCCGTTTTGGGGACAAACTGCTTAGAATTTTAGTAGTCTGTCCCAAACGGGATTGCAGTCAGTGCTGTAAAAGGGTTAATGCATATAATATCTGCAACATGCATTCCATTGTTCCTGCGTCATTCCCGGCAAGTTACGTACTCATCGTGCACAACCTTGGAGTTTTTATTCGTTTCTGTGGGAACGGGCTTCAACATTTATTTGAAGACATGCAGAAAACGAGAAAAAAAAAAAAACTCACGCGGCTGTTGTGATAGAGATACGAACAGAATTTTCCCTCAAAACTCATCCTTAACATTTGCAAAGTTTAAGCTTGGTGTACTAAATTAATACGTCGTAGCATAACAAGCAGGTCAGGACACACATAGGCGACGCCTTTGGACCGATAGCGACCAAAAAAACAATGAAACATTTGATGCTATGAACCGTACGCGCAGGATATTGATGCGTCCGTGCCGTACGAGTCCTTGCATCATCGTAAATTCTCTCCGAGGCCAAAATTTTGCGTCACATTTTTCCCCCCAATGACGCGGTGTAGCCGTTCGTTTGCTGCGGGTGGTCGTCACTTTTTTCACGTCATTTTTTTCCCCCTCTCTATATAATACGCCCCCAGAGGGTTCTTCTAAGCCGAGAGAGAGTTCCACAGGTGCAGAGAGACCAAGCAAGATGTGCCAGGTCCGGTCACAGCTGTGTTATCAAAAGCGTCAAAGCGTCGAGTGAGATGATAGATGGGGTGGCGGCAGCAGCACGACTACTACTGTAGCATCGTGCGGCGTATAGTTGGTGTCGGGCATGTCCTTGCATGGTGCACGAGTATGAGAGCTCGAGTACACACTCCCTCCTACCTCAGCAACCCGGGCTGTAGTAGCCTGCTGCTTTGACTCATCCCACGGTATAGTAAGGGTAGCCCTCTTTTGGGCTCAACACAGTTCTGACCGATTTTGCTCGTGAAGCTATACAAGTAGTTTTATTGGTGTACACTCTGGTATGTTTATAGGCCTACCAGGTATGGTACTAGCGCGCAGAAAAGAAGTGTTGGCCGCCGGTTGCGCGAACAAATATAGAACGCCTCCTCCGTATCTTGATATATATCTCCAATTAAATTATTTCCAAACTTCGGAAATTCTGGGGGAAAAAGCTCTCCGATAAGAATGACCCTAATCAAGAAGTCACATGTTTTCGGTTGAGGTATCGAGAGCTCCTCTCCTCTGTGAGCACAGCTCAGAACCTAAGGCACCCCAACCCCACCGTGGCGATGCTACACGTATACTTCGCGAGACCGACGCTGCAATCGGCACTTAGTACACTACAGTGTGTACAGTACGTATGTATGTCGTTGCCGTGTGCTATACGGTATTAGGGGCAGCACTTCGTTTGCCTCGTGAGACAATGCTTTTGAATGACGGAGCCCTGTAGTTGACGCGTATTGCGACATCGGGGTAGCCCTCTTTTTGGCCTTATTATGAGGCACTGTTTTTGATTGAAGGTATGTGCACTATTTATTTCTAGTTGACACGTGCTACCACCCCTATTAGGGGTCGCAGTTTTCTTGCCTTATGAAGCAATATTTCCGACTGACTAATAAATAGCATGCTCCTCCACTGAGGAACTTACAGCAGTACCTGGTGTGAATGTCACACCCCATCTGTGTGGCGCGGTGTTTTTCGACGCCTACTATTATAGTAACTACTGCTGCAGGCCGCGAGGCTGTTCGTCGGGATAGTGAACCCTCGTAGGAGACTTCACAGACAAAAAATGACGCTAGAAAGTCACGAATTTGCAGCGCGACGGCCAGTGCACATCATCATTGGCGGGGGGGGGGGGGGGTGGGGGTGATACGAATCGGTGTCCGAGAGTTTACAATCCAATGAGTCGTACGGCATGCGGGCGCGACATATTGTCCTATACCCGCAAAACTTCGGGGCCCTCACGCTGCTCTCGTATATATTTTGTTGATCAAACTAAAGTTGTCGCGATTATTTTGTTCGCTATATCTCGGGGCCCCGAAGGAGGTATACATGCATGCATGTTCTCGAGCGTGAGTTCTGGGTGAGGCGTGGGGCTTCTCAAGTGAGGAGACTCAGAAACATTATGAGGTGCAATCCGTTGTTGCTGCTGTTCTCACATTAGCTCATGTCTAAAACGGTGAGTCTGTGGTCACAAGGACATGTCAGGCTCCAAAAACTGGACCGGAAGAACACACCTCACAGGAAAAATATAAATACAGCAGTAGTAGTCGAAGGAGGAAAAAATACAAAAAGCATCCACACAAGACACACATACAATACATGCATGATGGCGGAAACACATCGTACACTTCCCATCGCACCAGGAAAAAATCAGACCCTTGCTGTCTCTGTATATCCGTATCGTACGAGCACGCGGCCGTTTTCGACCGCACGCTTAGGAAACCAAAGGAGTGTCACAGCAGTACCTTGGTATCGCCCCATTCTGTTTCGGATGTTACTCAGGCCGGAAGCGCGGGGATGCATCGCGGCGAGGCGGCGGCAGCGCTGACCACGCGGTGAATCGTCCATGTATATACCTTCTACACGTTTCTCCGAGACGCGCAGAAAAGCCACGGCGACACTTTTTGCTCGTCCGGGATAAAAACGTCCTTCGGCGTGCGGAGCAACAAACGTTTGCCGCGTTCACGGTGGCAAGCTTCGGGCGGCGCCTCGGACGAGAAGATATTGATAGCAGCTTCGTCGATGAGCTGGCGGCAGGTGTAGTATTAATAGTAGACGGCGGGGTGTACTCATGTCGTGCATGCGGCCGTAGCCGTAGATATTAACGTAGACCCTCTCGCGTCCCTGCAGTGCTAGGACGGAGCACGTCGGGTTTTCACCGACGAGGTAGGCCTTGCTTGTGATTAGCACAAGGGCCGTCAGGTGTTGGGCGAGTCGCATGAAGGGTGAGAGCTGCATCCTACTAAAATAATAATAATTTTTTATAAATTTTGAAATACGTCAGCTGTGAGTTCGACTGATTAAATAGTTGATACTCAACTTTGTTATAAAAGCCTCTCTTAATATATAAGGCGGAATTTCTTGCATTGTTGGATGACAAAGAGCGTCGAAGTTTTTTTTTCGTTTTTTTTTTGTTTCTGGTGCAGCCACTTACTCGTGTAGTACTCTCGGTTATCACATCGACAGGTATATACTTCGTATATATATATAAAAATAATAATATATATATATATATATAGCCATTTGGACGCGGACGTTTAGGTTCAAACTCCTAGTATTCGCGGGGTTGGCAGGAGGCTAGGAGGAGAGCAGCAGGGGGGGGAAGGGGAATAACAGGCTCATACCCATAGCTTGGGAATGATGGTGGAGCCTAAATGCGGCTCAGGCGACAGACAAAGGGATGGGATATATTGTTGCCTGACATGCCATTATTAGATGAGATCATGGGAACAGAGCGACAGAAAGAAGAGTGGATCGACTTCAGGCCGGAGACAGTTAGCGAAAGCCAATGGTATAACCATGTAGGTTGAAAAAAAAATCAACGTAAAATTTGGCATCCTTGTTTTGTTCTTCCCACTGGCCACGGGTGACCGAGGGTTGAGCTGATGAGGAAACTGTCGGGGATGCGTACAGTAGTTTGTCTCGTGCATATAACAGATCATGTTTCGGCTTCCCCTGGCCACCTTCTTGTTTCTGGGGGGGGGGGGGTTGAGCGGTCGACGTCGAAGCTCCTCTTCACACGTTACCCGTTGGGAGAGCGGCTTACCCTGTCCCTAACCCTAATCCTACATTATTACGGGGCGCCACAGTAAATAGGACCAAGTATGTTAGTAAAACTGAGGAAATACATAGGTTTTTGTCTGCACCGTAGGTCCTGTTCACTATATTATGGTCCCCCTGGAGTATTAATAGTATCACGTTGTATGATGTACGTGCGTGCACGCAGTGCAGTTATTGACCTTGAAAGGACATATACCTGGTATATATATATGACCTCAGCTGTGCGAGATAGAACAATAAATTGTGCTCGAAACTCATCCTTGCATCAAAAATAATAATAATAATAATAGATACCTGGTAGCTGCGTGTGATATCAATACTTCGACTAAAAGCGTGCTACGTACGTACGCGGCGGTGCGTCTGTAGTTTTTGTACATACGTCGTGGTCTACAAAAGATTGCAAGGTTGAGTATATATCAACTATTTAATCAGTCGACCTCACACAGCTGACGTATTTCAAAATTTATATAAAACAGAAAACGCTGACGTTGTTTTGTGCGCTATACTCGTAGAATGTACCTGGTATGCGCTTGCATTCATGCATGCATGTATGTGCGTGTATCAACACGGGGATACTATACCACAGGTACGCATGCATACCTGGGATAAATTATCCTGCATTCAATATAAACCTGGTGTGTGTTTGTTTTGCGTTTCTGTTCATTGTGAATACTTGTGCTAGTGCGTACACGTGTTCTCGTCTCTTGCTCTTCCTCTTCTCGTTCGTATTGTTCTATGAGGATGATGATGTGCATGCACCACATTATATGGAGAGAAAAGAGGAGGATGGACTCTATATGGTACCGTGTGTATCTTCTTACATATTTTCCTACGTCATTTCCCGCAATTTGGGATAGAAGGTCGCCTTACTACGTGAATTAAGCCGAACGTATAGGGGACGAAAGGAGCTATTAGCAAAGGAGAAGATGGAAAAAAGAGCGAAGAAAGGCAGGGCAACAGAGCAGGTGCCGCACGAAGAGCTATAGGCGTGTTCAATGGGTACCCCTTGTTTGATGGTGTCGCTGTGTTTTCCTCTTCCCTCTGCAGCTGTTTATATGTATGCTGATCGATAATATCAAAGAACGTGAGCACATCAGGAGTGCACAACGAAAAGTCAAAAGGACACCTCACACTCCTTCGAATAAATGCAGTGCGTGAAGATGAAAAGCAAACGATTTCCGGACAAATTGATGAAACACCTTTATTTTCGTTTAGTTTTATACTGTGTTTAATTGGTTTGAATATACCTCCCCCCTGTCTCCCTCCCCTATAACTTTTGTGCGGGGAGAACCTTCCCTCCGCACAAGGGAGATGATCGTATCACGTAGTGTGTATATGGTGAGGCACCCATGAGGCAGTTACATAGTAAACCCATATTGCTGTCTCTGGAAGTGGCCACACCAGAAATTAAATCAGTGCATTGACCCTGTCATCCATATGCAAGAAAATTCGCCTCAAAAGCGGTTCTTAGGACTACTGATTTAAGGAAGGATATTTGGTTTATATAGGAACGGCATATACGCTATATTTTGTCAGAAGACAAGACTAATAATAATAGTTCTTAGGAGGATGCAGCTCACCCTCCAAGCGACTCTCCCAACAACACCTCACGGCGCTTCGCGCTTGTTGGTGCAAGCAATGTCTCCCTGGTCGGTGAAAACCCGGCGTGAACCGTCCCAGCACTGTAGGGATGCGAGGGTCTATGGTCAAGCGACTACGGCCATGCATGATAATGAGTACATCCCCCCCCCCCCCCCCCCCGCCTGTCTCGGTCTCGAAAGTGGGTAGTGGGGGTATCGTGTTGTGTTTTTACGTGCCCCCTTACTGTGCACATTGATGAGTACATTTGACTATACGTATACGGGCCAACGATAGACTGTCTATCAGAGATACACAATACCCACTGAGCCTGCAGTTAGCGCTGACTGTTAGCCTTGTGGTCAGGGTTACTTCTATTACGGGGAACCATAGTAAATAGGACCAAATATTGTTCGTAAAAATAGGTAATTATATAGGTTTTTGTGTGTACCGTAGGTCCTATTTACTATGCCCCCCCGAAATAGTAAAAAAAGCACAATTCGGGGCTCAAATATCTCCGGCGTCCTTCGTGCCATTAAGGCTAACAGCAACTACTAATATCGAACGTTGAACAAGCATAAGGTACCCAGCCTACACTACAGCACTTGACACTGCCCTCCTTTGTGGTGGGTTGCGCCGAGGTTCGGATCCCGGCGGGTGGTATACTTTAATATTGCACTCGCGCTACAGTATGGTATATAGGGAGGTGGGCTGCACTTTTTTTCGCGTACCGCGTTCAGGGCACTTTGACGAGTAGAGTGCCTTTGAACCTCACCTTAAATTGAGGCCCTGAAACATTTTGTTGGCGCATCAGCGGCACAAACAATCCCAACGTAGCGGCCGGCCGTGCATATCGGGAGGGGGGGGGGGGGGTGGGGGTGTACTCGATCAGAGAGATGTACTCGATCTCATGCATTGCCGTAGTCGTATGACCACAGACCCTCGCATCCCTGCAATGCCGGGACGGAGCATGTCGGGTTTTCACCGACCAGGCAGACATTGCTTGCACCAAGCGCGAAGCGCCGTGAGGTGTCCGGCGAGTCGCATGAAGGGTGAGCTGCATCCTACTAAGAACCGCTTGTGAGGCGGACTTTCTTGCATATATATGACAGCTTCAATGAGTCGGGGGGGGGGGGGGGGGGGGGGCGTACTCATTTGTTGCTTGCTTTAGTCATTTGACCATCGACCACGCATCCCTTTCGAGACGGAGCACCGTTCCTACTCTTAATAGAGACACCTCCAACATTGGGGCGCTCATTACGCTGTTTCCATATATTACATAGTTTGTTTGGCTAATCTTATCCTCTTCCTGCTTGACCCCCTGTGGCCACCATCTATCTCCTAGGATAGTGATCGTTTTCTCGCTGCTATCTAGTGTATCAAAATCCTCCATGTCGCATTCGTCTATTTCCCTCATCTCCTCCATTAACACATTCCGTCCCTCCTTGCACATTTCACGTTCTCCTAGTAGGCGAGTTATACTCTCTATTGCTTTGTCACACGGGCACATCTGTACATCTACTTCATCCTCCTCCCGGCTACTGGTGTACCTCTTTCTTCTTTCTGGCAGGTCCAGGTCACCTACACAAATCACAGTTTCAGCGTTTTCGCGAAGTCCTGTGGGCCGTGCAAATACCTTTTAATTCCTACGATTCATTTCCTCAATCCCCCGTATATATCTAAATGTTCTTCCGATTCCACCTTGTTTCTTGGCGCTCGTAGCCTTTCCCTTCTTCCATCATTTCTTCTACTTTTGCCTCGTACCTCCCAAACTTCCCGGCGGACATCCCCTCCTCTTGGTTTCCCCTATATATATCCTTCCATACTTTCTCAACTACGCTATCCCACCTTGTTCCAGCTCGCCCTTTCGTTCACCTTCTCCCATGCACCTCTATCAAACTATGGCTGGCAACCTCTTTTTTGGCATGTTCCTTACTTTATATCGCCAAGTGTGTATATCCAGGGGTGGGAGGGGGGAGGGTACTTAATGTCATTCGTGGCCGTAGTCGTTATGACTATACACGGGGGGGGGGGAGAAGCAGCAGGGGCGGCACCCGCTGTTTTGCCATGGAAGTGTTGTTCCGAAGCACACCGCTTGCTGTTATTACGGGGGATCATACCTGGTAGTAAATAGGACCAAATATTGTTGGTAAAAAAGCGAAATATATGTAGGCTTTTGTGTGTACCGTAGGTCCTATTTAATATGGTCCCCCATACAAAAGGGTACACGCCTCCTAAGTATGCATGGCACGACGACGGCTTGACGAGCTGGGAAATAAAAAAACGAAAAAAAAACGAAAACAAATCAAGAAGAGTAAAATTGTCGTATCGCTGAAGTGAAGGGGCTACGACCTGCTATATATACGAGTGTAAAAAATATACCTGGTATGTAATGTACGGTATCATCATATACATCAATCACGCACGCTTCTTGTTTGAGCCTTTTAGTGGCATTGCTGCCGCGTTTAGGCTACTCGGGTGAGCGGTTTTGAACCTCACTCAACAGAGGAGTACGGAAACCTTTTTGTTGGTGCAGCGTAACGGACAATCCCAAGGCGGCGGCGGCGGTGCATATCACGAAAATTTTCAAAACAAACAAAAAAGGGGGGCCACTTTGATGGCGACTGCAGTAAATCAAAGATAACTTTGTTGCTGCAGCGCGAGCGGCCAGCGGCACGAGTAGGGTAGTGTTGTGGCCGCGCCGTACGTCTCCTTGCAATCATCATTGTAATTCGGGCACCAATAGTTTGTATTCATCCGCCAATCACGCAGATTGGCCGTTGCTGCAAAATCGCCAATAAATTGTACCAGGTATCGTAATTTTCTCTCTCTGGAGTCTCAAGAGGGTTACAAGAGGGCTGCAAAGCCATCTATGTAGTACGAAATCACTCGGCCAAGTGGCTCTGAGCGGCTGAAAGCAAAGGGTATGAATAAATGTGACCCACCCCCCCTACCGTACGTGGTCCCACTCTTTGCTTACATGGGTTTTCGTATTTCCTGCTGTAGCTGTAGTTGTGCATACGTACGTACTACGTCGCTGTATGTAAGTGATATATGGTCTTTAATAGGGTAGTGAGTTGGCTGCGACTTTATGTCCCCGACAAAATATTACTTATCTGCCGTAGGTGGTACATAAACTATTTTTTGCGCGGAGGCGGGGGGGGGGGGGGGGGGGGGGGGAGGGGTGATATGCGGAGTTCTGCGTGTTTGTAAATAATTGATTGATTTGGTGCGTGCGTTCGTTCGTGGCTCAAAAGTGTGTGTGTGTGTTTTTTATGTGGATACATTGACAAGACTACAGGTACTGTAGTAGGTATAGCAGGTGAGACGTCAGCTAGTTAGCTCGTTTTGCCACCTGCAGAATGTCGTCGTTCGGGTGGAGGCTGTGTCCGAAGTCCAACGGAAGTATAAAAGAACAACACACAGAAATCGTAGACCAGAAATCGCTGTGCGTGTCCCCGAAATGGCATGTGGTAGCAGAGAGGCTATAGCGCTGAGATGGTGAGCAATCCCGCTGATGGTCCTGGTGCATTTGGTAAAAGAAGAAGGAATATGTATACATATTATTGACACCGCTACTGACGAGAGTAGGAAGGAGACGGCAAAGGGTGTGGCTAGGTTCCCGAATCGATTTTCTAGGTCAGACGGGCACCCATGTTACTATCACCGTCTGGAGTACGATGTTCTCTCTTTCCCCCCTTCTCTCTTCCTTCCTTCTTGCTTTTGTCTTGTCTCTCTCTTTGTTTCCTTTCCCCGCCCCACCGTCCGTATGCCGGTATCTTCCTTTCCTTCGTGTTGCTTCGTCCGTGCGGCAGCTACCTGTCCTTCCTGAGTACGTATGCTTTCCACCTATTAATAGCAGCCTTTCTGATCTCCTTGCGCCATTTGTATTCTGTTTCGTTGCAGACTTTTTTTTGCTTTGTTGTCTTTTTGTTCTTATTTTCTACAGTCTTGCTCGTGTTGCTGTGTTCTCGTACCCGGTACGCTGACACGTCACTTGCTTGGCCTTTGAATTTGTGATTATTTTTTGTTTCTGGTCATCCTCTGTCTGTCTCACAGTCTGTGACCACAGAATCAACATAATATCTCTAAGATGAAGAATCAGGACGAACACTGGGTGTACTGATGAAGCTGGATGGACAGCACGATTTAATGTGAAACAACAACAACAACAGCAACACAACAACAACAACAACAACAACCAGTAAACCATTGGGCCAAACACTAAATAGCTTTGAACAGTAGACTTGCTGGAGTCCATGTGGCTACCGTGATGATCAGCAACGGGTGACAGCGTGAGAACAGTCTCCCACCAGGTAGGTCACAGCACCTAGACCTGCTCGGCTGTTGTCTCGTGCAACAATCTATAATAGAAGCACGCGTTTCTCTCGCTCTCCGGAGCACAAAAAAGAAAAAAGAAGCATGCGCTGTTCTCTGGCAAACTACGAATTATTTTATTCCAGAAAGTCCGAGTTCGACGACGAGACCGTCATATACATATATATATATATATATATATACACTGTTTTCTTATTGCACGGCCTTTTAGCCTTGGTTGTACTTGCATATCGATCGTACCGATAAGCTATCCACAAGCTGTATCATAAATACAGCAGCTCTCTGCTCGCTGCTGGTACTGTTACTAGCAGTGACTATCGTCAATGACTGATAATACTTGTACTGGACGTTGACCGCTTAAGTATAGGCTCCCCATCCTACACGTAAACACCCCCCCTCAACGGAAGTACAAGACCAAATACTGATCACACCCATCGATAACCATTTCGTACTCGATGGGAACCGATAAAACTTTACTACAGCAGTGCCGATCGTGGCCAACGATCACCAACATTTCTTGGAACCAACACTAGTCTACGAAAACGCTGATCATTTCATGGTTCCTGGGCATCAGTGCATGTGGGAAACCAATACTCGCGCATATTGCTTCACTACCTGCCTGTTCGTGCAGTTGCCAGAGAGCTCCTCTCAATGCTGATGACGTGCCTGGTGTTACCGCCGTCTTTTTGCACCTGAGATTTATTTGCTCGATCAGGAACCGGTGCCGCTGTCGTTGAGAAACTTGACTCCCAGACCTGCGATCTGCTTTTTCCGTCGGTATGTAACGGATGATCACGTGTTCCTCCTTGATGACCCCGCGAGCCTAGAAGCACCTTAAAGCCACGTGTTTATAACGTGAGCTGTAGGTCTGGTATCCGGGTACATGTACGAAGTGTCGTCGATGTAGAGCGGGACGCACCTGAAGTCCTCCTTGAAGCCCAGCTCCGTCATCGTGTTCTGTCGAACCGCTGCCTCCTTCATCGCCAATGCTCCCGCCGCTTCCATAGACGATTGGGACGTTAGCCCTTCCGTACCCACCTTGAAGCTCACGGGGCCACTACACACCATCATTATATCGGTGAAGTTGCCTTCTCGTTGTCCGGGTTGTTACCCCAGTTGGTGTCCGAGTACGCGTTGAGCCTGAACCCTTCTCGTGCTTGTAGGTGATGGTAAAATCCACCGTCCGGCTAGGTATCGAAGTAGATGAGTAGCCGCTCCCATGTGCACCTTTGATTGTTTGGACATTGCCCTCGCCCTTTGATATACCGCGTACGATAGATCGTGGCGTGTCACCTGGCCCAGATACATGGAACTGTCGACAATATAGCTTGAAATCGCCGCTTTACCTCTGCGCCCAGAAGGATCTCTTCCGTCTGCATCAGGTTTAGCTCCTTGCTATACCCTGGCGTCCTCAACGGCCTGCAGTATTGCATGTCATACTGACAATCCCCTTGTGTAGTCCTCCTGGTTGATGACGAGCGATCCTGCTCGAATAGCACGGGTGACTTGGGTCCCCCGAAACCTGCAACCCGTCGCCCATGTCTGGCATATTGAAACCGCTCATCAGAATTCCCTCGAGCATCTCGAGCGCACCCTTTTATCCACCCACCAGCACCGTGTTATCCACATATATAGCGAGGATGGCCGTTGAGTCGTCATCGGTAGTGAGTCCCCCGCGCTAACGTGGTCGTCCCGTTGAAGATGTAGACGCACGAGTCACTTTTGAGGGTCTTGATCCTGATTCCCACGAGGAACGGGTCAATGGCTCCATGCCAGCTCTTGGGGTTGTAGGTCAGGCCGTAAAGCGATTTGACAAGCTTCATATCCAGCAGAGCTCCTATCGTCTCACTCTTAGCCTCGTACCACGGGATCATCTTAACCCACATCTCTTCCTCGACGTCTGTGTACAGGAACGATGTCTGAACGTCGATCTCCCAGACCGTCCACCCTTTCTCCGCCGCCGTAGCAAGCGCCATGCGGATGCTCTGAACCCTGCGAAGGGGAGGGCAATCCTCTGGTATTGCGCGATGTGTAGTCTCGCACGTCTTGCAGTACGTCGTAATCCTTTGGTCCGTCGTAAAAACTGACGACGCCGTCGTTGTCCGTCTCGTCGGTGTTGCCCGACTCGTTGATCGGCAGTGACACTACCTACGACAGCGTCTCGTTGATCACGACGTTTCTACTGCCCACTACCTTGCGTGTTGTTGACGTGTAAATGCGGCACGCCCTGGTGTGCTGATTTTACCCGCAGCGTCTGCCCTCCCAAGGCCTGTCCTTCAGCTTCTTGATGAAGATTTCGATGTATACGACACTCCTGGACCCGAGAAGCTCCAGACTCCCGTCATTGATGTGGTCCACACGACTGTGACATTGACCCACGCTTACCTCCGGGTCCACTAAGAACCACGCCCACCCCCCTAGCTCGATATCGAACGTGTAGGGGTCGCTCCGCCCCTAACTTGCTGTAGCGGGATAGTGAAAGCTTTGGTCTCGATCGGCGACTCCTCCAGGGCGAAGATGATCGTAGGTCCCCTGCTCCGTTGTGCTCGCAACCGAGGATACATTGTACCTAATTTCGGGCACTACCACAACCGGCAGCATTCCTTACTGCCTAAACCCGGTATGGTCGATGTAGACGCTGATGGTACCTGCAGCAACGCCTTTCAGCCTGCGGTGTCGCGCGGTTTTTCCTATCGTACATAGTCAGAACGTTGCTCTCGTCCGGGGAAGTCATCGAGGTAGTGCTCAGATTGCCGCAGTCCGCCAACATCCTGACAGAACCTTGGTTGTTGTTGAAAACGCCGTTTGTCATTGTACTCCTCTGCAATGACCACCAGGGACGTCGAGTCGCCACCCCCTCCAAAGCTTCAAAGCATCCAAGCGTTTCCCACCCGCTGATATCCTTTTGGGTGTCTCTGTCGGTTTCTTCTGGGGTGCCGGCATCATCGACCGTGCTTGCCATAAATGAATATCCTCCCATGTAGCCCCTCGTTACCTCCGACGTAGTTGCCATGGTTGTATTCACCGGTGAGTCGGACTGATGAGGGCTGTAAATGTTGGCGAAGTTGGTGCTGTCGATGTTGCCATTGCTCTTCTGCTTCAGGCGCTCTTGGTCACAGCTGCGGCTGGTGTGTTGTGGATGGAGCCCCATTGAACTAAACCGCCGTGTCCGCGGTCAGCTACTCTGCTGCCGTGAACCCCCTTTCTCATCGTTGCTGCCTCCACCGCCGCCGTTCTTCTTCTACTGCGGTATCCCCCGCTGTGCCCGCGCTTCTTAATATCTTGTTCTGCGGGCATCCGTTCCTCTGGTGACCGCACTCACTGCAGCTAAAGACATGTACCCCGCTGGAGTCACTTTCTGCACGCATGGTAACCCCACGGCCCGTAACTGAGTTTACGTGCGGGAAGGAGCGAGCCAAGTTGTCCGCGTAAGCGTTCCTCAGCGCTGGTTGTAGCTGCAACTGCGCACGTATTCGTACTTGTACTTGTCCTGGAGGCCCTTTAGGATCCTGTCCGCGAGGTGCTGGGCCCTGATGACCTCACCACGTTCAGGGGGTCAGTCGCGCGCTCCATGCATCGCGTACAACCAGACGTCGGCATCCGGCCCGAGCTGCAGCTTGGAATTATGCAATATTTCATAGCTGGGCACGCGACTGGCGTTGGAAATCCCATTATATTTGTTTTCCAGCGCTACGGACGCTGTGCTTTGGTCGCCTGTGCCGTCGTCGATTTGCGTCCCCTCGATTGTTTGACTGGCTTCTGGGTGCAGCCGTGCGTTGCGAGGAAGAGGATTGAGTAAAAGTAGTTGCTATCTATCTTCCACTGCTCTACCGTGAGCATGATGTCCGCGCTGCTCTTTATAGGATTGGCGTCGCCTGGCGGGCTCGGACACTTTTGTCTCGAAGGATCTTGAAAATTCCTGGGGCGCCCAAGTTGAGGTGGACACGTAATTTCACATTCCATCTGGGACAAACAGAACGATCTCTTCAACCAAATTTTGGAAGACCCCTTGCTAGTGTCGCTATTTTGATGTTCTCCTCTACTACAGCTGTTTCTCTGCCGCAACTGGTGCGGGCTGTTCCATGCCGCAGCAGGTTCAAGCTTCCCATGTCCCAACACCCGAATGTATCGCTGGCGCTGCACATGACTCTTCTGGCGTAAGCGGGACGAGGTCGACTTATGTTGGTTTCAACGCTTGAATTTGTCGCCGCGCTACAGAACCCTCTTGCCGCTTGCTCGCAGGCTTAGCCGTGACTGGTGTGAGGTCGATTCATCTTGACCTCAACGCCCGATTTTTACCGCTGCGCTGTACAGAACCCTCTGGCCACTTACTTGCGGGCTTAGCCGTAACCAGTACGGGGTTGAGGTATGTTGGTTTCAACGCCCGAACTTGTCACCACGCTGCAGAACCCTCTTGTCGCGTACGCGCAGGCTTGGCCGTAACTGGTACGGAGTCGGCATGTCTTGGTCCCAACGCCCAAACAGTATATTCTCGGAAGGCTCTTCGACCAGATCTTTCCGGAAGAAGATTGTATTCGGTATTTGACGGCCTTCCGCTCTGTAAAAATCGAGCCCTTGAAAACGACCGCACCCCTGTGCGAACTCAGCTCTCTTTACGGCATCTCTCAAAGTCGGTTGTTGAGCTTCCTCTTTAAGATAGGAGCCTCAAAATCATGAGGGGCTACTCCTGCCGCAGCACGCGCCAGAATTAAAATCGAGACACCACCCAGATGTTTTCTTTGTGGGTGGAAGTATTGTGAGGTTTACTAATACGCGTGGCTTTTACCTGTCCGCCAGAGGATCGAAAACAATGGAAGTCACAGACTGCTGTACCTGGAATACATTGTGAGGCCATCTGGATTGACTTCTCTGGGCTTGCGTTTTCTTTCTATGGAGTAGCTCTGCTTGTAGTGTGTACATAGTCAATTTTAAAGTTTAGGGTGCACACCCTGTAACTTGTTTTTCAATTAGTTTTCCTTTCGACTACACAATGCAGAGTCTAGTTTCCTAGCATGCACTGTAGCTGTTAAATAACGCTCGCTTGCGTCCCTTTTCGGTGCCTGCGTGTACGCCCTTCCATGCGCCCCCTTTGGAGCTGGCTGAAGTCGGAGTTCACTTGATTTTTTAAGGGATGTTACGGCCGCCGAACTCTACAATTACGTTGTCTACTCTCCTGTTGCTACATTACAATGTAGTATCTCTATGTCGTGGTATTACGACCACAGAGCTTGTATCTCTCTAGGACGAAGAACCAGCACGGACACTGAGTGTGCTGGATATCGACGACCAGAAGTAAGTGCTTAATTTGAAGAACACTCACCTACGATGATGATAGTGATCATATTATGATACATTTATTGGAACCTCCACCAAGAGACACAGGTCAAACGACTGTTAATACTATTCCACGGCTCGAGTTCCCACCAACGGTTAGTACCATTGGTCCCCCTTGATCGGTCCAATTCACCGTGCGCCTTACTCGGCGTCTACAGACCACCCCAACGCCATGGACAGCAAGTAGCCCCCCAGCCTAGCGGTCTCGTCAAGCAAGTTCATATGTCGGTGCACCCTGCGCGAATTCGCGGCCTGTGGGTGGCCACCGACACTATCAGGAGAATGTTATTGTTGTCCGTGCAATCGCCTTCCCTTCACGGACTCCCTGCTCGAAATCCTAATATAACGTGGGCAACAGACAGGAATTCTAAATGACTTATTGAAACCGCGCAAAGTCCACAGAATGTAGCCCAATCAAAACGGCGGACCATATAAGCACCTTTCGGGGCAGGAGCAAAGACGTAATTCCGACGTAAAGGTAAGAAAATTCGCACCTTGCGGAGAAATTGATATTTCACAAGGTGCTTATTTAGAACGTCTGTCGTTTGCCCACCTTTCAGCGGGATCTCGAAGAGGGGGGGAGAGTCGTCCATCCATGTGGGTATCGACGCTCGCCGCCAGCTGGTCGATGAGTTGTTTAGTATGTACAGGTGGTCAGATGAGAACATTTTGAAACAGCGGTAATGAGCGGGCATACATGCCGACGTCTTGTCAGTTCGGCATACTTCTGTTCTCCGGCCGGCCGCGAGCTCTCTAGCAGTTCACCGGGCAGGCCCTGTCCAGGTGAGATCAAGGCAGGCGGGCACGGTAGCGGAAGACGAAGGTGGAAAGGTCTACCTCGTGTCGAGAAAAAGGCCTAGAAGCGCGGAGAGGACTTGAAATTCCAGTGCGGCGACGACACGCATCTGGGTGTTGTACGTAAGTCCATATGCATGCATCCAAAATTGAGCATTCGCAAGTTTTTATTTGATGAGCAGACTGCTTTGCATGATACCAAAAGCAATTACTCAATTCATACTAACTCAAGACAATAATTAATTAATTTCGCTTATCCTAAGACAATAATTAATTATTTTCGCTCATCCCCCCACCCCTCAAAGAAACGCCTCACAAGCGGTTCTTAGGATGCAGCTCACCCTTCATGCGACTCGCCGGACACCTCACGGCGCTTCGCGCTTGGTGCAAGCAATGTCTGCCTGGTCGGTGAAAACCCGACATGCTCCGTCCCGGCATCGTAGGGATGCGAGGGTCTATGGTCGTACGACTACGGCCATGCATGAGATCGAGTACATCTCTCCTATCGAGTACACCCCCTCCAAAGAAAAGCAACTGTATTCCATAACAACAGCAACCAATTGATTCACACTAGCTCAAGTCATCCATTCATTGATTTCACGCGCGCCTCCCAAAGTGTTTGTGTCCTATAAAAGACAATGTGTGAATTCATGCTTATTCATGACGTCAATTCATTCATTTGACCCTCACCCCTCTATATACCGATACTACAGTAACGCTTCCTACAACACAACTTTACCCCAATTTAACCTAATTGAATACAATAACTAAATACTTTCACCCTCTACCCAATTATTTGTAGCTCGATATTGGTAGTCGTCATTACCTGCATTGGCCCATGTACACTCCGAGATATTTTTTATATATCAATCAGGGGCAGGCACATTTCTGACCTGCATGATCTAGCTCATCTTGACGGGTAGGAGTCGTATAATCTGCATGATCTAGTACACGTTTTCTGGTTTAGAGCTGTGTTATACATATCCTGCACTACACACCGCGTTCATATTTAGACTATCTACTGTAGACCATGATATTTCCGATGTGTGAAAGCTTTCCAATCGCGAGGGTGACAAAGGTAGCTGTACCCTCATCGGAGGACGCATTTCCCGGACGAGCGTTCGTAAAATGGTTTTGAATTCGCCCCTCAGATATGCAGGCAGCCGACCCATCTCCGATCAGCGCTTGACAGCCCGAACGCGACCCCCCGCCTGTGGGTCTACATGCGAGAAGCCGTAGACCGTCTCTTCGTTGGGGCACTCTAGCGACACAGCATCTCAGAGGCCTCCCCTCACGATAACAACGTTCATGCAAAGTCCCCTGTTGGGTTCAAAGGGCACTCCACCTTCCAATTTTAATGGCGGATGGACAGCCGCTTGAAGGCGCAGGACAGCGGCTAGTACTGGTTCACATGTACTTTTTCTCGGTGGCATTAGCATGCATGATTCGTGTTGACACCCACCACACCGCAGCAGGAGCGTCTAGCCGCTAGGGGCCCCTTCACCTCCACAAAACGCCGCCCCATGGAGACGAGCTCGGAGGCCGGTGTGACCTGGCCGGTGTGACTCGGCAGGGTGACTCGAGGCGAATCAACGGGCCTCGCTCTCAAAAGAGGCGGTAGCACCCGGTTCCGATAGGCTCGGCTGCCGAGCCTTCTTGGAGAGGTCGATAGTCTCGGCCTTCCCGAGCAGGTTCCCTGGGCGTGCGGAGTTGGGCGGGCTGGGGCAGACAAGCAACGTACTGTTGGCATACCGTACCTGGTTAGCCCGCTGACCAAGCCTGTACTGCGCCTTGTGAGAGGTTATAGTCTCGGTACCGTGTGCCGCAACACCTCCACAACAGACTGCCCTGACAGGCTTTCCTCGCCCGCGCCGAAATCCCTGCCCCACAGGGTAGCCCTAACTGCAGCACCGTCCTGCAATAAAGCTCGTGCAGGACTACTGCGGCCAATTTCTACTTTGCACATCAACCCAAATCCGAACCGACCCCAACGCCAACCCTAAACCCAACCCTAAACCCAACCCTAATCCTAACCCGAAGCGTTCGGAGGGCTCGGGGCCGGCACGGGTAGTCGTGAGGCGGCTACGCTGCGTGTTTTTCTGTGGTGTGTACTGGAACCATCTCGGCCGAACGAAAGGCCGGCCTCATACCAATCACATCAAGGTTCTACACGCGTTATTTTGCAGAGTGGTGCTGCGTTTAGGCCCTCTCTGTCGCACCAATCGTTTCTGTCCGGGACACGTGCACCATCGCCTCAACCGATACCCCCATGGATGTCAAGAAGTTCCCTGGCGCTATGTACGCCAGCCGCGGCAGACAAGTTCCGAAATTGACAACTCCCTCCCAATGTTCTCCCCCAGTGAATCGGAGGCCAGGAATCCCCTCGGACACCGTCGACGCCAACCTCCCGATAGGTGCTCTGGCATTCTCCGTCAATAAGCAGACGGCTGTCCGAAACCCCGGCCTCCCGTGGATAGACTTGCCTCCTACACGTTTTGGTGTGACTGTAACGACCATCGCCATGTCGGGAATACGTCGTCGAAGAGCAGCAATTCATCCGCTGCCACTAGACACCCGATCAAGCGTCCCTGCATATACGTCGGGCTAGTGTCTGCCCTCTGACACTCGGGCAAAGAGAAACTCCTGGTCCACTACCAGCTCAATATACGAGGTCCGCTGCATCGTGGAGCTGCGGGCGATCAGGCTAGCCGACTGTTGGCCCCGCATGCGCGTCAGCCTATATGTGTGCGCGGGAGTTGTTCCGCTCCTCCGTCCTTACCTATATCAATGGCGCTCTTTCCACCGCGTATGCATCGTTGCCTACGGACACTCTGTCCGATCTTACCCCCATCCGCCTCCGCCATGCAAACGATGATGGTCCTCAGAAGGGCAATCTCCTCCAGCGTAGGTGCATGCCTCCTAGGAGGCAAATCGACCATCTTGCTGTGGTTGATGGCAGTGTCTATCTAGCACAGCTCATGTTGGAGAAAGGTTATAGCCTCCATCGTGGTCGGTGTGATCTCCGTCCATCCCGATGCTGGTATTGTCCAAGTAGGCAACGATTTAACACCTCGAGGTTAGAATTATTCACGGACCCATTGTAGCACTGGCAACAGCTGCGTGCAGAACAAGCCCGGGTCCCTGCATCCCACTGGAGCAGTCTGTCTTGCACCTTGCTCTCGGGTCCATCAAGAATAACACAGGAGCGAGTCTATTGCCGTACCACTTGGCGACGAACGACTTGGCGACGAACGATGGGAGCACCGGAACGTAAGTGCCCGCCTCTGCGAGCAGTGCCGTCCGTTTGACGGTGTTGAGGGAGAGTTGGAACATTCATCTAGGAGGCGCTATTTTCTTGCCTCATGGTGCACCCGGGCGCGTAGCGCTACCCTAGAAGCCCTAATCCACACTGCTTAGCCTCATATCGATCTTCTTCAGCCGCGGCGGCCGCTGCCGCACGGTTCCGACAGAAAGAAGGCTGCACATCACCCCTACGCGGGCGGGGCGGGATTTTCCTATCAAGGTGGTCAGGTTGGACTGCAAGAAGAGCTGCCAGAACTTCGGCGGAAACGCACCAAGACGGTCCAATATCCAATTCCAATTCCAGGAGGTCTTCGAAGTCAGCGCCAAACGTATCGCAACCGAAGCTGGTCCTGACGATCGCCTCCATGTGTGAGAAGCATAGGCCGTCACACGCCGTACCTGATAACGCGCCGCGGGAGTTGATGGCGTCCAGGGCCAACTGCACTTGCGAATCAAATTATTCCTCCGGCCACCACTTGACTGCCGCTCCGTTTCTCTGGTCCCGTGGTACTTGCTGCCATCGCTTCCGCTGCGGACTCGGGGACGGAGGCATGATCTTTCTCTGAGAATCTGGCTTTCACACGTTCCCAGGTATTTCCGCAGTGGCTAGTTTATCTCTGAGTTTCTGGATGGTCTCATATTCCGAAGCAACTGTCTCCTCCACCTGCCGCTGATGACGAAGATGATGGGCTTCTCTCTCTGCCTGACTCGCTTCGGGCGGCGCGTCTAGCGGAATCTGTGTTCCGCTCCCTAGCCAACGACACGGGCTCCTCGGTCACTACCATGAGTGATAATCATGAACATATTAGCCATCGGATTTGGGCCTGACCCATCACACAAGGGGAGTACCGAACAATGCCGTCTCGTTTCCCGGCGCGCACGGCTCCGCGAAAAGGCCGCATGTTGCTGTTAACACCCCCCCCAGGTGCCGGCATGTCGACGATGTTCTCTTGAAATTGGTCGTGTCCGTGGCTCCCCGAGTTTAGCCCCTGGTTCGTGACGATGCTCGACTTGTACACTCCATCAACTACGGGGAGAAGAAGCGTGATTCGACAGACGCAAACCGTTTCGTGGTTACATTCGGCCGCCCTGCGAGTGCTGCAGCGCTGACTCTCTCAGGAGCGACCTCTCCGAGTGCCTGTTTCGCCGATGGGATCTCCAAGAGCGTCGTTAAGGAAGCCGGGCACGTAGGTACGACGCTTGGCATGGGCAGCAGCCGGCGCACGGAAGCCGCGCTACGTAGAGGAGGGTACTTTTGTGCCCAACACTTTCAGACTGACGTGGCGCTTCCCAACTGAGAGGAACCGTCAAATATTTTGACAGTCTCACAAATAAATGCGTGCTCATCTTATCGGGATTGTTCCTCCGAATGGTGCGTACAACGTATTTAACCGGGGTTCGGGCGAGGTATAGAGCTCACCATGAGAGGAACCTTGTAAAAAAAGTGAGGCAACCCTTCTACCGCAGCATGGCTTTACGTCTCCCACTTCCGCAGCCCGACACCCTGCTGCATCTTCCAGACGGTGGAGCTCCCTCCGCCGACCTCAGCAGACCTGCCGCTTCCTCCTATGGGTCCACCAGTGTCGCTGACGCATGCTACGGCAGGGGCAGCACTTGCAATATGTTAATACCCCTTCCTCACGAGGAACTCCACACCTCGCCGAACAACCGATTGGGAAAAACAAACGTTAACCTACGCCCGGTGCACAATCAATTCCACGGAAGAGATCGGCATCCTAGCGAAAAATACTGTGAAAAGGTGAAAACACGTCGGATGTCAAGGCATTCGGTAGCGCCACCGTTGGAGAATCACGTCGATGGGAAAGGGTTGGGCTTGAAAGCGCAACCCCTGTCGTAGGATGGCTCCGCTCTCTGGGGGCCCCCACATCACCTCGGCCCGTTCGAATATGTCCGCCATCTCTAGGGGGGGTCTCCTGGCTACCTTCTTCGCGCTCGGCTGGTGCTTGAGAGAGAGTGTTTGCCCTCAGGCCTAGCGAGTCGTTCCCGCCTCATGCTGACCTTTCTATTTGCACTGATCACTTGTGATTCCCGTCCAGACCCACTCCGTCGGTCTCGGTGCCCACCCCACGGACCTACAGCAGTTCCCCCACGTCCACACCATTTGGCGCAGACACAGCTATGTTTGACGTTGTAGAGGCCGCGAGTTCGGCTCGTTTCGGCCCTTTTGTCGGCACTACCGGCCATTCATGACCCCGTCCAGACCCACCCGATCAGCCTCGCCTACCCCTCGCGGCCCGTTCCCTCGCATACTCACCGTTTGGCGTAGACGACGGTCCTTCATAAGTTGTACAGGCGGTGCTGGGCCGCGTCGAGGAGGTCCCAAAGAGCCCCAGCCGTGGGTCCGTCACCAAATCCGCGTTGTGGTTGTACTACTATATGTGGCTGTACGAGCAACGCCGAGAGCAACGCCTGCTCGGTCCGATGAGCAGCTCCTGCCTGGTCTAGTGAGTCCTCCGACGACGACGCTTCGTCCATCGCCGCTGCACCCCATCTTGACTGAGCCGACGTCACTGCTGGGAAGGGGACAACGCGATTCCTTCCCTCCGTGTGATTTGGTCTGCTAGGTACCAGAGGTTCAGGCGTGATTTCCATGCGTCATCAAGGACTACCATAAATTCCTGTGCATGGTACATGGATGCATGGAGGCCCAGCATACAGCCGTCGGCCCAAAAGACGCGGGAGGTTTTTCTGTTGTGGTGGTTCCCGAAGAAGTCGATATATTTGACTACAGTATAGCGATAACTGGGTAAGAACATAGGTCCCCCTCTTTGGGGGGCGCTCAGAGATTCGGGCCAAGAATCTGTGTTCAACGGCAAGCACTGCAGTAAGTCCTACCAGCATATAGTAGCCTATCCTAAAGCTATGGATGGTGTAACAATAAACTTTCAAGCCCTGCTCACAATACTCGTAGGCGATTCTTTGTGGCGGGCCCACACCGTAACAGCGGGTGCCTGCCCCCCTCTCATCCTAAATGGGCGCGGCAGTAAGTCGGGATACGCCCCTCGAGGCAGGGCAAGAGCGTCACAGATCGGGAAGCACAGGACGAATGAAGTGTCCGGAATTGTAAGGAGTGCTGGAATATAAACGCTAGTAAGATCGCATCACTCTGACCGGAAATTCAAGGGCCGTGCGAGTGCTCATGTTAATACATATAGGTTCCCACATCTACGGACATAGCATTACCGTTCCCCTGGCACGAAATCTAGCGTAACACTCCAGGTCGGGGCAATTGAGTGCACCCGCGAGGGTGATGAGTACGCCTGTCGGTCAAGGTGTCGAAGTAAACGCCGCAGTCTGGTTCATCGAGCATTGTGAGGTTCCTCCTCGGCGACGGTGGCATTGTATAGGACGAGCCCTGTCCGCCGTAGGTGGTGGTGGTGGTGGTAGTGGAGGTGGTGGTGGTGGTGGTGGTGGCGGCGATAACGATGGTGCTGGTGATGATGGCGATGGTGGTGGTGATGGCGGTGGGTGGTGGTGGTGGTGGTGGTGGTGGTGGTGGCGGTGGTGGTGTTGGTGTTGGTTTGGCGGTGGTGGTGGTGGCGGCGGCGGTGGTTGTGGTGAAGGTGGCGGTGGTAGCGGCGGCGGCGGCGGTGGTGGTGGCAGTGGTGCTGGTGGTAGTGGTGGTAGTGGTGGAGGTGGTGGCAGTGGTGGTGGTGGTTGTGGTGGTGACGGTGCGGCATTGTTTAGGACGAGCCCTGTCCGCCGTAGGTGGTGATGGTAGTGGTGGTGGTGGTGGTGGTGGTGGTGGCGGTGATAACGATGGTGGCGGTGGTGATGGCGATGGTGGTGGTCATGGCGGTGGTTGTGGTGGTGGCGGTGGTGGCAGTGGTGGCGGTGGTGGTGTTGGTGTTGGTTTTTGGTGGTGGTGGTGGTGGTGGTGGGCGGCGGTGGCGATGGTGGTGGTGGTGGTGGTGGTGGTGGCGGTGGCGGGGGTTGTGGTGAAGGTGGCGGTGGTAGCGGCGGCGGCGGCGGTGGTGGTGGCGGTGGCGCTGGTGGTAGTGGTGGTGGTGGTGGAGGTGGTGGCGGCGGTGGTGGTGGTGGTTGTGGTGGTGACGGTGGTGGCGGTGGTGGTACAGTAGTAGTGGTGTGTGGTGTTGTTGGTGGTGGTGACTTGAGCGCGAGAATCACGATTGGTGTCAACAGTCGGGGCGACTGTGGAGAGGGTGGTGCATCGGACGGGACCGGTCATGATGTCGCCGTTGCGCTTGAGTGCTTGGCAATCTCGTCAAGGGAAGTTGCACATACCGGTTAACATGGTCGAAACCCGCTTTGGACTCGGGGCGCCGCAACAATCTTCTTATGTTCCCCCCCGTGTGAAGTGGGTTTGTGGATTGCTCAGTCGGTGAGCGGGGCGGATCAGGACACGCTGTCGTCCTCCTAGACATAAATAAAGTCAACTGCTTCAGTGTTAAAAACAGACGAGTCGGAGAAACTTATGTGTGATGAACGATTGAAAGGCACAACGTTCCAATAGTTTTATTTTCTTGTACTACGTATTGGCTACGCTAGGGATCGAGATTTGACCTGGATACTGCCAGAGAGAACATAGAATGATCATGTGTGTTCTACTGCCCATGAGGAATCGGTGTTTGAGCGCTCACTAGACGTTTACGGTAGACAATTATTTGGCGAGTCAAGTCTCGAGGAACCAAAAGTCCTGAAAGTATATCTCAGCTCTCGCTAGAAACTCGTATGATGCCCCCCCCTCGTGAAGGAGTTACTCCTCAGTGCTTCTTGTTCAGGTGTTCTTGGTTTTGTACAGTAATGTTATTAATAGGAGTTCCTACGGCCCACCTGAAACTGTTTCTTTCAGATCTGACCGCGAGCGAAGTTCGTGTAGTTGTAGTGTGTTTGTTGTGTAAATATTTTCTCCTGGGACAGCACGACTTCGCCGCTTTATTTTCGCGGCCACGGTGCCTTCGGCCCTTCTGAACCTGTTTTTCGTCTTTCAGATCTAGAAGCCAGCAAAGCTGGGTGCCAATGGCTGTTGTGGTAGTTCCGCCGGCAGCGCAGCGGCAGCACAACAAGCTTCATCGCTCTTTCGCGGCGGGGACGCCGGCTCGTATTCAGAATTGGTGTCCAGATACATCATGTGACCACAGGCGAACTTGTACCGGTAACACTGTAGTGTGGTCGGTTGTTTTCATCATCATACCGTCGTAGTTTCTCCTGGAGCAGCAGTTTCTCTGCTGTCTTGCCGCGGGGCCTGCGGCCCTTCTGAGACTCTTTTTCGCTTTTCAGATTGGGATGCGAGAAACGCTGAGCGACAATGGTTGTCTTGTCTTGTTGCGGTCGTTGTTCCGCCGTCTGCGACAGCGTATGCATGCGCCCCTTTCTCGTGTTGGGGCCTAGCTCCCGCTCTTATTATTCAGAAACTGTTTCTCGGATCATCTGGCCGCAAGCGAAGTATCGTGGTGTGATTGGTCGCCGTGTTGAGTAGTTCCGCGGGCAGCGGAAGCGGCTCCGCAACGTTTTCTCGCTGCGGGACCTGACGGCCCTTGTTCATAACGCTGTATTTCAGATCATATGGCCACGAGCGAAGTTGTGCATGGCGTTCGGTTGTTTTTGCTGTATTGTTGCAGCTCCGCCGTCGGCGCAGTGGCAGCCCAACAAGCTTCGTCGCTTTTTTCGCGGCGGAGATTCCGACTCTTATCCTGACTTTCAGAGCATCATGTGGCCACGGGCGAAGTTGTAGTTTTGTAGTCGCGTTATTAGATGTTATCATGATGTTGCCCTAGTTTCGCCGGCAACTGAAGCTTTGCCGCTGTCTCGCCGCGCAGCCTCCGGCCCTTCTAGAAATGTTTTATTTTTTGTGTTTTTCGTTTTTCAGATCTGAACGCGAAACGTTGGGCGACGTTATTTGTCTTCTTGTCTCATTGCGGTAGTTCCGCCGGCAGCGACAGTGTGTGCGCTCCTTCCTCGTGGCGGGGCCTAGCTCCTGTTCTTATTCAGAAGAGGCCATTTTTCAGATCATATCGCCGCGAGAAAAGTAGTGTGATTGGTCGCCGTACTGCATAATTCCCCCAGCAGTGGAAGCAGCTTCGCCGCTTTTTTTCTCGATGTGGAACCTGACGGGCCTTTTCCGTAAACCTGTGTTTCAGATCGTGTGGCCACGAGTCAACTTGTGTGTACAGTAGTGGCTGGTTGTTGCTGTCTTGTTGTAGCTCCACCGGCAGTGCAGCAGCAGCACAAAGCTTCGCCACTTTCTCGCCGTTCCTCCTCCGACCCTTATCCAGAATATGGTCTCCAGATCATCATATGTCCTCTGGCGAAGTTATAGCCGTGTGACTGGTTGTTGTCATCTCTCATTGTGTAGTAGTTTCTCCTGCAGCAGCAGCAGCAGCAGCAATACCAGCTACTGTAGACGCTGCGCCTCCGGCCCTTACCTTCTGAAACGGTTTTCTTGTTTTTCGTTTTTCAGTAGATCTGAACGCAAGCAAAATTACATGGTGGGAGATTGTCACGTCGAGGTGTTTCTTTCTTTTTCTTCTCGAAGCGTGTGGAGCGGAACTATTGTGACATCAGCTTGCTGGTGGTAAGGGGGAGGGGTGGGGGGCGCACGTATTTGTTGCTTGCCTTAGTCATATGACCATTGACCACGCATCCCTTTCGTGACGGAGCTCCGTTCCTACTCTTAATAGAGACACCTCCGACAATTGGGCTCTCATTACGTTGTTTCCATATATTACATAGAAAACTTCTTGCTGTTAATAATCTTATCCCCTTCCTGTTTGGCCGCCAATCTCCCAGGATAGCGATCGTTTTCTCGCTGCTATCTAGTGTAGCAAACTCCTCCATGTCACATTCGTCTATTTTGGTTGCACTTATATTATGTCATGCATGGCTGCTGTATTTTCGTATGACCATAGATCCTCCCACCCCTACAATGCCGGGACGGAGCACGTCGGGTTGTCACCGACCAGGCAGGCATTGCTTGCACCACAGTGGTAGAGGGGGGAGGGGTCACGCTTTTTATACACCCGTGGCGTGAAGTTGGAGCGTGGACGCGGCGGCCTAGGAGGTAGAGACATACTACTACTATCTACTGCTGTACTGCTACTGTAGCATGGTAGCAGATACATGGACTATTAACCCAGGAACTCCATTTTGAGAAGGTTGAAGAAAGGGCAACAAGGGGAAAAAATGAATAAGTAGATCGATTTTAGGCCCCGTGGGAAGGCAGATATGAAGTTTATGGACGCGATGTGTTCGAAATACTTCGTATTTAGCTTGAACCACTGAGTTACTCAGTCAGCGCTGGCTTACAGCAGTAGTAGTAGCTCAGTGGTCTATCCTTTACCAGTATATTTCTAACAAAAGAAGTACCTTTGGCCTCGATGCGGCCTCCCGCCGATAACACCCTCCGGGGTCGTATGGTTCCCCTCCCTGGTTGGAATGCACCCAGAGTTCACGAGAGGCCCCTCGCTCCGAAGGACTCTCTCTATACCTCACCCGAGAACAGACTTAGAGAAAAGCTAAAAGCGCAACGCGACGGACAATCCCATATAGCACATAAGAGATGTAAAACGCTACAATGATATACCAACGACATTTGGTTCAATTTACCCCTTCTTCGAACCGCAGTCCAAAATCCCGTTTCGGGGATAAATCACTCAAATTTTATACCGGCTGGTAGTTTGCGCCCGAAAGGGGACCGCAGTCATTTCGTTAGTGGGCTGAGGTGCCCCGTCAGCCAGAAATATTGTGGCCAGAAATTGTGCTGTAAGGCACGCCCTACTATCGTAGAACGCATCACAGTTTTCTTGGTCATCACGATTCACATTGCATACGTAGTTTCCGCATGTCAGGTGATTTTTTACTTCGTAATTTTTTTTTCATCACTTTTACTTTCCAGCCCACTCGGTAGGAGGTTTTACCCTCGACGATCTTCTGGACAAGCCGTGTGGTCACAGGTGTCGTCCCTTCTCCCCCCCGGTACGTGCCTTTATTTTTTGTCGCGCGTAGGGTTCAGCGTTCCCACTGCTCGTCGATTTTCATCGAATGTAGCCAACTCACGCTTTCGCGCTTTCCGCTTATCAATTTTTTATGCAAGAAAAAGTCCCTATGATCATCATGCACTCGGTGAGACTTGAACCCACAAAATTGATCTTGACAGGCACGCGGACCACCTACCAAGCCACCGGGGACGCCGAAAAATAAAAGTTTCGATACACCTCTCGATTTATGCGTGTCATCCTTACTCCAGGGGCCATGCTAATCTTCTCTGTATCGTTCCAATTTTTACGGATGATGGCTTTCGTAATACGTAGGGTATCATGAATCTCCATGTATGTATGTATGTATGTATGTATGTATATACGTATGTAGGTATGTATAGTTTCTTTGGCCTCTCTTCTGCCCTCTTGAGTGCAAAGCTCCAGACTACCAGGTACCAGGTATGGATCATATGTCCGCACACGGGCAGAGAAGTGCATGAGGGATACTGCTGATTTAAGGAAGGATATTTGGTTTGTACAGGAACGGCATCTACGCTATTTTGTCAGAAGGCAAGCATCGTAGTGGTATTAAAAATCATAGGCCCGAACTCGTAGGGGAACATTACAAGTTGAATGTTTGCTTGTTTTATACAGGTCACAATGATAAGGGGGGGAAAATGGAGGCCCTCTCGCTAAAGGGCCATCGTCGTCGACACAAACCGCCGCCTGTGAGCGAACGGAACATGCTGAAAAACATGTTCCATCTTAAGCCGCTCCCCCTCAAGAAAGAAAGCACCGCCAAAAGAGAGATCACACAAGTTCGCTGTTACGGAGGACCATAGTAAATAGCACGTACGGTACACACAAAAACCTAAATTTTGGTCCCATTTACCCCCGCAATATCAATAGGGAAAAACGTTAACCTGCTTTGGCTTTCCGGGGAATAAATAGAGCAGAGCGAGTCACGGGAATAAAAAATGTGGCGTTGCCGTACGCCTTGGGGTGGAGAGAACGAAATGTCGTGCTCGCATTTTCTGGTTCCTCCGCACTTTTAGGATTCCTCCGCGGTTCTCTGATTCTTGCACAGATAATATATTTCTCCGCAGTTTATGATACCTTGATTTTCTGGTTCCTGCACATTATTTATTCCTTCGCGCAGTTTTCTGACCCTTTCGCAAGAGTTTTTATATTCCTGCGCAGTATTTTTATTCCTTCGCAGTTTATGGTCGTGTTTTTTTGTTCTCGAATGAGCTTTCTGACTTCCGACTGGTGGGAAAATATCTAGTACTACTACAGTTGTAGTAATAGACGCATGACACTTGACTTCATCCATGGTGCGGGACAAGCCGGGGGGGAGGTGTTCCGAAATACTTGTGTTTCATATATATGTGCCTCCGGCTTCATTCTTGTTGTTACGGGGGTCTATAGTTAATAGGACCTATCGTATACATAAAAATCTATATATTTACCTGTTTTTACTCACAATATTTGGTTTTATTAACTATGGACCCCCGTAATAGTATTCAATTTACCATGTGCCACCTGACGATGTTGTAGCGCTTGTTCCAACCGTACCATCTACTTATAGAAGAGAACCCAGAATGCAACAACTTTAGGCATGGAAGATGCGACCAATCAGACATGAATTCTTGACGAAACTAGAGCAATTGTGCAGGCCCCCTACTGAATAATTCTACTTTTGACTACAGCAGTACCAGTACCTCCTACCCGACGCTTCATCACTCAGATCTGAAATATATACTGGTACCTGTTAGAATAGGAGTATGAATGGTGATAAGATCAACGTGGAGGTATTCGTACTGCTGATGTCTTGAGAAGGATTCGTTATTTTCTAACTTCGGGGAGACGAAATGTTTCACTCGCCATCCGACTTACTATTACGGGGGTCCATAGTTAATAGGACCTATGGTTTACATAAAAACCCTTACATTTACCTATTTTTACCAACAATATTTGGTCCTATTTACTATGGTCCCCCGTAATATCATTTTCCGCCTCTTGCAGTACTACAGTAGTAGGGAAACAGGCATCAGCCTGGAGCAATGCCTTTTAGGGGTGGTGCCTTACTTTCCGAGCTCCTCGCATGAGGAGCTCGTTGTGACACCCGAAGCATGACGTCGAAGAAATTTGGTCGTGCAACTCCACCGGCATTTCTGTAAAATAAGTACGTATATACCCTCTGGTATGCTTTACTTGGTTCGTGCTTTGCAACTTTTAACACCTCCAAACCCGTGTTTGTTCGTTTGTTTGATCCCCCAGCCCAGCCCCCACCCCCTCCCCCCCATCACGCACCCCATTCACAGTCCATCACATTCCCCCAGCCGCACTCCCCTCCACCCCTCCACCCCTCAGCCCCCCCACTCCCCTCACTCCCCCCACACACGTTTTCTCCCCCCGCCTCACAAGCGGTTGATAGTAGGATGCGACTCACCCTTCATGCGACTTGCCGAATACCTCACGGCGCTTCGCGTTTGGTACTAGCGATGTCTGCCTGGTTGGCGAAACGATGTGCTCCGTCCCGGCATTGTCGGGATGCGAAGTTCTATGGTCTTACGACGACGGCTATGCATGAAATTGAGCACACACCCCCCTTCCCATATATGCTATATATATATATATATAGGTTGGGTTGGCGTCGGTTGGCGACGACGCTGTAAAACACACCTCTCACTGCGTGAGCTAGACAGCCAGGGTACCGTTTTTTTTTTGTTTTTGTTTTTGGCGGTTACCACGGCTGGCGGTCAAATTAGGTCATTTTTGTGCGGGGAGAACCTTTACTCCGCACAAGGGAGATGATCGTATCACGCAGTGGGTATATGGTGAGGCACCCACGAGGCAGTTACATAGTAAACCCACTGCTGTCTCTGGAAGTGCCCACACCAGATATTAAATCAACTATTTGGTGCTGTCACCCATATGCAAGAACGTCCGCCTGAAAAGCGGTTCTTAGTAAGATGCAGCTCACCCTTCATGTGACTCGCTGGGCACCTCACGGCGCTACGCGCTTGGTGCAAGCAATGTCTGCCTGGTCGGTGAAAACCCGACGCGCGCCGTCCCGGCATTGTAGAGATGCGAGGGTGTATGGTCATACGACTACGGCCATGCATGATAATGAGTACACCCCCCCCCCTTCCCCCTCCAGATTTTTGTTGGCGTTCACCATGGTTGGCGATCGAGCTAGATCCATTGTACGTGTTAGAGAACCTTGACTCCGCACAAAAGGGAAGTGATCGTATCGCGTAATACATAGTCGGCAAGGTAAACAACAGGGCAGATACAAGTACACCAACTGCTGACTCTGGAAGTCGCAACACCAGGAAACAAATTGATCAGTTTGACGCTGTCATCCTTATTCAAGAACGTCCGCCTCACGAGCGGTTCTTAGTAGGATGCAGCTCACTCTTCATGCGACTCGTTCTACCTTCGACGTCGCTTCACGGCGTTACGCGCTTGGTGCAAGCAATAAAAATGTATTTCTGGTCAGTGAAAACCCAACGTGCTCCTACCCGGCATTGTAGGGATGCAAGCGTCTATCGTAATACGATTACGGTACCACGGCGGTGCCACAAAGGCCCATGGCAATGCCTTGGCGATGCCATGGCCCACGGCACATCACCCGCATGGAGCCGCCATGGCATTCCACAAGGGTGCCCGTCCATGGGTGACCGTGCTCGTGCTGTCATTGCACTGTCTCCCACCAACTCCTACGCAATTGAAAGGCCACAAGGTCACTGCCCGCTCATAGGGTGTGCCCTGATACGTCAGTGGCAATCCCCTGGGGCCTGCCATGCCCATGGGACTTGTTCATGACACCGCCATGACATTCTTCATGGCATGCCATGGCAGCCAGTGTCATGAGAAACACCATGGCAATGTCGGGAATGGCCAAGGCCCCGCAATGGCACCGCAATGAAATTCCATGACAGTTCGTGAACGCCTATGAGCGCCCATAAAATGTTGTCGCGTAGTCATGGTATCGCCATGTCGGTACCATCGCACCGCCATGACATTGCCATAGAATCCCAAGACACACCCGGCATGGAAGCCCATGGTGCACCCTGCGTAGGTTTGTGAGCTTCTGAATCGGGAGTCAGGCGGACAAGGAGAATTGTTGAGCATATAGAAGACCCCAGAGGTAAACCTAGGGAGTAAGTCGTGAAGCGATGATAATTTTGCTGTTGGTATTGCTGGTGGCGTTCTTCGTTTTGACACCGAGCAGTGCAGTCCACCGCCGACGTACCATTCGGGCGCTCACTGGTGTAGAGCCAGATGACAACGCTCCACTCCCCTGATGACCACCGGTCACAGCAGTACAAACACTGCAAGTAGTTGTCGCAGCTCGGGAGCAGCAGCTGCAGACAGATGGCGACTACCTTGGCAGCTCTGTCCTGAAGCTCGCAGCGCCGCGCGGCAGCTCGGAGCTCGGGCCTTGGGCAATCTTGTCTACAGTATATACGTAGACGAATATTTCGCGGTTCGCAACTCTGCAGTGCTCGCGCGGTTTGATGCTCATAACCTATCGACGATACTCGTAGGTTGTTTGCGGTACATACGCCTGCTGAGTCAAAAGCCAGTCTGAGAAGGTAAACATTCAGTAGGTGTCGCCAAACCTTCAAGGGACCTGGCGATAGCGAATAGCGACTAAACAAGTGATAACTTTGGGTGCCATCAGCCATCTGCATCAACCAGCATGAGCTGCCCGCGGTACGTGTGGGATCATGTTGCGCCCCGTGGCGTACGTCTCTTTGCATTGGAACCGGGACACCGATTGGTATCGTCCCCCGAACACGCAGTGGCCGTTGCTGTCGCCGTCAACGTCTATCATCAATTTTCATATTTAGGCTGTTAGTACAACTTTGGGGTTTCGACTTCGCAGAGCTTGTGGTGGAAGGAATGGCGCTCCAGGCCAGTCGTGTTGATGTTCGGCGGCCTCGAAGAGGAGACGAGGGGAGAAGGTGGGGAGAGTGACAGAGGGGTGTACGATACACAACCAATCGATTACAGCTCAACAAGAACACACACACTTGACACCAGACGGCAAACCTACGGCACGGCCCCCATCATACTGTAGTCGAGGTGTTCTACGACCGGCGTAGCACGGTGTGGCTAAAAACAAATCTGACTGCCCGGCCACCTCAACCCAATATCGTTGGAATCCCATAGGTTTTTTACCCTATTGTGATAAACCTGCAGTGTGCTTTGGGTTCGTCATTGGGTTTGCACTAGCCTGTTGGCGTTTCTCAAAAACAAAAAATATAGAGCTCCTTAAGGTAGTAGCCTCGGGAAAAAATCAGGTGCTACCTATACCGTGGCAAGCGTCGGTCGTGGTATGCGTGTACCGACTACAAAAACGTTATTGAAGGCCCTTCATCTGCAATGCAGACAAGTTCCACACCATGGAAGGCTGTTGTCGCCGTGTACGCCTCATGCCGTGGAATGTCGCTGAAGGCCCTGGGACACTGCTGCTGTCTATGTACCGCCGACAAATACCACACCACGGGAGGTTTTCATCTGTAGTCCAGACTAGTTCCACACCATGGAAGAGGCTGTTGTCGCTGTATAACGGGACATGTCCTACCCACACCATGGGATATCGTTGCTTAAACGGCGGACAACTCTCACATCAAGGAAAGGCCTCTTATCCCAGCACGGCGCACAGGCACTGCTGTTGTCGTTGTGTTCTCACATTAATTAATCGCCAAAAATCTAGTGTGTGATCACACCACAGACTCTAATAATCTCGAGTGAGAAGAAAAACGCGATGCAGGAAAACCTAAATAACCCCAGGGAAATCGCATCCAGCAAAAAAAAGGTGTATACATACCTGTATCGCGAAGTACTCAAGTCCCACGCCATGGAAGACTGTCATCGTGTTACCACGCACAAAATCCCACGCATTCCATGGGAGGTTTGTTATTCAAGAATCGCGAACATGTCCCACAAATCCCCGCCGTACTGTGCGGAATTTAGTCCGACACCATGGGAAAACTTTTATCCCAGAACAGCGGACAACTCCCACATGCTATTGCTGCACCGCGGGCAAATTCCGCACCGTGGGCTTTTGCCCAGACGCCGCGGACAAGCTCCACAACATGGAAGACCGCTACCGCTGTACGCCCGACAGATCCCACACCATGGAAGTCTTCCATCTGAAATGAAGACGAATTCCACGCACGGGCAAAGGCCGATGTCGCGGAGTACCCGGACAAATCCCACACATCATGGAAGGGCTGATGTCGCCTCACCGTCGACCAATATCCCACTCCGTGGTGGAAGGCTTTCATCTGCAACGGAGCAGCGCAGCCGAACTTCCACACTACGCAAGGCTGCCATCGCGCTCCCCGGGTCAAGTCCCACAAGTTGTCGCTGTAGATGTCGCGGATGCTTTCTTCATCCAGAACCGCGGACGAAGTCCAACATGTTATCGCTGCACCGCGGCCATGTCCCATACCATGGAAGGCTGCCCCTCTCGCGCCGTCAGGATGTCACACCCCCGATCCGTTACCTACGCAGGCGGCGAGCGAAGAAAACGTAGGTTTATATAGGGTCACATCCACTATGCTGGCATAGTATTCGGCGAAATTGGGCCATTTTTTGACGGAAAATGAAGTGGCATGCTTGCTGCTTTTTTTCGGCAAAAACAAAAAAAACAAAATACGAGCAGTACAGCAGGATTTCTTCATGAGCGCAACAGGCTAATCCGGGCGAAAACTAAGAAACCATGCTTTTGAATCATGCCGGTACAGCTTTGAAAAGCACAACTAGAAGGGATAAAAGTACACAAGAAAATCGTAAGTAAAGAGGGTGGGAAAGGTCAGCAGGCTGGTCGTCCGCCAATGATATGGTGGCGAAAGAGACGCCAGACCACACAACGCCACGCAATGGGACGGGATGGGATATGCGATGTGATAGGATGCGATAGGGCCGGATGGGATGGAATGGAACGGGGCGGGATGGAATGGAACGTGATGAAAATGGGACGAGGTGGTAATTGGATGGGACGGGATGGAAATGGGGCGGAATGGGAATGGGATTGGATGGGATGATGGGATGGGGCGGGACCGGACGAAAATCAGGCGTGCGCATGTGGCATGGGAGACAAGAACAGAACGGCGCGGCGTCGGGACTCGCGCCCGAAGAAAGAGACGTGGAAGCAAACGGATAAACACCTGCCGGAGGGTGCGCGGGCACACAGCCCGTCTTTCGCCACCATTCCTGGCCCCCGCTGCGATCGGAACATGTTGTCCCTCGTAGATGACAAAAAAAAACACACACACAGAAAACAACACAGAAACGGTACCATCGGTGCTAACGCTTTTACCGGGTCTAAGGGCAGCTTTCGCTATTTTTATGTTCAGTCCTTACTTTTACTTTCCAGCTCAACCCATGCGGGGGGTTTTCCTTAAAGGCCTTCTGTACAAGCCGTCGTGGTCACAGGTGTCTGCCTTTCTCCCCCTCGGTGTATACAACAAGAAAAAAAAAAACATGGGCTCTGAGATCGAATATACTCGTCGAAACTCATCATCTTTGCAAGCTGCGTATGATATATCGATCGCGCATACTACAGGTTTCACATGACCTCATGAAGGATGCATGTTCTTTATTACAGGGGGGAAAAAAAATTGGAGCTGCAGGACTCAGGGGGGGTGTGCACGTACTAAAACATGTATCGCATAAACATTTTACCTCGTGTTAAGGGGGGGGGGGGGGGGGGGGGGGGGGGGGGGTGCAAGAAAACGAATTCGCGGTCAAAAGAGGAGAGAGAAAAACAACTTGCCAGCAGGGTGTGCTCGAACTGCGCCGAGCGCCTCCCGTCGGCCGTGACCGAGGTCCAATTATCGGGCCACGTCCTGTCCTGCTCATTTCGATGTTTTTTTTTTTCGTTGAAGGTGGCGAGACGTTCGCGGGCCGACGGACCGGTAAGACAGACCGACGGACAAACAGACAGAACAGACGGACAGTCAAGACGGACCAACAGGCATGCCGAAGAAACGGACGAACGAACAAACCGACGGATAAGACAGGAAAGACGGAGGGACGGACCAACGGATGGGCGGGATATACGGTTACTGACGAGCGGGCAGACATCTCGAGATTGCGTAAAAAGCACGGTGGTTGACGAGGTGCAACTTGGACAAGAGACGAGCAGGAAATGACGCCATCGCTGCTGCTGAAACTAAGCGTAGATAGACCGATATCTGACTGTATGATACAGATTCTGCAACGGGCCAAGCGCCAAACTCCACCTCCCTCCCTTGCCCGCTCCCTCCCCCCCCCCCTCCTCCCCCATCCCCCCCCATCCCCATCCACTTGCACCCCTCTTGCCCCCTCCGCTTTCCTCTCACACCCCCATCCCTCCCTGCCTGCCTGGTCGGTGAACCCCGACGTGCTCCGTCCCGGCATTGTAGGGATGCGAGGGTCTATGGTCATAGGACTACGGGCATGCATGACATGAGTACCCCTCCCCCCGCCCCCTCTCCCGAATTACTTCCTACTCTTACGGACGCGCCTGCCATGTACCAAGGTTGATCATCGGCTCGATCGTGAAAATGTGTCCGGGTTTCATCACCCCCTTGGCCTTGTTCTTGGGGTAGTGCGGCACGTTGGGAACCGTGTGGAACAGCTCCCCGATACCATGCCCGCAGTACGTCTTGACTATCTGGCAGCCTGCGGCAAAAGAAAAAATAAGTCGGTGTGTGTGTTCATTAAACCGTTCTTTTTGACACCCAGCACAACCAGTGTCCGTGTCGATTCTTCAACCCTAGGTAGATGCACGCTATGTAGTCACAAAGCTACGACACAGAGATACTACAATGTTATTGCACTACATAGATAGGCAATGCTCTCTGGGCACGACATACACTCTACGAAAGAGAGAAAACGATAGAAACAAAAAAAAATCAAAAGAAAGAACAAAAAGATGTCGTGCCCCCCCGCAGAGGATGTGGCAGACAGCACAAAACGAGCTAAAAAAACAATACCACTACACATAAACAGAGCAAGACCAAAAACAAAGGGAAATTACAGGCAAACCGAAGCACAACAAACATAAGGACCCTCCAGGCAGTCGCAGCAGTTTGTGGCACGAGTAGCATACACAGGTTCTACTACAGTAGTCGGTCTGGTGCCTTCCTACCCATGTCTGCCGTCTCCATCCTGTTTTCGTCGACCATGCCCCACCCCCGGAGAGGATGCAATAGGCAGTACAAAACAAAGGAGGCTGGTCATCTACCCACGAAACAAGCTTCTGTTATAAGGACAAGGAAGAAATATGAAAAAAAAGTAACGAAAAAAACTCACGGAGGATCAAAGCGCAAAAAGAAAAAGACAACAGAGAAGATCACGTTCGAACCAGCTGCAGCAGCTGGCGGTACGAGTAGCATATACATGCTCCACTAACTAATCGGCCTGGTGCCTTGCTATTCTGTCTGCCGTCTCCTTCTTACTTTCGTCCACCGCGGTTCCCCTTCTACTCCTCCTGTTGCCTCCCCTGCCCCGATCCCCTTGGTCGGGTTTCCTCTACTCCTTCTGTTGCCCCCCCCTCCCACCATTCCCTCGGGCACCACCCAAGGGGGATGCGCGGTGCTGCCTACCCAGCAGTGCCTCATCCTCGTGCCACTTCACCATGAACCGTTCGGCTGCCTCAAGGACCCCCCGGTACCACTTGTCCGCTTTTTTTGCTACAGTGCACCACAGCGCGGTTTCAGTCCTAAACACCAAGGCCGAGTGTTCCGTTGATCCTTCGGTGGCTCGGAACCCTCTAAGGTCTTCGACTATGCATCTATGCTAAAGTCTTAAACTGCCCGCCAGGTCTCGGGTTCGCCCCACCAGCAATCGTCCCGAACATTACCCGACTGGGTAGTCGCTCCTTGCTGTGCCGTGCCAAGGCCCCCGCAAGAAAGAGCCGGCGTTTACGGATGGTCGTTTCGATGCTCTCGCAACGTGTCATCTTGAGGGCCTTCGCGTACGAGAGGGTGGCGTGGTCGGTACGAAGTCGGCGTTGGAAGCCAATAACTCGCAAGAGGACTTGGTGGTGAGCCGTTCGAAGCTTCGCAAAGTGTTCCGCTCTGGGAGTTTGCGTCACACGCCCGCACAGCAGGGTTTCAATCACCTCGGCCTTCAGCATGCGGACTTTCGGACAAAGCGGGACGATCGTCCTATCATACAACTCCGGGCCGAACCGTTCGAGGCGTGCCCGCATGAGATGGATCCGTCAGTCGATTTCGAGCGAGAGGTCAGTGTTTTCGTGCATAGTGCCGCCTATGTCTAAAAGAACTGGGCCGTCTGTTTATACCTCTGGCCTGCTGCTTCGATGGCGAGCGGTGGGGCGAGAGCTGTCTGGTCCGTTGTTCATAATAGCATTGTCTCTGTCTTCTTTTCCCATACCGTGAGACGTGCTGCTTCGAAGACAGTCACGATGACTGTCATCATTTTAGCGAGTCCTTCAGCCGACTCCGAGACAATTCCTGCGTCATCGGCTTACAATATGCCCCATACAGCCCTTCACACGCATGCTGTACGCGAGCCCGCACGCCTTCGTGGAAATCGCGGTTAATAGTAAGCATCATCTTGGTTGGTACGCCAGCGTGTGAATACCTCCCACAGCAGTTCTCGGTCGACAGAGTCGTACGCTTTCCACAGATCCAAGAAACACACGTACAGGGAAATTTTGCTCAAATCCGTTGTGTTGGGCTGTTTCCTATGTGGTTCAGATTGTGGGCTATAGATTTTGACCCGATCGCATTTTCAGCTGTGAATTTCGCAAATCGAAACAGTCTTCCTATCCGGAAAAAAAACGGATTTATTGCGCGTGCAGACATTCGAGCAAACGCCGAGACCAACCGCCGTTGTGGTCTGGCGCCGCGAAGAGACACGCCGAGTGCGCTGCACTGCGCGTACGACCCAAGAGTCCGAGCCCACGCTGACTGCCTCTGGTCTGGCGGCGAAGAGACGTGCCGAGTGCGCTAGAGTCAACCTGTCTTGGCATTTTGTCTTCCACAATGTGACTGACTGCTGCTACTGCTGCTGTAGTCTACGAGTACGTATCCGCGGAGAGGTGCGCGCCGAGTGCGCTTCTCTCGGTCTCTAGGTCCGAGTCCGCGCCAGCCGACTGTCGTCTGGCCACGGAGAGACGCGCCTCCCGCCGACTGCGCGTCGGGCGCGAAGCAACGTCGCTATACAGCTGTGTCACCATCCGACTCATCGATCGTTGCTGCTCGCCGTCGTCGATAACATATTGAAATTAGAGACCATGCCATTTTTCGATTTGAAAACATGATGACCCGAGTCGTCGGATTTTGGGCCAAACCAGACGACTTGGGGTCATCGGACGCTCATTTCGAACAAAATCCGGGCCGATTGCGCATTTTCGGACTGCATAAGCAATTACTCTCATCTTTGGGATCGAAACATACAAATCAGAAGCTCGAAATCGAACCGCATAAGAAACAGCCTGACAGCAGTATAGGTCCACGAAAAAAGATATAGTCTCATTTCGAACAAAATCCGGGTCGATTTTGCATATTCGGACTGCACAAGCAATTGCTTTCATTTTTGGGATCGAAACATACAAATCAGAATCTCGAAATCGAACCGCATAAGAAACAGCCTGACAGCAGTATAGGTCCACGAAAAAAGATAGTAGTCTCAGCAAGAACATTGAACCCTTTTAAGGACTGCAGTCCCGCTTAGGGGTCAACCTACTCTAGAATCTGAGTGGTTTGTCCCTAAAAACGGGACTGAAGTCCTAAAAAGGGGGACGCTACGAAATCGTGCTCAGCGGCGAGAGCCACACCACTGTAAACCCCACCTGATTATACAAAACCCCATGCTCAAGGTTGTTGATTATGTTCAAGCATGGTGTCACGATTAAGGCTAGCACTTTCAGAACTGCAGTCCCGTGTGTTTTGGAGACCAACCAGTCAAAACGCTGAGTAGGTTATCCCCAACACGGGACTGCAGTCCTGAAAGGGTTAAAAGGCATTGCTCGGATTACGTCAATATTGTTCACGAGCCCATACTGTAATCAATTCATACGCTGTGTCCTGTTGCAGTACCGCTACTGCCGCCGCCGCGGTACGCTTGCTGTACAACCAAAATCTTTGGACCACGTACCCGGTAAGGTTGTCGCATATACCCCCAACATCCTATTACGGGGGACTATAGTAAACAGGATCAAATATTGTTAGTAAACAAAGGTAAATATATGGTAGGTTTTGTGTGTACCGTAGGTCACATTTACTATGCCCCCCCGGTAATAGGACCACGTACCATCAGTGTTGGCACAAAACTATTTCGTGAGATACCCATTAGGGGGAAACATTGTGGTCAGGACCAAATATTAACATTTAAAATACCGGAATGCATACTGTAGGTTTTCGTGTATCTGATAGGTCCTGCTTACTAAGGTCCCCCGTGGAACATACTGGAAGTAATCAGGGCCAAATATGCTTGGTAAATATAAATGAATATATAGGTATTTTGTGTATATAAGGGGTCCTGATTACTATGATAATGTAATATATATGTACATCGGGTTTCGCACTTTTGAGCTTTTTCTCTAGACCTGTTTTTGGGTGACGTACTAATACGGTGTCTGCGCGAACAAAAAAAATATCACGAAGTTCGTTCATCTGTTCTCCCGTTACCGACGGCTAGTCACAAAGCCTTATCAAATTCGCACAAATATTATGAACGTCTGCATTTTAGGATAGCATATCATACTGCTGTAGAGCCATATTCTGTGTGATACGAGATTCGACTGCTGTATTGTGTTCGCCGAAAATTAGGATAGCATATTATACTGCTGTAGAGCCATATTCTGTGTGATACGAGATTCGACTGCTGCATTCTGTTCGCCGAAAACTCTCCGGACGCTTTGGATTGGCCAAGCTTGCCCCGAGAGTGGTCTCTCGGGCCATGTCGCTACCGGCAAGGTTTCGCGAGAAGAATTGTTGCCGTTGCTGCTGCATGCCTCTGCCGCCTGCTGTTGCAGCAAAAAGGTGCTGCTGCACGTCACGGGCTACTGCTACTGCATGTACTGTAGTGTGCTGCCGCTGCTGCTGTAAGTACGTGTGCTGCTTGCTGCAGTCCTGTAGCTGCAAGTGCTGCGGCAAGCAAACACTGCGGTAAGCAAGCGCTGCTGCGAACAAGCGCTGCCGCAAAACAAGCGCTGCTGCAAGCAGGCGCTGCTGCAAACAAGAGAGCCGCTTCAAGCAAGCGCATGCACCCTTGCCGCCACGCTTCTGGTCTCCGCCGCTACGACCCCTTCTCGAAGCAAGCGCTGCTGCAAACAAGAGAGCCGCTTCAAGCAAGCGCTGCTGCAAACGCTGCTGCTTGCGGCCGCTGCTGCTGCTGCTGCTGCTGCTGCAAGCGCGTGCACCCTTGCCGCCACGCTTCTGGTCTTCGCCGCTACGACCCCTTCTCGGACGCAGAGGACAACGAAGAAAGAGGACGATTTTCTCGTTGTGGCGGCGTTGCTGCACAGCGAGTGTAGAGGAGCTCAGGATAGACCGCACTTCTGCCTGTTGATGCTTGCTGCTGCCTAATTGCTTCTGCTGCTTGCTGCTGCATGCTACTGCTGCTGCCGCCGCTGCTGGCCGCTGCAGGTAGTTGCTGTCTACTGCTGATGCTTGCGCGACTTCTGCTCGTAACGTACTGCAAGTGAAGTGCTGCCACTGCTGCAAGCGTTTTTTTTTTTTTTTTCAACATTAAGAATCCAATATCTAGCGTTTTTTCGTCTCCGATTACGCATGCGCATGCCGGAAGGTTTTCAATTATGACTATGTTTCGGACGAAAATCTTTGATAAACAAAACTATTACGTGCAGACACCCTAACGACTTAGTTAGTGGCTTATTAACAATACAGAGCTCCTTGAGGTCGAGTGGGCGGCCTCAGAAAAATTAGGTCCCACCCCTGTAAAGCAAAAACACGCGTCAGTCGCTTGTTTTGGATGACCTTACTAAAAACGTGACAGGCTCCTCAGAAAAAAAAAAAAAACAGGTGCTCGTAGCCTTTTTACCGTAGCCCTCATAAACTCTCACCTCTGTCCCGAGCAATCTTGCCGATGGTGGAGCCGAGGTCGCGGTACATCGCCCCCGGCTGCACCATGTTCACAGCAGCCGTGAGGCAACGGAACGCTGTTTCCACTAGATCCGCCCCTTCTTTGTCCACGTTCCCCACCAAGAAGGTCTGGAAACCCCGGGGTTCGCCGGAAAATGGGAGGGAGGTGGGGAGGGGAGGGGGGGCGAAGGGGGGTGTATTCATGTCATGCAAGGCCCTAGTCGTGTGACCATAGACCCTCGCATCCCTGAAATGCCGGGGCGGAGCACGTCGGGTTTTCACTGACCAGCGAAACAATGCTTGCACGCGAAGCGCCGTGAGGTGTTGGGCGACTCATATGCAGGGTGAGCTGCATCTTGGAGGGGGGGGGGGTGGGGGGGGGGGCATGGGGGGGTGGGGGGGGGGGGGGGGGGGGGGGGGGTGGGGGGGGTGGGGTGGGGGGGGGGGGGGGGGGGGGGGGGGAGGGGCTAGATAAAGGGGGGTAGGGATTAAGCCCCGACACCACGACCAGACGGCGAATACCTCCAACACCACCACTAAAACCCCTGCTACCACCATAAAACACCACCACTACCACCACCGCCGCCACCACCACCCTTCCCCCCAAACACCCTAACCCCCACCCCACCCCCCAACAACAAAAAACAGCCCCACCGGGTGACGTATGCGAAAGGCCTCTTTACCTCTAACAAGCTTCCGAGACCAGCCAGCTAATAAATACATCTACACTGCTGTATACCATTTGCTTCACACCGTGATTTGAAGCGAAGCTCGCGCCCCGAGACTGAGGGCTGTTCCGAGCAAGAACGTCATCCTTCGCACAAACCGGTCCGTTCAACAGATGCGAGGGTCCGTTGGTCATACGACTATTACGGGGGACCATAGTAAATAGGACCAAACATTGTCGGTAAAAATGGGTAATTTTATAGGCTTTTGTGTGTACCGTAGGTCCTGTTTACTATGGTCCTCCGAAATACTGTGCACACGCATGCAAGGCATCAACACACACAAGGCGAGCAAGCACATGCATGGCACCAGCACGCATGGGACGGGAGAAGCAGGTGCACCTCGTTAAGGTCCCCGTGGTAGCCCCCAAAGTAAGCCGTCACGTCCACGTTGACGATGTCACCGTCTTTAAGCTCCCGCATGTCGGGTATGCCGTGGCAGATGCTCTCGTTCACCGAGGTACACACGCTCTTCGGAAAGTTGTAGTAGTTCAGGGGGGACGGGTAGGCGTTGCGTTCTACACACGCCTCGTGGGTCTGTAATGGGCGGTGGTGGGGGTGGGAGGGGGCGCAGGTGGGGGTGGGGGGAGGAGGTGGGAGTGAATGGGGGCGGGGGCGTGGGAAGTGGCCACACACCGTAAACTAATGACCTCCTTCAAGCTGCCATCCATAGGCAAGTCCGCCTCACAAGCAGTTCATAGTAGGATGTAGATCACCTTTCATGCGACTCGCCGAACACCTCACGGCGCTTCGCGCTTGGTGCAAGCGATGTCTGCCTGGTCGTTGAAAACCCGACGAGCTTCGTCCCGGCATTACAGGGATGCGAGGGTCTACGGTCATACGACTGCGGCCATGCATGCTATCGAGTACACCGTAAACTAATGACCTCCCCCCAACGGTCCGCTCCGATCTCGAACTCGGGATCACGGCGCTTCGCGCTTGGTCAATGTCTGTGGTCGTTGAAAAAATGTCCCGGCATTACAGGGATGCGAGGGCGGTCAACGACTGCGGCCATGCATGCTATCGAGTACACCTTCCCCCAACGGTGCTCCGTCTCGAACGGGATGCGTGGTCAATGGTCAAATGACTCAAGGCAAGCAACAAATGAGTACCCCCCCCCGCCCCCCCGCCCCATGGGGTACGACCCCCCCCCCCCCCCCCCCCCCCCCCGCCGTACGGCCATGCACGACATGAGTACACCGCCCCCTTCCCCCTTCCCCCTTCCCCCCCCCGGACTTCCCCTCCCTAAATTTGTCCTGAGTGATACTACTTTGGACGGAAATACAAGGACTGCTTATCCATTAATATTAAGACCAAGCGGTCTTAATACGGAGGACCACATTAAACAGGACCTACGGTACACACAAAAACCAATGTATTTCCCTGTTTCTACTAACAAATATACGGTGCGCTGTTTACTGTGGTCCCCCGTAATATTACCGAGGGCCACAGTTAATGGAACCTACGGTACACACAGAAACCTACCTATTTCCCTATTTTTACTAACAATATTTGGTCCCATTTACTATGGCCCCCCGCAACAGTAGTCACCGCCAGAGTGGCAACTGTGATGGGGGATACATGCGTCAACTCAACTCACCACGCGATCGATCTCGTCGGTTGTAGCCCCGGCGCGAACGGCCCTGCCTGCCGCGTCAAGAACCTCCCTACCGATCTGCGCCGGGGAAACATCGCGGCGGGCGGGAGCGCGACACACGCATGCCTTTCAACTACAAAATAATCATGAAAACATTTACAGGAACAATCACGGGCAAAAAATCATGAAAACATTCACATGAAGAACCATGGACAAAAAATCATGAAAACATTCACATGAAGAACCACGGACAAAAAAAAAACATGAAAACATTTACATGAACAATCATGGACACGATCCCAGAACAATCATGGCCCACAGCAGTAGTCAAGGACACTCCAGGACAAAGCATGGACATGTTCGCAGTAAAACCACGACGAAACGTATGTATTCGGTAGGGGATACGGGAGGGGAGCGCGACACACATGCTTCCAACTAAAAAAATATAACGGGAAAAAGAACAAAAAAAAAAATGAAAATATTTACGTAACACAATCATGGACACATCCCCCCCCAAAAAAAGCATGGGACACAGGCCAACGGACAAACCAAAATAAAAGCACGGACATGTTCACACTGAAACCACTACGCAAGGGTGCATTCGCTAGGGTATACCGGTGCCCGGGTATTTTTGGTGGGCGTATCGAATTCACCGAAGTGTCGGGTACCGTCTCGAGTCCATACCGAACCATACCGGAGTGTTCGGTAAGGTGTTGAAGGCCGTACCGAACCTTATCCTTGCCGAAGCCTTCGGTACAAGCACCTACCGAGTAAATAACCCCGGTATGATTTGATACGTACCCTACCCCACACAAACTTAGAACTCGCGGACACCTACAACTAAAACTAATGGACGCACGCACGCAAGCACGCATGCACTCAAGCACGCGGACACACAAACTGTGCATCTTCACCCTACCCAACATAAAAAAAACAAGCACAGGCTCAAAGGCAAGCCCAAGCGATACTGAACGATTTACTTTCGGCGGACGCATCGAATATTGAAATCGTACAACACACATCTTGAACGTTTTTCGATTCTCGTTCATCACAGAAAACAGCATACACACATGTTCACACCTTGCAAGCTTGTCTGATGCCCTTTATCTGGGCAGCCGTGTACACGGGGATGGCGCCACTCCCTCCCCCCTTCTTACTCCCCTCCTCGCACATAGAACGCCCTACGTGGGGGGGGGGGGGGGGCGGGGTTGAAGAAGGGAAGAAGGGGGGGTAGGGGTGTACTCATTATCATGCATGGCCGTAGTCGTATGACCATAGACCCTCGCATCCCTACAATGCCGGGACGGGGCACGTCGGGTTTTCACCGACCAGGCAGACATTGCTTGCACCAAGCGCGAAGCGCCGTGAGGTGTTGGGCGAGTCGCATGAAGGGTGAGCTGCAGCCTGCTAAGAACCGATTTAGAGGCGGATTTTCTTGCATATGGATGACAGCACCAATGAATTGATTTAATGTCCGGTGTGGCCACTTCCAGAGACAGCAATGGGTGTACGATGTAACTGCCTCGTGGGTGCCTCACCATATACACACTACGTGATACGATCGTCCCCCTTGTGCGGAGTAAAGGTTATCCCCGGACAAAAAATGATCTAACTTGAACGCCAGCCGTGGTAACCGCCAAAACAAAAAAACAAAAAAAACGGTACCCTGGCCGCCTAGCTCACGCAGTGAGAGGCGTGTTATACAGCGTCGTCGCCAACCGACGCCAACCCAACCTATATATATCAGGTATCTAATATAGGGGGGTGGAAGAAGGGGGGGGGGGGGGTACTCATTATCTCGCATGGTCGTAGTCGTATGACCATAGACCCTGGCATCCCTACAATGCCGGGACGGAGCACGTCGGGTTTTCACCGACCAGGCAGACATTGCATACCAAGCGCGAAGCGCCGTGAGGTGTTGTTGGGCGAGTCGCATGAAGGGTGAGCTGCATCCTACTAAGAACCGCTTTCGAGACGGATTTTCTTTCATACGGATCACAGCGTCAATGAATTGATTTATTTTCTGGTGTGGCCACTTCCAGAGACAGCAATGGGTTTACTTCGTAACTGCCTCGCGGGTGCCTTACCATACACACACTATGTGATACGACCATCCCCTTTGAGCGGGGTTATGGTTCTCCCTGCACAAAAAAATGTTCTATCTCGACCTCCAGCCGTGGTGACCGCCAAAAAAAAAAAAAAACGGTACCATGGTTGTCTATTAATAGCTCACAGGTGTGTTTTACAGCGTCGTCGTCAACCGACGCCACAACCCAAACTATATACCAGGTATACACTATAGGGGGGGCGGGGGGGGTTCACGCCTAAAGGGTGTGACCGGTGAGCGGCAACTGGGACCGAAACGATGCAAGTACAACAACAATAACAACAGCAACAACAAAAGCGGCGCAACCGGGAAGCTTTGCAGCACAAAAGGGGGGGACACACAGCGCCTCCCTTCCCCCCCCCTGCGGAAAAAACGTAAGAGAAAAAAAACGTAAGAAACAAGGAACCATCTCGGCTAAAAACACGGGGGGAAAAAAAGCGCCCGCGGGGTAAAAGTCAGCAGATGCGACATCTTCTTTCTCCCGATTTGACTCGCCATTTGATCCCGTTACCCTGTCTGACACGTCGCAACCGGAAACCCCGATTGGATCCACTGCGCTTCAAACAAGACACGGTAGCATCCCCCCAAGCTGGGTGGCATAAGGAAAGCTAGTCAATACTCTCGACGTTGGACCCACGATTTTCTTATTCAACTGAGACTGAGGGAAAAACCACTCCTCTAGACGTTGGACCCAAAGACTTTCTATTACGGGGGACCACAAAAAATAGGACCTACGGTACACACAAAAACCTATATATCTACCTACTTATACTAACAACATTCGGTTCTATTTACTATGGTCCCCCGTAATAGATGAAATAATTCCGAGGGGAGACATGGGACAAATTCGAACAAAATGTTCAAGAAAAAAAAGGATGGGGCGCCCCTCCTCTCCCCCCCTTGCCCGCCCCAGCAAACACGCCTGCTCACTGCTCACCCGCCGGGTGGTCGGCGTAATCGGGCCGCCTAATATGCGGCGGAACTATCCTTGTCGCCGAAAGTGCGGAGGGCCTCAAGTCTCCGGTGAACACGTAACCGTAAAACTCCCGCCTGACCGGCTGCGTCCTGGCAACACGAGACAGGCGGGTTGATAGATAGATGCACGGATAGGCAGACAGACCGACGGACAGACCGACGGACAGGCAGGCAGGCAGGCAGGCAGGCAGGCAAGCAGGCAGGCAAACAAGACAGGCAGACAAGCAAGCAGGCAGGTGGGGACACAGGCAGGCACGCAGGCACGCAGGCACGCAGGTAGGCAAGCAGGAAGGCAGGCAGACAGGCAGACAGAAAAATTGTCCGACAGACAGACAAATCATCCGACAGATAGATAGAAAACCGCCAGGGAGGGGGGGGGGGGGGGGGGAGGGGGGGGGGGGGGGGGGGGGGGGGGGGGGGGGAGGGAGGGACGGAGGGAGGCGGTGAGATTAAAAGGGGGGCCTAAAGCGGGCTTACCGCAGTAACAATTGGAGGGGGTGGCGGCAGATCGGACGATATTGAATCGAAACTGGAGCGTTCCTTGCAGCCCCTGTACCCCGCGTCACTGCCGGAGTCAATGCAGCAGCGACAAACGCCACCACCACCACTACTACCGCCACCACCTCCACCGTTATCACACTTCCATCACAATCCCACCGACATCAGCACAGGCTTGTATCAATTCTCCTTCAGAAAAATATAATGAAGGTTTTGTTTTTAAGAGCATGTGGTACGTTTCAGCCATAAGGCTGAATTTATTGATGCAGCCAGAACATCGTCAATTCGTATATATTCAAGAAGGTCGTGCATTTTTGTGATACCCTTGACAAAAGGCCACAATACGTATCCAGACCGAACGAGTACTCGATTGAAGCTGTTCGAATTTTGAGTTTTTTCCGTGTTTTTTCTTGTGTACTGTAGTTGAAAAACAAGTACTTGATACTACTAAAGAACACGAAAAAAATCAAAGATCGCCCCAAATCAAAACTACGTCTGAACAACTATGGTAGCTTTTTGTAAAGGAGACCACAAAACAATAAACAATGACCAAAAGATAGAGAACTGCCGAAGTTATGACTGTTGGGGCAAAACTAAAAATAAAAGTATCAGCAGAATGTGGACCAAAAAAGAAAAAACTCACGTGTAGATTGCTTGCCTTTGAGCCCTAAAATAATTTGGGGCTGTCTTTCAACCAATAAAATACGCCTGATAAGTAGTTCTCGATATATTTTTTCATTTTTGCGGACATCGCTGTAGTTAACGCATTTTTTTTTCCCCCCCGTGAAGTAAGTGCCCGCCGGGGGTACGTTGAACACGCCACTACTTGTGCTGTACTCAGTTGCCCTTCGCGTAAAAACAGCAGGCGCGTTCGGACGCTCTGGATGGGCAGCTTTTTCCTACGTATTTTTCAGATCAGCGCAGTTCGTCACGGCCGACAAGCTACTAATCTGGAAGCCCAAACTCAGGCCCGCTACTGAATCCACCATAGCGTAACTGGGCCTCTTTTTTTTGGCAATAACCACGGCAAAATTCGCAAGGTTGTGTTCCGTAGGGTACGTACAAAAAAAAAATCCCGGGTATTTCCCCGCGGGTACTACCCGTACCAGGAACTTCTGTGAGTTCTGCACGACATTCACACCCATACCAGGAACTTCTGCGAGTTCTGGTAAGACTTTCACGCCCGTACCCGGAGCTTCTGTGAGTTATGCATGGCACTCATACCCGTACCCGGGGCTTCTGTGAGCTACGTACGGCACTCATACCCGTCCCCGAAACTTCTGCAGGTTCCGTACGCCCGTCCCGCAGCACCCTGGGTACGGGTACAACGTTTTTATTCGTACCATGCCCGGGACTTCTGTGAGTTATGTACGCCCGTGTGCCGCAAATACCCAGAACTTTCGAGAGTTCTGTACGCCCGCGCCACAGTGCCGGGGACTTCTGTGAGGTCTGCAAGACTTCCATACTCCGTACCCGGAAAACCCACAAAACCCTCCAGAACATACCCTTGAAACCTTGCGTTTTATGCCGCATCATATAGTCATGACCGGGAAAAAAAAACTAAGAAAGCGAAAAAAAAAACGCGTAAGGGTGTCAGCAAGGATACAAGAAAAAAAAACAGAGCAGAATGGACATAACCCTGAGCATGCGTATTCGTCCGGAGTGTAATAATCGAAAAAAAAAGAAGAAAAAAAGAAGATAAAAACCTACCGTCATACGTAGTCCACAGCAGCAGCAACGCAGCTCTCACCTGACTGTTGACGAAGCGGTTGTTGCCTTGGCCAATTTGTGAATCGCCTTGTGCCGCGACCAGTCGCCCTTGAAGCATGACTGCTCGCATTAACACGATGACAACAAAAAAAAGTCCTCGGGTTAAAAGACATAAATACCCCGCGTTAAGACATCCGAAACCTCGCGAAAAAAACAAAAAACAGGCAGCATTAAAAGACATATACACCCCGAGTTAAGGCACAAAACACCCTGCCTTGAAACAACAAAAAAAAAAAACGCGTCGGTACTTGAGAAGTCGCTTCGAGTCGCCCGAAAGCAGTTACCGTAGCAAGCAAAAGGCAGAGAGAGGACGGCGAGAGGTAGATGGTAAGCCGACGCTCGCGGGCAGACACGTGAGAGACTAGTGGGCTGAAAGGGCGGCCCAGCCCGGCTGATGCTGGTTACCGTTCTACTGCCACGCTGTGGCGTATCGCGAGAAACTGGATGGTTTGTGAGACCTGGGCGCGCCTTGGCCACTTCACGGTTCCCGGCTTCCACCGTCGCAAACACTTGTTCGCGAAAATAAAGCGGCCCAGTTGACGCGTTCTACGATAAAGGTGACAGATGTTCGCTATTTTTTTTTCTGAATCACGGGGTTCCTTAACCCAAAATCATCGGAAAAGCCAATCTGGTTTCGAAAAAAGACGTTTTAGCATACTTGGGCCATGGAATTATTCATCAGGATGCAAATGGATTTTCGCTGAAAAGTCAGTTTTCGGGTGAGGTATGGAGCTCCTTAAGGTCTCAAGTGAGGAGCCTCAGAAAAATTATAGGGTAAAACCTCTACCGTATAACACCTCCGTGATCGGATCGCCATTGCCTGGACTCTGCTCTACACCTGGACATGCTAACGTGCATTTAGCGGAACCACACACCCTGACCAGTTTTCAATCTGGATACAAGCCTGGCTCGGAAAAAAGGTGTCCAGGTTCGAAGTTGCGTTCGTAGGGAACAGAGAGGCGGTCCGTCCGTCCCCCCAACGCAAGTTGGCGTAGAGCAGAGTCTAGTCAACGGCGATCCGGCCCCCCACGAAACGGTGTGGCGAAAGCGGGCGGCTCGGTACATGTCTAAAGATCAAGACAATGAATCCATTGAGGACCGCACTCCCGGATTGGGTAAGCAGTACTCGTAATCGGAGCCAGATGCATTTAGCATGGACAGAGCAGTGCTATGGGTTTATTTAAGTCAGCCAAAAGGTGCGCGCGCAGGCCTCAAAAAGCCACCAAGTTTTCTCGAGGCCCGCCGAGCGCGGCGCTAATAGTCTCGTAGCACAGCAGTACATCCGTGGTCCCTCTACAGTGCCGGTCGAGTAGGTCCGGCTGTCCGCTTATAGTGCCCGCGAAACTGCTCGGCCCATATGGGTGGGATTAGCCAAATGCGGCATTGTGTGGAGTACTGCCGGTTGCCGATATAAAAGTGTCGGTAATGTTGGCTGGCGGCACTATATATAGAGCCCATTGCTGCCGTTGCTGAAGTACGTGCGGTAGAGCGACGCGGCCATGCAAGGGTTGGGAGACTGAGCGGAGGGAATGAGGAGCTTGCGGAGCGGTCTTGGAAGCTCAACTGTTAATAGTACGGGCGGGCTAATGCTGCAATCAGAACTGAATATGGACCCGAAAAACCATGTATCCCCATACCATTGCATACCATGGTTAGTCCTGATCGTTACGTTCCCCAGTAATGCGACTGTGAAACGTACACGGCACCAAATAGAATAAGTACCCTTTCCGAGATGGTTGAAACGACCGACCGACCGACTGGCCGGGATCTACCAAACGCACAGAAGTTGACGACAGCTACAAATATCCTGCTGCGGGAGTTCCCACCAACGGCTTTGATATCTTTAAGGAGGCCTCATCGGGCAGGGGATGCACAAGACATTACGCTGTAGCCGTACTTTGCACACCACGCACCAGATACCAGATAGGTGCGTACAGTAGTTGCGCCCGAGAAGCAGCAGAAATCCCACGAAAGGGGCATCAAGCATCCGGCAGAGTACAGCAACTAAAAAAAAAAATGAGTTGTAACTGGGACCTCAGCGGGAAATGGGGATATACCGGCGTCTTTTCCCCCGAATAGAACTCCCTTATTATCACCGTGGTATGCCCATACGGGTACTTCAAACGGGATATGTGGATACCAGTTCCTATCCCCCGGATGGAAACGCCTGAGTACCACGTATAGAACTGTCAATCGCGCCACCTAGGGAGGGTCAGTCTGAGATCACCTTCGTTTGCTGGCCGCCCAGAGAGCGGTTACGCCACACAACCCATTTATTACGGGGGACCACAGTAAATAGGAACAAATATTGTTAGTAAAAGCAGGGAAACACATAGGTTTTTGTGTGTACCGTAGGTCCTACCCGTTTACTATGGTCCCCCGTAGTAGCTGCTGTTTCTTCGCACCCAAGCCTCGCCAAAGAAGTCGTATACTACATCTGTGCGCGGGACTGGTTGTCGTCCTACGATTGGCATCGTCTCGGCAGGGATCCCGGTTTCAGGAGCGACGCTATCGCCGTACTATTCCGGGGGCCGGGGGACCATAGCAAATGGGACCAAATATTGTTAGTAAAAATAGGGAAACATACAGGTTTTTGTGTGTACCGTAGGTGCTATCTACTATGGCCCTTCGTAATGTCAATAGTACAGGCCCACAAAAAAATAAAGCACCTATCAATAACAAAACCGTAAGCCTCACTGTTACCGGGAGGCTTGAGAAGCTTGGGTTCACAACTCGTGCTCAGCCGCGACCGCTACACCAAACCCTACCTGGTACCTATATACATGGCAATAGTCTATGCTCAAGCTTATACGAGGGCGGTGTAACGGGATGGTTCTAAGGCTCGCTCACATCGTATTTGTTATTTTGGCGGGCCCATGCTGTAAAATCAAGTGACAACAGTCTTCGCGAGTTCCAAGCTTGCACGGCGAAAAAAAACAGGGGCTTCTTTCGAGATCGCCTATGTGGACGTCAGACGAAAAGTTTTACGACCGATCGCGGGTATGGTATGTAATCCTCTCCGAACAGAAATACATCTCAAGGACCGTGGGTGACTTGTAGGAGCGCTTTTGGTGCAGTATTGGTTTTGAGTCCGATATCACTCTCACCAGTGGATTTTCTTCGTTCGGACAAAAAAACTCTCAAACGCACACAAAGCTGACGACAGTTATAAATACCGGTAAAACAGTCCGCGGCGCGATTTCCTACGCGACAAGTTATTAGTCATGGATATCGTAACGAACGTAGCATCGAACGTTTTTTGCCCTCCATCCCTTGGCATCCCCCGTGTTTTCAAGTTCTTGATCCCTCTAAGACTGCAGTTCCGTCTTGGGGACAAAGCACTCAATTTCAAAGTGGTCTGTCCCCAGCACGGGACTGTGGTCCTATTACGGGGGACCATAGTAAATACGACAAAATATTGTTATTAATAGTAAAAATGTAAAAGTAGGTAAATATATAGGTTTTTATGTATACCATAGGTCCTATTAACTATGGACCCCCGTAACAAAAGCTTTTGTCACCGAAGAAAAGCTTCGAATGAAAAATATCACAACACATGAAATCGTATCATTTAGTGTTTCTCGTTTGTTTATCGGCATCGTACGTATGTATATAGGACTCGATTCTCGTTCGATATCCAACACTAACACTTACACTACGCTTACGAGCTGATACGAGTTTCCAACTTACACCGCGCCAAGAAAAAGGCACTACTGTGCCCTCTTCGCACCCCTTTGGAACTGACTGAAGCCCGGGTTCGACGACCGAGGTATTAAGACCGATCGCCCACCGAGGTCAATGGTCCAGCCGTACGATATGTGGGTACAAGGGCCTATCCCGTGGGTTGTACCGCCTCATAATTACTCCGTCCCTATTGATGTGGAACATTTGTGTACTAATATCCAGTCAAAACGATCCCTCTATTTAGAGACAAGAGTGATACCAGGTATAGTCCTTCATGGCCAGCCAGTCTCCTCGGCAGGGTCACTCCGGGAGTGCTTTAGGTGCTGACCCTCGAGAGTGTGGTAATGCTACACAACCCAGACCCAGGTGCGTCCCTACACCCCGACGCCTGAACCAGAAGAGATCTGCGATGACATGGCGTTGCATTGTGTACTCTCACTGCTGTAAATATACCTATGATGATCCTCAGCCTTATCCGATCAGTTTTTGGTCGGCGGATCTCTCCCGCCTCTGGCCGTCTTTCCGCGCGGTTTCTTCGCCGGGTCGTTCCCCCTCCACGCTTGAACCGCCCGGCGTCGGAAGATCCGCTCGCTCAGCGCCGTGGCACCCGCGCGAAGCTTTGACATTGAGATTTACGAAGGAATCTCCGAAAATCCCTGTCCTGTCAGTGTTTTGGGCTATGGTCTCTCGACATGGTGTATGCATTCGCGTGGTTCTTTCCGGTACGTCCTCTCCGACCTCCGATCCATGGGAAGGGTCATCTCTCCGGCCGACGTCGCCATTGTGGGGGCCTGTGCGGGTGGCTGTATCCGGGACATCGACGGAGCACCCCGATAGCACATGCCACCCAGGCTTGGTTGAGAACTTCTATCCGTAAAAAATTATGCCGGGATATATGAGAGATATCGCACGTCACCTACATCCAGCAGCACTTGTGGTGTGTACGCTATCGTACAGCGGCAGCTGCAGTGGAGCTGTACTACGCAGCTGCGGAGACATACAGCTGCGGCAGGACTGCTACTACAGCAGCTGCTGCCGCTGTGACGGCGCCTTTTGACGGAGCTGCGCTGTCCGCGATCGCGCACTCCCTGAGCTAGAAGTCACACCGCCTTCTATTCATTTCGCCGCTTTTCGGTTGACCGGCAAGTAATCGTCAGCATTCTGCCGCCTCTTCGAACGTTCACGAACGTGTGGATCGCACGCTCTCACTCTCTTGGCATCGAGTCTCAGCCTCCTCCTCCTCCTCCTCTACATTCTACGCCCATCACGCAAGTCTGCGACCGCCGGCCGTTTAGGCCGCCGGCGTAGCCCCTTCTAGTACAATGTATTACGGGGGGGCGTAGTTAATAGGACCTCGGTAGACACAAAAACCTATATACTTGGAATTTTTTTACTAACACTGTTTGGTCCTATTTACTGTGTTCCCCCGTAATAGTATATATATATGCCGTCGTTTTGTGACCGCAAAGCTTTTGCATCTCTCTCTGGGAAGAAAAAGCGGCACGGACACTAGCTGTTGGGTGTGCTGGATGTCGACGGGAAGAAACGACCGTTTTGATGTGAGGAACGCGCACACAGCACACACCTCCTGCTGCTGCTGCTGCTGCTGCTGCTGCTGCTGCTGCTGCTGCGGGACTATGTATCGTCCCACCTTTGGCGACGTCCAATTCTCCACATCAACCAACGCACACAAGGTGACGACAAGAAGTTACCAGGAACAAAATACGCTGCCGCTGCTGCGCAAATTCATATCAGGTACTCGAAGGTTTATAGAGAGAAGGGGTTGTTTGATGAAACCAGCCGCACGATACACGACTATTAATATCACAGTGTCCCGTCGTGGCTCGCCATGGACGGCGAGAATGATCAGCCGCAACCCCCAGCCCCTCTCGTCCCGAGGAAAAATCGTCGGGACAACTGATGTACATGAGTGATTCGTAGCGGTATTTAGAACGGCAATATGAAGGCAAGGGTTTTCTGTCTACTATTACGGGGGACCATAGTAAATAGGATCAAATGTTGTTAATAAGAATAGGGAAATATATAGGTTTTTGTGTTACCGTAGGTCCTATTTACTATGGACGCCCGAAATATTTAAAACTCTACGTACCGTATATGGTGGATTCAGTAGCAAGGCTTATTTTGATCATCCGGACTACAGTCCCGTTTTTTTTTGGGGAGAAATTATTTAGAATTTGAGTCCGTTGTCTCCAAAACGGGACTGCGGTCCTAAGAGGGTTAACATCTCCTCTACCTTAAAACAGAACACGGCTTATCACGGTATTTTGACGGGACGGGAACGACGGTAGCAGCGGGACCGTAAAATCGTCGTCAAGATGGTCCCGTCGTCCACTCCCCTACCGTCCCGTCGATAAATTCCCTGACCGTCGTCACTCATCGTCCCGTCCCGCTGTCAAAGTCTGTCCCGTTGTACCATACCATCCCGTCCAGCCGATATAGTATCTCCCGTTGGAAATTACCATCCCGTCCCGTCGCGCCGTAAATTCACCGTCCCGTCCCGTCATCAAAAACTGCACCATTGTCACAAACAGTCCCCTCCCACCGACACAACTTGCCTCTTCCCGTCCAAGATACACTGGTGCCCGTCGTCTATTCCCGCCCATTCTCACCAAGAATTTTCGAAAGTACGAAATTTCGAGTTTTACAAGTTATGAAGTAGGATTTCCTTCTTGTTTTTTTACTGGAGGCTGTGCAGGTGTTGATGTCTTGATAAAACGAACTAACAGTAAAAATTACGATTTACGAAAAAAATTGAAAAAAATACTATACTATTACGGGGGTCCATAGTTAACAGGACCTATGGTGTACGTAAAAACCTATATATTTGCCTATTTTTACTAACAAAATTTATTCCCGTTAACTATGGACCCCCGTAATATTAATAGTACTAGCTGTCTGTTTTAATTTATCTAATTTTCATCTATTTGCATGAATTTTCACATTTCATATTTCCACGCGCAACACCTGCCACAGCCCCCAGCTGGCCATCACATAAACACAGCTCGCGGCCATCAGTACTGGTGTGGCCGGCACGGACGCCATGGATGCCTATCTCACGGGCGGGGTCGATCGACCAGCAGCGGCACCAGCACCACCACCGCCGCCGCCACCACCTCCACCACCTACCACTCCACCTCCACAACCACCAGCAACGCAGCGCGAGCACAACCATCAGAACAGCCACTAGCTGGCACCGCAACAGTGCTTGGGGCAGGGGTGGGAAGGAATCAGAAGACATCTCCCGTGTGGCAACACTTTTCGGAGTTTGAGCCGCCGGTCGGGAAGGAAAACGTCAACTGCACGGCGGTCACAGGGTTACCGGCCCCGGGACGGCTCCCTGCGCGCAACCAGCGTGATGGGTGGAGTAGACAAGAGAGGGGGTGTGGTAGTGCCACCTCGCTGGCCACATGTCGGATTATTGACTCGGCTGTATCTGGGGGTGGACACCACCAGCTGTCAAGCAGGAAGGGACTTCTCTGCTCTTGCGGCAGTCGTTCGTCAACCGCGCGCCTCCCTCGGAATGGACAAAAATCGTCATGCCGTCTAAGCTAAACTCGCACTTGATCTCCGGGCTAGCGGATGAGGTCCTCAAGGGCGTAACGTCCTCTAAGGTTATGTGCGACACAGAGGCTGCAGCATCTGTCGCTGCCTAGAATGCTGCGGCTGGCGAGGTTATTTCGGTAGAAGCTGGTGATGATGACACTATTGGGTCTTTCTCAGTACAAAACGTAACGTGTATCGCGTGTGAGTTCGCCGTACCGTTTCAATTTATAATGGAGATGTGAAGGAAGTTCAGTTATTTTTTTATTGTCCGGTTGTTCTGGAACAGGCGTTTTTGATGAATAACTTACATTGGGGCACCCATGCCACCAATTCCTCGCCACGAAACGTTCCGACCACCGTCCTGTCCCGTCCCCGCCAGGAGAAGGTGGCCTTCCCGTCATGCTGCCCGTCAAAACATCTGCCGTCCCGTATCGTCGACAAAGCGGTCCCGTCGTACGTTGCCCTCCCGTCCCGCCGTCGATTTTTTCTCTTACCGTCCCGACCCGTCGTGAAAAAACCCCCTTGTGTTTTACCGTCCCGGCAAGTCACGAAAAACTGTACGTACCGTCCTGTCCTGCCGTGAAAAAAGCATATCACAATACTTTACCGTTACGTTCCGCCCAGGAAAAAAAAAAAAAACGTCTCATTCCATCATGAAAAGCAAAAATCCATTGTATTTTACCGCCCCGACCCGTCGCTTTTCAACTATCCGTTGTACTATTGTACCGTCCCGTCCCGTCGCGAAGATCTGCCGCGTTGAATTTTACCCTCCCGTCCCGTCGTGAAACTATACACCCGTTGTCCCGTCCCGTCCCGTCCCGTCCCGTCCCGCCAACGTTTCATGTCCTCATTTCACCGTCCCGTCCCGTTTTCTTTTTTTTCTCGACAAACAAGTCAAAACTGATTCTTAGTCATTGTGATGAGCCTTGGACATGTTTTATCATATAGTAGTTTGTTCTTCTGCTGTACTATTAATACACAAGTCCTTCCAGTTTTCATGCTTTGTGCATTGCGACAGCCACGGTACAACAGCAGTCCCACATCAGGCTCTTTTCTTTGTGACGGCGACGGACCATGCTTCTGCGTGTGTGCGTGTGTATGCCATGTTTCCTGTCTTCCCAGGGAACCGAAACCAACGCATGCCGGCGGCCTCAAACAGCGGCGTATTTGCGATGCAGGACGTTGTTAGGGCCAGTCCTAACGAGGACAAAAAAAACGAAATAAACGAACAGACTTTCGTTTTTTTTTTTTTTCGAAAAAAACAGCAGGTTGAGTTCTAACGAGAAAAAAAAAACGAAAAAAAAAAAACGAAACCAAAAAGAAGCCGAGATTCGATTTTTTACGCGGTGCAATTTTTCAGAATGACTAAACCGCCACAGCACGTGATTCCCGGCGATAGCGCTCGACAGCGACGGTGGATAGACACAACTCGCACACATGAGGCACCCTCCACAGCAGGTGGTTCTCGTGGTCCCACCCGTTCCCTCCGGAGTGCTCTAGAACTTGTGTATCGGCCATCGCTGTTCGCTCCGACCCTGGGTGTCCCATATTTCGTTTATTTGGCACCCATTTCGTTTTTTGTTTTGTTTTGTTTGGTGCTTGTTTTTTTTTTTATCCTCCTTGGAGATCTGGGTAAAAAAAGCTTACGCCCAACACTCTTTCTTATTTGTGTACATACCGGTTCTAGCCCATCTGTAGAACACAGGTTTTTACATGACACTCCGCCAGTGTACATGTCATGAACTTGCCGGACCTCTTTAGTCGACCCCTTTTAGGTTCGACCAAGAGGTAGGGATAGCCACGCAGGACTCAACAGCTCATTTTGCTCTGTCTTTTGCCTGGGTAGTGCGAGATTTGCCTGCGTAAGTCCCAGAGGACTTAAAAAAATGGAAATGTGAAAACGGAGGAATCGGGATCTCTACTTCTAATTTATTTTTATTTCGATCTATAAAACTCGCACGTGCTCTTTAGTTCTGCTCTTCGTTTTTATATTTCGTTTTTTAGCCCCCCGTTAGGACCGGCCCTTATTAGACCACAATTCCTCGGAAGTTCAAAGCAACGCGCAGCCACGGGATCGCCTTCTCCTACAACAACAGGAGCGGTACAACAACAGTACAACAGCAGCAGCAGTTACTATTAATATGTATACGTATATTTGTCAAATTTTCGTACTTTAGCCATTTTTTCTCTTCGTACAAAGCAATTTTCGGCACAACACCACATGCTCGGACACAGGAAGCCCGGCCGGACACATTGGTCGAGGTCTCGGTGCGATCCGTGCACTCTGGAGCACGTGGCGGGCGCCCAAAGTTTTTTTTCCGGCGGGAGTAGATAAGACGATTTCCCTGGTTTCAGTACGAGAGGCCTTATTTTGTACGTACGTATCGGTACATGCTCTCTGTTTTCTCCCCCCAGCTCTCATGAGCTGTCAGCTGTGTGCAGGCATATACCAGGTACACAACAGACAGCATGCGCAGATCCCATCGTTCCAACGCTGCCGCCCACACGCCGTGCGTGTTCGACACACCCATATGCGCAGTGTTGTTGTGGTTGGTTGTGTTTGTCGGAGCCTGCCGTCCGCATTCCACGGTCTGCCATACATGTTTTTATCCGTATGTACCCAGGATGACGTACCATATCCCTGTATATTGTTTTGGGTTGTTGCACGGAGCACGGACCACCGCCTAGAGAACCCACAGCATTTTTGCTGCAGTGCACATAGCGTGCTTACCTCCAGCTTCCTACAGCACCACAACCCCGCTGCCCAGCAGCAGCAGTGGGCACACCTTGCGCGTATGGATGATCGTACTGCGGCTCATTCGTACAGTAGCGTTCGTACAAAACATACTTACAGCAGTACAGTAGTTCTGATTGCAGTGTGTCCTATATACATTGCTGACCGATAGATCCTACAGCCAGCCAGCTGAAAGGGATCAGTACACGTACGTTCCTCGCGTGGCATTTTACAGCAGTACTGCTGTATATGCAGTCGTACCTGTACAAGCTACTCTACTGCTGTAAGTGATCGTGCAGAGTGTTTTAGATTGCGTAAAAAACACGATGTGCCAGTTTACAAGCACTGATCTAGCGTAGAAATTTATACTGCGCTAGATAACATTTTCGTATCCGAGGTTCGACTCGCACCATCCACGCTTTTTTATTTCACTTTTGACTTTTTTGTACCAGGACTACATTAGTACTTCACAGTAACAATACGTTCGTCCACACCTTGCTTTTCTGAACGTATAGCATGATATACTGTAACATAATAAGTTGTGCGTGTTTATTTTCCACGTCTTCTGACCTTTTCTATGCCAGTACATTCATCCACCTTGCTTTTCTGAACGTATAATATGATATTACCGTAGCTACTTCGTACACTCGCAGTATTTCGGGGTTTTTGTACTCGAGATACTGCGAGTACTCGCAGTAGTTTGAGGTTCTGTAGAAGATACTACTGCGTATACTCTCGGGCTCGCACTAATGTGGGACTCGCTACTGCTGCTGGCATGGATACCGCCTGTTGTGCTTCAAGTATCTCGGGGTTCTGTACCGCGGGTACTACAATCGTCCGTTGGTAGTGTTCGTACTGCTGCTTCTGCGAGACTCAGTACTCGCAGTAGTAATGAAAAATACCCTCAATATTATGCCCAGTATACTTCGGGCATGGAGTATACTTCAACCGTCTGTGTACCGTGTCGACAGGCTCAGCGTTCGGCACAAAACACACCCAGATAGTCCCACACGAGTGGGAGTCGGAGCAAACTACTTTCGTTGGAGACAACTTGAGCACTTCAAGCAGTCTGGCAGTATTTCGAGATATGCATTTGCGAGGAATATATATTATGCATGTACTGCGAATACTCTCAGTTCTCAGTATCTCGAGGTTCTGTACTGTGCGCATATTGCCTTCACCTCAAGTATTTTGCGTTTCGATACTACTGCGGGTACATACTTGCTACCTGTATTCTCGGGGTTGGGTACTGCTCACACTCATTACTCTCAGTATTTGGGACTTTTCAGTACTCGCAATATTTTTGCCGCCAGTACCCCAATACTCTCAGTACTCGGACTACGATTTGTTCTCGAGCATTTATCTGTGAAACCTTGATATTACCCTGAGCACCAAGAAACATTTATTTTGGGGGAACATATATATCGTACAGTAGTACCAGTATGTATGTGCTGTACTTTCCTCAGCCGGTCACAAAGTATTATGGTGCAACCTCGACCTCGCGCAACTTTTTTGTACTTACGAATTAATCGCCGCGAGTCAGCTGGATCAATGTATCCACTCTTACCGATACCCTATTATATATTATTAGAGTGTCTGCGCGAAAGAAAAAATATTACGAATTTCGCTTATCTATTCCCCCGTTACCGACGACTAATGAAATATCCTAATCAAATTTGCATAAAAATGACGAAGATATGCATTTTTGGATAGCATATTATACTAGAGCCATATTTGTGTGATATGAGATTCGACCGCTGCATTCTGTTGGCCGAAAACTCTCCGGACGCTTTGGATTGGCCAAGCTTGCCCCGAGAGTGGCCTCGGACCTCGGACCCTCGGACCATGTCTGCTACCGGCGGAGTTTTGCGAGAAGAATTGCTGCCGCTGATGCTGCATGCCTTGCTGCCTGCTGCAGCAGCAGATAGGTAGGTGCTGCTGCACCTGCTGCTGCTCCTGCTGCTGTACGTCACCGACTACTGCTACTACTGCATGTAGTGTGCTGCTGCTGCTGCTGCTGGTCCAAGTAAGTGCTGTTGTTGCTGGAAGCACTGCGGCAACAAAAGCAAGCACTGCGGTGAGCAGGCGCCGCTGCTGCTGCTGCAAGCGAGCGCTGCTGCACACGAGCAATGTCTGCTGCAAGCAAGCGATGCTGCAGACAAGCGATGCTGCAAGCAAGCGCTGCTGGAAGCGAGAGAGCTACCTCAAGCAAGCGCTGCTGCAAGAGCTGTCGCAGGCGCTGCTGGTGCTGGAAGCACGTGCACCCTTGCCGCCACGCCCCTGATCTTTGCCGCTACGACGGACCCCTTTTCGAGAAGAGAGGACGGCGAAGAAGGAGGGCGATCTTCTTGTTGTGGCGGCGTTGCTTGCACAGCGAGTGTCGAGGAGCGCAAGATAGATCGCACTTCTGCCTGTTAGTGCTTGCTGCTGCTTACTGCTCCAGCAGCTGCAGCTGCTGCTGCTGCTGCTGCTGCTGCTGCTGCTGCTGCAGGTAGGTACTGCTGCTGCTTGCACGACTTCTTGTGTTCGGCTCGTTTGGTGCAAAAGTGCTGCCGCTGGCGCAAGTGTTTTTTTTTTCAAACATAAGAATCCAATATTTAGCTATTTTTCGTCTACAATTATGCGCATGCCGAAAGGCTTTCGATTATGATTACCTTTCCGACGGAAATCCTTGATAAGCAAAAATATTATGCGCAGACACTCTATTGTAGTAATGATCCCACACTAATTCCGACAACAGCAGTATAATGGTCTGTCCTCAAAAATATGTGGTGTATGTTCTTCACGTTAAAATGATGGGTGGATGCAGGTGCTACTTCTAAACAGGTGTGCAGGGTTTCATACGAGTATTATTTCGCTCTTGCGCCACTCCCCTATTAATACGGCACCTCCCGGAGGGGAACCTTGTATTACTATTATAATGATAGTCCAACAGCAGTGGGTACAACAGCACTGGTCTTTTTTGGCAGCCACGATGATCCCGTGTTTGTGTGCATGCCACCAAAGAAGATATAAGCTCGTGTCTACAGCAGCAGCAGCAGCAGCAGCACATTTTCACAATGTTGAAAACAAACACAAATCGTCGAACCTATATCATCGGGTCGATGGTACTCTGTCTGCTGCGGCACCTTTCCCACGGCAGTACGAGACACCTCGTAATACGGTGTTTTAGGCCGCCATACCTCGAGCCTCAAGTTCAAAGCCAAGACACGAACGGCGGATCGGGCCACCAATCACTACGTGAGTAGACGAGCTTGTGGGCGTGTTCTCTCAAGATGAGTTTCATACTTGAGTACTCGCAGTACGCGCCTTGTGAGCCTCCTCGCCTCCTCCTCCTCCTTATGCTCCTGCCCGCGTCCTCGCCCCCCCCCCCCGACGCCCTTGGCGATAATTAATACTGGTACGAGTTTGCGTCCTGTATGTATTGACTGTAAATATGTTGCTCCTCCCTTGCGCTCTACTACAGGGACCACCGGTACACACCACGAACACCGGTATGCGTGTACAAGGTACGTTGTTTCGGCGACTTCAAGTAAACGACACACTGCTGATACCAGGCACAGGTGGGCTCCGAATTGGGGTACACTCTACCGCTGCACCCGGTTACGTGGTAAACTCCAGTGTCGTTGAAGGTATCAGAGCACCCAGCACGCTCTCTCTCTCTCTCTCTCTCTCTCTCTCTCTCTCTCTCTCTCTCTCTCTCTCTCTCTCTCTCTCTCTCTCTCTTCTCTCTTCTCTGTGTCTCTCTCGTTATCTCTCTCTCTCTTGCGACACGGCTACCTTTGCCAGAGACCGTACGTGTCTCCATCCCTACTTTTTTTTACGCCTACGAACGCGAGAGCCAGGCAGGGCTGTACCAGCTTGAGCTTTTGACAGCACCATCGCCTCACCTGGGAGCAGTAGAGGCTAGGAGGGAGGCCAAGCTTGATGCAAGTGGGGCAAGCCATGACTCCCGGCTTGCCACAACCGGGCGTCGAGCATTCCACAGTGGGCTCCTGGTTCACCTCTAGAGAAGCCATAATGTATTGAAAGACGGAGCAAGCGAGCACCAGAGCAACAGGCGGTACTGGCTCTTGGTACTGGCTGCAGCCGATGAGCGGCCTAGGGCCTGTAGCTCTACGCCCGGGTTCCCTTTTGATGCACGCGATGAAATGAGTGGAAACCCTTGAAAAAATACCCGCTTTTGCGCTTTTGCGCTTTTGTGTCGTTCAAGATGGGAATGGTGTCATTTTTCATTTCATTCTCCGAGAGAGCGGCACCGAAACTAGTTGTGGATGGTTGACGGAGAGCTTGAACAGAGACGGGAAAGACGTCGCATACAAAACAGCCCGGAAGCATCCAGGGCCCACACGCGCTCCTCTCCGTGCAAAGGTGAGCCGTTGTGAAGGGCGACGCTCAGGGAGGGATCGCAAACGACACATTGTGTATGTACGCGGACCAAATAGGCGTTGCACTTCAGTTGGTCGCCCGGGAGTAAAATGTTGCGTATCTAACCTATAGGCTAACAGATATATGGTACATGTCCGACACCCACGCAAGCACAGCCGAACCCAGCCATCATAGCTCCTTCCCTGCGGCGCCGCTGGCTCGCAGTTTCACAGGGTACGAAGCCCCGGCGTCCGCACTGCAGACCCCTCCCTTTCCGGCGAACGCACGAGCTACGTCGGACGAAGTCACTTGTCTGCTGTCTGGGGGAAATAAACGGAGATCTCCGCGTGGGTTGCGTTTTGGTTCAAAATAGAAAATAAATCACGACTGCTCTGCCTGTGTATCCAAAGCCTCGGGTAATTGAAATGTTTGTTCCTCGTATATGGCGCGTGCCTTTGAGATCGCTCGACGTGTGGCTGCCCACCTGGCCTGGGAACCGAGGCCGCAGCGCACGGTACCAAGGACACCTCTAGGTGGATTTTTTGCCCACTCCTCTTCCCTCTTCCGTATTTTGTGATTTTGGCGAAATACGAGTAACTTCAAGTGAAAACAGAAAAACAGGCGTGTGAGCTGGTTCAAGAGAAGTGAACCAAGCGTGATGTTGTGGAGCGGTTCAACAAAAGGTACGTTATATAAATTGCATACAAATACGTACCAGGTATATACGCGTACGTGCGTTCAACCCTTGCCTTTTTGAAAAAACTGCAGTCTCGTTTTGGGAACAATCCACCCAAATTCTACGCAGTCTGTCCCCAAACGGAACCGCAATTCTAATGGAGCAGTAGAGTTCAGAGTGCCGCAGAAAAGCTGATTCAAGATGGATTTCTTACTTGAGAATGAGTACGTTATACACTATTAATACTAGCTTCAGTAGAAATACTACCGACTTTCTTGCGTTCCAGGGTACAATATTCCACCTGCCTTTCTTATTATTGCTATTTTTCTTGACTGCTGTTAATTAATAGAGGTGTAAAAAGTGTCCTGTAAACTGCTGTACTATCCACATGGGACGAGATCACGGAAGCAGTGCGACCCTTTTAGGACCGCACGTCTCGTTCCAGGGACAAACTATTACGGGGGGCCATAGTAAATAGGACCAAATATGGTTGGAAAGCTGTTGGGCCTGGGCCAGGTGGCCTCTCGGTGAAAGTCCTAAAAATCCACGTACCACCTGGTATTCGCCCATTCCTTTGTTCCACAACATCCTTGTCAACGTTTGGATAACGGGAGAAGCCCCCCAGCAACGGAAGGAAAGGTGCGATCATCAAGGTCCTTCACTAAAAGAAGGACCTACCTGATTGCCACAACTACAGAGGGACTTTTCGCTTGTTACCCGCACAGGCAAAGCGTTGTTCAAAAGCGTCGCGTGCCGCCTCAGCAACTATTGTGAGACCGAAGGAATACCCCAAGACCTACAGTGCGGCTCCCGCCCTGCACAATCAACGATCGATATGCTGTTCGTCGCGCGCCTGTTGCAAGAGCTCGGACGACAGAGGAAAATCCCCCTGTACATGTGCTTCATCGATCTCTGTCGACCGAAAGCTGCTGTGGGAGGTACTAACACGCTCTGGCGTACCAACCGAGATGCCTACAATTATCCGCAATTTCCATGAAGGCATGGGGGCTCGCGTGCGTACGCATGACGGCGAGCACTCAGAATGATTTGATGGCACGCAGGGACTGCGGCAAGGCTGCGTGCTATCACCGTTACTGTCCAACGTGTTCTTCGCTGCTGCGATACACGTCGTACTGGTACGCTTCAGCAAAGACTGTTGTCGTGAGGGATTTGATTCAACTCATCGATGTTGGAGTAGTCGGAACCGAGGAGCTGGGGCTGTTCGCATGCGTGCAAAGGGCTGTGGGGGGCTTGTTGTACGCCGATGACGCAGGAATTATCTCGAAATCGGCTGAAGGACTCTCTAAAATGAGGACAGACATCGTGTCATCGTCACTTGTCTTCAAAGTAGAACGTCTGACGGTATCGGAAAAGAAGACAGAGAAAATGCTGTTACGAACACCGAACCAGACAACCCTCACCCCACCGCTCGCCATGGAAGCAGCAGGCCAGAGGTATAAACAGACGGCCCAGTTCTTACACCTAGGCGGCATTATCCACGAAAACGCTGACCTCTCGCTTGAAATCGACCGACCGGTCCGTATTTCGCGGGCATACATCACACGGTTCGGCCCGGAGTTGTTTGATAGGGCGATCGCCCCGCTTAATCTGAAAATCCGCATGCTGAAGGCCGAGGTGATTAAGAGCCTGCTGTGCCGGCGTGAGATGAGCCCTCAGAGCGGAACACTTTGCCAAGCTCCGAGCGGTTCACCACCAAATCCTCTCGCGAGTCATTGGCTTCCAGCGCCGACTTCGTACCGACCACGCCACCCTCTCGTGTGCGAAAGCCCTCAAGACGACACGTTGCGAGAGCATCGAAACGACTATCCGTAAAGCGTGGCTCTTTTTTTTGCGGGGGCTGCGGCGCGGCAAAGCAAGGAGCGATTACCCAGTCGGGTGATTTTCGGGACGATGGCTGATGGGGAGAACCCGAGACCTGGCGGACAGTTTAAGACCCTGTATAGGTGCATAGTCGAAGACCTTAGGGAGTTCCGAGCCACCGAAGGATCAACGGAACACTCCCCGTTGGTGTTTGGGGTTGAGACCAGGCTGTGATCCACTGCAGCCAAAAAGGCGGCGAAGTGGTACCGGGGGGTCCTCGAAGCAGCCGAACTACTCACGGTGAAGTGGCACGAGATGGGGCACAGCTGAGTAGGCAGCGCCGCGCATCCGCCGTGGTTGTGCCCAAGGGAATAGTGGGTGAGGGGGCAACCGGAGGAGTAGAAGGGAAACCGCGGTGAACGAAAGTAGGAAGGCTGATTTTTAGAAGTAAGTGGAACATGTCTATGCTACTCGTACCGCCAAATGCTGCAGCCGGTTCAAGCGTGATCTTCCTTTCTTTTTCTTTTTTCTTTTTGCGCTTCTCGATCCTCCGTGATATATATATATATACAGCTTCCGTTCTTTTGTCCTTAGACCTATGCCAGTGGAAATGCGAAGTCCAAAAAAATATTGCTTGAAAACAAAGCCGCAAATATCCTCGTGCCGCCGCTGTGGCAAAAAAGGGAAAAGATGTTCGGTTTTTTTTTCTTTTTTTTTTGTAACGGCTGCAGGCGACGCAATTTGTTTTTTCTCGTTGCAAATTGTCAAACACGCTGATAAAAATCAGCTCATGCGACGATAGACGCTCGATCTCGATATAGACTCAGCCCACGGCCAACCCGCTTGGCGCCGGGCAAGGCCAACGAGTATAGATGACGGCCTCGAAGATAGAAGGTGGATCCATGCTCTAGGGGGCGAGAGCCTGCCGGCGGCGTCCTACGGTATCCTCCCAAACCTGAAAAAAAGCCTGTTTTTAGCCATTCGCGACGGATCGAGAAATCTTGTCTTCTGTTTTGTGCACACCAGCGGCTAATTGTTTTTTATCGTACGCCCGGCCAGCGCCCACCACAAGTCACTGGCCGTTGTGTGAACGCGGTGACCCTAGGGTGGGTCAGAGCCCCTAACGAGCGCACTCCGTTCAGAGTTCATGACGCAGTCGTTAGTTTTGTCGATCGATGTCTGTCGAGGACTCGGAATCTCACCGCTTCGAACCAAAGATCGGCCTGAGTTTTTCTCAAGCCGATGCTGGCCCAACATCGGCCCCAGATGTTCTTTTTTCGAGCTTTTTCCAAAAGTTGGGGGCTTTTTTTTTTTCTGAACGTGCCCATAGGAAGCGTGTTCAAAACATTTTTGGCGGGTATCTTTGAAATTCAAGCTTTTTATTGATACTTTGCTTTCCCATTGGCATAGATAGGTCTTAGACCAACTATTATATGGGGAAAAAAATTAAGGGATCTCAGAAATGTTTTTTGCCAAAAACCCGCGATTTACTCGACGAGACTGTCAAAAACACCGGTAGACTCCTCAGGATGCTTCGCTTACTAGTAGTTTTCCGAGAGCTTTGTTGAGCAGTTTTCCATTTCTCCAGAGTCGTAGTTGGGACTACTGTTTGTACATATTGCCAGTTCTGAGGACATCATGTGATATGAGTAGAGTGACGCCGCGTTGTTTGTTGCGTCTCTCGGTTTTAGTAGTCCTTAGTGCACGCAGCCCTCATAGCACTCTAGCTGTGTCCCTTCTGTCTCGCGTGATGTCTACCATGTTAGGACCTTCGCCACAAGACAAGGCATGGGGCCTAGCGGATACATATGTATGTTTTTGAATTGTGATCGCTGTCTCCTTTTTAGAGTTTCCTCGTTTGCCAACCCGGTTCAGCGAGCAACCCTTTCGTACCTCCTTGGGCCCCAGACATTGGCTCCAGTAATACGCTTGTACGTCCTTCTTTTGCCTTCACTTCGGTCTTCGTTTTCTTCTTCAGCCTTCGCTTCGGTTTCTGTCTCCTTTTGCGTTCGTCTTTCTTTGTTTTCATTTTGGGTGATTTCTCCTTTCGCCTCTGCTTTGAGTTCTGTATCTCTCTCTCCTTTAGTCTCCCTTTCGGTGGTTGTTCTCAGCGAACACCCCTTCGTAGTGTTTGGGTTTTATTACGAGGTGTGGGGGGATCTATAGCCTCATTTCTTTTGTTTTGAATAGCCGCATCTTCGACCACCTTTTTCCTGGCCGTTTGGGATGAACTTTGTCATCACCCTCCGACCATCTTGTGGTCTGCTTATACGACTATTCAGGGTGGGCTAATGTGATATGAGTAGAGTACTCATAGGCTATAGATATATATATATAATGTGTTGCAGTCTTGTAGTCTCACGAATACGAGAATAATCCGAAGAATGGATTAACCCGGCAGATATTCCGTTAGTTGAGAGTAACGTTCTCTTAGGCCAGATCTTATGCAATTTTTTTTGAGGTGATTATATGGCTGTTTACGGAGGCTTCGGGGTATCTAGTCCCATTTCTGATCAGATTTTATCAAAATCACGTCTTATGGGGCCTGTTTGGTGGAAAAAATGTTCCTCCGAGATTTTATCACTCATGAAATTCCAGGAAGTGATTTTTTTTTACAGCCTTTTCTGATCAACTCTGAAAGTGATAAAATTTGCTTTTGCACAAGACCTCGGAGGCATTGTACAATTTTGTATAGGTTACAGACAGGGCTCATGATGGGTCACGACGCTACATGCTTGGTTACTCTTGTACACAGCTGGGCTCCAGCACTTGTGCATCGGCCACTACGGAGAGAGAGGGCATCAATACCTTGGCCACCATCGCGACCCTTGCGGCCGCCCAACTGCAGCTGCTCTAGGCAAAACAACTTTGGATACGAATAGGACGAGACTACAGCAGTATCAAAACAATCTAACGTTCTTCTTTTCTGACTACGACGGCCGCAAGCAGCTCATGCTCCGCGAGAGCGAGAGCTCCTTGCTGGTCCAGCGACCCCTTACGCAGCTCCCCAGGAGGTTCCACGTTCCGTTCCTTCCTTGGAGGAGCTGGTGGTGAAGGTTGATCGCCCAACCCGGCGTGAACGATTCGTTCGTGTCGTGGTCCACGTACGTAGAGTTCAAGGAAACTTCAAGATCTCGGTTCTGTTCTTTTTTTTTTGTTCTCCCATGAAATAAAACCAAAAACACCATAAGACGGCACATGGCGCACCGATCTGGTGTGGCTTTTTGCCGCAGGAAAATCCGACTTCCTGCCTTTTTCAATCACTCAAAAAATATTGCATAAGATCTGGCCTTAGGAATGTTCCCTAGGGCGGAAAACCCGTTAGACGAGAGTAATGTTCCTTAACGCAGATAGGACCACGAAGTGAGAAGTTCTTATATTAGCAGAAGAACGATCGGTAGCCATAGGAAAGTTCTGTAGGCGTACATCAGATAAGAGGAATTTAGGAGAGCTTGTGGCGTGGGGTGGGACGAGTATACCTGGGCGTCGAGTCCCCGCCCCCCTACCTCTCACTTCTCTACCAGAGCACCTCCTCAGCTCTCGCCATCAATAAGAAGATCTAAATCAGAAGAAGCGAAGCACTGCTTTCCAGCTGCCAGAACCACCCGCGGCCCTTACCACTACCCTTACCACTACCCTATACCGGTCACCGCTTCACAATCATGATTTTTCATCTACAATGTTCAAAGATCCATTATTTCTGCTCCAAAAATTAAACTAGGACTCTCGAGAAACGGGAAAGTTGTTCCTGAAAGCTCTCTGGAAAACTCCGGGGAACATTCTCAGGAGTCCACCGGTGTTTTTGGCTGTCCCGCCGAGTATAACTCGTATATTCGGCCTGAAAACCCAGTTCTTAGAGCCCACAGAAATAATTTCCCATGCTTGTATTATTTAGTTGGTTTTTTCATGAAAGAAGCTCGTTTCTTGGGTGGATGACGACGCTCGTTGGTTTTGTATTGTCTGATGCATCCTCTCCGGTGGTGGGGCGTAACATAGTTGACGAAAGCAGGAAGGAGACGGCAGACAGGGTACAAGTACCAGACCGACTTTTAATGTTACGCGGGACCATAGAAAAATAGGACCAAATATTGTTTGTAAAAATAGTGAAAGATATAGGCTTTTATGTGTATCATAGGTCCTATTAACTATGGCCCCCCGTAATGGTAGGTAGAGCCTGTCTATGTTACCCGTACCACAAACTGGTGCGGTTGCGTGGAGAGTGTTCTTTTTGTTATCCTACGGCGGTCTGCCAGTTGTTTTCCCTTCTTTCTTGGTCTTACTCTCTGCATGTGTACTGGTATCGTTTCTTTTTTAGCTCGCTGTGTTGTATGCCACGTATCCTTCCTACCGGAGGGCACGACACTTTTTTTCTTTTTTTCTTTTGTCTTTCGACGTCTTTTTTTGTTTCTTTCGATTTTTCTCTCTTTCAGAGAACGTGTATGTCATGCCGGTGTGTGTGTTCTTCACATTCATTGAACCGTTCTTTCTACCCGTCGACATCCAGCACAACCAGTGTCCGTGCTGATTCTTCAATCCTAGGGAGATGCATGTTCTGCGGTCACAAACCTACGCCACAGAGATACTACTGCTGTGTGTGTACTTCGCACGAAACCGTTCTTTCTACCCGTCGACATCCAGCACAACCAGTATCCGTGCCGATTCTTCAATCCTAGAGAGATACAAGTTCTGTGGTCACAAACACTACGCCACAGAGATACTAAATTGTGAACATTGTTACGTATGCAGTACGCAAATCAGCAGTAGACTATGCAATGCCATTTTTTTTTTTTTTTTTTTTTTTCATGTATTTCTTGTGCTGATCGTCTGTGATTTTCATTTTATTTCTTTCTCCTCCTTTCTTCGATTGATAAGCCTTATTGAAGGAGTCGTGTGGCGTGGGTAGATGACGAGCCTGCTTTGCTTGTTTTCGTATTGTCAGACGCCGAGGGGTTGAGCATAGTCGACGAATGCTGGACGGAGGCGGCAGACAGGGTAGCAAGGTACCAGGCGGACTATTAATAGCAGGGAGAACCTGGCTATTATGCTACTCGTACCACAAACTGCTGCCGCTACCTGGAGGATGCTTTGTGCTTTGGTTTGCCTGTTATGTTCCCTTGGTTCTTAGTATTCCTCTGTTTGCAAGTAGTGGTGGTGTTTTTCTTCTTTTTTCTTTTTTTTTCCAGCTCGTTCTTTTCAAGTGTCTGCCACATCCCCTGCGGGGGGCATGACAGTTTGTTTCTTATACATATATTTTTTTTGTTTCTTTTTCTCTTTCGATTTGTCTTCTTTTTTTTTTTTTGTTTTTTCCTTGTTTCGTTTCGTTTCTCTCCATCATGGAATGTGTATGTCGTGCCTGTCGTATCCAGTATGATGGCATGGCATTGCATTGCATATGTGCCAACGTAGTATCTCTGTGGCGTAGCTTTGTGGCCACAGAGCTTGTATCTCTTCTCTTCTAGGATTGAAGAATCGGCACGGACACTGGTTGTGCTGGATGTCGACGGGTAGAAAGAACGGTTTTAAAAACCATGTCATCATACACACACATGTCACCATACTGGATATGACAGGTGTGTGCGTGTGTTCTTCAACATTAAACCGTTCTTTCTACCCGTCGACATCCAGCACAACCAGTATCCGTGCCGATTCTTTAATCCTAAAGAAATACGACAAGTTCTGTGATCACATAACTGCGCCACGGAGATACTGCATTGTTACGTAAGCAGTAAGCACAACTGCTGTAGACAATGCAATGCCATGCCATCATACTGGATATGACAGGCACGACATGATACATATTCTATGAAGGAGAGAAAACGAAAGAAAAACAAAGAAAAAAAGGAAAAACAAATCGAAAGAGAGAAAGGAAAGAAGAAGAAGAAAAAAAAAAATGTCTTGCCTCCCCGAAGGCATGTGGCAGACACTTGAAGAAAAAGCGCGCTAAAGACCACTCTACTTCTAAACAGGTTGAGACTAAGAACCAAGGAAAAATAGGAAAAATAGCAGGCGAACCGAAGCACAAAGTGCCCTCTAGGTAGCGGCAGCAGTTCGTGGTACGAGTAGCATAGCCAGGTTCTCCCTACTACTGTAGTTCTCCCTACTAGTTCTCCCTACTAGTCCTCCCTACCCTGTCTGCCGTCTCCGTCCTGCGTTCGTCAACTGTGCCCCGCCCTCGGCGTCAGACAATACGAAACAAGCAAGGCTGCCTCGTCATCCACCCACACCACACGAGTTCTTTCTTGAGCCATTGTTTAGGACTGCAGTCCCGTTTGGGGGACAAAGTACTTGGACTTTGAGTGATTTTTCCCAATGACGGGACTGACGGCAGTTCTAAAAGGGTCAATAGAAGAAAGAAAGAGAAAGAAACAAAATGAAAATCACAGACTCTGAGGATAAAGCGCAAAAAACGCAAAAAACAAAAAACAAAAACAGAACGAAAAGAAGACCAAGGAAGACCGCGTTCGTGCCAGCTGCACCTGGTACCGGTTGGCGGCACGAGTAGCATAGGCGTGTTGTACTTCCTAGTCTTGCGTGTTGTACGGTATACAATGCAATGCCATTTCATCGTACTGGATACGAGAGGCACGACATACACGAGGTACTGGTATGATATCAATCTGGAGTCTGGAGTCGAACTCGAGTACCTCGAGTAGGTATAGGAGACCCAGCAGTGATAGCAATGATGATGTTCTCACTTTAGCTTGCTGAAATGTAGTGCGCACGGCAGTATCATACGACTGCTGTCGTCGGTAAGGGAAATGGTACTACAGTAGCGAGCTGTGGTATACCATCCCGTATCACTTGCAACCAAATAGCACCAGGAACATGTCCATGGTAATGTGTATGTACACTCGAAGTAACCGAAAAGAAAAAAGAAAGAAGGAAAGAAAAAAAAACACGAAGAGGGCACAGAAAGAAGAAAGGAAAAAAAAAAAAAAAACGAAGCACACATGCGCTCAGGGCGCAGACCGAGTCCCGCGGAAAAGGTAGCTGTCTGCTGGTACGATCAGTCCTATGATATGTCCAGCTGATGGACCAACATAAGGACATCACAAGAAGACCAGACGGAAGGCAAGAAGACAAGAAGGGGGTAGAGGAAAAGAGCTAACAACAAGAATAAAAACGAGCAGTTACATGTCCAGTTGGTGGGTCGAGGAAGACACAACTGACACAAAGAGGACAGAGACAGACGGGCCAAGGGGGGGCTAAAAAAAATATGAACCGGAAAAAAAGAATAGCGAAGGGTCACACAAATATAACAATAAGGTGAAGCAACCGACACAGAATGGCAGGGTACGGGGGGGGGGGGGGGGGGGGGGGGGTATCATCGACTCGGCAGGGAATACAGGGCGTCACAACAAACTAAAAGAGAACAAACGAAACAGGGATTTTTACAGCGTTAGGCAGTAGTCACTGGGCGTCTCGACTAGAAAGAGGGCCAGCGCCAAGTTTCGGCGGGTGCCTTCGCTTTCTTAGCAGACCTATTGATAATTTTGATCGAACTCGTGATAGGGGCCCCTTTGACAGCCTAGCCGGAGCTGTTTATTCACTCGATTGAAAAAAAGGTGATTTCGTCTGCACTTTTCATCAATTTCTCAGAAATGTATCCTGTGCTGAAGAGGCATGCATGCTGCTTTCATCGCGCGGACGAACAGAAGCGCCTCGAGGCAATAAGAGACATCCACGACAACAATGCAACTACTACGGTATGAGTGCTGCTGTATACCAGTCCACGACTCCACCCCGGCACCCAGCGCAGTCTCGGCTGCTGGAAGCAGCACAGCCGCCGCTCATGCCGAGCGCATCCAGTGTCGTGGTACGAACGGTGCTGGGGCCCCTGGTGAGGCGTAGCAACAGCAGCAGCTATTGCGGGGGACCGTAGTAAATAGGGCCAAATATTGTCAGTAAAAATAGGTAAATATATGGGTTTTTATATACCAGTACACCGTAGGTCCTATTAACTATGGACCCCCGTGATAGTAGGTTCGTCTCCCCCCTCCCCACTACGGTGCGTGCGTTACATTTTTATCGCGAGAAGGCGTCCGTCAGCCCTTCCTGTCCTCGTCGACTTCGCATCGAATTCTGTTTTCGAAAGTTGTCGCCACAGAGTCAGCGTGTGCTGTCTTCGCATTATACCGTTACTTCTATGTATCCGACCACAGCAGCAGTAGCATCAGTACGCCGGTCCTGATTATTTATCCTAAGGACAGTAAATCTGAGTCCACAGACAGATGCGAGACAGAGAACAAAACCGAACAATTATCGCGACTGAACCAACGCGCAGAGCATGTGAGACGCAGCAGTCACACAAGATGTCCCCCTCGTTGGGAAATGTGTTTGTGCTTGGTGGTTGATGGATATACCTGGTGGGGCAGGTGTCGTCGAAATCTTGATGTATACTTTTTCGGTATTTTTTATTCGACCAGACGCATCGCTCGTGCGTTTGCGCTCTCCGCACTCCGGCTTGGGCGTTTTTTTTTCCCCGAGTGTGTGTGTTGTGTGTGGTGTGTGTTATATCTTGCGAGTTTACGGTCATGACGAAGAATCTGAGCCCGGCCCAAGCATACCCTGCTTGCTGTATACCTGGTATATGTCGTATTCTGTACGTATACATGTATATATGAAGGGATATTTTTTGTATTAGGCTTTTCTCTGTCTTACACAGTCTCTGACCACAGAGTTATTAATAGTGTCTCTCTAGGCTAAGGAATCTAGGACGGACACTTTCTGCAGTGTACTGATGAAGCCGTGGGTAGAAAAGATGATCTCATGTGAAGACGTCACACGCGACACCGCCCAAGCAGCCGCGAGCGATGACGTTGGCGGCATTGTTCGTCTCTTCCTGATTTCCGGCCCGCTCCCCCGTTCGGCGTTTTTGGCAGTTGTGGTGTGTTTTTTTTTCGATACAGTATCTGGTACGTGTGTACGGTAGTAATGGAGGTTTTTGAGGCCGGCACAAAGGTACACTGCTGTGTGCTGTACGATGTACTACTTTGTCCCGGAGAAGGAACGTTTGTATTGAATATTGATATACAAGTTACCCTTACTTTTCGGTACACAAGAGTGGTAAGTGAAGGATGCCACCCGATGGCCGCGAGCGATACCGTTGACGCCCTACCCCTCTCTTCCGCGTCTCCGATACACTCCACCGCCTGTGCGCCAAGTACGTGTATACGAGGTATACTGCTCGTACACTCCTGTATGATACCGGTACTTTGTATCATATGTGCCAGGTGTATACATACAGTACCAGTATTCAAGAGCCTATCTGCCGTATAACCCGCTATCACACGGGTGATAACATAACACACCCCCTGTGACGATTTTTCGACACGAGTTTCTTGAAAATACGGTATGGCGGTCGATTCTGTAATACGTAATTGTCAAATATCGTCAACTTTTCTGACACTTTTTTTCCCTCTGAAGCCCCCAACGATAGAGCTGTGCGTCGACAGGAGTTCACGGCCGGCACGGTGCCGTTAGCCAGCTTCTTTTTTTTTCCAACACTTAAGAGCCGTTATTATCGTACCACCATTGGGCAGAAATAAAGGCTACTTGTCACCTTTTAGTCAAATAGTCCAAAGGTAGCTTATAGTTTGGTCGAGAGTTGTATGCTTAATTGCAGTCCGGTTTTGGGGACAAACCGGTCAAATTCTAAGTAATTGGGGACAAACCATTTAAATTCTAAGTATTACGGAGGACCATCGTAAATAGGACCAAACATTGTTGGTAAAAATAGGGAAATATATAGATTTTTATGTACACCATAGATCCTATTAACTGTGGACCCCCGTAATAGTATGACCGCCCCGTACTCGTTACCTGGTATTTTTGTTTCAGCGGTGCATGAGCCCCAGAAGAGCCCACGTGAAGACAACACCCAATTACCCCGACGACGCCAATTGTGGGACGGCATTCCCGCAGCCGCAGTCATGTTTACGAGTAAGTCTCTCTCTCTTCGAATCAGCTTTGGGTACGAAGACACACCGAGGTGGGTGTGTGGCCCAACCCCACTCTTAGGGGTCACCGGCAAATGCTCACTCAACGAGCGAGCAGCACACGAAGTAAAATATATATATATAGGGGTGCCAGGGAGAGAGGCAATCCGCCCATGGGCGTGGAGTTTGCCTTGACAGACAACCTTGACTGACTGACAGCTTGACGCTAGACCCGTCTCCTGACATGTTTTCCTCAGACTAAAATTCCTGTGAGGTGACGAGACTATAGTGATATTGAGGCGGTACCATCTAGGGATATAACCTGGTGTCCCTAACGTGCATAAACGTGAAGTATACGTATCCCCCCCCCCCTTTCCCTCTTTCCCTCCCTCCCTCCCTCCCTCCCTGCCTCCCTGCCTCCCTGCCCGCCCTGCCTGTCTCCCTTCCTCCCTCGCCCCCTTCCCCCTACCGCTTGCCGAGGCAGAGTGAAGCTGTCGGCGGGAAGCTACACCTCTCAAAAAATACACCAATCATGGCTCGAGTTGGCCCGATGATGATAGTCGTCGATGGTTCCCCCGCGCCGCTGCCCCCCGATGCGGAACGGGGAGGTGCTTTCGGTGTCTCAGTTGTCAGCAGCGGCAACAATAATGGCGGCGATGGCAGCAGGGGTTACAGCGGTGGAAGCCGTTACGGTGGAGGTAGCTTCAGCGGTAGTTCTATGGGCGACCGGACCGCCAGCACTAACGCCGGCAGTAGCGGTAGCAGCAGCGGCGGCGGCAGCAACGGTATTAACGGCGGCAACATCGGCGCCGTCAGCAGCGGCAACATCAACCATAGCATCAACATCAGCAACAGCAACATCAACATCATCAACAACAACAACAACATAAACATCGTCGGCAACAGTTGGAGCAGTAGCGGCAGCAGCGGGGGCAGCAACTTGAGGGCTTGGAGCCAGCGGTTTCCCGTCCCTTTTTGGCAGGTCAACAACGTGAACAGCATTCATTCACTATGGCGGACACAGCGGACAGAGGACCCACCCTGGCTTCGGGCGATCTCCGTCTTTTCTGCAGTCCCCGGGGCTGCTGATTTTTGTCCTGGGCTTGGCTTCTCTGGTGCGCTGGGTGTGGGGGGATATACTCGATCTCATGCATGGCCGTAGTAGTCGTATGACCATACAACCCTCGCATCCCTAAAATACCGAGACGGAGCACGTCGGTTCTTCACCTACCAGGCAGACATAGCTTGCACTAAGCGTGAAGTGGCTTATTGGGGGGGGGGAGTTCTATTCATATAACTATGGCGCGGGGGGGGGGGGGGGGGTGTACTCATATCAATAGTGGGGGGGGGGGGGGGGGGGTTCCATCAGTTTTTTTTTTGCAGGTTAACTAAAAAAAGAGACGGCAGTTGGGCAGCAGTTGTCTGTAAGTTCTCCCGGCTATTTTATAGATCGATTCTCAATTTTGCAGGCTTTTTTTGCTAAAGCTGTGTTTTGGCCTTCATATATACTATTTATTTCTGCTATTTTTGTTCTCTGGCTGGCTGGCGATCCCGATTATCACAGCGGAGCTTCAGTCGTTTGTAGAGCTATTGGTAGGTGTTGACACAGTACGTGAACGTTTCTAGTGAGCCGGGCGGGGGGGGGACAAGTCGAAGTCGGTTGTCGCTTACAATATGGTATTACGGGGGACCATAGTGAATAGGACCTACGATAGGCACAAAACCTATATATTTCCCTAATTTACTGACAATATTTGGTCCTATTTACTATGGTCCCCCGTAATAGCAATTATCACACGTGTGACAAGATATCACACCCCCTAGGCTAATTTCCGGTATTTTCTCTTTGGGCCAGGTGTACCGTACCACACGGGTGGTAAAAGACAAACACACCCCCTACGAGGACGATTTTTCCAAGCTGATTTTCTCGGCCATGGGGAGAGTTTACAAACGCCAAGAGACTCGTCAATATGGAATTGTCTCGGCGAGATCCATCTTTTCCAAAAGCCGTCCTTGCCGTCGTGTGTATCCCCATTATTAATAGTTTGGAAAAAAAACGCCTCCTTAGATTCACACCCGGGGGGGGGGGTGTCATCTTTGCGTGTTTTACGGTGTCATTTCATTTGTAAGGGTCGCATTGCTGAACAAAATTATGCACTGCTTGCTGTGTACGGGTAGATACATAGGAGGGGAGGTTTGGCTCAGGTATTTGGCCGGGACTAAGCATGGACCCAAACCCTCCCCCCTTCTCCCTCCCACGCCCCACTACTGTGACTGTTTTTTTGTCGGCGCTGCCTTCTGCGCGTGGCAGTTGGCTCTGATTGTCTTCGTGTCCGACATGCTGAGCTCTCGACCGTTCAGGCCAATGTCTGTTCTGGTTTTTGGCGTCGCTGGAGCTTACTGCATCGTGCTCATCAAGCAACAGCGGGTGCTGGAGAGGGCTGAGCAAGGTTTGTTTTGCAGGCGGGGGGCGATTTGCCGCTCTATCTCTCTATCCTTCCCTAACAAGCAAGCGTTCGGCTCATTCGTGCGCACGAATGCCTACGGATGGTTTAGTTTTCGGTTTGGTGTCGATGTTGGTTTCGACTTTGGCAATAGTTTTTGTGTTTGGGTTTAGTTGGTGCGTTGGTTGATTGGTTAATCAGTTTTCAGTAGATGGTTGGATATTTACTTAGTCAGTTGGTTGATTAGATTGTCATTTAATCAGATGGTTGAATTGATTGATTGATTGATTGATTGGTTGGTTGGTTGGTTGGCGGGCTGGTGGTGGTGGTGTTTTGAGCCGCAGCGATTATTCTGGGTTCGTGCCCATCAAGCAGCAGAGGGTGCCGGAGAGGACTGGGTTGGTTGATCAGTTTCAGTGGAGGGTTCGGTCGTGAAATGCTTCGTTGGTTGATTTGTAGGTGGTTGGCCGACTGGACGGCTGATTGGTCGAATTTAAGGTATTAACAGTATCCCCCCCCTTCCTGTTCCGCCTCCTGCCCGATCACCGCCGCCACCACCACAACGCTAACGAGCCTCCACCCCCGCCCCCGATCTCCAATTCTCCTCCTCCCCCCCTCCCCGTCCCCCTAACCCCCCCCCGCTCTGTCCGCGTCTCCAAAACTACCACGACCACCTCGAAAAACTCAAGCGATAGTGCTCGAAATCATGGATGGGACGGGAACTTCGCCAGCGAGAAGGAGGGTCATCCCTAAAGAGGAGAGACGGTCTTTGTTCGAGTACTTCACGTTTCACCCCGAATTGCAAGAGGGGATGGATAGCAGCACCCGCATCGGCGATAGCCTTAGCGACGGCGGCGGCGGCGGCGGCGGTGGTGATGGTGATGGTGGTGGTGGTTGTATTGGTGGTGAGGGTCGAAAGGAAGAGGAGGGTGAGGTTGTGATGGAAAAAGTACGCGGCGGCGGTGGTGATGGTGGTGGTGGTGGTGGTGGTGGTGGTGGTGGTGGTGGTGGTGGGGTTGCGGATGGGGGCAGTGGTGACGGTGGCGGTAGCGATGGCGGGGGTACGAGTGAGAGTGGGAGTGGGAGTGGGGAAGGCTGCGGTGATGGAGGCTGCAGCAGTGGCAAAGGCGGTGACGATGACGGGAGGGCGGCCGGCTTGTCGCCGTTCCGTCCCCCACGCGGTGGTGATGCAGACGGTGCTGGAGCGGGGGAGGGGACTGGTTTCGCGAGCGCGGGGGGCGGTGCGGTGAGAAAAAAAGGTTTTTTTTTTTTTGTTTCTTTGTTTTCGTCGTCGGCGTGCTATGTTATTTCTTTTAATAGTTGTGTTTTTACAAATATTATTACGAATACGTGAGCTGTGGGTTCTACCGATTGCGTGGTCGATGCTCAACTTTGCAAGTTGTGTTTATGGGTATGTTTAGGTCATGGTTAGAGTCGCTCTCCAAAGAGTGCTCGGCTGGTTCTCCATGAGGTTTTCCTGTCTTGATGAGATGAAAACCCTATCCAGAATCTGCTCGGCTGGTTCTCCAAGTCGTGTTTTGATCGGATGGGACACGGGAGGGAGGAGACGAGAAGGGAAGACCGTTGGAGGGTAGCAAAATCAAGAGGTTTGCAAGCTTGTATTTTGTTAGTTTTACGTGCGTTTCAATCCTCGAGACCCAAAACAAAGCTCCACAGCAAGGACATACCCGATACCAGGCAACGAACGACCCAACGACAGGAAAGCGCAAGAGTTTCATCTTTCAGACGTTTCGCCTTTCCGGCGTTTCGTATCTCCGGCGTGTCTTTCCCACATTTTTCTCGTCCAGAGCAGTGTCCACCACTGCCCACGAGGGTACTCGCAAGGAGGCTGTTTTGTTTTGTCGCCGTGGTTGTTGTCGTCATTTGTCTGCCGGATGTGTCGTTTTCGATGCTAGTGTTCCGCTTTGTGCACGCCTTTTATGCGCCCCCCCCCCCCCCCCCCCCCCCCCCGGGCTGAATGTGGCGTCTGTTTCTCAGTTCACGTTTGCCAGAAAGTTGCACAAATGTTAAAATGTGGTGTAATAAATTGGTCAACACTGAGCCTCGCAAGCCGGTCGTTTACAAGTGGTGCGTCTTGAAGTGCTCTTCTATTATTCGCAGTCACCTCATCCCGTGTCGTATGCCCTCTGCCCTCTGCCCCCCCCCCCCCCGCCCCCCGTACCTTCCCTCCCCCGCCTCCCCCCTTTCCTCCCCCCGCCCCTATGTTATATACCTGGTATATAGGTTGGGTTGGCGTCGGTTGGTGACGACGCTGTAAAATACGCCTCGCACTGCGTGAGCTAGACAACCAGGGTACCGTTTTTTGAGGGATTCGTTTTGGCGGTCACCACGGCTGGCAGTCGAGTTAAATCATTCCTGTGCGGAGCGAACCTTACCCCGCACAAGGGGGATGATCGTATCACGTAGTGTGTGTATGGTAAGGCACTCACGAGGCAGTTACATAGTAAACCCATTGCTGTCTCTCGAAGTGGTCACATCAGAAATTAAATCGAATCGTTGATGCTGTCATCCGTATGCAAGGCCGCCTCAAAAGCGGTTTTTAGTAGGATGCAGCTTATCCTTCATGCGACTCGCCCAACACCTCACGGCGCTTCGCGCTCGGTGCAAGCAATGTCTGCCAGGTCGGTGAACCCGACGCGCTCCGCCCCGGCATTGTAGGGATGCGAGAGTCTACGGCCATACGATTACGGTCATGCGTGACAATAAGTACACACCCCCCCCCCCTGCTTTCACCCCCCCCCCTCCCCGCAGGGATGCGAGGGTCCATGGTCATACGACTACGGTCATGCATGAAAACGAGAGACACCCCCCCTCCCCCCCCCCTTGCCCCCCGCCCTCCATTCCCTCCACACACACACCTCCCTCCCCTCTCCCCCCCCCCCCTCCCACTACCCTAATCCACCCACCTCCACCTATCCCCCCTACCCCGCCCCCTACCCCCCCCTCTCTCCGCCTCCTTCCGAAATGATTATCTCCCCACACGGCTCGTCTCTCTTTGCCTTCACGTCGTACGCCTCCGGACCCGTTCGTTACTCGCTCCGGCCTGTGTCTCGAAACTCGAAACGGCAGGAAGAAAGCGGTGTAACGCGTGCCGGTTCGGTCGAAACATCAGCGTCGCCCTCCTCGAGCGCGGAAGCCGAAGCGCGAAATTCGAAACGGCGGAAGGAAAGCGGCGAAATTAGGGCCGTTTTTGCCGAAACGTCGGGTTCGTCCTCCTCGAGCGCGGAACCGAAAGCCGAAGCGAAACTGGAAGCGCGATTCCCGAAAAGTCAGAAGGAACGCGGTGTATTTAGTGCTGGTTCGGGCGAAACGTCAGTTTCGCCTTCCTCGAGCGCGGAAGCGAAAGCGGAAGCAAAGGTGGAAGCGGCGAGATTGTGGGAGGGAACCGCACGGTCCGATTGTCTGCCGGATTCGCCGCAGGCGTTGCCAGGGGGGGGGGGGGCGGGGAGCGAGGAAATAGAAAGTGGAACTGCAGCAGCGGTATTGGTGACACCGACAACGCCGACGGTGGCGATGGAGAAGGAGGGAGAAGAAGGAGGGGGATGGGGGGGGGGCGGGATGTCGAAAGACGGCAATCGGCGTATAGCGATAGTGGTGAGTGGGTTTTGTTGTGTGGAGGGAGGCGGGTGAGGGGGGGTTATGGAAAAGCGCCGGCCCCGATGCTGCCCTGGAGGCGAAGACCGTCGTCTTCATGCCTGGCAATTAGCTTGTATGCCCGTTGTTTTGGTTTTGCTGTGGAATTTTTTTTTTGTTGTACTGTTATCTGGTTGTGTGGCCGTACGATGTATATTCTTCGCATTGGGGCCGTTCGTTCCGACCCGTCGACATCGTCGTCTTGTTTTTTTCTGTCTCTTTGTCCGCTTGTTTGTTCGTTTGTTTGTTTGTTTTGATTGCCGCCTTATTTTTTCTTCTTCTCGTTTTCTCGTCTCTTTGTACTGGATACAGCAACTGAAGCAGCAGCAGCAGCAGCAGGAGGAGCAGGAGCAGCGGCAGCAGCAGCAGGGGGGGTGCGCTCCAACGTTTCTGCCCCCGCCGCACCCCTTTCCTCATTATTGCTGACAACGGTGAGTTCGTCGGCAAATATGGCTTGTTACAGTGGTGTACCCATTTTAAGACCATCCGGTTTAAGCCCACAGCAGAGACAAGACCAGGTAAATCGGCTTGTTCACGAGAAAAAACAAACTACAGTACTTGGAACTAGTGTGGGATAATATTTTCAATAGAGTGTCTGCGCAAAAAAAAAAATATTACGAATTTCGCTTATCTATTCCCCCGTTACCGACGACTAATGAAATATCCTAATCAAATTTGCATAAAAATGACGAAGTTATGCATTTTTGGATAGCATATTATACTAGAGCCATATTTGTGCGATATGTATATGAGATTCAACCGCTGCATTCTGTTGGCCGAAAACTCTCCGGACGCTTTGGATTGGCCAAGCTTGCCCCGAGAGTGGCCTCGGACCCTCGGACCATGTCTGCTACCGGCGGAGTTTTGCGAGAAGAATTGCTGCCGCTGATGCTGCATGCCTTTGCTGCATGCTGCTGTGCAGCAGCAGATAGGTAGGTGCTGCTGCACCTGCTGCTGCTGCTGCTGTACGTCACCGACTACTGCTACTACTGCTTGTAGTGTGCTGCTGCTGCTGCTGCAAGTAAGTGCTGTTGTTGCTGGAAGCACTGCCGCAATAAGCAAGCACTGCAGTGAGCAGGCGCTGCTGCAAACAAAAGCGCTGCTGCAAGCGAGCGCTGCTACACACAAGCAAGGTCTGCTGCAAGCAAGCGCTGCTTCAAGCAAGCGATGCTGCAACCAAGCGCTGCTGGAAGCGAGAGAGCTGCCTCAAGCAAGCGCTGCTGCAAGTCTTAGAGCTGTCGCAGCCGCTGCTGGTGCTGGAAGCACGTGCACCCTTGCCGCCACGCCCCTGATCTTCGCCGCTACGACCCCTTTTCGGGAAGAGAGGACGGCGAAGAAGGAGGGCGATCTTCTTGTTGTGGCGGCGTTGCTTGCACAGCGAGTGTCGAGGAGCGCAAGATAGATCGCACTTCTGCCTGTTAGTGCTTGCTGCTGCTTACTGCTCCTGCAGCTGCTGCTGCTGCTGCTGCTGCTGCAGGTAGGTACTGCTGCTTGCACGACTTCTTGTGTCTTTGGCTCGTTTGGTGCGAAAGTGCTGCCGCTGGGGCAAGTTTTTTTTTTTTTCAAAACATAAGAATCACATATTTAGCTATTTTTCGTCTACGATTATGCGCATGCCGAAAGGCTTTCGATTATGATGACCTTTCCGACGGAAATCCTTGATAAACAAAAATATTATGCGCAGACACTCTAATGGTAAAAATATGCAGGAAGGCCACGCAGGTTGAGCTGTCACGAGGTGGCCTTAAAATAAGTACACCATTCTACGGGGGGGGCATGTTTTAGATTACGGGGGACCGTAGTAAATAGGACCTACGGTACACACAAAAGCCTATATGTTTCCCTATTTTTACCAACAATATTCGGTCCTATTTACTGTGGTCCCCCGTACTAGTAATCCAGAGCCTAATGTGGTGTGAAGACTTTTTTTTTTTTTTTTTTTTTTTTTTTTTTGTTACTCATCACTTTCACTTTCCAGCCTAATTGGTAAGAGATTTTACCCTCGACGACCTTCTGGACAAGCCGTGGTCACAGGTGTCTTCCCTTCTCCCCCCCGGTACGTTCCTTTTATTTTTTTATCGCGCATAGGGTTCAGCATTCCCACTGCTCGTCGATTTTCATCGAATGTAGCTAACTCACGCTCTCGCGCTTTCCGCTAATCAATCTCTTTTATGCAAGAAAAGCCCCCACGACCATGCACTCGGTGAGACTTGAACCCACGAAATTGATCTTGATAGGCACGCGGACCGCCTACCAAGCCACCGGGGACGCCGGCTGTAGCAGGGGGGTACGTGTTTTTTTTTTCTGGTGTCCATCGTGAGCTCCGATTTCTATGCCCCCCCCCTGTGATATTAAGTAACCCTTACGGAACTGCATTATCAATAATGCTAAGAATTGCGGAAATCGAATGCCGAATAGAGCATCTTCGGCCACTATAAGCAGGCCGGGCCATTGGGGCAGTAGATGTGTCCAGTGGAGATGTGCATGCTATTACGATTAGGCTGCACCTAATATTTTCTGAAGGTCTTCACTTGAAGAGAACTCTATACCCCCCCCCCCCCCCCCCCCCCCCCCCCCCCCCCCCCCCCCCCCCCCCCCCCCCCCCCCCCCCCCCCCCCCCCCCCCCCCCCCCCCCCCCCCCCCCCGACCCATCACCTGGTCTGGAAAAAATTGGATGCGCAATGGTTGACGAACAACGCCATGGCCTACAGTAATAATTTCTTGCTTTATTGCTCTTTTGCTTTACTGCTTTTTTTCATTTTTACCTCGCGTTTTGGCATGTCTGCATTTATTCGTGCCTTTGTGTGTTTTCGCAGGGTTGCATGCATGCAATATAAATGCGTAGTTTTTCTCCCACAGGTTTATGACGTGCATCTTGCACTACGGTTGTACATGATTTATTGATGTTTTTTTAGTTTTTGAGTTTTCGCATGTTTGCTCTCTTGGTTCTTGCGTTGTTGATTCTTGCTTATTACAACCCCTGTCTTCCTGCAGTTTTACGCTTGTTTTTGCGTGTACCATATTTGCAACACCCTCCATGTTGTTTCCGACTACGGCCATGGATGAGATCGAGTACATCTCTCCTATCAAGTGCCCCCCCGCCCGTTGTTTCCAGTGTTGCTCATTTTTTCATTTTTTATTTTATCCACCCCGTTTTTCAATTTTGTTGCATTGTAGTGTTGCGCTTTCGCAGTGTTTTCACTGCGGTGTCCTCGTTGCTCTCGTTCACACGGGTCGTGCGTGCACCCCACCCTGCCCTGCCCTCTCTCCGCTTCACGCTCACGAACAATCTCCAATCTCCTGCTACTGCTGGTGCTGCTGGTGCTGCTGCTGTGTGCTCTCGCGGGCACGCAGAGTTTCCCAGAAGAAGGAGGGGTGGTCGGTCTCACGGGATCGGCGGGGGTTGTCGGGACGGCCTCCTCGTCAGCAGCCGAGGCCAACGCATGCCAGGGGTTTCGACTGATATTGCGGCATGTGCGAAAGAGGGTCAGGTTGAGATCGAGGAGAAAGAGACCCCCGCCAAAGGTACATGCCGCGTCGATACCATCGACAATTCGTTCCTTATAGTGTTTTTTGTACGGTTTCGTATCGTGGTGTCCTTTATTAGCAGTGCGTCTGGCAGGTGTTTTCAACCGTAAGTGCCCCGTGTGCGGGGAGGGACGAGGGGAATTAAAGATCGAGGAAGACAGACCCCCACCGAAGGTTTATTCTGGGTTTATTTCGCCCGGGTTTTATTGTGGTAAAACTCCATTCTGCAAGTAGCAATGTTCTGTACGGTACGGTTCGTATGGTAGCATCTCCTCGGGTGTACCTGCAGGGCGTTTTCGACGGAAAACACCGCGTACGAAAAGAGAAGGGGGGGGGGGAGTGGTTGAGATCGAGGAAATAGAGACCCCCCACCGAATAGATATACGGCGTCGATTTCACCCAGCGGTTACGCTGTGCTCCTTGTAGCGGGATGCGCACGAATGGTGTTTTGGTGTCCCTTGTGTTCCTGGCAAGTGTTGTCGACCATGGCTACGCGGTATTTACAGTTCGTTGCTTACGGCATACGGAAATTTGCGGAGTTCTGTGCATGTGTATCTGATTGGTCCATGTGTGGCTCGAAAATGTGTTCGTATCGCGAAATACTTTTGAATGTTGGTTGGCTTGATTCTCTACCCAAGTTGTACCAGACCGTCGATTCCAGCTTCCCTTGCGTACTAGCAGTGCGCCTCTTGGGGGGTACTGGTACTGCTCCTATTATTTCGCACTTGTTTTTTCTTCTTCCGTAAGAGGCGTTTTTTTTTTTGTTTAGCCTGTTTGGTGACCACACGGCCTAGATTTCAGGGAAATGAGCTAATGTGAGAAACATTCTTCAACTCACAGTCCCTGCTGCTGTTGCCGTATCGTGTGCAAATCATGCATTAGAACGAGAGAGGGGGCAGTCCTGGAAGTGGACGACGACCCGATCGTGCATCGTTTGCTTCGGGGAGTACGCCGATGGGGACGACTTGTGTCGATTGCCGTGCCGACACGTCTACCATGCCCAGGTAAGACTATACTATGTTACTCCTCGAGCGCGCCTATCCACACTACATTGACCGCAGCAGCAGCACACACGCAATTACGGCTCGCGGTTCGCGCCCGCAGCCTCCGTCGGCGCCTTCGGAAGGCTGACGATTTTTCTGCGGCATTACTTGTACTGTAAGAAACAACGCTAGTATTCCGTGCTTTTTTATGGTTTTCGGGGGGAAATACATACAAACGTGGGGATCGTTCGAGAAAAATTCATTTTCTGGCGGGGGGAAATACATACAAACGTGGGGATCGTACTGAAAATAGAGGTGATTACCTTTTTTCCAAATTTCGGGCTGACGAAATGCGGGCAGGGTGCCGAATGTGATCAGATCTGGATGGAATCAGGTTGTAGAGGTGTTGATCAATGAAACTGGAGGTGTGAACTATTGGGCACCCCGCTTCACCCTAAAACACTAACACCGCTCGTAAAAACGTATGGACTGCACTTGAGGGCTGCAGTACATGGGTTGCGAATAGGTGTCGTCATGAACCCTCGTCCCGGGGGAGGATGCGGGAAAAGGTGGAAATATTCCGTAGAAAATTCAGGCTTTTCAGCTTTTTTTTTTCTTTGTATATGACTATCAACCATTTTTGTCGGAGTTGGGCCGTCTGACGGCATCCAGCAACTTTGTGTTGATCCAGCCACCAAGGGAGTTTTCCTTGACACAGCGATATTACAGGGTATACCAGTACTGCACCTGGGACGCATTGCCCTCGGGTAGTAGGTGTCACGAAAGTAAGAGGCGGAGAGGAGAGGTTAGGGTTGGGAAATTGGCTAGACAAATCGGAAAACCTGCTGGCCATGCCCGCCACCACGATTGGCAGTAGGTGTCCACCAGGTCTGCCCGTGGCAGAGGGGATCGAACTACAAGTACTTCACGGGGTCGCACTCTGCTGCTCTTGCTGTTACGAAAATGTATTGTCTGTCTTTGCTCCTCTTTTTGAGTTATCAGGGTGTCTATTGTTCCGACTTCGAGCACCCCCCCGCGACCGTTGCCTCCTCTTTGTTCGTTTCTGCGTTTTCTCCGCTGCCGCTACGGCTATTGCTACGGCTCCTGGTGCTGCTGCCTCCGCGCTTTTGCTGCTGCTGCTGCTGCTGCTGCTGTCGCTGCTACTGCTGCTGCCGCTCCTCCTGCTGCTACCACGGCTGTTGTTTTTTGCTACTGATGGTGCTGATGTCACTACTAATGCTACTGCTGCTGCTGCTACTGCTGCTACTACTGCTACTGCTGCTGCCACAACGTACTGCTGCCGCCACTACGTCTGCTACCAAAAGTGCATCGATGAGTGGCTGGATGGACCAAACCACGCATGGTGTCCCCTATGCAAGGTCGACCTACTCCCGCCTCGCGACACCGGCGGGCAGAGAAATGCCAGAGCAAACGCCAGAGCAAACGGGCACGTGCACGCGCACGGGCCTGTTCGCAACGACGCTGACAGCGTAACCGTTCGTACTGGCGACGAAGCTGTGTAACAGATAGCCCGGGCAGAGGCGGGGGCGGCGGGGGGGGGGGTGTTCTCATGGCATCCATGGCCGTAGTCGTATTCTAGAGACCTTCGCACCCTTGTAATGCCGGGACGGAGCGGGCGGCGGGCGGGGGCAGGGGTGTGGTGGGGAGGTGAGTGAAAGAAAGGGGAAGCATGTACACACAGTAGATTAATTGATCCCACTGAAGTTGCATGTCGCAACTTCTTCGTCTCCAAGTTGGGGGTGGAGTTCCCAAAGGGTCTTTTAAAGGGGCGAGAAACTCTTAATGTTGGCCCAGTCTCAACTTCATTCGTATGTGAGGTAGGGTTGCGTCGTACACTACTAGTGGTTTCAGTCCTAACCAAGTTATGTTCTGAGTTTGGTGCGAAGCTCGAGACAAACGGCCTTAAGTCCCCAATTTGTTCAGTGCTGTCGCGTAGTGCAACACCCTCCAGTGATTTTGGGGCTCACGCGAGCACGCCGCGCTCTCAGGGTACGTCTCAAGCGGGGGATGGGATGGTGGGCGTCGGTGCTTCCCAGCCGAACGACGATGACTGCCCCTCCCGGCTCGTTTTTTTGTCGTGCTGAGAGCGCGGCAGGATTGAAGTAGGTGCGGGCGTTTCTTCCAAGAGACCTCTGGTCTGCCAGACCTCGGCTTCCCTCCGTGATACAGCATGCTTGCCTCGGGGGGGGGGGGGGGTGTTCTGCGCGGATTGCTCGAGTCTTCTTAGCGCACTGGGAGGGGGGGGGGGGGGGGGGGGGGGGGGAGCAGAAAAAGGTTTCTAACGTTCTGCGAGCCTTGGCCTTCAAAGTCCTTTGCCGCTCGCGGCGGAAGGTATGGAGGCGTTGGCGAGTAGGGAAGTGGAGGCCGGCGCAATTGGCATACTGCGCTGGGCTGTTTTTATTTCTCTGGTTAACCGTTTCAGAACTGCACGCACCCGAATTTTGGGGACACCTCACTTGGACGTGGTGCAGGATTGTTTTTCGCAGCGGTAAAGTCAGCGGTGCTGCGCCCCTGCGCGACCATTGCGGCGGCTGGGTGCCCCGCTGCCGTGATTTTACCCAGTTGTAGGAAGGAGTCCCGGTGGCGGGTCAGGAGGGTGGGAGAGAAAGGAAGGGTTGAACGTGAGGAGAGGTTGCCTGCGGGGTGATGGATTACAACCGGCTATCATCCCTTTCGGACCCCAGGCACGGGGATCAACTTGTTATCATATATATATATGCCCTGTCAGGATGATCCCGCCACCACGCACATGCGATCCTTGCTGGTGGCGAAGGCCACGTTTTTGCCACCAGGCGCGGAGTTCTTGACCAAGTGCTGGTCCGTGCACTGGTCGCAAACAACAGCCGGCACCAGGTCGGTCTTTGTCGTTGCCGCTCTCTTGCCAGAGGGCGAGGACCACGCGCCTCTCGACGAGGGGGGGGTGAGCTTAGGGGGCGTGGAGAAGGGAGAGGCGGGGGTTGCACCACCAGCAGGTTCGCCACCGACAGCAGCAGCTTGGCCGCCGCAGCTGCACCTATCTATGCCGTTCGTCGAAGGCGAGACGCCTCTTTTAGGCGCCGTGCGAAGAGCTGTCTATTGGTTGGCAGTTTGCGGAAGAAGAAAGAAAAAAACTTTAAGGTTGTTTGGCTGTTTGGCGAAGAAGAAAGAAGAAAGGTTGTTTGGCTGTTCGGCTGTTTCAAAGAAGGAAGAAAGGTTGTTTGGCTGTTCGGCTGTTTCAAAGAAGAAGGGCTGTTTGCGAAGAGCTGTCTATCAGTCGGTCTGTCTGCCAAGAGCTAGCAAGTGACAACGACCTCAAAAATCGTAATTATAGTTGTATTTATATATGTGCACCCCCCCTGAGTTCCACGAATGTAATATTTTGTTCCCCTCAAGAAGGGAGATGTATCCTGGTTGGGGTAAATATATAACACGTATATAATGGCGCGATCGAAGTACACACGGCGTGCAAATGTGGGTTTTCGACGAAATCCTCGATCTCACAGCTGATTTGATGTGCGTGTTTTTGTTTTTCGAGTGTCAGGTGTTGGTCTTGCCAACCGTTTAGTGGGAGTCAGCAGCAAGTATGACTAGCACAACGCTGCTCAAGTGTTCGGAGATCACCGCGAGTAGGACAACGCAGACGCGTTGCTACTATGGGGGTACAGTAGTGCCGGCCCCTCTACAATGCCGGTTGAGTAGTGTCGGTTGCCCGCTATATAGTGCCGGTGGAATCGCTTGGCACGGATGGGATTGGCCAGTATGGCAGTGTGCGGAGGGATTAGTGCCGGTTGCCGCTTTGGTGCCGGTATTGTTGGCTGACGCATACACACCGGCACTGTCGAGGGACAATAGCTGTACTGGTAAGATTGTTTGGACAAAAATAATTTCTGAATGATGAGACTTCTGAACTGAGCAACTACATACCCTGGTACCGAATATCGTTTGCGTTTTCAGGACATGTCGATATAGACCTCGTGGACCAAGGTATTTATTGGTCGTCCAGCTATTAGGGGTACACTTTTATTTAAAAGCCGTTTCTGGGTGATGAAGTAGCGATGTGTAGGCGAGATGGGCCTCAGAAAATATTAACGCGAACCCCTATCGTAGCGTGCACCCGAACTACTGCTGTGGTTCGGGTACATCCCCTGCTTCAGCAGCCCGGGCTGCTGCTTCGTGTGTGGCCGATGCTGTGGTCGTCACTTGTTTTTGACACGTTTTCGCCCTGGAAGTCTCATGTAGGGTTGTATCGAGCGGACTCTAAGCTCCGGTAGAACCGAGCGTAGAGAGGCTGAGACGGCGTTTTGGGCGCCGGGAGCGGGGTTGAATGTCTTTAGACGGGGCGATTACAGGCGGTGGAAGAGCGTGTACCGCGCCGTGGTTGCCCATAGCCGCCTATTAATATTAAGAGGAGTCGCTCGGGGGACCGCGCCTTGAGAGCGATAGAGGGTTGCGTGGTGCCGTCTCTGTTTAGTGTTTATATGATAGCTCGTTTTTCGTTTTCGATCGGAGTGACCGCCAGCGTGTTACACTTCACCGTGCCTCGCGATCACTTGGCTGCCGACCGGTGCAGCCCGTCAAGCTTCTCCCCCGACGAAAAAGCTGTTGCTGGTGCTCGATCGCTCACCACGCAGGCGTGGGTCGAAGCCTCTTTGAGGGCGGAGGAGTAGTTAGGGTCGCTGCTTGAAGCCGAGCAACTTGTCGCGATTATTTTCCGTGCAGAGCGACCTGTAGCCATCGGCGCGCCCTCTGTAGTCATTGCCTCGGTTGCTCGCGGTACGATGGCCTCGTGGCGCAGCCCTTTTAGTGTACTGTAATGTACACTCCACCAAACCGACTTTGGTATTATTGTTCGGTCGGGGTGAAATAATTTTGCCGGGCTTTGTTTTTTCAGCTCCTTTCTGTTTCGGTCGGAGCGCCCGCTGTAAATATATATCTAACCTCCGTTTTTTTTGGGGGGGTAGGGACTCGGTTTCGCGCTCGTCTTTGCTGTTAAGGTCGTTGTTTCTCATACGTACAGTAGTTGTGTTTTTTTTCTTTATGTGCATAATTCTCGATGGTCGCCATATCTGTTGCGCATTTGTTTGATGTAGCGTTTACTCGGAGGGCTGAATAACCTACCCAGGTACTGGTATGCGATAGTACCCTGAGCGATTTGGTGTATTTTTTTATTGTATAACGTGGGGATTCCATCAAAACCCGGGGGGGATATGCGTGGAGTATCCGCTCACCATTGCATACCACGACTACGGAGGTGGGAGGGGTGTAACACTGCGCCTTTTGACCTCTTGTAATGGGACTGGTGCTTGTCAAAAGTTTGCTCGGACGAGCTGGTTTGTTTTCCCCAGCCCACATGACAGCGCACGCAGATAGTTGTGTTGTAGTACACGCGTGTCAGTCGGAAGAACTTCAGAGGTTCATCTGTGATTTCCATAATACTGAGAATCGAAGAGGTCGACAAAGGAATACTGGGGGGCGACCCTATAGTTCTTCCTCGATAATATTATATGTTTTTCTTCGCGATCACGGGACGGCATTGACGAAATCATAGCGACTTGAGGTCGCCAAGGGATGTCCTGGGTACATCACCGGGGTTCGTATAGTAGATGGATATGGATCTTGCGACGAGTATAACGGATATGTTCGTACTTTTGTGGCCTTTTTTTTTTTTTTTTCAATCCTTCGGCGGATTGGTAAAAATAAAGCTTAAGCTCACCACACTTCCACGTTCCAATTTCGTGTCGTGTGTCAACCATTGGATTCGTCCTTGGGGGCGGCGACACGGGTCAGCTAATTTATCACACAGATCCAAAACACATTCTAGCAGGATATGAATTAACCACAGAGTTCCACGAAAAGTCCCAACAAGTAATGAGTATAATCACCGAGATCAGAAAAAATATTACAACAGGTTATGAGCCTCGCATTACTCCAGGGCCTATTGTATGCCTGTGCCCGGTATATATACCCACTCTTCCCCACAGATACTACCTACAGCAAATTAAAAGTATTTGCACCGTGTAGCATAAATATACTGTGAGTCGTTTCGCATCCGGCTCCACATTTTCCACGAATTTTGATACGGACCTGTTCTGTATTTACGCCTTTTGTCCTGCAACCTTCCTGAAAACGCTGTTGCTGTCATTGATCCCGAACGTACGCCCACCATATCTGTCGATATTAGGATAGATAGTCGAGCAAACGGGTGGCGTCGTTTGACCACAGCGGTCGCGACACATCGCGCTGACAGTTGCGCCCTGATGTAGATCGGGCACAATGTTTTGGCCATTGGTCGCCATGTTTCGCGCCGGCAGTTGCGCCCAAACATAGGGCACAACATGCAGTGTCCGGCGTTTACTTGAGCCACTAAAATACTGCTGCCGTTCGTATTCGTTACGAAAATAAAAAATAGTTTCCCCCCTCGACATTCTGGAGGTCTCTCGCCCACCGAGGCGCTGGAGGAGATATTGCAGCTGGCTGCTGCCAAACATTGGTCGGATGTTTGTCCCAAACTCCCCAAGTTGCGGTCTGTCGTAGTCAGGGGACATCCGGGGTGCATACACGGGTTTCCCATGTAGATATGGAGCTCACGGCAGATGTTTGGGATACGATCCGTTGTTTGCTGCTGGGAACATCGTCCGCACAGCAGTCATTCCAACTTCTGTCTCTCGTTTCTTATTTAACTAAGTAGAGTCAATGTTTCATTTGCGTCGGTGAGGGCGATCGTCTCACTCAGGAGCTTCAGCGATGCTGTGGCCCTGGGTTGAGCGTGGCCATCCGGTTCCGCCTCAGCGGGACAAACAGAGGGGGTGGATCCCGGCCACCCCCGCGTCGTGTTCATCATGAGTGGATCTTGATCCGGCCTACTGCAGTCGTGTGCGTACCTCCATCCCCTACCGGATTAGGCCCCGGACCCGAGAGGCCCTGTAATTCACCGAAAAACCGGCTTCAAAGATAATAGCTTTTTTAGGACTTGCAAATAAATAGGGTAGTATATCACACGGGTGGTAATATAACACACCCCCTCGGGGCCCTGTAATTCGCCGAGAAGACGGCTCCAAAGAGAGTTTTTTTAGGACTTGCAAATAAATAGGGTAGTGTATCACACGGGTGGTAATATAGCTCACCCCCTCGAACGAATTTCGATGCTGATGTCTCGACAACGAACGGGGAGGGTGCAAACGACGAGCGACGCGTCTATAGACATATGGAAAGATCTCGACGAGACTTTTTCCAAGGCCGCCTTTTTTTGTTGTGGGTATACCCCCCCATGTTTTGGAAAAATCGGATTCGAAATTCGTCCCAGAGGGTGTGCAACCTTGCTTGCTATACGGTAGCCGCTCGCGCCAGCGTTCCTTGGCTGCTGAAATTCAAGGGCCTAGACTCGTGTGCCCCCTATACCGGAGCCTTGGTTTCCTTCGGATGTCATACCGAACCGTAGGTGCCGGAAATTGTAGAAATACTGCGTTGTGGTTGTTGTCTTGTTCTGTGCGGGTTGACTGCCACACTCGGCTGTATGTAGTCGAGTGGAAAATGATTCAGCACACATATGTGTGTATCTTTTGAGGAGGAAGAAATAATGCAAACCTGCGGTATGCTTGCTCGTGACCTTATAGAGTACTTTTTTTTCTTCTTTTTTTTCATCATCACTTTTACTTTCCAGCCCACTCGTAGGAGGTTTTACCCTCGACGATCTTCTGGACAAGCCGTGGTCACAGGTGTCGTCCCTTCTCCCCCCCGGTACGTGCCTTTAGTTTTTATCGCGCATAGGGTTCAGCATTCCCACTGCTCGTCGATTTTCATCGAATGTACAGCTAACTCACGCTCTCGCGCTTTCCGCTAATCAATTTTATGATAGAAAAAGTCCCTACGAGCATGCACTCGGTGAGACTCGAACTCACGAAATTGATCTTGATAGGCTCGCGGACCACCTACCAAGCCACCGGGGACGCCGGCTACAACAAAAAAATGTTGAAGTGAAGACAGGTAAACTTGTTCACAACATTTTGTACAAGCTGCACTGCTATGATTTTTAGGAAACTCATGAAAATACAGATAGATATGTTGCCCTAAACGTGTAATCTATACAGCCAGTACACACCACAGACAGGCATGTATGTATCCTTCGTCGCTGTTAAATACAAATGGACACATTGCGCCCCAACAACAACACGATGTGCCTTTCCTCCCAAACCTTCCGCATGCAGCGCATACATATATATGCACTCGCATTCTGCGCCTGAAGGCGACGAGGTGCTTTCCGTCTCAAACCATCCACACACCCAGAGCATTCGTCCACTCGCAGCTTTTTCGCCTCAAGACGATGACATACGAGTATACGTATGCTTATTGTCTCAAAAACCATTCACATACAGCGCATATATATGTAACCACTCGCGACCTTCGCCTGTGGGGAGACCACGACGTATTGTGTCCATCCATCCCCATACGTCGGACATGTTCAGCGCAGAGTTTGGTTAGAATGGGTTTCTTGCGGTAGTCTGTTCCCTGCTGTATAAAATTGCATTCCCGAAACCCACGGAAAAAGTAGAAAAGATTGAGGGGTGGACAGACCTTGATAGTAGATCTTTATGGGGGTTTTGTGGTGGACGACTGAAGCCGACCCTCCGACCCGAACCCTAACCCTAACCCGAACCCTATGCCAGTGGTCAGTGCTGGGATGCTGTGCTTGTTAATACTCTAGGCTGGCTCGGCCAGCGTGGATGCTGAGCATGGGAAGACTCTAGGTTGACTCGGGATGACTCGGGATGCTGTGGCTGGGAAATACTCGAAAGTTGATTAAGCCGCGTAAAACATACCCCTAGCCAATCAGAGTGCCTAATTAGCTACCCCAGGAAGATCAGCTATCAAGGTTTGTCCACTAAACTGGAAAGATTGGAGAAAATCTGGGGTTTGTGGAGAGGTGTTGAATCGTTGGCATGCTTGGACAGAGGGGATGGGCAAGAGGTGCAATGGAAATCCACCGTCAGGGGAGGTGGAAGAGTGATGCATTTATGATGTATGTAAGAACGACAAGAGAGGAGGAGGATAAGGTTTCAAGAGTTTTAGCTTCTAATGCAGTGGCCGGAGGGATTCAGCCAGGACAGGGGACAAAGTGGGGAGGGGGCGGAGGAAGAAAAAAATACTACTGTAATGTGGGGTTTATGAGTGGGGGTGGTATGGGAGTTAAGGCATGTAGAATGGATTGGTAGCACACAGATAATAATGCAGAGACTGACATGTTTTAAGGTGGAGTTAAGGTATGGTAGGTTTAAGTACAAGTTGGCAGTCTATATTCAAATTGGGTGTGTGTTCTATAGCTACTACTGGTGTAGTTAATGTGTGGATAAGATCCAGCACTTTTAGTAATAATAATTAATTCCAGATTCATGGGCAAAGCAAAGTAGAAGATTGAACGGAGGAAATCTGGGGTTTGTGGGGAGAGGTATTGAATCGTTGGCATACTTTTGGATAGAGGGGATGGGCAAGAGGTGCATAGAGTTAATGACGGGTGCAGTTGGTTGAACTAGGGAGACAGGCTGGGAAGGGTTTTGACACAGTGAGGAAGAAGACCATCTATACCGTAGTACTCTACTCGTGGGGGTGTACGAGCAGCGGGGGTTTGATATCCTTAGAAGGTCGGCGAGTTGAAAGAAGAACCCGCCCGCCCTCCCTTGGGGTTAATGTATATTTATGGTAGGTTTAAGTACAAGTTGGCAGTCTATATTGGGTGTGTGTTATATATTATGCTATACTGTAGTTTAAGTGTGGATAAGATCCAACACTGGTTCATGAGCAAAACGAATAATAATTATTAGACGTATACCAATGGAAACGCGGAGTCCAAAAGTTTTCTTTCAAAAATGTTGCTCAAAAAAAAAAAAAAGCCGAAAAAAGAGAAAAAAGTGACCAAAATAAAGTTTTTATAAATTTTGAAATACGTCAGCTGTGTTTGTATCCTTCAAGTATGCTTGAATGGGTTGGTTATACGCGTAGCAAGCGGAGCAAACTTCTGATTCGCCTCTGTTCAACCACAATCACACGTCCTCTTGTTTGTCGGTTTCAAATATGATACCTGGTATATTATTAATGCTAATATGTGTACAACCCAATCAAATTGTGGATTGTCGCAAATTCCCTACTACACTCCTATACTCGTACAGGTCTTCTCGCGGTTCCCTATTTTACGGCATTACATCCGTGGGATTGTTCGTCGGGTCAAACGTACACATTTCCCCCCAAAATATCGTTTTTATCTTGCTTATAGTACAGAGCTCCTCAAGCGAGGAACTCAAGAAACGTTGGGTGCATCCCTACTATATCGTATACCGTAGCATGCGTCTCTCAAGCAAAGCGCATACAACGCATACACCCACACCGACTGGCAAAAATCCATTGCTGCACACGCAAAAAAGGTGTGTGTCTCTCGTCTCTAACCATCCTGCCTGTAAATATAGCGCATTCGCCACTCTTTGCAATCTTCACCTCTTGACGGAGGCGACAACGTATATTCGCCTTCCGTCTGAGAGCATCATCAGCATAATACATACGACGAATAACCGCGGACATACACCTATTCGCGACATTCATTCGTCTGAAGACGACCCTCTACGCTGTTTTTTCATCTCGAACCAACCGCATTCAGCGCTTGCATCCACTCGCAACATTCACCTGAAGACAACGACATACATACGTACGTACGTCGTATGTATATCTTTTCCGTCTCAAAAATCATTCGCATACAGCGCCTATATTATTCTAACCCACGGGCCACACACACTGACTACACAACAGCAGTTGCCGGATATGGGGGGCGTATAATATATAAGCACTGCCGGCCAAACGTATGTGCTGTGTGTGACAATGTGTGGGGGTGGTGGGAGCGGTCTTTTGGCGAGAGCTTTCGAGCATACACAGCAGAGAGTTACTGCTCGAGCCACAGGCACAGAGTGTGTTATGTACGTACAAAAAAGATAGATTATACTTGTACAGCAGTATCATGTAATATCCAGTCAAGTCGTGAAACCGTTACTTGTAGATAGACCGAGGATATCCTCGTGTTTTGGGTGTGTTGATGAAATATCCAAAATAAACCTGGTACCAGGTACTTTGGATATTATACTACCAGTCGTATATGATTACTGATTATGGATGCCTTTGGGCCCCTCGATACATATATACATTTATTTATGGATGGTGCTCGTTTTCGACCAACAAACACCACACGTACACACGCGTGTATGCTGCTGCTGATGCTGCGTAGTTACTGTCGTCGTGATGTCGCAGCAGCATTGGTCCTACACGGCTATACGCACATACCAAACACTCGTTTGGCCATCGAAGCGGACACGCTAGGTACTCGTATACGGGTGTTCAGTGTTTGCTCTCTGCCCTCTCTCGTACCTGTCCGTGTACATGGAAGAAAAAAAAAAAAAAAAAACGGTGCTCACACATGTCCTGCATCACTTTGTCCGTAAATATAAAGATTTTATATTCCTATTTAAACAATGAAATAGGAACTTACATTTACGGACAGATCGCGACAATGCACCGAGCACCATGAAGAAAGTGCGGAAAGCAAATAAATCACAGTCAAATCCTAAGAGATTGACCCGAAGAACAAGGATTTGGCTCTTTGTAGGGCTGGTCGTTGATCGTAAGCGCCGAAAACAACGGCGGCGGGCTGGAGGACCTAGACCACCCACCATGCACGGGTCGATCCTTGACCTCCAAACGGAAAATAACTCACTCCACTTCGTACTACTGCTGTCAGTGTACATACTGCGCATACATACCGGTACGAAGTAGCGGCGCTACTTTTTTTTGCGCCTGCTTGCTTTCACTGCACGGATACACGCTACTCGCCATCGCGTCGTTGCGCACGTACGCCCGTTCTTCCCTACAACAATCAACCTGAGAGAGGAGGGCGGGAGACAGCAGCACACAGGAAAATAAAAGTGAATTGCACACAGCAGGGTGATTGCTTGCCCCCTACAACAAGCAAAAAAACAAAAATGACGATGAAGCCGTCGGTAGTAGTAGTAGTGAGCCGCGGCCTGAGCTGGGCAACAACGGCAGCGCTCTTGGTGATAACGGTCGCCGCCGCCTTGATCACCATCAGCCATCATCATCATCAGAATCGGGAGAGGGAGGGGGAGCGGGGGGAAGGGCATCGACGGCGACGACAGCAGCCGCGGGAGGACAAAAGCAGGTTGCTCGGAGAGCCTGCGGGGGGTGCCGGGCCTGCCCTGGATATTATTTCGGGAGTCGGATCTCCGATCTCGAACGGATGCGCGGACTTTGACCTGTCGGGTTTGTTGAGAGGGCGAGGTTGTGGGGGGCCGTTGTCAGAGCCCTGCTTCGATCTTGACAGGTGCGCGTTGTGTAGGTGGATGTCTTTCTCTTGTCTCTCTTGTTTTGATTTGCTCCATTGCTCTGTAGCTCTACAATTATTATTTGTTCTTCCTCGCGCGCGCAGCAAGGGCGACATTATTCTTTACGCGATTGCCACAAGAAGAACCGGTACGAACGTTTCCCTCTTTTTGTTGGTTGTTACGTTTGCTTGTTCGTATGTGCCTCCGATTAGTTTGCACTGCGCGAGGGTGGTTCGCTCCGTCTCACGGCACTCTCGTAGATAAACAGGGTGGAGAATCGGGACGGCCACTGCGTGCGTGTACTGCTGTGTGTGGTGGTGCTATCGGGTACAAAGAGCGTAAAGACAACATACCACCGCAGAACACAAACACAATAATAATCCCCCAACTACAACACCACCAAAGACGGCATTCTGCACGAAATAATAAAATATGTACCCCTACGAACCTCCCCCTCGGTCGGCTGAATATCATGATTCAGTACAACAACGACAGCGCTTGCTCCACCACAGCCTTCTTGTGCGTTGTGGATAGTGCAATTTTCGCGTGGGTGGGGGTGGGTGTGATGATGTCTGAAAGCCTCACGACCCTGCGCAAATGCAGAGAGAGCGCAAATGTCGGCAACGGCAGCGTCAAAATTAAACTTGCACCTTGCGGTTCGATGACTTCGCGAAGAATCGTACCCTGTGGGGTACCAGACAAGTACCAACCAGATGAAAGATATACTGGTCGTACCTGGTATTTTTAAAAGCTCTGCGACATCGAGAATTTCACGTGGTGTGACTGCGTGTGTGTGAAGGACTCGATCGATTGGATATAGTACGCGTTGCATAAATAACAAGATACAGATCTGTGACCGTCCTCTGGAAAATACACACCCACGCCTTCTTGTGCGTTGTGAAGTACCAGAGGGTCCACAGGACGAATATAGAAAGACGGTGTGCCTGTAAATATACCACCCTTTTAATTTGGTCCCAAGCATCAGGTAGTCATTTTGGTCCCAAGCATCCAACGGAGCCGCCGGCCGCCTATCTACCTGTGCATACCTGAAAACGCGCGACGCCCGAGGTATCACTAAACGACAGCGCAGCTTGCGTTGCGGTGTGCCCACGTCAGTTCGTTCTACAGCAGCTGCGGTATATATGGTAACGATAGAAGTCGATACATTTCGAGTACGAGCTACAGCAGCAGTTTTACAACAACAGCAGTTCAACGATACGGCGATACTTTTCGAGTACGAGCTACCGCAGCAGTTTTTACAACAACAACAGCAGTTTGACGATACGGTTTCGGAACACGAAGAAACCAAGGTATGAGTACTCGTGATCGTAGGATATGATGCCATCTTCGTACGAACGAATGTGTGGTAAGAAGTTGGTTAGTTAGTCGGTTTCGAATTGAGAGTGGTGCACAAACAGGTTGGAAATCATTAGAGCCAGTAGGTCGGGGTTGAAGAACGAAACGAAGAACATGCTGAAACCCGGTCGTCAGTGTTGATACGTACGTAGGTTCTAGACAAAGATTCGGTCGAGATTCGTCTCACGTACATGGTCGCTGGGTAAGAAGGAAATAGATTCGGAAAGTAGATGGATATGAACCGTTTAGCGGATATGATACAGATCTTGGTTTGATGGATGTGGATCTTGGACGTATGTGCGGCAAATAAATATCGGAAAGAAAAGGTTTATGGTGACAGAATGAAGCGGGTTAATCCATATAAGGAGATTTCAGTTCGGAGTTGTATGAATACGCATGGGAAACGATGCCGAGGTCATGCTACGTACGTAAGGGGAAAGAAAATGTTTCCCAAATAATTTGGAAACATGTGATCATTGGACGATATTTGAGAGGTTCGACAGGTCGTAGGATCAGCGTACAAAGTTACGGTTGATAACCGATCTGACAGTCTAGGAGAGGTCCTGTGAGGGGTATGATTGGCTAGTTATAATGAGTATACCGAAGGAAGATATAAAAACAGCTTGAGAAGTTCTAGTTTTGAGTTTGGGTTGTTCCCCCCCCCATGGGCAGAACGTGTCGAGACCAGGGCCATTCTACAGCAGTGTCGAGTCGGGGTCAAGATAGAGCAGCGTTGGGCAGCAACCGAGATTGTACCAGCAAAGATCGACTACGCTAGGACTGTCTGCAGACGAGTGTGGGCTTGAGAGAGCGGGATAAAGGCAAGAGCAGTTTGTGTGTGAAATATTGAGTTGGTTTGGTTTCTGGTTGGGTGACGACAAGAGAAATTTAATAAGAGAAAATACAAGCCCATTAAACAGACTATCACGAAAGAAGAGCTAATTACCATTGCCATTGAAGCTAGCAACGCCAAACCTGTGCAAACCAGGACTGAATATTAGACCAAGCAACTAGCGAGAGGCAGAGTTGTGCTCGTTAGGGGTAAAGGCATCCCACGGGAAGACTAGTACACCCTAAAGTAAAGGTGTACACCAGGTCATAGTCCAAAAGTGACTCATCTGGAGTAAACATAGAGGTGGTTTGTGATCTATTATTGTTCAAGAGTAACAAAAGTAGCATCCTGTTGAGCAGGTCCGGGGTTTGCGGCGTTCAGCCCTGTGGTCTGTTAGCAGAGCCCCTTTAGTCCGTGGTTCCAAGCGTTGGTAAGTATCGCATTGGCGTCGTCGGCAGGACAGTCCTGCCGACGACGCCAATGTGATACTTACCAACGCTTGGAACCACGGACTAAAGGGGCTCTGCTAACAGACCACAGGGCTGAACGCCGCAAACCCCGGACCTGCTCAACAGGATGCTACTTTTGTTACTCTTGAACAATAATAGATCACAAACCACCTCTATGTTTACTCCAGATGAGTCACTTTTGGACTATGACCTGGTGCACACCTTTACTTTAGGGTGTACTAGTCTTCCCGTGGGATGCCTTTACCCCTAACGAGCACAACTCTGCCTCTCGCTAGTTGCTTGGTCTAATATTCAGTCCTGGTTTGCACAGGTTTGGCGTTGCTAGCTTCAATGGCAATGGTAATTAGCTCTTCTTTCGTGATAGTCTTTTTAATGGGCTTGTATTTTCTCTTATTAAATTTCTCTTGTCGTCACCCAACCAGAAACCAAACCAACTCAATATTTCACACACAAACTGCTCTTGCCTTTATCCCGCTCTCTCAAGCCCACACTCGTCTGCAGACAGTCCTAGCGTAGTCGATCTTTGCTGGTACAATCTCGGTTGCTGCCCAACGCTGCTCTATCTTGACCCCGACTCGACACTGCTGTAGAATGGCCCTGGTCTCGACACGTTCTGCCCATGGGGGGGGGGGGAACAACCCAAACTCAAAACTAGAACTTCTCAAGCTGTTTTTATATCTTCCTTCGGTATACTCATTATAACTAGCCAATCATACCCCTCACAGGACCTCTCCTAGACTGTCAGATCGGTTATCAACCGTAACTTTGTACGCTGATCCTACGACCTGTCGAACCTCTCAAATATCGTCCAATGATCACATGTTTCCAAATTATTTGGGAAACATTTTCTTTCCCCTTACGTACGTAGCATGACCTCGGCATCGTTTCCCATGCGTATTCATACAACTCCGAACTGAAATCTCCTTATATGGATTAACCCGCTTCATTCTGTCACCATAAACCTTTTCTTTCCGATATTTATTTGCCGCACATACGTCCAAGATCCACATCCATCAAACCAAGATCTGTATCATATCCGCTAAACGGTTCATATCCATCTACTTTCCGAATCTATTTCCTTCTTACCCAGCGACCATGTACGTGAGACGAATCTCGACCGAATCTTTGTCTAGAACCTACGTACGTATCAACACTGACGACCGGGTTTCAGCATGTTCTTCGTTTCGTTCTTCAACCCCGACCTACTGGCTCTAATGATTTCCAACCTGTTTGTGCACCACTCTCAATTCGAAACCGACTAACTAACTTCTTACCACAAATGTGTGCGGTATGCTGTACAGTACGTCGGGTTATTTTTCCGTAGATCTTGAGCTGAAGTCCATCCGAATACTGACCGTTCGATGTTGTGTCGGTTGGCATGCTGGGTGTTCGTGAGCCCTGTGCCTTGTGCCCGACGCTCCTTTGGTGGTACCAGGTGTAGACGATGGTTGTGATTTTCATGTTCACAATCTCGCCGCGTCCAGATCCCTTATCATACCACACTCAGTGCCACCCGTTCGTATTGATTTTCCGAATTTCCGACTTTCGGGAAATCTGAAAACTAGTCGCAGGGCCGAATAGATGCGAATATGAAAAGAAAGCCGCCACCACCACCAGCGTGCACCGAATGGGGACACCCCTAGGAAGCGGTGGTGTGCCAGGGCCTCCGTGCTGCGGCAAATCCATGGTCGACTCGTGGTGAGAGGAGGAGGTTGTGGCCTAAAATGGGCCGAAACGCGATCGATCCCCAACCTAAAAAGGGCAAATAAGAAGTAGCAACGTGCCGGGTGTTCGTTCGTGGACGTTCTAAAAAAAATGTCGATCTGATCGGAAAAATAAGGTGCGTTTGTGCATATTTAGTCTATCAAAATGTACCTTATTTTTTCCGTCAGACTGGTGGCAAGAAAACAGTTATTATTATTAACACCAGGTTGTGTTATGGTAATTGTTGTTCACTTTTCGCTTTTTCATAGACACTTCCTCGCCCTGCCCCCGTTGCGGGCGGGATGGCGATGACTTTCGTTGACGATTTCTTCCAATCGCTTACGGTTTTGTCCTTCCTTTCTCTCCCTTTTTTTACGTACCTTGTCGGCTTCGTTGCCTCGCCGTTCAGAGGTATGGGAGTGGGTTTTGAGGAGCCACACCTTCGACTCATGTTCTAGCTTGTTGTGGAATCGGGGTTTCCACGAATTTCCCATAATTCGCATATACGGCTCATCAGGTTGGACTACAGTAGTGTTATGGTACTGTTTTCAATGAGGCTGAAAGTCCGGTAATTACCGGAGTTCAGGCACTGGGATCGTACGTATTTGTAGTACTTGGGAGGTGTATCTTAGAGTTTTCCCAGTCTCCGCGTGCACGAAAGGACTAAAGCTGCTATTTTTCTTCTATCTCTGAAGTAAACAACACACAACGTGGTTACCAACGAGTACCGGCTACATAGGCAATACAAAGTGTCCCGACCTCTGATCTTAACAAGGTACCATGTTAAGATCAAGCAATGCGGGACACTTCGTATGCCTGGACAAGACCATGTTAAGATCAAGCAATGCGGGACACTTCGTATGCCTGGATAAGTCTGCCTATTAACTCGTTGGTACTCACGTGTGTGTGTTGCTTGCTTAGAGATAGGAGAAGAGCAGTTTATTCCTTTCGTGCACGGGGAGACTGAGACCAAGCTCGTGCGTCTCTGGAAAACCCCTGGTTTTCCACCTAACATACGCCTTCCAAGTACTACAAATACGTTCCCAGTGCCTGAACCCAGGTAATTACCGGGCTTTCAACCTAATAATAAGTAGTATCATAACACGAGCCCACTCTGATGAGCCGTATATGCAGAATTATGGGAAATTCATGGCAACCCCGATTCCACGAACTAGACCATGATGAGTCGAAGACGCAGCTCCTCAACAACCACTCCCTCCCACACCTCTGAACGACAAGGCAACGAAGCCGGCGAGCCGACGACGCCTGAGACCAAGCTCGTGCGTCTCTGGAAAACCCCTGGTTTTCCACCTAACATACGCCTTCCAAGTACTACAAATACGTTCCCAGTGCCTGAACCCAGGTAATTACCGGGCTTTCAACCTAATAATAAGTAGTATCATAACACGAGCCCACTCTGATGAGCCGTATATGCAGAATTATGGGAAATTCATGGCAACCCCGATTCCACGAACTAGACCATGATGAGTCGAAGACGCAGCTCCTCAACAACCACTCCCTCCCACACCTCTGAACGACAAGGCAACGAAGCCGGCGAGCCGACGACGCCACTTGGTAAGATCAAGCAATGCGGGATACTTTGTTTGCCTGGACAAGTCTGCCTATCAAGTCGGTACTCGCTGGTGCTCACGTGTGTTATTTGCTTAGAGATAGAAGAAGAGCAGCTTTATTCCTTTCGTGCGCGGGGAGACTGAGACCAAGCTCGTGCGTCTCTGGAAAACCCCTGGTTTTCCACCTAAGATACGCCTTCCAAATACTATAAATACGTTCCCAGTGCCTGAACCCAGGTGATTACCGGGCTTTCAACCTCGTACAAAGCAGTATCATAACAACCAGAAACCACTCTGCCCCTAAATATAAAGACAAGTTGTATACTAATATTTAATTAAAATGGTCCTCATATTTAGGTACAGAGTGGTGATATACCGGTATGATATGTATGTTCGTACGTACTAGGTATAATGCACTCATTGTGCAAGTACTACTACTTACTGATACAAAAGTGCGTGTGTTGTGTGTTCTCGGCTATTTCTTTTTTTGGCCTTTGGCATCCAGCGCATACAGTGTCCGTGTGGTCGTTTGGGGACAGCTGGGAATAGGTGGGTTGGCTCTTTTGCTTTGTTGCTCCAGGCTTCGTATTAATGCAGGAGACATAAATCGTACAGAGAACATACACCGCATGCCAAGCGTACTGGGAATCACAGTAAAACAGGCCGCATTATATACACAAAACAGACAAATTGCACTCTCTGTACGCCAAACGTACTGGGAATCACAGGAAAAACAGGCCGCATTATATACACAAAACAGACAAATTGCACACTTTGTTGCAGGAACGAAAATGAAGAGGAAAGCGGTACGTACTGATGTGCGTGAGACTGGTGGATGTCTGTGTGTACCTCTGGTAGACAACATTAGCGAAATAAAAACGTACCTGTAGTGTGCATTCTCCGTACATTTCCACCGATTGACATCCACCATCGCACACCAAGCAAGACACCGTACACCAGACGAGTAGCTCTGCTGCCACAAGCCACGTATGCATGAGACAGAAAATAATGCATCGCATACCGAACGTGCTGGGAACACAAAAGCAAACCAGTAGACACATTGCACACAGACAGGAAGAACGAAGAAAGCCAAAAAGAAAACGTTGCTGTGTACTGAAATATGGATCCCATACTAATTCCGAGTAGTTTTTTTTTCTTCTGGCGACAATCCGATTTACCTGGCCTTATTTTCAACACGGATAGTCTCAATGCGGGAACCCCACTTCTGTACCCCTAGGTTGTATTGTATAATACCTGGTATGTTTTTGTGGCGGAGCTCCCCTATATACTGTACTGTCAACTGACGCGAAAAAAAAAAACAATAGTGTATGTTCGTACCGTTTTTTTCTAATGGTCAATCCGACACATTTGGACTTCCCACTTTGGCCGTTTCAGGGGACCTCGCAGCAACCTGGGGAAAACCAAACTGTGGCGGATTTCTCAATACACCTACAGTACGTCAACTGGCGGGAAAAGATCTGGTACACTATTGTTTTGTGGCTTTTATTTGGAGAATTGCGGACATACTCAAATTTGGACGTCCGGTTGTAGAAGAACCCCAGTGAACAGGGATCCCGTACGCTGAGTACTAATGTACTATGAATAGTGGTATAGGATCTCCGGCGCCCGTACTTTAATGAATTGCACCCTGAGGCGACTACAAGTACAGGCCCACGAATAAGAAACCACCTGTCAGTCTGATCAGAAATATACGATAATTTTAAGTTTTGTACCTATTGTAGCCATCGAAATAAGGTATACCTAACATTTTCGATCAGACTGGTAATAAGCATGGCCCTTTTCGGGTCATCCTCCGACCCGCGGGTCGGGTCAGGATTTTTTTAGATTTTGATATCTCACGGGTCGGGTCGGGTTCGGCTCGGGTCGGCTTGGGTCGGGTCGGCTCGGGTCGAGTCGGGTCAGGAGGTTTTCACACTCTCACGGATCGGGTCGGGTCACCCTTTACCCGACCCGACTCGCGAGGTTTGACCTGATCCGGACCGTAAACAGCCCTGCTAACAGGAACATCAAGCTCAGGTTTTGGGAGGGCGGTAAGAAATTCAGATTGAGACTGTTGTAAAGCCCGAGTATCGTGGTAAGGGATGGAATGCGGGCACTATCTGAACCGGCTAGGAAGGCAGCTTCTCTTATTCAGGAGACTTCTTTCTGTGTTGTCGTACTACTCCTCTTCATGATGAGAGAGGAGGGAGCTGTTGAAGGTGATTCGATAGGGGCTTGCTTCAAGGCGTCAAGCCCGCACATTCTGCTCTCCTTATTTTTGTCCGCTATCGAGTAAAAGACACTTGTCCCGGGAACTTTCCTCGCGCGCTTTTGTCTATTCTTCTCCTATCGGCTACCCTAACCATTGTACTGCAAAGGAAACTTCAGAGCCCCAGGAATACTCTTCGGGTGTTACAGGGCTTTGATCCTACGGCTATTCCATGACCATTATATAATCCAATACTAATTCATGTCACATTAGCCCACCCTGAATAGTCGTATATGCAGACCACATGACGGTCAATGGATGATACCGGAATCATCCCGAAAATACCGGAAAAGGAGGTCGAAGATGCGGCTATTGAAAACAACGAAATGAGCCTACAGATTTCTCCACACCTCGTAGTGAGGCCTAGGCGACACAGGAGCCTCCCTTCGGCCGAGTCTGCATTCTTGACTCACGGCTTTCCACTACGATTCAGCCTCTTAGAGGTCCACGATCGTTGTTGGCCTTCCAGCCGTTTTGATAACTTAGCAGCGTATGCCTTTGGTCTTCTCTTCCCTCTTTCCAGACATTAGCTTTTGCTTTGTTTTTTTCCGGTGATCATCATCGTGATAACACTTTCAACCTCGATTTCAGTGTTCGATTTGCCCTCCTCTCTTCAGCGCCAGGCTCCGTCTTCTGGCGGTGCAGTCGCACAGATCCATAGTTGGTGTTTCGTGAAGACGTAGAGTGCGCAAGACGGTGGGCGCGGTGGTTGAGCGCGGCTGTCGTCGCGGCGTCATAATCAGTGGTAGCCGTCGCGGCTTTTGCCTGTTGAGGTCGGACGCATATTTTCCGAACGCATCGGAGCAATCGTGCCGGTGCGACGTCTCCCGTAGATGTAGTCGTGTTTCCGGTCTCAGGCGCTTCTCAGGTGGACATCATCGATACTCCCCGCATTTCTCTTTGCGATGCATAAGTCCCTCTCATTGTTGTCCCCTTTTCGTTTTTTATTGTCGCATCCGCTTTTGGCATGTTTCCCTGCATACCAGCTTCGGTTGTTGACGTTTTCGGATTTGCGTCCTCCGGTACCACATCGTCGACCGTTGGCTTTTCGTTGTCACGTAGCCCCCAAGAGTCCCACGCTGTTGTCACCTGTTATGGTCATGCCGACGACGCCAAGCGTAGTAGAGCCCGAGTATCGTGGTAAGGGGATGGAATGCGGGCACTATCTGAACTGGCTAGGAAGGCAGCTTCACTTGTTCAGGAGACTTCTTGTGTGTTGTCGTATTACTTCTCTTCACGATGAGAGAGAAGGGAGCTGTTGAAAGCGATTCGATAGGGGCTTGATTCAAGGCACCAAGCCCACTCTGCTCTCCTTCTATTTATCCGCTAGACGGGTAGAGACGCTTGTCCGAGGAACTTTCCTCGGCCGCTTGTCTACTCTTCTCCAATCGGCGATCCTAACCATTGTACTGCAAAGGAAACTTCAGAGCCCCGGGAATACTCTTTGGGTGTTGCAGGGCTTTGATACTACGGCTATCCCATGAACATTCTGGAGTCCAAAACTATTCCATATCACAAGAAATTGTGCTCTGCGGCGAGCGGTAGACACTACACCCCACCTGATATACTTTTCATTTATAGTTTGTTCTTTTCCCATGTACTATTAATATCTTCCTCTTTTCTCTCTCCCTCCTAGTAATAGCCGTAGCTCAGATCAGGGGTCACATGGCAGGCTCTCCCTTCCCCCCTCCCCCCTACTGTTCGTGTCTTGCATTTTTTTCGCGAGAAGACTTGCAGTAGACGTCAGCCCTTTCTCCCTTCGTCTACTCGAGTCGAATTGCGCCTATACCCAAGCTACACGTTCACAGGAGACGATTTTTTTTTGCAACTAAGTAAATTCACAAATCTCACCACGGTGGGATGTGAACTCACGATATGAACTCTAGCAGCGTTCGAGGGTGACCACTAAACTGCCCGGGGCAACCGGCCGTAGACTATATATGCTCAGGGTTGCTCAAGGTTGCGCAAGGTTAGTGTCACAAGAAGCTCGAGAAGCTCTCTCAGATTAGACGTTTTCTATTGGCGGCCCCATTTTGCACCATCTGTATGATAGAGTGCTGGTGTGCGGCTGTGGCTGTGGCTGTGGCGGTTGCTGTACGCTTAGTCTCCGACGAGGGTTTGTTGTCAAGCTGCGTTCATTCCACCGAACAGTCCCGCGGGCGCAACTATTTGTACACTCCAGCTTCGCTAGCATACGTTTTTTGCTGTTGCCGTTCTAGTGGAAACCCCGATTTCAGTGGATACGCGTTGTGTGGGATCAGGGTGCCTTGGTGCACCCTGCCGGCGGCTAATTGTAAACCCAGGGTCAAATTGTGAACCCAGGGTCAAATTGGAGGGCTCAGGTCCGGGCGGGACCAGATCCGCGTGAGACGAGGGTGCCGAGTGGGAGCCGGGTCGGTAAAAACGTCGACCTGTTGAGTTAGTTGTCTGACAGGCTCGTCGTGTCTAAAACCAGTTCCCATACCGGACAAAATACCGATTCGTACGCGAAGATCTAGATATTTCAGCGCAAATAGACGAATTTCTGATCTGTAAGAGCTTCTCCAAGGTAGCTCATCATGTTGCCGTGTGGGAACCGTATCATCTGCACGATTTTAGTACTGCTGTAGCACCTATTCCCCGAGTTGCGTTTATTTTTACAAAGCAGATCCTGCACTACAGTAAGTACATCTCATATTAAGGGCAGGTTAAGATCTAGATGACGTCGATGGTGATCTGGCCGAGTTGTGAGATAAATACACGGTCGCAAACGCGATGTATACAAAGAAGAAGCAATAAAAATTTCATGGTGGTCCGAAGTTCAAAATTGTTGTTGTTGTTGTCGACGTTGCTGTTGTTATCGTTGTCATCTTAACCCTGTTGGTACTGCAAATATTATTCCACACTAATTCCAAGTAGCTTGTGCCGAAAACGTGGGTACAGCTCCAAAAGGGGGAAAAACACAAAACGTATAATTGAATCATACGACTGAATCGTGCGAACTGAACCGGATGGTGAGTTGGCTGCGACCCCCCCCAAAGAACTGTCTCTAACCAACAGACCTCCTTGGCATCGGGCGCCGGACAGATAGTTGTTAGCTACCCCCGACCCTAAAGGGTTGAAGAACATTTTTGTTTTGTACCCGTACACAGGGGGATTAACTTATGTTGAAAAACAAAAACTAGCCACAAACTATTTGCTGAATGAAGCCTTTTCTTCACCTCCCCGACTATTTTCACATCGCTGCACGGACAACCGGTGTTTGCTGCCCTCGGGTAGCAGAGGCCCTAACCTCAACGTTACGATTTCGACTGCTCGCTCGCGGGCAGCAGTGGCATGTCCACCGTTGCGATATGTCAGTGTGCTTCGGGGTGTACCGGAAAAAATGCGTTGTTGCGTCTAAATCGCAAAAAAGAAGAGGTGCAACCTTTCTTGCGATTCCGATGTCGTTTTTAAAGCGTACAATAGAGTCATACGTACGACCGAACCGTACGATTGCGCCGGATGAGTCGGCCGTGATTTCCTGCCAGCACTAATACCACGTACCCCCCACTCTTCCACGCCTCGGACAGATCATCAATTTCTACTCCCCATCATAATCTAGATCCTTCCGAGGCCAGATATATTCCTGATCTGTTCGGGCTAGCTCATCGTGACGGGTGGGAGCCGTATAAACCTGCATGATCTACTGCAGCACGTGTCTTCACGAAGCGGATCTGTACTGTAAACAGAGCATGCGCAACATATCGAAACAATTGGATATAGTCTAGCTGATCTACTGTACCATTCTGGATCGAAATATAAGGAACCTTTTAAACTAAATATTGATACACAAACGTTCTTCATATTTCGGTCCAGAATGGTAGGTAGATATATCATGATCTACGTGTGCCCTCTTTTGGCACCAGCGCTCGCGGACAGGTGCTTGCCTGCGCCCGGATGTCCCTGGTCCTGAAACAAAAAGGGCTTATCCTTTGTAGTTTCCTACCCGTGTGGCGGAGCATTAATTAAAAACAACCCTCCGAAAGTGCATCTGCTGAGCTCTTACTTCCACCTCCCTCATCTCCTTTGACATCGTCGCGCGCGCGGGGACAGATGTTTGCCTCCCCCGGACGGCCCCGGCCCCACCCTCTACGTCTACGATCTGGACTGCTCGCTCGCCGATAGCAGCGACATGTCCACCGTGGCGGAGGGGATGGACAAGGAGCATGTGGCGTCGACCTGGAGGGGCGCGGCGAAAGACGCGGGGGTCTTGGCGGAGACGTACGAATCGGCGTGCGCTTTCGTTTACGTCAACTCGAGGGCGAACATGGACCCGTGCGTAACAAGGGCTCCGCTCTGGAATGGCGGCGTGAACAATCTTGTGGTCGACTACACGGATCATGCGAGGTGCGAGAGAGGAGCGGAGAAGGTTGGGTTGAGTTGGGTTGAGTTGGGCTGATTGGGTTGGGTTGGGTTGCGATAGCCTGGGCTGGGTTGGTTTGGATTGAGTTGGTTTGGTCTTATTTAGTTTGGCTACGGACTCGTGCGTGGTGAATACTCGGCTTTGAAACGCTGGCGCGAACAATCTTGCGGTCGACTACAGAGATCCGAGGTAAGGGAAGAGGGGAGACATTTGTGTTGAGTTGGGTTGAGTTGGGTTGGATTGGGTCGGGTCGGGTTGGGTTGGATTGTTTTTTTGTGGATACAGGCTCGTGCGTGGCGAGGCCACCGCTTTGGAATGGTGGCGCATACGCGATTGGGAGCGCGATGGAGGCCGTCGAAAACGGTGGATGGAGCAGAACAACTCGCGCGGATGCTGCCATCCGCGTATTCCAGACAAACAATCAGCCGACCTGATTGCCACCGCCTGGGTCCAGCGAACAGCCTACATCGAGCGAATTATGTATCCGGAGTTGCCGCTGCCCCGCATGCCAAAAGGTGGACAATAGCGCGACGTGGAAGTTGGAAAACATGGTTGATCTGCCGAGGGACAGCAGAACAACCGTCGTTCTTCGAAGATGGGTGCCCAACGAGTCAATTGACGATGCTGCTCCACTAGCACGCCCAGGCGGTCCTGTCCACGCGGGCTGGAGAGTTTGGGCTGTCGTCGGCTGAAGCACAGAGATTGTCAGCACCCGTCGGGAGCATGGTGGCGGTGGTACTAGAGGTTCTTACCGATATCCCGGACGGCATTAGGGAGAAAGTCCGGAGGGGGCTCCCCGAATCGGATCTCGTCCGACGCATTTGGAGTAGCGTCAGGGATCTCCGCGACGTTGTACGTACGTGGTGTCGGACGACGCCAAGGGTAACACGTGCCGGAAATTTGGCGGGATGAAGCCTTCCCAGCAGGTTTTGCAAGGAGTCTCAGGGCCGTCGGTCGTGGAAGTGCTGGCAGCACACGACACCGAAACGACAAGCTCCAGCAAAGCCCAGTACAGATTAGGCAAATCGATGAGCCGGGTACGCTATGACTGGTACGTCGCTTCTCTGGAACAGCTCCCCGAGATGACACCCCCGAGGGGCACGGGCTACACACACGTGGAGAAGGAGACGATAAGTTTCGCCGAAGCCCGGCATATAAACCAATCCGGACCAGGTGCCACCGCCTGTATTTAGGGTGAGACCAGTGGACTCGACCAGTGCCCTCCCAGCGTCAGGGTTCGTGTTCTCGGGGTGGTACTCTCTGGGCAAGAGGAGTCCTGGCGATGAAGTGCTCCTGGTGCGGTACGACGGACGCAAACACACGGCATGCACAGTTGTGCCATCGTTTCGGCGTCGTGTGCCGGCAGCATTTCCACGATCAACGCCCCTGAGACGCCTTGCGAATCCTGCTGGGAAGGCTCTGTCTCGGCAAATTTCTGCACGATGTTGCCTTTGGCTTCCTCCAAAATCCCCGTGCACGTCGTGGAGGGTCCCTGACGCTCCTACAGATGCGGTGGACGTAGGTCTAATTCAGGGAGCCCCTTCCAGACTTTCTCCCTTATGCCGCCCGGGATATCAGTGAGAACCTCTTGTACCGTCGCCACCATGCTCCCGACGGATGCTGGCATCCTCTGTGCTTCAGCCGACGACAGCCCAAACTCTCCAGCCCACGTGAACAGGCTTCCCTGGGCGTGTTCCTGAGGCAGCATCGTCTATTGACTCGTCGGGCACACGCCCTCGAAGAACGACGATTCTTCTGCTGTCCCCCGGGAAATCAAGCATGTTTTCCAGCATCCACATCGCGCTGCTGTCCGCCTTTTGGCAAGTAGGCAGGAACAACTCCGGGTCCATCACTCGCTCGATTGTAAAAAGGCTGTTCGCTTGACCATGAAGGCGGTGGCCGTCAGGTTGGCTGACTGCTTGTCTTGTATGCGCGGCAGCATCCACGCGCGTTGTTCCGCTCCATCCTCCCTTTTTTTTTTACGGTTTCCATCGCGCTCTCCACCGCGTATAAATGCGTTGGTACCGATGGGCATGCCAACCGCCTCCTTCACTCACTCCGCCCATTTCCGCGATGCAGACGCCAAGACCTTCACTAAGGATAGTTTCTTCCCCGCGTGCCAGTAGGTATCTACGTGCCCTTGTCGGAGGCAAGGCGACCGTTTTTCTTCGGCTCACCATGGCGAACGTTTCGGCACTTTTTGAGTGTACAAGTTTTGAAATATATTGCTTGAATACATGGATATGGGTGGGGAATAGTATTCCATTAGTGACTTGAGATGGTGTGAATGACTTCACGGATGTTTTTAAGGAGACGATGTATTGTCGGAAGGTTAAAAAAAAATGTAGTCTAGCATCGCGCTGCGATTAGTTTGGATCGGCGGAATGAATCATTATATCATTTTTTTCACGTACGAGTGAGTACCTTGTTTTACCTTTTTGTTGACGTCCGTCACAGAACGGACCGACCCGCGATCGCGAACAGCATGGCGATGGAAGCGGCGAGCAACACGCACACCTGCTACTACAGGAGCGGCTTCGACATGTCCGTGCCGCTGTACCCCCGAGCGGCATACCTGGAGCTCGAGCCGATACCCCCTGAAGAAAGAAAGTTCTTCCTCACCATGAAGGTATGCAGGTGCCCAGATATCACACATGTATGATTCTTACTCTACTGTAACCCTTCAAATTTGTACCCAGCGATTTTTTTTTCGGGGGGGGTTCTTGGAAAATGTGCGGGATCAATTCTGCAGTGAGCGGTGGAAGCAAAGAAACACACACACACACCAAACAAATACCTGGTATGTACGTAACAAATACTGCTGGCAGTATGTAATTCCTAGGGGTGATACGCACGACGAGGCCGACCGTCGCCACTGCCATATAGTGGTTTCAAAGCTTCCACCACCGGCAGCCATGCATCTAACCCCGTGGACGTGCTTCGCCGCATGTTATGGTGGCGACTATAAACAAACAAAACGCGGTTGGCATTGGAAATCCCACGGTACGATCGTTGTACACACTCGAAGCCTCTCGCACATTTTTTCATCGTTTGGGTTGCGCCACGTATTAATGTTTTTGCGCAAAGACCTCTCGAGCAACGCAAAGCTCTGTCGAATGTGTCTGATGATGGCTTATTCCGAAATCAACATCCCAATATACCTCATCTAAACTTGTTTCCCTAAAAGGTAAAGGATGTATTGTCTTTAAAATTCGAACGTCCAGCGTTGTTTTTTATTGATTACTTGTTTTTGTACAACATAGCGAAATAAATGAAAGAGGCTCGGGTTTATAAATATACCTATTTCTTCTGAGGTTCATCTATTGAGGAGCTCTCTCAAGTCCTCCCAAAAAACAGATTCGGAGAAAAATACGGACGCTTAATATACCTCGGGGCCGATCGGCAGCATTGTTTTAAACAATATCGCAAGACCGGACGAGAATGAGATGAACGCTATTATTGGGGTAGACTAACTCAGTTGAGGAACCCCCTCAGACAGAAATGTTTTCGGCTGAGAAAACGCCTCTATACCTCTATCGTAGCACGCACCGGCCACGGCGGCAGTGTCTGCCGCGTTTGCCGTGCTTGTTAGGCGTGTTTGTGTTGACCGGAAGTTCGCGGGCAGTCATCTCAAGCGCGTTTAGCTCGCCTGCACAGAAGTCGGTGCAATCATTTTCTCAGGGCCCGTTTTCTCTCGACAGCGGAAAGAAGGGTGCTGCAGAGGTAAGTCCGAAACATTCTTTTTTCGGAAGGGCTCTCGACCGGATCTTCGCTGTAAAAAACGCCCTGTTCGGTGTTTGTCACAACCTTCACGCTCTGGAAAAAATCGAGCGCTAAGAAACGATGGCGCGCCCCTGCGGACTCAACTCTCTTCACGTCACCAACACCGCGGTAGTCAGCAGGAATACCCAGCTTCGTACCTGGGAACTTATAAGCTGGTCGGATCAGCGACCTTACGGGCAGCTGCAACTACTGTAACTCACAACCTTATTATGTATTTGTTTCGCGTTTCGCAATCGGATCACGTTTTTCGTTTTCGTTTTCGTTTTCGTTTTCGTTTTCGTTTTTTTTTGCAGGGTAGTGTCTACCTGAGCGGGACCGGGTCCGAGGAGAGAATGAGCGTCGTCCCCCTGCAAGACGAAGCGAATGGCATCATCTCGTCGATGCACTGCTTCGAACTGCACCACGAGCACCTGCTGCAGGACAACGTCGCGTACTGCGAAGCGCTGAAGGCCCGCTACGACGACCACGAATACGGAGACCTCATGAACACCACCTTCTCCCTAGTGCCGTCGGGGCGCTCGCCGGGAACGTACAGACTTGGAGAGGTGAACCAAAACAAAATGTAACGCGGAGGAGGGGGACTATGCCAGCATCTCGGAATCATGTGGGGGGAAATGCGCACAACGCTTCGAGGAGTATCGTAACGAGGAGATATAATTTGCGATGCGATGAGACGCGCGTGCAGCATGCTTGCTGACGCTCGTATAAATCATGCTGCTGTATGCTGCTTACATAGACAGTCGAAAACAAATGTAGCGTTTTCTTTTGTCGATAGTTATCGGACGCAAAAGGGTTAAGAACGCTAAATGAGCGAAACAAAGGTGTTGACATGTCCTACAGGTCTACTGTTGATCCTAACCTGACGTTATGAAATGCCGTGAAGGATGTGTTGCATAGTACAACAGATGCAACCCAGGAAGCAAGTCTTAGATCATGCCGACTGTAGGGCTCCCACCCGGCAACATGAGCTAGACCCTACAGATCAGGGGTCTATCTATCTATCTGCCCTGATATTACTAGTTCTAGATCATCAAGTGGGAATCCATTATCTGTCCCGCGGTGTGGATAGTTTTCCATCCATATCGGGGTCATTCCTAATGACGGCTAGAATTTCAGGGATATTCACAGATCGGGTCGGGCCAGGTCTCCCGACCCGACCCGACCCGACCCAACCCGACCCGTGATATTTTGAAAACTTCCTGACACGACACATCTGAAAAAATCACGATTCGTGACAAAAATCGCGATTTATTCGTGTTATCTGCAAATTGGCGCTAAGTCACGTTTAAAAACAAACGTTACCTGTGGTAGTTGGTTCGTCCTGAATCATGTCATAAATTTTTCTGTTTTTTTTCAAAACTCAACTTTTCGACGTCACGATTTTTGGACAAACATCATGGTTCGCGAAGTAAATCGCGTTTTTTGTTTGTCGTTTAGTTTTGTTCCTTTATGACTGAGCCTTCAACAGCGTCGAATTAGCAGAACGTCTTCCTCATTCGCCCCGCCCATGCTGCCGAACGCCTCGCAGGTTATGAGCGCTGGGGCTATTCCGGTGTTCGTCGGCAGAGATTTGGTTCGACCCTTCGATGAGGAGTTCGACTGGGATAAGTTTTCGTTCGTGTTCACGCCTGATGAGGTCGGGCCTGGATTGATTGAGACCCTGAGAGCGGTATCACCCGAACAGCTGAAGGAAATGCAGGTGGGAGCTCGAGGCATAAAAACTTCTTTTTTTTCTTTTACTTCTTTCTGACAAATGGTTATGAGTGACGAACGTTGAAGCTTAATCGTGTGCTACACATATTGCCGGATGACAAACGTAGTATTCACAGTAGTATTAATAATACCATGACATTTCTGGATATTTTTCTGTGAGTGATCATGCTACACACTGCTGTCGGATGCCCAGACACAATTAAAGCACAAAGTACGTCACGTATGGTAACGCAGTAGTGCTTCCCTCATAGCGGACGGACGGGTGCGAATACTCTTCGTGTCTGTTGTCGTCGCCCTGGGATGTGGAAATACGCTAATTATGCACACCTCGGATGATCAGATCATGATCTAGATCATCTATTACCGGGGACCATATTAAATAGGACCTACGGTACACACAAAAACCTATATATTTTGCCATTTTTACCAACAATATTTGGTCCTATTTACTAGCTCCTCACCTGCGACTGTGAGAGGTGCAGCATCTGCGTCGTACGAACCTAATCCAGGAAACATGTGCTGCTGCTGTAGATCAGGAGTATTGTGTTGGTCTCACCCGGCAACATGAGCTAGATCATACAAGATCGGGAACAGATCTGCCTTGATGAGGCTGTTTCCTATGCGGTTCAATTTTTGAGCTTCAGATGTCGACCCGATCGCATTTTCAGATGTTGAAGTTGGCAAATCGAAACAGTCTTCCTGTGCGAAAAAACAGATTTATTGTGCGTGCAGAGATTCGAGCAAGCGCCGAAACCAACTTTTGTTGTGGTCTGGCATCACGAAGAGACGCGCTGAGGCGATGCACTGCGCGTAGGATCCAAGCATCCGAGCCCACGCTGACTGCCTCTGGTCTGGCGGCGAAGAGACGTGCCGAATGCGCTACAGTCAACCTGTCTTGGTATTTTAGATTGTGACACAATGCGACTAACTGCTGCTGCTGTAGTCTACGAGTACGTATCCCGGATAGGCGCACGATGAGTGCGCTTCTCTCGGTATCTAGGTCCGAGCCCGCGCCAGCCGACTGTAGTATGGCCACGGAGAGACGCGCCGCCCGCCGACTGCGCGTCGGGCGCGACGCAACGTCCCTGTCCAGCTGTGTCACTATCTAACTCATCGATCGTTCTGCCGCTTCTTGCTGTCGTAGATAGCATCTTGAATTTATTTAGAGACCATGCCATTTTGTGATTTGAAAGTCTAATGGCCCCGGTCGTCGGATTTTGGGCCAAAATCTGACGACTTGGGTCACATCGGATTCTCGAACAGAAACGATTCCGGTCAGATTTTGCGCAGTCGGATTGCGTGAGCAGATGCTTTCATTTTTGGGATCGAAACATACAAACCTGAAGCTCGAAATCGAACCGCATAGGAAACAGCCCGAAGTTTCTGGATGATGAAATAGGAATGATCTGTAGACGTCTATCTGCCCAAGGTGTAAAGTATTTTGTCTTGAGTTGCTGTACTTTAACGGGGGAGCATAGCAATCAGGACCACATATGCTTTCTGTAGTAAAAATACTGGAATAGATAGGTTTTCGTGGTCCTGATCACTGTTAATATGGTCCCCCGTCATAGTGTTGATTTATTACGAGCAAATGTTATATAGTTTCCTAAGTCTACTTGTATGCCTTTTGTCATCTGGACACACGTCGAGGTCATCGCAATCTGCGCGATACGGCCGTGATATTATGTTTTGGTTTTTGCTTCGAAATAGCGGCAACAGCAGCATCTTCAAACAAGTAATATCAGGCAAGTATCTACGTCGCGAGAGAATTTCCATACCTCCGTCCGACCTTTTATTATATGGCAACACCTAGGGAACAGCAGGACAACCCTTGCCCTGTTCTACAATGTTATATAGTTTCCTAAATGCTGACGGCGCCACAGCAACGGGAACCTCTTTTCCAGATTTTGAGGCGTCCACCGTGTACAAAAACTGGAAAGCAACGAGGACCACAGCGATTGTATCACCCGACCGATCAAGAAAACCCACGGCGGTACTGAACGCCTATTCTGAGCGTGCCTTAGAATCTTACTGTGAAACCGTCCTTGAACATCGTTGGGCATAGTCTAGTATATGCCGGTGTGGTATAGTGTAGCGCTCGCCGCCGGCCACGATTTCTTGATAACTTTTTCATAGCGTCCACTGAAAAGTGATCATTACCTTATTATTTTCCCTGTGGTATGAGGTTGTTTTTCCTAGTCGTGGGCCTATACTGTACCAGAATGCGCTGTGTGTCGGGTATTCTCAATCACGTCACAATCAATTCATAATCACAATGAATCACAGTCACAATCAATGAACAATCATAATCATAGTCATAATCACACTCACGGTCATAGTCATAGGCATATCATAGTCATAGTCATAGCCACAGCCACAGGCATAGTCATCATAAATCATAAATCATGATTATAATCATAGTCACAGTTAAAATCGCAGCCAGAATCACAATCGTAATCATATTCATGAGCCTGATCACAATCATAATCATACCAATCGTAATGATAGTCATAGTCATAGTTGTAAGTAGAATCAGAATCAGAATCAAATCGAAATTGTGATCATAGATTTGATCATGCTCATGATCATCGTCATGATCACAATCATGATCGTAATCATGATCATGATCATCGTCATGATCGATCGCAGTCAGGATCAGAATCAAAATCGAAATCACAATCACAATCATAATCATACTCATACTAATACTAATACTCATACTGAAAGACATGATCATAGTAGTAATTAACGCATGATGGTAATCATAACAGTAACCAATATACCTGGTAGTAATAGTATGAGTACTAAGTAATAGTAGTACGAAGCAGTAATAGTAACCTACCTGCTCCTTCGGCCGTCCCCCTCGGAATCTGCCTTGTCTTATCATCAGCACGAGTCGCTCCACGCCTACTGGGAGATATTCAAAGGCACGACGAAGAGCTTCGAAGTCATCGCTCGCCACATCGTGGATGAGTTCGTCCGGCGAATCAAATCCCCTCGAGGGTAGCGCAGCCACCCGCCCCCAAGATCTTGAGCGGATGCCGCTGGCGCTTGTGGGTGTTTGCGGGAGATGCGTTCAAGGCGGGAGGAAGAAGTGCTGCCGGTTGCCCAGCCTCGCCTTTGTTTTTCCAGGGCTTCAGACTGGCCGGAGGCGCGTGTCGCGCACCCAGCAGGGGGCCCAGAGGGACCCCCGCAGGGGACCCCACAGGGGGCCCAGAAGAACCCCTTCGGACGCCACCTCGCCTTTGTTTTTCCAGGTCTTCAGACAAGCGGGAGGCGCGTGTTGCGCACCCGGCAGGGGGGCCCAGAGGGACCCCCCAGGGGGATCCGGCAAGGGGGGGCTGCCCCCGCCCCCCCGGAAGGGGCCCAGAAGAGCCCCTTGGGACGCCCCGGGAACTGTTGCTTGAACTGCTGCATGAGACGTAGTCACGGTGCGAGGAATAAATGAATTGTTGCCGGTGCCCAACTCCGTTTTTTTTTTTTTTTACCGTTCGTTGTATTCTTGAGACCCTCTCGCTGGCTGGCGTCAACTGTCTTCGCATGCAGCCAACTTCCCTACGTAGCCAACTGCTGTCCTACGTGGTACGTATACTTCCGCCGTACGTACACATGTCCGTACACAGAAGAATCAGCGGTATATGTAGTGCACGGCCAACCGCCCTGCACAGCTGCCAGCTGTCCAACGGCCAGCCGTCTCTCTGTCTGTACAACAGTGGGTACGTTCGGTCTATATAGCAGGTACGGCATCGCTTAAGTAGACACGGTTGCCTGCAGTGGTATTAATAGGTATACGACGAGTGTATGCTCGCGAGAGGGAGTGTGAAGGAGGCGAGTCACACTTGGTGGCAATGGATGTCGTCTCTCTGTTGCCGTTGCAAGAGAGACACCAAGCAGTAATACACGAGTGATACGCAGTAATCAGAATCCGCGATGGACCCAAAGAACATGCACTTCAGCATCCCCCTGTGTGCACACACCGTGTTCGGTTCTATGGTAGTTGCTACTGTATATTCCCCCGTGTATATAGAAGCAGTTCCGTTCGCTCGCGTCGCTCGGTCGGTCTCACCGTTCGTTCGCTCGCTCGGTCGCGACCGACCGACCGACCGACCGACCGACCGACCGTCGACCGTCCAGTCGGTCTATGTTTTTTTTGTGGCAGCCTACAGCAGTAGGGTCGCCTTCGTCGGTCGCGCGCCGGCGCGTGCGGTTGCCCGCTCGCTCGCACGGTCGACCGCACGGACGCTCGTGCCGTTACTCTTGCTATAGCAGTAGTAGTGCTCTTGTTTGATGGTGTGTTTTCCGTGCAGTTGTGGTAGCGTTGTGGTGGTTTTACGGAGGTCATAGTAAATGGGACCTATGGTACACACAAAATCTATACATTTACCTATTTTTACTACCAATATTTGGTCCTATTTACTATGGTCCCCCGTAGTAGTATTGTTATTGTAGAGGCGTTCTTGCAATAGTGTGTTCCGTAGGGTATCTACTCTGGGAGTACCCCGGCACATCCCCTGCGGGTATAGCTGGGTACATATCCGAGTATTACCAAAAAACGAAGTTTGGTACCTGGGTACATACCTGAGTATGACCGAAACAGTCAGGTTTGGTCCCCGGGTACATACCCGAGTATGACCCAAACAACCAAGTTTGGTACCCGGATACATACCCGAGTATGTGACCAAAACAACCAAGTAGCCAACTTTGGTACCCGGATACACACCCGAGTAGGACCGAAACAACCAGGTTTGGTACCCGGTTACATACCCGAGAATGACCAAAACAACCAGGTTTGGCACCCGGATACATACCCGAGAATGACCAAAACAACCAGGTATGGTTCCCGGATACCCCATAGTGTGTACCCTACTAAACACACCCTTTTGCGTTGGTGTTGTGATAGCATTGTTGTTGCGGTAACGGCAGTAACATTGCTGGTGACGTGTAATTATTGCTTAGTGGTAGCATTTTTGCAAAATTGTTTCGAACCAGGATGTATTACTACTGTACTTAAGGAAGGTTCCGATGTGGCAGCAGTTAAGTTACGGTAGTGTGCGATGAAAACTTGATGCAGTTTTTAGTGCAGAATACCAGGACCGCAACACCAGTAGCAAAGTTCTTGCTATGGTCGGCAGAGCCAGTATTGTGGGCAGTTGGCGCCAATTTCTTGTGGGTCATTGATGTACAGTACCCCCATTTTTGGCCGCGACCATTTTTTTTTTTTTAAATTAATTTTGGCCATCCAACAATGCATGAGCTTCATTCAACGTCGGTCGCTCGTAGCTATGCTGGTAAATCGAAACATTAACGCTTGAACTAATACTTTTGTGGGCTCAAGTTCGGTTCATGAAGACGGGTCGGTGTCGACCACACGTTGTTGCGAGTTTTGTTTATTGTTGGGTCCTCCGTTATTGCTATGGCAAGCAATACGGCCAGCGCTCCTACCCCCCCCTTGACGTTCCGTTGTTTTCGGGGCAGGCTGTCGATATATACGTATGTCCAGGTGACGCCTTATCCCCGGCATACTGTTTTCCGTTGTTTGTCTCGGCCGTCGTTGTTTTGTCCAACCATAACAAAAAGCAGCAAGCTGGGGAAGAGCACGCCAATACCGTCGTTGGCGCATTGCAATGTTTAATTTAATTTATCATTTTGGTGTTTTTTTTTGTCGCCCTGGCCTGCTTGCAACGTGCAACGCACATCGTCCCATCTTTACTAAGCTATTATTATAACTAGGATGTCGACCGATTATTCAAAGGGTTAAGGTTTTCTTTTTTTTTAATTTTTTTTTTTTTTTTTTTTTTTTTGTGCGCAATAGCAAACGCCTCGTGCGAGAGCGATGTAGAGCACCGCAAGCAACAAGGATCTGTGGTTGCGCTTTATGGCCTCTGCCAGATGATATCAGCAAGAGGGCTTCCAGCGAGGGACTCCACCAGTCTCGCTGGCCTCGCACTCAGTAAGTCTTGTTCTTAGAGCTTGTATTATCACGGAGTGATCCTCATCGGACCACGAGCCAGGTGGCTAGGGGACATCACACAGGATCCCCGGCCACTGCTCCACTCACACATGCGATTACACTGAAACCTCCACGGCTTGGTATCTTTTGGCTACAGCACCCCCAAAGCGAGTTCACTCGACACGAACGAGCTTGACAAAACCAAAAAACCAAGACGAAATCGCATGCGGCAAATCACAAATCAATGCTGAACTCTGAAGCAATTTTAATCTTGAGCGCACGGGTCATCCGTAATTTGCGCAATTCCTTCACGACGAATTCAGGCGCAGCAGAATAAATCGACCGCAAAGACTCCCACGTGCGCTCCTCTGCTTCGAAACCATCCCAATCGACCAAGACAATCACCTCGTTGGCATCATCTTCGGCCACATGCACCAAAGCATTCATGCGGCATTCACCCTGCGCAAAGGAATGTTGGAAAACATCCTTCAGATCAGCGGTGACGTTCAACGTCGCATCCGCATAAAATCGTAAACGAGCCACGTGAGCTTGATGCACCTTCCCAGAAACGATGTTCTGAACTGAGTACACATGATCATGATCAGCTGCTACCACACGCCACGGACCAGTCCATGTGGACAACAATTTCGGTGTGACACCCTGCCGACGAACACGAGCATACAACACGAAATCACCAACCGCAAATTTTGGCAACACCACCTGGCCCTGAGCCTGTTTACGTTTGTTGTCGCGAGACACGGCAACAGCTGCGCGAATATCGGCGCAAAATCTCTCCTGCTCTGCAACGACTTCACGGACGTTCGCACGCAACAAGTCAGCATTCATCACGTCAACATTCCACCTGCCATCAGACTCAGAAACGAGCGCCGAGAAATCGGTACGCGGAGCACGCCCAAACATCACGCTGTACGGAGTGCTTCGGTAACGTTCACGAAACGAAGTGTTCAAGGCCCACTGAGCGGCCGGCAAAACATCAACCCACTCCGAAACCTGACGACGCTGTTCTGACAGAATGGAACGCAGAGCACGTACCACCTCTTTTACCATGCGTTCACACGTACCGTTCGACCACGGCGTGTAAGCGACAGCAAAACGATGTTCGATGTGCAACGCGTCGCTCAACAAAGCAAGCACCCTGTTCTTGAAATGCGTGGCGGTATCACTCACCCACACACGCGGCACCCCCAAAGTCTTACACCAGGCTAGCAAATGCTTCGCTGTGACCTCGGCTGTACAAGCCTCGGCCGGTTCCAACGCCACGTAGTTGGACAAATCATCCATGATGACCAAAACATATCGGAAACCATCCTCATCAGGCAGGCCATCGCTACCTTCGGGCCCGCTGTGGCCAACATACAAAAAATCAAAGTGCACCACTTCTCCCGGAGCGGTACCATGCACCGTGTCTCCGTAGGGACGAGGAATGAGTGCACCTGCACGCGTGTCTACACAGTGCAAACACTGGCGAACGAATTCGCGAACCTGAGAATCCATGTGAGGCCAAACACAATATTCCTTCAGGCGAAACAAAGTCGGCGCCACACCACGGTGACCAGCCGAGCGCATGTGCGCGCACACCATCAAACGAGTTTGAAGAGCAAGATCATCCGGCGGAATCCACAAGACGTCACGCACCCCAACACGCACACGAAACAAACCATCATCGGCCAAGGTAGCTTGACCGAAGGTTGTCGAAAATTCATGAACACCAACGCCGATACGAGCGACAGACCTTTGTTGCGAGGCACGAATCACATCCAATGCGGGAAGCGAATCGTCAGCATTACATGGGCTGTGCACGGCAACCGAACGAACAGGCACCGTGGGAACTTTGACCCAACGAGACAACAGATCCCCCCAACAGTTTCGATCGCCAGGGATGTGTTCGATTGCATAGCGGTATTGTCCTAAAACACCCTTCCAATTCTCTAGGCGTTGTGCCATGGTCTTTGTGACCGTCGTGACACACTTCTCCGGATTGAAAATGTACTGCAAGTTTCGATGATCAGTAAAGATATGAACACCACCCCAAAGCAGGTATTCGAGCCTCCGGAACGTATTAACGATCGCAAAACCTTCTTTGTCGACAGTCGCCCAGCGCAACTGCGAACCTGTGAACGAACCACTCAGAAATCCGAGAGGCTCGTGAGACATGCTTTCCAACGCCAATCCACTGCGAAATTCGTGTTCAGGCACTTGGGTGAGAAAACTACCCCAATGGAAATCAGAAGCGTCAGGAAACATCAAAACAACGCACCCGGGACGAGGATGATGAAGCGGCACTGCTTGCGCCACCAAACCCCGTGCGGCATTCCACGCCCGCACCCGATCCTCCGTCCACGCGGTATCCTTGATGACACGATTGCGCGCCACTCGCTTAGTCCGACGTGTAGCCCCAACAAGGAGCTCCTCCAAAAAATCACGTAACGGTGCTACCGTTTCCGCTAAACGTGGTAACGATGTACGCAACCAGTTGACAGCCTGCAAGAATTGCATTAGTTTCTCCAGCGTTTTCGGGACGACGCATTTCACTTAAACCTTGCACTCGAGCGGGGTCATGGGACACGACACCATTGGAATACACCTTACCACACCAGACCAGTTCACGAGAGAAGAAGGTACACTTGTGGGCGGCGACAAACAGTCCAACATTCTCCAGGCGTTCAAGAATGTCATCAAGCAGCTGCAGAAGAGCTTCTTCGGTGTCTGCGAAAAAGAAAACGTCATCGACCCAAACTTTGCAATCCAAACCACGCAACACTTCAGTCATGACACCTTGGAAATAAGAAGTCGCATTCAAAACACCTTGGGGAACACGGGTAGGCGTGAACAAACCGTCGCTTGTCGCCATGGTGAAGACGTCTTGCGCCTCCGGAGCCAAAGGCATCTGCCAGTACCCTTGAAGTAGGTCCAGCTTGCCGAAGAAACGCGCCCCCAGCAGATCTCCCATGTCTTCATGGTTGGGCATGACGCCCGGGGACTTCTCCACCTGTGCGTTCACCGCCGAGTAGTCGCTCACCAAACGGAAAGAGTCCTTCTTGGGCACCGCCATCGCCGGACTCGCCCACACCGCCTGGATGTTGTGGTAGACAAAGCCAAAAAACACCAAAGCAGCAATGCACTTCGAGAGCCAGTCCCTTTTTGTCGGTTCGTACCGACGTGGCGTTGCCTTGACAGGCTTCGCCTGTTGCTTCAGCTGCACTCGCATCGGCTCCACTTGCGCTGGCGGATCACCACACAGCGCACGGCGAAAAGCACCCACGCGACGAGCCAAAATTTCGCGCAAACGGGTTGCTCCGCCGACGCTTAATCCACTCTGCTCTGCCTGCTGCACGCTGTCCTCCAACGCCCGTTCTCGGGCCGTCCGCTCCTCCTCCGGATCCATGAACATGTCTGGCCCCCGGTCGACCAAATGTTCCACCGCCTTGTCCTCCGGAGCATCCACCGTAGCCTCGGTCTGAAAAGCACGCACGGAAACCGTCACTCTGCGCGCCGCAAGGTAACTCGGAGTCTCCACACCGGTCGATACCGGCACTGCGCGAGGGCGAAGCTTCTCCAGAGCTTCACGGTAGACGTCGATGCCAAGAGCTTTCATGGTAGCCATGCCAAACAGAACGACGTTATCTGTACCAGGCATGACCGCGAAAGTGATGGGCTCCAATTTCACCGCTCCCCACGGCGTCCGTACACTCACGGCAATCGGCACCGTTTTGTGCGTGACCATCACTGAAACACCCGTAGCGGTTTTCGCCTGCTGCGGGCCATTTTCGAACGGAATTTGCAGATCGGCGCCGCCGAAATGCGAAGACAGCTGCTGAAGTAAGCCGACACCGATGGACGTGAGCGCCGACCCCGAATCAAGGATCACACGCGCCATCAGCGAACCAACCGACCCTGGCAAAGAGAGATCAGCGCGTAAACACTCAGCGCTGCGATCGACAGGCACTTCACCTGCCGTTGAACTCTGGTCGGTACCAAGAGTCACCTGACGCCATGGCTGCCCTCCTACAGCCGGCGCCGAAGAAATAGAATCGGCGGTCCACCCCGACCAAGACGTCGAATATACAGACGGTTCCGGCGCTACCGCCCCTGCAGCAGCACCAGACACTGACTCCGCCCGCTCGGTGGATGGCGAAGTTCTCGCTCCAGCAGCACCCACCGATGTTCCAGCTCCTCCAACGTATACAGCTCGGCCGGCAACAGACGAACCAGATCCCGACCCAGCGGCTCCTGCCGCTGGCGCACCAGAAGTTGAAGAAGCAACAGCAGAAGTTCCACCGCCCGCTGTCAATTGATTGCCACCACGGCCACCGCGCCCGCGTCCATGGTTGAATCTGCCCCGGCCGCCATTGCGGCCCCCGCGATACCCTGACGACCCGCGCCCACCACTGCTGGGAGCTGTGCCGCCACCGCGAGCTTTTGGGCAATCAGAAACATAATGGTTGGGATCACCACACTCGAAACAGACGCGAACAAACGACTTTTTCGCGGACTGCTGCTGTTTCGGTTTCTGCTGCTGTTGGCGTCGCGGTTCAGCTGCCCCTGCAGCATCTTTCCGACCATACGCCTCGATGAATTTCCACTGTTCTGCAGCAGAAAAAATTTGGTCCATGACCAATGCCGGGTCCTTCTTCCACCCTGCAGCGTACGTTAGCTGACCTTTTACGTACTTTTTGAACTCGGACGGCCATAAGCCATCCACCAACGCCATGCTCACAAATTCCGCCGGTCCGGGCAACCACGAACGGTCCTGCGCGCGGTACATGGCATGCACCGCGTGATTCTCCGCAAAATACTTTTCCATAGCGGAGTTTACCATCATCGCGCGGTCTTTGACGGATGTTTCACCGCCCTGCTTTTCATCGCGCCTCATTGAGAGAACGCGACGCAAGTCCGCTGCCGCCCGCGAGGTGTCAAATCTGTTGCTGGTGGTTGTGTAACCGGCGTGCTGCCTAACAGCGTCCAACAACTCCGAGGCGGTCATCGTAGTCTGATGCTTGTAAAATCCCTCAAAACACCGATGAATGTAATTGGGGATAAGCTGGCCCATGCTCACTTTGGAGTGCTGAACCACCCCCTGAGCGTTGGCGAGCTGCAGCCGTTCCTCATAATCGAGGTACGCTGCGTAAAAAACACGAGAGGCCTGCTCGGTCCACACCTCTCCGTATTTCGGTGGAGTCAGAGACTCCCCTACCACCAGCGGCGTGCTTGCCGTGTGCGCCATAATCCACAGCAGTCCACCTGGACTCTACTGTAATAACGGAGAAACTGCCGCCTGACCTGTGCGTCCTCCAGCTCCCGGAGCGTCCTCCCCTGCTGTGCGCTTCAAGCCGTTTCGATCCGTCCAACGGGCCAACTGCCTTCCCAGCTGTGACCCAATACTCCGCAGCCGAAAACTCCTCCAACAGAAGTTCCGAGAATATCTAGATATTATGGCCTCTGCCAGATGATATCAGCAAGAGGGCTTCCAGCGAGGGACTCCACCAGTCTCGCTGGCCTCGCACTCAGTAAGTCTTGTTCTTAGAGCTTGTATTATCACGGAGTGATCCTCATCGGACCACGAGCCAGGTGGCTAGGGGACATCACACAGGATCCCCGGCCACTGCTCCACTCACACATGCGATTACACTGAAACCTCCACGGCTTGGTATCTTTTGGCTACAGCTTGGTGGATACAGCGAGGGTCCGTATCAACGACTGTCGCGCATGTCTTTCTCTGCCCTCGGGGCCTGTCTTTAGTGTGGAGATGTGGAGATGTGTACGTATCGGATCGATATATTCCAGGGCTTTTCGCGGGTCAGGTCAAATCTCACGGGTCGGGTCGGGTCGGGTCGGGTCGGGTCAGCTGACCCGACCCGACCCGCGAGATTTGAAAGTCTCTTGACCCGACCCGACCCGACCCGCGAGATTTTAGAAGTTGTTGACCCGACCCGACCCGACCCGTGAGATTTGAAAATATCCTGACCCGACCCGACCCGACCCGCGAGATTTTAAAACCTCCTGACCCGACCCGACCCGACCCGCCACCTTCGGATTGACCCGTGAGACACGGGTTTCATGCGGGTCGGGTTACCTTGACCCGCGAGACTATTTATCTTGACCCGCATGTCCGACCTGCGGATCCGGCCCGTGGGTCGACGCTTCCAAAACAATTTAATATTTATTTTTGTGCCCACAAGCGATATGTGGCTGGCTGTAGTGGGTATAAATGGATGCGGGCATGCGTATATGGATTTGACAGTGTTTTAATGTTCGAATAAGATACCAAAGGAGCATTATTGAGTATTTGTACGAGAAAAGTCTTTGGGTAAGAGAGCGGTGTTTTTAGTGTCGGATCCGCGAGGCGGATGCGCGGGTCCGACCCGCGGGTCAGCAGAAAAGGACTCGCGGGTCACGCTGACCCGACCCGCGAGTGACCCGTTTCTCGCGGGTCATGACCTGACCCGACCCGTGAGCTTTTCATCACCTCTTGACCCAACCCGACCCGACCCGTGAGTTTTGAAAAACTCTTGACCCGACCCGACGAGACCCGACCCCTGATATTTGAAAACCTCTTGACCCGACTCGACCCGACCCGTGAGATTTTGAATACTTCCTGACCCGACCCGACCCGACCCGTGACATTTTGAACGCCCCGTGACCCGACCCGCGGGTCTGTTCATGGCCCGCGAAAAGCCCTGATATATTCCGTCCATCACCTGTCAAAATTACAATTACGTCTGTTTGCGGTCGAAAAATGCAGGGCTTTTCGCGGGTCACGGGGAGTTCAAAATGTCACGGGTCGGGTCGGGTCGGGTCAGGAAGTGTTCAAATCTCATGGATCGGGTCGGGCCGGGTCGGGTCAAGAGGTCTTAAAATCTCACGGGTCGGGTCGGGTCGGGTCAAGAGGTGATGAAAAGCTCACGGGTCGGGTCAGGTCATGACCCGCGAGAAACGGGTCACTCGCGGGTCGGGCCAGCGTGACCCGCGAGTCCTTTTCTGCTGATCCGCGGGTCGGACCCGCGCATCCGGCCCGCGGATCCGACACTAAAAACCCTTCCCGCTCTTTTACCCAAAAGCTTTTCTCGTACAAATACTCAATAATGCTCCTTTGGTATCTTATTCGAACATTAAAACCCTGCCAAATCCATATACGCATGCCCGCATCCATTTATACCCACTACAGCCAGGCCACATATCGCTTGTGGGCACAAAAATGAATATTAAATTGTTTTTGAAGTGTCGACCCACGGACCGGATCCGCAGGTCGGATCTGCGGGTCAAGATAAATAGTCTCGCGGGTCAAGGTGACCCGACCCGCATGAAACCCGTGTCTCACGGGTCAATCCGAAGGTGGCGGGTCGGGTCGGGTCGGGTCAGGAGGTTTTGAATCTCGCGGCCGGGTCGGATCGGGTCAGGATATTTTCAAATCTCACGGGTCGGGTCGGGTCAACAACTTTTTAAATCTCGCGGGTCGGGTCGGGTCGGGTCAAGAGGCTTTCAAAATCTCGCGGGTCGGGTCGGGTCAGCTGACCCGACCCGACCCGACCCGACCCGACCCGTGAGATTTGACCTGACCCGCGAAAAGCCCTGGAAAAATGTAAAATTATGTCTGAGTGACGATCAACCCGCACCATCACCTCTGTGCGGCAACACCAACAACAGCGTTCTGCCATGGCCCTTTTGCAGACGAGCGCAAGTTCAATATCGGCGAAGACGGTCGATGTTGTTTTCTGCGCCCTCGTGCTATCGCCAACTGCAAGTACTGCACGATGACCATTGAACATACCTATTTATTAGTTGATTTTTTTTTGCCACTCCGCTATTGGGGCGGAGGCGACGGTCCCAATCCCTGGAATTTGTAACCTCCGCTTACGACTCTCTAACCTATCAGTAGGTAATGAAACAGCACACCGGGGAACAGCACGCCGACAATGATGTAGGCACTGCATTGGAACATTGGTTTCAAGTAAGTGTTTACTTTGGTCGTCGCTTGCACTCTGCGCCCCAACTCGCTTGAGTTTACTTTGGCGCTCGGTCACCTTCTGGACAGGTAGCAAACGTTTTACCCCTATCCTTGTTCAGAAGGTACGAAGACTGGGCTATAGGTAAGATGAGACGATGACGATGAGGCAATATTGGACGGGCCCGACTACGTGCAGGTTATCGCTGTGGTTTCTCTTCACCAGTCACGCGTCTGTTTTGGCTTCACTGTAGTTAGCCCGCTCTTCTTGCTCCGCTCAGGTGCTTCTAAGCTACGCACACAAGGCCAAAGTAATCCCTCCCAAGAAACAACGGTAGCCCCCCGGTATATTCCTTGGTGGGTTGTTCTCGCGCATACGGTAGTTCCCACTGCACGTCGATTTTGACCATTCTTTTTTTATTGGGTTCCACATTCATTCCTAATCAATAAAGTAGTTATCGTCAAATTTCGTCAGATTTAGGAAAGAAAGTCGTTTGTTTTGTACCATGGTATTGTTCAAGCCCCTAAACTTGCTTTCGCGCGCATGCAGCGACGAGAAAAAATAATCAGAAAAAGTGCCCAGTATTTCTGCCGGGAATCGAACCCTCGAGCTTCAGGCAGCACAGGCGCGACAGGCCTTTAGCAGGTCAACGACGAGATCTCAGTTCGCACGAATAATTGGATATTATTACTATATCGTAGGTGTTCTTCAAAACTGGACCCCCATTTGGCAAATACACTACTTGAAGTTAGCGTGGGATCTATTTACAGTACTCGTAGTTTTGAAGGGTCCATGCACACGTTGGACAGAGCGCGATCTGCTATTACTACGGGGGGCCATAGTAAATAGGACCAAATATTGTTAGTAAACATAGGTAAATATATACCTGGTAGGCTTTTGTGTGTACCGTGGGTCCTATTTACTATGGTCCTCTTGGACTTTACTGCGGCGTTTTCCTTGGAACGGGTGTGTTCGCGACACGTCGAGGTCATCACAATCTGCGCGATGCGACTGTGATACTGTGTTTTGGTTTTTGCTTCGAAATAGCGCCAACAGCAGCATCTTCAAATAAGTAATATTCTACATAGCAAGTATCTACGTCACGAGAGAAATTTTTTCATACCTCCGTCCAACCTTTTATTATATGGCAACACCTAGGGAACAGCAGGGCAACCCTTGCCCTGTTCTACATTTACTATGGTCCTCCGTAATCTAGATTATTTAGGCACACTATCCCGTCGTTACGATGTGTCGTGTAGGATCTGTATAGGACCAGGTAATAATACGTACCAGGTATGTGCCCTGTAGTCCAGATCCAATCCAAGGAATAGATGTCCTACAGTAGTAGATTATATGCAGGATGACGGGCTCTCACCCGGCAACACGAGCAAGAATAGGCCGTACAGATCAGGAATACAGATCTGCCCTCCTAAATGATATAGATCGTGAAGTATGAAATCGATGATCCGTGCGAGGTGCGAAAGGGTTAAGAATCTGCCTTTTAGCACTGCTGTAGTCCCGTTTTGGGGACAAAGAACTTTAATTCCAAGGAATTGGTCCCCCAAACGGGACTGCGCTCCTAAAGGGGGTACTCTTTGGGCGAGGGTGTACGCGCGTCCTTGAAGGGCCACAGAATAGTCGTCCCCCCCCCAATCGCCCCCGCCTCTCGACGAGCTTAAGATCACCTAAGACGGGGGGGGTCTTAATCCTGGAAAAGCCTCCCCTTTGTAAATAGAATGCAGCGGGGAGCGCCTAACCGCTTGACCCCCACTCATGCTCTAGGCCTTGCGTGCATATAGTCTTATATATAGTACAGTTTCTATGACACGTCTGCCGTACCTGGGCGGTCTGGCCGTGGCATTAACCCTAACTCTAAGGTCTTGTATGGGCCTTCACACATTTTTCATACCTAATTGGAGGCTTCTGAATCCATCGGCGGTCTCGAAGCGCTCGAAAATACATACGCCGTAGCGGATATATACGGCATGCCAGGTACGTACAGCAACCTCCGGACACGGTCATGAAAGCAGCGATGGTCGGTCAGATCAATCCGTACTTTTTTTTTCGCTCTCAGTTCCAACTTGCGCCACACACCGTCCATGTATGCTCGTTGCGTCCACAGTTATAGTTATCACAGGGCAAATGGAAATAACCTACACCATTACCGGTCGATCTCTTAGATCCAAGTTATGCACCCTCCGCCGTTAGGGCGGAGGGGCCGGCCCTCATCCTATAGGATGAAATCGTTGTCTTTATCGTCCCTTTCTCCTGTGAAGTCCCAAAATCCAAACATGTAGAGCTGTGACTCGACAAGATTTCTCGACTATTACGGAGGACCATAGTTAATAGGACCTACGATACACACAAACACCCATATATTTCTATATTTTACTAACAACATTTGGTCCTATTTACTATGGCTCCCCGTAATAGTATTCAATCGGTAGGTTCACCTAGCCACAATCAACTGATTTTAGCCCGTAAGTCGGCTGGCGAAGACAGGTAATGGCCAAAGCCGACTAGCCGACTCTCACGGCGAGACTAATCAGACTCCCCAACGAAGGGGGGCCCGCCCAAAAAAAAGAAGCTATCTCGCATTCAGCAATACTTCCTGCAAGTATCGAAACCCCATAAGTCGGGTGTAGTTGGCACCTCCGGGAATCGACCAAGTCTAAGTCCAACTAATACCTAGTTGGTGACTTAAGTCGTGTTGTTATGAGACTGCTTTGTATGAGGTTGAAAGCCCGGTAATTACCTGGGTTCAGTCACTGGAAACGTATTTGTAGTACTTGGAAGGCGTATCTTAGATAGAAAACCAGGGGTTTTCCAGAGGCGCACGAGCTTGGTCTCAGCCTCCGCGTGCACGAAAGGAATAAAACTGCTCTTCTTCTATAGCTAAGCAACCAGCACACGTGAGTACCAACGATTACCGACTTAGAAGGCAGACCTGTCCAGGGATACAAAGTGTCCCGCAACCTTGATCCTAACAAGTGGCGTCGTCGGCAGGAACTCGCAGTAGAATCGTCACAGGTAGCTACAGCAGCGGGCACTGCGGTACTGGGGGGGCTTAAAAAGCATCGTCCCCTCTAACACCAGTATTAAAACTCGCAGCAGTAGTGGAATTTCCAGCGGAATTGGCGTCGGTGATTCCGCAGCGCGCTATTCGCGCGCCGACTGGGCTCTTCCTGCCCCTTAAGGCTAGGTCTTCCCTTTAGTTTTTTACGTATTTTGTCGGCTTCGTTGCCGCGCCGTTCAGAGGTGTGGGAGTGGGTTTTGAGGAGCCGCATCTTCGACTCGTGTTCTAGTTCGTGGAATGGGGGTTTCCACGAATTTCCCATAATTCTGCATATACGGCTCATCAGAGTGGGCTAGTGTTATGATACTGCTGTGTATGAGGTTGAAAGCCCGGTAATTACCTGGGTTCAGTCACTGGAAACGTATTTGTAGTACTTGGAAGTCGTATCTTAGATGGAAAACCAGGGGTTTTCCAGAGGCGCACGAGCTTGGTCTCAGTCTCCGCGTGCACGAAAGGAATAAAACTGCTCTTCTTCTATAGCTAAGCAAGCAACACACGTGAGTACCAACGATTACCGACTTAAAAGGCAGACCTGTCCAGGGATACAAAGTGTCCCGCAACCTTGATCCTAAAAGTGTCGACTCACAGCTCTACAAACGGGTTCAACACAGCCCTGATGATTTCCGTACGTACTATCTGGAGTGACGTGAACACACGGAAAACAATACGATGACTTCGTTTGTTTCTGGGGAAGAATGTGTCCGAACGAGGAAAGTGATCGACGCTGAAGCTCATCATGCTGTGCACATTACCGGACGCCGAACACAAAAAAAATAATGTACGCTGTCTAGGGCAGGAAATAAATAAGGATAAAACAATGGAGTAATGTAGATAAAGCATTGCGAGGTAGAAATGTAAGGTAGCTAGACCTTGTGCATAGGTTTCCTTTATTTCCGTCGTTTTCTTCTTTCAGGAAAGTTTTGAGTGATCAACGTTGAAGCTCATGCTGCACATTGTCGGATGGCAAGCATAATAATAATAACACAGAACCACAGTGCAGCAGTAACTATAACCTCGTTTTGGCCGGTTGATGTTATTCGCCGGGTTACTTGCTGGCCTGGCGGCTTATTCTTGTTTTTTCCTTTTTAGCTTTCAAGAGAGCTTTTTTCGTTTTCTTCGGTCTCGCTCTGCGACTACGTACGAGTACGTAGTTGTGTGGTACCAGGATTGAACGCCTGTGCTGATCGATGTGGTCTCCCTTTTCAGCTCGCGATTTATACCCCCCGAGATAGCGAGTCAACAATATAATCCCCAGGGGGAACCTTGTAGTAATATTTAATAAATTTGTTTTGTGTCTTCCCTTGGTTTTCTTCTTCGTTCGGAGTATGTGAATGTTTTTTCGTTATCAACGCTGAAGCTTATGCTATACATTGCCGGATAGCAAGCTCAATGTATTGGCGCATTGCTGGAAGACAAATTAAATATGAAACAAGGGGAGCTTCGCCTCCGCGGGCTGACGCCCGCCTCGGCTCCGCGCATGCCCGCAACGACCAAGGGTGTAGGCAAAACAAGGCCGGAAATGCGACAGTATTGCCAAGGGGTACATTCACCCTTTTAGATCTCTGCTGTCCCGTTTTGGGAGCCAACCACTCTAATTCCTAGTAATTTGTCCCCAAAACGGGACTGCGGTCCCAAAAGGGTTAAAATAATATCGCGTTTGAGTGAAGAGAAAGAAAAACACGGGAGGTAGAGTAAGTGAACCAGTAACAATAAATGTTGACATCCTGAACACTTTCTGCCACCTGGCACGGTGTGTGAATCAATATAGAAATACAATGTCGGTCCTACACAGAGTTAGTTGGCCACGAAGTACGCGAGAGACATACTCAAAACGCTTCAAATTTTCCACACCTAGGACAGATCAGCTCACGGTAGCTCGAGCTAGCTCTTTAATGAGCTAGCTCACCGGTGAGCTACGTGAGCTACATGAGCTGCGCATGTTTTCCTGGCTTGAGCTATAAGAGGGTAGCTCATCTGCACATGTTTTCAAAGCTTGAGCTATAGAGGATAGCTCATCTGCACATATATGTCCTGAGTGAGCTAAAGGAGCTACATGAGCTAGCTCATCTACCTCCGAGATGAGCTATAGGAGCTACATGAGCTACACATGTTTCCCCTGTCTTGAGCTATGGGCGGTAGCTCATCTGCATATGTTTTCAAAGCTTGAGCTATAGGCGATAGCTCATCTGCACATGTTTTCAAGGCTTGAGCTATAGGCGGTAGCTCATCTACGCATGTTTTCAAAGCTTGAGCTACAGGCGATAGCTCATCTGCACATGTTTTCAAGGCTTGAGCTATAGGGGATAGATGAGCTAGCTCATGAACTGTATAAGTGACCAATACAAGTGCGCAAAATAGAACGACATAAACACAAACAACCATATATTTGTTGTACGTTCCAGGTACAGCATGTGGTACCATATTGCAGTAGATCGGATCTGGTCTACACCCGGCAGAATTTGAATTTATTCTGCGCTTTTTGACCACAACAGCTACACAGCGGCTGTCAGCTGTAACCATGCACACCTCAAGAGGTGCTTGCACAAAACACAACAACGACACAACACAGCAACACCCCCAGTGTGCCCACGACCCGGGGTAGCAGCTCTAGCGGCGCGTCGGCCCTAGACCAGGCTGGCGCCGGGCAGCAAGCGGATCCATCGATGGATGTGGACCCCACCAACAACGCCATCGATGTGGATGAGGACAACGGTCACACCAAGGCCGAAAGCAAGGTGCGTGTTTCGGAGGTCGTGTGATTTTACCCACCTAGACCATGATGCTGCTGTTCGAGCTACATCATCCAATCTGTGTGCTTCTCTGGAGTAGTTGAAGGGTAGGGGAATGTACTATTGTAGTCGCAAGGTGGATGTACATGTATCTATGAAGCGAGCTGTACTCGTAACTGTGTGGGGTTTCATTTTTTGTCCAGGTGTTTAGTGTTTATTAGCCGTACTCGCACGAACACAGCAGCAACGATGACCGTACAGCAGTTTGTTGTTTCTTGTCGGCGGCTGATGCATTATGCTTCTTTCGCAGCTGACCTTTACGTATTTTTCGAATAATACAGCAGTACCGTGCATGATGTGTGTTCGAGATGCCTCGCTTGTTTGGCGCTCACAAGTCCTGTGCACCTTCAAACGCTGCGCTTACCAACAGGAGACAAGGAGACAGCCATTCGTGACATACCACCACCAAGCGGGTTTAGGCGGTGTATAACGTACCCGGCAGAACAGCTACACGGGTCTGACGAGGACGTCTTCGACGAGCACAAAGGGGAAAGCTCAAGCTTCACGTACTTGCCTTACGGATAAACTGAGGCAGCGGCGGATCTGCTGTGTTTCGTTTGTGATGTCCCTCACAGCAGTTCATCTGTTTGCGTGTTTTTTTGGCGATGTACTATTATAGTAGATAGATTTTCGTGTCTGCCTCTCTGTCTCGTCTTTGCACCTTGTTGTAGGCCCCAGTCACGGAAGTGGTGTTCAAGGAACGGTATGTCCGGGATTCAGATGATGCTGTGATTCAATATAGCCTTAAGAACGGGTGGTGGGTGGATGGGTTGGCGGATTGGTTTTTCGCTGGCGTTGCAGCGGACCATTATTAATAGCAGCAGCCGTACTAATCATGTTTACTGTAGTATGAGTATGCGAAATGTGCCAATATTAACATCGATATTGACTGCCGCTCGTACCCTCGTTGAAATTGAATATTAAGCATGATGAGCTGTACAACCCATATTATTCCAAATATACATTCGCACTTGTCCCTGAGGGTGGACTTTGTCAGCTACTTATCTTAGACGCAAGTGTTGCCGAAAAAGAGCTACAATGAGCTGCGTACATGAGCTATGATTACGTTCTCCGGGAGTGAGCTATAGGCGATAGCTCATCTGCACACGTTTTTCCTGCTTGAGCTATAGGTGGTAGCTCATCTGCACATGTTTTGAAGGCTTGAGCTATAGACGGTACTCATCCACACATATTTTCCTAGACTGAGCTGTAGGAGCTACGTGAGCTAGCTCATCTACTTCCGAGATGAGCTATAGGAGCTACATGAGCTACACATGTTTCTCCTGGCTTGAGCTATAGGTGGTAGCTCATCTGCACATGTTTTCAATACTTGAGCTATAGATGATAGTTCATCTACACACATTTGCCCAGGCTGAACTATAGGAGCTGCATGAGCTAGCTCATGTGCCCCCGAGATGAGCTATGAGAGCTACATGAGCTACACATGTTCTCCCGGCTTGAGCTATAGGCGGTAGCTCATCTGCACATGTTTTCGAAGCTTGAGCTATACACGATAGATGAGCTAGCTCATGAGCTGTCCGGGGTGAGAAATTTTCACCATCAAGTTTCGCTATCATCTGGTTGTTTTGCCGTCTCCCCCCTCTCGGGCATACTTCGATGTGCCATTGTTACCTACTGGCACTTGTTCGTACAACAGCAACAACAGCAGCACTATCACTCATAGGAGAACTTGCATCTTCGTATACTACAGCATAACTGTTTGTATGACACGATACGATACAACGTGATCAAATAACGCTGCTGTCAATAACAAACAGCAGCATAGTAAATACACGGTGCCAAACACAAAAAAAGGACAACAAGTGTACTTGTTATGTACGTAGTACTCCGAAAAAAACACAAACAGCAACAGCAACGAGCTCTGCTGGATTCGAACCCATGACCGTTCGGGTCAAACTAGAAATAAATGCTGTGCGTCGAGGCATCGACATATATATTATGTACTATGGTATAGACTGATGCATTTCTGTATGTACGAACGAGTAGACACTTGACATCGGAGCAGTATTATTGTTGAAAAAACGAAACTAGCACTCGCCCCCGGGACGCGATGCGAGCTCGGCCAAGGCCGCCCTTGGTATTACGGGGGACCATAGTTAATAGGACCTACTATATACAAAATAACTTATACAGTTACCTATTTTTACTATTACGGGGGTCCATAGTTAACGGGACCAAATTTTGTTAGTAAAAATAGGCAAATATATAGGTTTTTATGTACACCATAGGTCCTGTTAACTATGGACCCCCGTAATAACAATATTTGATCCTATTTACTATAGTCCCCCGTAATAGAGTCGGGAGGGGCGAGCAAGGTGACGCGCTTCCAGATAATAGCGCACCGAGAGGTGGAGCTCATCTCAGGCTAGCTCGGTTTCGGCGCAAAGCCTACAGTAATACGAAATCGACTTTCTAACCTCTGAGAGCCGACCTCTTGCATCATGATGTATGCATACCTGGTATTTGTTACGAGTATCCCCAATATTATTTACTACTGACGAAACAGAGCAGGCCAACGCCAGCTGCCGACAAACCAGGCACACTCAACAAACTGAAGGATTCTCAGTCGCTCATCCGCACTAAATCTGCCACCGGATGCCCGATAAGGGAAGCAACTATTACGGAGGACCATAGTAAATGGGACCTACGACACACACAAAAAACAATATCTTTACCCATTTTTACTAATAAGATTTGGTCCCATTTACTATGGTCCCCCGTAATACTCGGGAGAAGCATCGAGGTCAGCAGGATACAATAATACTGGTAATAGTTCTTTATTCTCATGCATGACCGTAGTCGCATGATCGTAGACCCTCACACCCGTAAAATGGCGGGACTGAGAACGTCTGGTTTCCAGCGATCAGGCAGACATTGGGGGGGGGGGCATTTCCGACCAACGTAGCACTTGCGAACTCGGGACTCATCGAACATGTACCCAAATCAAGGCATCATAACAATAGAAATTACCAAGTACCTCGTACCTGGCACATAGTTGGACACAATTACAACTGGAAAAATGAATTATACTACTATCGTACTCCTACTCGTACTGCACCGACGGCCAAAACACTCAAAGACGAAAAATAAAACTCCGAGCTCTGCCCACGACAGGTATTACACGAACCTCGGCGTCGTACACGCTCAGCGAAGCAAGGGAAACATATGTTATCCTAATGCCACGTGATCCGACGATCAGACAGCGAAACACGAAGTATCACGCAAAGCATCACACAAAAGTATCACACGAAGCGCCACACGAAGTATGTCACACACGCTATCACACAAAGTGCCGCACAACACGACACACAAAGTGTCTCACATCCTGATCCATGACAAGCTGAGCCGGCCTGCCCGAACCACTCCATAGTACACACCACGTACAGCTTTATACCTCGAAGCCTCGTATCGTTTCCTCGAAGGTAAAACCTACGAGGGGTCAGAGCACGTGACCGTATTTCATCATCTCAACCTCAAAAACATGCGGACGGAGGGCAGCAGTCCAGCACCAACAATGCGCTACTCCCCGCACCGCCAACATAAATACGGCCAACTACTGCTGCGGCGGTACGCGTCGAAACGAAACACAAAAACGGTGCGCCAACTAAAGCCTAATGAGCTAAACGACCGAAATACAACACAATTACTGCGGGGTTGGCAGAGCAATCGAAACCCACGATGGACCCAATCACTATCGTATTCCCCTACTTTTACCGCCCATTTTTGTGTCTGAATAACTTGCACCCCCGAAAAAAATAGTAGCTGCCAGTACAGTCTACAACAACACCAAGCGTCCGACGTTCTCCAAGGCGAGTTGGATCTACCAGTTACCGAAAACGCGAACCACCGATAGCAATGACAAAATATCGAAGCGTCCCACAACTCTTCCAAGCCGAGTGGTGTATGCTTCAAATACGAAACACGAAATACCACGGCTGCAACGACATAATGTCGAAGACGTCAACTTGAACGCCGACACAGTACAGAAAACATATCACGTCCGAGAACATACGCCACGTGGGGCGGGGGAAAAAGGTAGACACCCGATACAGAAAACATCTCACGTGCTGATCGAGCACACATCTCACATGCGACATCAAACCCAGTCAATCGCGGACGACAAAGGCCAACAGTTTTCTCTGCAACTCAAAATCTTGGGCGGGCATCCCCGCCAAACATACTGTACACCCCCGTAGAGCGCTTTCGTTTCGCACAGAGGTGTCACATGACGCTTCTCGGCGCTCATTTTTCTCGAAAAAGTAGGGGGTGCGAAAGTTGATCGACACGTTTTCGGATAAAAACTGTCGACCAGAGATTTTCAAAAACACCCTGCCTGTGTTCGGCATTGGCAATCTTCTCGTTGTGGAAAAAACGAGTCCTGAAAGAAATATCGCACCCCTGTCCGACACCAAAGCCCTGTACGGCCAAAACGAGCGAGGTCTGGCGGGACTGGCGCATGCCGTCTCTCGAAAGACACAACGCCACGACCAACTACGACCTCGACAACAACGGGAAAAATCGCTTCCCGCTACTGTCGGCTACGCAGATCACGTCTGCAATATATGTGAGGCAGTCAGGCAATGAAAGCCAAGAGTTTTGCGCATCACATATAAAAAATACATCCCGTAGATTTTTACAGCTGCGTCTCAGATCAGGAGTTTCAGGATCTTGGCATTGTCGCAACTTATTTTTCACCTTCCCCTCTTACGGTACTTGTTCACGATCGGTAACAAAATCAGTGGCTTCTCACGGCCCTCTCCTCTCTCTTCCTCCCTGATCACCATACAAACACGCCTCCACATAAGGGTTGACCTCGCAGCTTCCCCGCAGGCTGCCTCCTATACACCGCTCCGCTGTTCGGCCCCCACCGTCAACACCTCCCAAAACCGGCCAACACACGACAAAGCAGTGGCTTCTCACGGCCCCCCCCCCCCCCCCCACGAAATCAAACGCCTCGACACATGGGATGCCCCCGCAGCTTTCCCGCCGGCTACCGCCGATACACCCTTCCGATGTCCTGGTTCTGGCCATCAATACCTCCCGTACCCGCCACCGCATCTCACGGTTCTCTGCCCCCTCCTCTCCACGACTCCAAGACGCCTCGACGCAGGAGATACCTCCGCAGCGTCCCCGCTGGCTCCCTTTGCCTCCCGCCTATACACCCCTCCGCTGTCTTGGTCCCGGCTATCAACATCTCCCAGATCCGCCACCGCCGCGCATCCTGAATCCGTCACGGGCGCCTCCATAAAACCTCTGATAAGGGCAACCTTGCACATACCGTACAGATTATCGAGTCCCAGATAGATAGGTCCCTAATCTGTACGATCTAGCTCATCAAGTTGCCGAGTGGGAACCGTACAATCTACACGCTCGACAACAGCACAGTTTTCCAGGGTTGGATCTGTACTCGCACAAATCCTAGACTACACAACATCTCACAGCGACAGGTTTGGATCATCTTAATGATCTGCCCGGTTTGAGCGACCTTCCAACCTTTTGGTCTTGATTTCGGCTCGATTATCGATGCAGGCGTCTATCTCTTCGTGCAGGCTCGGTACGCGTCTCGTGGTCACCGAGGACCTAGCAGAAAATTCCACGCAGCGTATGTCCCATGCGTGAAACCATCCACCTCGATCCCCGAAAAACCATCGTCGTTGCAAGCCCCTCTCCCTTTGGAGGATCTGTACTATACATATCCTGCACAAAATCTCAAAGCAGCAGGCTACGATACAGGTGATCTAGATCGTGATCTGTTCCATGTTGTTGCCCCCCCCCCCCCCCCCCCCCCCCCCCCCCCCCCCCCCCCCCCCCCCCCCCCCCCCCCCCCCCCCCCCCCCCCCCCCCCCCCCCCCCCCCCCCCCCCCCCCCCCCCCCCCCCCCCCCCCCCCCCCCCCCCCCCCCCCCCCCCCCCCCCCCCCCCCCCCCCCCCCCCCCCCCCCCCCCCCCCCCCCCCCCCCCCCCCCCCCTGTGCAAGCAATGCCTGCCTGGTCGGTGAACCGACATGCTCCCGGCATTGTGTGCTCCCGGCATTGTAGGGCTGCGAGCGTCTACGGTCATATGCACGACCACGGCCATGCATGACATCGAGTACACCCCCCCCGCCCGCGCTGGATCTGTACTTTACAGATACTGTACATTATATCTTAACGGCAGGTTAGGGTCTACCAGTACAGCAGATGATCTGGGTTTAGATCGCGATCTGGCCCATGTGTGTAAGCTAGACTTGTTCTTCCCCGGGCGGGTCAGACTGTGGCGCCTGCAAAGGGGCCGTCGATTTCCCCTGCAGTCCCGGCTTCGTCTTTTCCGCGGTGTGTGTTTTGACAACATCCATAAAATACCTGCCCAAGCAGGCAGGTCGAGCAGGGGAGGGGGGGGGGAGGGTTTCGAGGCTTGTTGGTCGGCCTTACTTTTAACCCCTTTAAAACTGCAATGACGCTTTCGGGGAAATACTTGAAAATAACGAGGGAACATTGTTGCGGCAGTATAAGGGCGAACCCAAGGGTACACGAACAAAAACAATCGTTTCTCTACTTTTTTTTAGTCCCAGACAAGGGTATACTAAAATCAAGTAAAAAAAACTGGAAAAAAAACATGTTTTACTTAATTTTTGACAAAAATCCCAACCCGCTACGTTGTTGTTTTCAATTCCGACTTGGTGGCGAGTATGACTCCGTTTCATCTTTTGTTCGTGTAACCCTGACGTATCAAGTAGTCCGTGCCCAAAACATTGGTAACTGTGGAGAAAATGCTGCTCATGCCCAAGTATTTTATGCCCTAAACGTGGGTGTATGTATGTAATCTATAGTTGAAAACAGTACTAAGGTTACAAGCAATTATTCCCCGAACCGCGATCCAGCTTTAAAGGTACGAGTTTTTTTTTATCCCTTTAGGACTTCAGAGGGGGGTGGGGGGGGGGGGTACTCGATAGGAGAGATGTACTCGATCTCATGCACGGCCGTAGTCGTATGACCAACGACGACTTAAAAATGACGAATACAAATGACGATTACAACACCAGTCACAGCAGTAGCAATGCGGGCTGCTAGGTTAGGAGGAAAATATGCTAGGCGAAAAAGGCAAAACGTGCGTCGTCAAACGGTGTACGTACATGGCGCCGAGTGTCCCGCCCTACATAATTCCACCCTAACATTCACCGATACGTTCGAGCAGTATTAATAGTTTGGTGTCAGACAAGGAAAACAAAAAGAGGCATTTGTTTTTGTCTTTCGTCGAGGAGGGGTGAGGGGTGTTGTCTCCTGACGTCTTTGTTAGGGGGTCAGAGGCATCCTACGGTGGGGGCCAGAATTTCCTGTTTTTGACTCGAGGGACTCACTCCTCAACCCTTTTTTTACTGCAATCCCGTTTTGGTGACAAATCACTCAAAAATCAACTACCTTGTCTCCAAAACGGATCTGCCGTCTTGAAAAGACTTGAATGAGAAAAAATCTGGGGTGCCACTTGTATTTTAACGCTATCTTGTACGACATTCATCTAAGACATGGGATTTTCGATCGGACTTGCAACTTTCGTTTTTCTCAAGGTCAGGCCAAGGCCTACGGCAGGTATAGAGGCTCCTCAAGTGAACTCCTGAGCCTCAGAAAATAGGAAGTGCACCTCCGTCGTATCATGCCTCGTGATGCTTTCCGTGTCGGACTCCAAGGGAAGGGAGTTTCAAGACGTATTTACGCGTAGCATCAACTATCGCAGGGCACACGCTCGACCACGATGGGGTCCTCCTCGCACATCTCGCTTCTCGTTTGCGTTTCTCTCGAAAAACACGGGTCCCAGAGGGGTAAAAAGAGTCAAGCAAGGCACGAGGAACCGGCAGAAGGTTCCCCCCGCGTGTGAGACCACCATGTTTTCGCTCACAATAGGCGTTCGGCCGATGGCAAAGCCCACGGGAAACGTCGCACGCGCGCGTGTGTTCCGCGTGCGTCCAAAAACACAAGTACACGAAGTTGGCTGGGCGCACAAGACACCTGCCTCCCCACTTCGTATCGTACGTACCGGGCAAGCGTCGCCTTTCAAGGAAACGTCTTCGTGAATCGATGGGCAGCCACCGTATAGGTTATTCATATCACAGTCCTGAGTATCCTCAACCTGAGCTCACTCTACGTAGTGCTCGGCGTACACCGTTCGTTGTGTCTCGATCGACGCAAGCACTCACTTGGAACTGTCCCTGAGTGTCCGTTGCTGCGTGTCGAAGTTCACCTCGTACAGGCCGAACCGGGGGCCGAACCCTGCTTGACGTGCGTTCGGCAAGTCAGGGGCGATGTCAGACGCGTGCGAAGGTAGGGATGAAAATGCATCCAATTTTTCTGAAACTCATCAATTTGTTCCTCGCTTTAAGAGCACCACAACCTCACCCAAAAAACTACGTTTAGACACACGCCCGCACGGCATGGTGGTGCTCGTACCTCTGCGCGTTCTCCGTAGACTGGTGCTAATACTGCGCTACTCAGATACCACTCAAGCGTGAACACAAGAACCGTGTAGACACGAATAAGAATACCAAGCGGTCCTTATGTTCATGCCCAGCTCGCTAAACCAGGGTACCGAAGGGACTACCTTGCCTCATTTTCTCGTGATCGCAACCCGCCAAAACTGTCATAAAATGTTCTACCGATGTGTTGTTCACGTCAGTTTACGCCCTTAGATGGGTAGCAAGACCGCGCTTTCTCGCTTCCTAGGCCGCTGAACCTTGGCTCCGACAGAGGTGCTTGACAAAAAAAAAAAGAAGACGACCTATGCACTCCTTCCCAAGGTCAATGAAAAACAAATCAGTGCGGTAGGACTTCTGGACGGAATTACGAAAATATATGGTCGTTAGATTCATACCCGTATTTCACTTGGATTTAGTATACCCCCCCCTGTCTGAATCTCGCAAGTGGGCATCATAGTGGGGTTTCCTAGGGTACACGAAAACAAGAGAAAACGGAGCTCGCGCGAGTCCCCACACTCCCCGGAGGAGATGACTTCGGGTGGCTATCTCCACCGCACCTGCGCCTCTCGGGGGTCAGGTCGGGTCAACGTGCCCAAGCACCAGTGGTAACAACAGTAGCCTTCTCTGCAGTTGCAACGGGAGCTTTGGGTTAAAATTGACAAACGTCACGAAATCTGGACGGGGAAGTGCGGTGAGCTTAAGCTTTATTTTTACCAATCCGCCGGAGGATAACAAAAAACATAAATAAAAAAAACGACCTAAACTCCTTTCCGAGGCCAGAATGAAAAAAAAACAACAGACTGGCGAGATTCTGGACAAACATGGAAAGTTACATGCTGTTTTAGAATTATTTTATATTCGGTTTTAGTACACCCTCGTCTGGGACTCCAACCAAAAAGTGGTGTGTCGCTTTCTTTTACGAATACCCCTTGGGTACCGAGTATATATTTTGTTTTGTACGTTTCTCGCCTTCACACCACTCGAAGTTGTCGTACAAGGACCAGTAGAAATATCCCCGAACGTCGCACCCTTCACCTATCGCCCTAGACAGAGCGTACAGGTAGCGCTGGAGGTATAACCTGGCAAGACACAAGACGGGTGAGGCGGAAAACAGCAATGTCGAATACATGGTGTGACTGTGAGATTTTACAATTCTTGTGTCAATATCGTCTAGGTGTAACTGCCAATGATCTACGGAGAACAATACAGATAGTTGGGGAGTTCCATATGAAAGGATTCGGCTGCTACCTATTCCCTGTGGCATTCCGGGACGACGATACTACTGTACAATACTTCATGTGTCCTTTTCTGGATGCCTTCGCCTCAACGCAGCAACCCGGTGCGCGAGTTGGACAAAAAGTGGCGGGGGGGAGTGAGAGGCGAGGTAAGGCAAGGCGCATCAGGCGGAGTAGTTCGTACTCGATGGCGATGACACCACCTCGACCGGGAACGAGTTGGTGTTTTCCGCGATGTGTTCGATCTGTAGGCGGTTCGGCGGCGACGAGGTACCGTGGCGGTGCTCCTGTTGTTCCTGTTGTTTGTTTTCCGTGTCCTTGCCCACAAGGTGAGCAACGCTACGATACAAGAGGGGTACTTTTGGGCCCAGAGGTTTTCTCACTGACGAAGTACCGATAAGAATAATCCGCTAGATTTACATTCCCATTCGTATTGTAAGGTCTTATTTGCAATACGCCTAGCGAAACACATAGTTCATCGGGTTGCGCGGACAACGGTTATCGAGGTCGTTTTCTGGGCGAGAGGCACATAGCTCATGTTCGGAAGCGCGAGAAAATATACCTTCCGCCCCTGCCGTAGATGAGAAGTATTGCCGCAGGTGTCAATCACTGTCGGGACAGTGAGTACGAGCGGAGCCGCAAGTAGAAACAATCAAGACGGCACCGTTCGATCTTGTCCAGTGGACTAAGGTTCCAAGGAGAAGGGACGGAACTTCAATATGTTCTCCTCGCTACCCGTGTACTACGCTAAATTTTACGCTCCATGGGATGTACAGTCCGTAGTTCATGGAAGCCTGTACCGCGTAAGCAATCGTACTATTGTTCGGCTTGCGCTCGCCTGCACCTCAGGCACAAGGGCCTCGAAAAGGCACAACTCCCCCATTTCCAAGTGCCTGCGCCCCCCCTCCGCCAAGAAAGCACGTCTCCCTAAATGCCTACCTCCGTCGCGTGTCGTCTACGTTTGCGATGCCGGCCCCCTCCCGAAAACACGCCGCTAAAAATACCTACCTCCGTTGTGTATCGTTCATATCTGTGATGCGCCCCCCCCCCTCCAAGCAATGTCTGCCTGGTCGCTGAAAACTCGACGCGATCCGTCCCGAACATTTAGGGATGCGAGGGTCTATGGCCATACACAAAAAGAGTGCACCCCCCCTCCCCTCGGAAGTGGCCACATCGGAAAATAATTCAATTCCTTGGCGCTGTCATCCATATGCAAGCCTGCCTCAAAAGCTTCTGTTAGTAGGATGCAGCTCACCGATCATGCGACTCACCGAACACCTCACGGTGCTTCGCGCTTGGTGCAAGCAATGTCTGCCTAGTCCGTGAAAATCCGACGCGCTCCTTCCCGGCATTGTAGGGATGCGAGGGTCTATGGTCATACGACTACGGCCATCTGAATGGCATCGAGTACCCCCCTCCACTCCTTCGCCCGCCCCCTCCCCCCCGCAAGATAACGCGCCGCCCTAAACACCTACGTACCTCCGTCGCGTGTCGTCCGCGTCTGCGATGCCGTTCTCTGTCACATACACCGGGTGTCCTATGGCGCACATCGTCTTGAGGGCGCTGTACAGCCCCTCGGGGTACATGCAGTGCGGCATATCAGTCATCGTCTCAGTAGGCAGCGCCAGGAGTTTGTCCTCCATGTTAGGCTCAACGATCACGTTCCATAACGACGTGTAGTAGTGGCTGAGCGCGCAAAACCACAAGCGGGTGGGGGGGTGGGGGTGGGGGTGGGAAAGGGTGGGGGGTGGGGTGGAGGGGGGTGTACTCATTATCAGGCATGGCCGTAGGTCGTATGACCATAGACCCTCGCATCCCTACAATGCCGGGACGGAGCGCGTCGGGTTTTCACCGACCAGGCAGACATTGCTTGCACCAAGCGCGAAGCGCCGTGAGGTGTTGGGCGAGTCGCATGAAGGGTGAGCTGCAGCCTACTAAGAACCGCTTTAGAAGCGGACTTTCTTGTGTATGGATGACAGCATCAATGAATTAATTTAATTTCTGGTGTGGCCACTTCCAGAGACAGCAATGGGTTTACTATGTAACTGCCTGGTGGGTGTCTCACCATATACACACCACACTACGAAGGGTGGGGGGGCCGTACTCATTTGTTGCTTGCTTTAGTCATTTGACCATTGATCACGCATCCCTTTCGAGACGGAGCACCGTTCCTACTCCTAATAGAGACACCTCAAACAATTGGGCGCTCATTGCGTTGTTTTCATATATTACATAGAAACTTTTTGCTAATCTTATCCCCTTCCTGTTTGGCCGCCTATGGCCACCATCTGTCTCCTAGGATAGCGCTCGTTTTCCCGTTGCTATCGAGCGTATCAAGCACGACTGGGGTCTGGCATGCGTCAGGGTATTTGCAATGCAGAACTCAATGTGATATGTTAGCAAGAGCAGCGTGTTCGGTAAGGAATATGATACCGGTACCCGGGGCCTTTTTGGTGGGCGTACCGAACTTACCGGAAGTGTCCGGTGCCGGTACCGAGTGCGCACCGAACCACACCGGGGTGTTCGGCAAGGGTGTTGAAGGCCGTACCGAATATTATCCTTACCGAAGCCGGTACATTATATACCGAGTAAATACCCCCGGTATGATTTGATACGTATCCTACCGAACACACCCTAGGAATCTTTGGGTGTAGTACCGCTGGGGTATGGTGAGTCGGCTTCCTTGGACATGAAACCACTATTACGGGGGTCTATAGTTAACGGGACCAAATTCTGTTAGTAAAAATAGGAAAATATATAGGTTTTTATGTACATCATAGGTCCTGCTAACTATGGACCCCCGTAATAGTGCTATTAAAAGCAGCTTCGACGTCCGTGCTGTTAGATATTACCGTACAACCCGCAAGACAAAACCCCCTTGAGACAATTTTTCAGGGATAGCTCGGCGTTTACACCTTCACCATTGTCGAGGAAGCCAGCCTCGAAGTCGTCCGAGGGGGTGTATTTTGTTATCACCCATGTGTTATACGGCAAATCACTCTGTTTTTCACTCTAACCGAATCTCTACTGAGCGCCAGCTACTACTGTATGCTCTACTGCTACGGTGCCGTCGGCCACCACTTGGCGTGCTGCACAAGCTGGCCCTAGTAGACTGGCGGGGAGGGATGGCGACGGCCGGCGAGTTGCTCGCGCTCGGCTTTGCGATGCCTTGAAGAAAATAGGAGGATACGCGTATGGCCAGCGGGAGATAGGGTCGGCGTTGCCAGCGCGATCGCCATCATCGACAAGAGATAAAATATTACGCCGGACAAAAACAAAAACAAAAAGAGTCAAAGAGAGGCGCTTCACTAAAATGTCGGTTTGGACGTCGGGAGTTCCGACAGAGGAGGAATTCCGCATTGGAACAGTGAGCCTCCGACGACCCTGGTTTTCGCTCGAGGCAGATCCGAGGGGAAGCTACCTACACCGTGTAACCCCTTCACTGAGAAAATATAAATGCTTGTGAAAAATATTGAAGAAAAAGTGATCCCACACTAACTTCTACAAGTATTGCCTCCAAACAAATGAGGGTGCAGTTTCTAAAAGGGTTAACCCGAGCCTATCAGAGCCGTTGATAGAGAAATTCAGTTCTCAACCGGCTATCCAACGAAGCCGCCTGTTGCAAAAGCAAAACGGACATCTAGTTTAACCGCAAACACCATCAACACACCATATGGTCTGCCACAACTCTCCAATCAACCAATCAATCGGTTCACGGCAAAGACAGAAAGACACCGACCGACCGACCGACCGGCCGACCCACCAATCAGTCAAGACACCGAATGCACCGAATAATCAACCAACCCATCACTAGACATAGCAGAAAACCAACCAACACGCAAGGAGATTCATCAGCCCCCCTCCTGCTGACAGAAAAAGGTTCACACCTCGGGCATATCACGATCTAGATCATCTGGATTCTAGCCAGCCGTTAACAGGTGTTAAGTAGGCAGGACCTGCATGTAGTGCAGATTGAGCCCAGGAAACATGTGCTAGATCATGCCAATTGTACGGCTTCTATCCTGCAACATGAGCTAGATCATACAGATAATGAATGATCCATTTGCCGGAAAGATTCGCTGGAGATCATTCGTTGAGCGGGGGTCGGTGATCTGCCCCCGATTCGTGGGGTGTTCTCACCTGTAGTAGTTGAGCCCGATGAAATCGTTAGCCTTCGGCGCCCTCTTGTCCGTGAAGCGGACGGAGGCAAGAAACGGCACCCAAAACCGATACCGCCCGGTCGTCAAGAACTCGATGATCACCTAATAAGAAGGAGAGAGAACCGAGATCAAGGAGTTCGGATACTCTTGACGCGGCGTTCTGGACAGGCTTGTACCTGGTATTCATTATGCTCGCAATTGGTTCAGGCAGACTTGAGCCTTTTTAAGGGCCTAAAAGAGAGAAAGGAAATTTCATGCCCGCGGTTTTCTGGTTGGTCAAAATTTTAGGTATTACGGGGGTCCATAGTTAATAGTACCTATGGTATACATAAAAACCTATATGTTTACCTATTTTTACTAACAACATTTAGTCCTATTTACTATGGTCCACCGTAATAGTAAATTTTTATTGGTGGAAAATCCTTCGAAAACATGAGTCGACACCCGGGATCGTGACGTCACTTTTCGGGGGGGAAAAAAATAAATAAATTAGCATATTTGGTGGGCTATGTTTCGAACATAGGCAAGGGTACTTGGGGGGAATCAGAGTAGCACACGGTAGACCATACTTGTAATACGATGTATACTCCTCATCCAGTTCCATAGTCCCGGTACGTTGTGTCATTCCTTGACCCGGCAGCGCCGGGTTGCAGCGCGCGGCCGATGTTGCAATAGTAATTATTTCGGTTCGTTTTTGCCTCTCCCAGGAGGGCTAACGGGTGCGTTTGTGATCCTCCGCTTTCAGTACATACACCGCTACGCAGCGGGGGTGGCCTTCCCGCTCAATGCACAGTTAGTGAACCCCCCCCCCCCCCCCTGAAAACTATATTATATACCTGGTGTATATAGGTTGGGTTGGCGTCGGTTGGCGACGACACTGTAAAACACGCCTCTCACTGCGTGAGCTAGACAGCCAGGTACCGTTTTTTTTTTTGGTTTTTTTTTGTGGTTACCACGGCTGGCGGTCGAGTTAGATCATTTTTGTACGGAGATAACCTTTACTTCGCACAAGGGGGATGATCGTATCACGCAGTGTGTATATGGCGAGACACCCACCAGGCAGTTACATAGTACACCCATTGCTGTCTCTGGAAGTGGCCACACCAGAAATTAAATCAATTAATTGATGATGTCATCCATACGCAAGAAAATCCGCTTCTAAAGCGGTTCTTAGTAGGCTGCAGCTCACCCTTCATGCGACTCGCCCAACACCTCACGGCGCTTCGCGCTTGGTGCACGCGATGTCTGCCCGGTCGGTGAAAATCCGACGCGCTCCGTCCCGGAATTGTAGGGATGCGAGGGTCTATGGTCATACGACTACGGCATGCCTGATAATGAGTACACCCCCCCCCTTCTTCCACCCGAAATACTTGATGAAACGGGCCAAAGCTTAGGGGAGAAATGCCGCCGCCGTAGACGCAACCCAACCCGAATCCCGGAACAAAGAAAAGCCAACCACAGGGCAGATCTCGCTAGGAATACGCGTTGGAGGATATTTGTAACTGCCGTCGACAGCTTGGTTGTGGGCGCTGGTGGACGACATATACGAAACAAACAAAAGGTCTGAGATCTCCGATCGGACGGCGCTAATCTCCGGCAAAATAACTTCCCACAATTTTTCTGGCCTCACCCAGCTCGAACGTAAGGCATGCCTTAAATTCTACTACTGTGCAGTAGGCGGACGTGTATAATAGCCTCGCTCACCCGATTGAAGAGTTGGTCGCACAACCAGGCCAGCAGATGGTCCAGGACGTTGTACCAGCGGTAGGCATGGAACTGGAAGAGGTCTTTCACGATGCCGACCTGGACTTCGCGGCCCTCCGCGGCGGCACCCTCGTGCAGCGCGTTGTACACCTGCCGGAGGAGGACCACAGCGCAAACGATGCAGCGCATAAAAAGAAAGCGGGATCAAAATACCGTCTGCCGGGGCTCAAACCCAAGGTCACCTTGGCCTTACACATCGAGAAAAAAAAATCGCCGGGATAAGCAGACCCAAGGCCGTCATGGCGCTGAACATCAAAATCACTACGTCCTGAGTGCCCGGTGATCAGAAGCAAAAGTCGCTTGATGTCACATAACGAGCAGAAGGCTGTACGGGAAAAAAAAAACAAGACCGTCTTAAGGCTAACTACCGCGGATACCATTAATAACGCATGATCACACACACCCTCGGATGAAGTTCGAAGTCGATTTCCTCGACCATGGGGAAGGCGCAAACGCCGAGCGATGCGTTTATGGGAAGATATCGACGAGATATTTGCAAAGCCACCACTACTTAGTATGCCCCCATTAAGGCATGGTTGGGGGAAACTCGGCTCGGAAATTCGTCGTAGGAGGCCTTGTTATCTTGAATATAGTATAAGGTAGAGTCACCCGGGTTCAAACGTAAGACCATCCTGACGCCCGCTCTTTCCCCAGCATGAATTTTACACACGAAATTCGGATTGGTTGATTGGTGGATAGCAGCGCCGTGCCTTTCAGATACAGCACCGACGTTAGAAGCAAAAGGCTTGCGGAACTTTTGGCCTCGATGAATCTAACATTCGGGCGTCGAGTCGAGTAGAAGGCATAAGCGTCGCCTGGAAATCCGCGTCCTCTTCCGCGCACATGCCATCTCTGGCCATACACCTCATAGTTTTTTCTCCCACAGCCGTCATATACACGAGCGTCAATACGAGTTTCTACTATGCACGGCGCCAAACAACAGGGATCCCTTTCGAAATGGTAGATGCGACCGACCGACCGACCGACCGGGATTCACAACGCATACAAGGTGACGACAGTAATCATTTTTCCGGCTGTGCGAGTTCCTAGCGATAGCTATAACATGCCATCTTCCTATCGGGAACCTGCACCCGGTGTCAGCGAAACAGCTGCATCCAGGGTCAGAGAAACAGCCTGAGAGCGACCGCGGTAGACTTGTAACGTACGGGTGTAAGCTTGCGCGGTCCGAAGACAAACGCCTCCGGTCAACGACCCCCAAGACCGACCATCGAGCCTGTTCACGTTATGGTCATGATCTGAATCTCACTTCGATCGTTTCTTCTGAAGAAAATGCTTGCGCGTGCGTCCTCATAAAACAGGTCACCGGGGGGTGAAACGAAGTTTAAGCTGGGGTAGGCACGTTTACGACCGTATGCGGAAGTTCCCCAACCGATGCTTCCGAAATATCCCGCCGGTCCGAGGGGGAGGGCGGGCGGGGGTGTACTCATTATCATGCATGGCCGTAGTCGTATGACCATAGACCCTCGCATCCCTATGTACCATGCCAGAACGGAGTGCGTCGGGCGATCACCGAGCTGGCAGACATTGCTTGCACCCATCGTAGAGCACGCAGATGTGGAGCGCCGTGAGGTGTTGGGCGAGTCGCTTGAAGTGTGGGATGCATCCTACTAAGAACCGCTTATGAGGCGGACTCTCTTGCATATGGATGACAGCTACGAATGGGGGGGGGGGGGGGTGTACTTACTCTCATACATGGCCGTAGTCGTATGACCTACCGAATGGGGGGGGGGGTCTTCATTACATGCATGGCCGTGTATGACCATGGAACCTCGCATCCCTACAATGCCGAGACGGAGCACGTCGGGTTTCCACCAACCAGGCAGACATGGGGGTGTTATAAGGCTTAACCTGGGCTGGGTTTTCGATCGATGATTCATCCCGATAGCTCAGCAAGTAACACCTTCACAGTGGGCATCGCTCGGCTTACCTCCACGTGTGCCTTCAGAAGGTTCCGCAGAACGATCCCCGTGGTTTGCAGGTGGAAGAGCCTTCCCGGGGGGAAAAAGTTGATCACGTAACCGTTGGTGGTGCACACTTCCGGCTCGTTGATTGTGCACCACAAGGACACCTGCGGTTGAGCGCGAGGGGGGGACAAGCGTGAAGCAAGCAGGCCAGCAAGCCAGCCAGCCAGCCAGCCAGCCCGTGCGCACGCGAGCGAGGAAGAAAACAAAGATCAGAGGAAAACTAAGCTGCAACTTTAGAGCGCAGATACTACCGCAAAAAAATCCTACTCAAGTTACAAGTGGTCTGTCCTAAAACAAACATGAGCGCTTTTCCACAGGGGTTTAGTGCATACCGTGAGCATGTCACTGGAGAATGTTCGTTTTGGGCAGTACCTGGTACAATGGGGTACTCCTTTTAAAAAACCACCCAGTGACAATCTAATAAGCGTGGTCTTATCTCTAACATGGTCATATCTTTTACTACTGACGACACTAATTCCAAGTAGTTTTTTCTCGTTACAAGCTGATTTACCCGATCGTTTCTCCAGAGAAGTCTTAACACGGATGGTCCTGAAAGGTTGGTACCCCAACGTAAGGTTCTTATCATATGCGAGTACAGGCAATCTCGAAGTCCCGACAGCAGCATCATCAAGACATCGCGTTCCTACTGGTGTACGGTTACGGCCACGTGACAGCGCTTATCGCTCTCGCCGAAAAATTAACACCCGCGTGGTCATTAACTTGAACATCAAACGAGTATTACATTACTGGCGAGAGTAGGAAGAAATTGGGGTTAAAAAACATTTTCTTGCTCGACTTTTGCACGGAACAGAATAAAACAAATGCCGTACACGACTATGTAATCTAAGGCATTTTTTTTAAAGTTAATATGCCATCCAAACGTTTCTTACATATACGGACAGCGTGGTACAATTAATACAACCATAATAGAGTAGGACACGCACGCCCCTGTCTTACATAAAAGTATTTGATTCGAAATATATTCTTCCGTGAGTTGACCACGCACACGTCGACCGCTGCCGCTCTCCGTCGTTCTAGGAAAAAGAAAAAAAGGACGGCAGCCCGCCAACGTGGCTTTGGCACCAAGAAGTCCAGGCAACCCCGCGAAGGTGAACCGAGATGGGAGGGGTCGGAAACATCGAAGGCGCGGGCCCTCTCTCGTCCACCGCAACATACACTGGAAGTCCCAAGTACGGAACGCGACCGCATGAAAACATGCACACTCGTTGGCTGGGCTCGGACCTCCTTTGCCGCCATAGCCAGCATCATTCGTGCAACGGAAGCAATGCACCGTTGGCCAGTCAGTACGTTTCTGCGGAATCAGCACCGCCTCACGTTCCGAAGCTCTGAAAACTCACAAGCATAGTGCCTCAATATTCGGATTCTCAACTATTTACCCACCAAGTCCTTAAGAGCCAAGTTCTTCACTGTCAACTTTTCAAGTGTCAAGGTCTCCACCACCAACTCCAAAACTGCCAAGTTCTTGCGTGCCACCCTTCGACACTATAGTAGTCCACTGCTTCTCCTATCAGCCCGCGCCCCCTTGCAGTAATCTGCCGCCGAGGATGCAGCATTCTACTGCCGAGGTTGCAGTATTCAACTGACAAGGTTGCAGTAGTCTACTGCCGATTTTTCAGTAGTGTTCTGACGAGGTTGCAGTAGTCCACTTACGAGGTTGCAGTACTCTACTGCCGAGTTTGCAGTACCGTACTGCCGATGTTGTAGCGAACGACTCACCTTTCCCCCGTACTCCGCGTACATGCGACGGGCGAAAGCGAGAAACGCAGCAGGGGACTCGTCGCTCTCGAACCCCCCCATGTCCTCCAACCACAGGGGGTGGGTGAAGTGCAGCAGCGTGATCATGGGAACGATGCCCGCGCCAAGCAGGCCATCGATTTCCGTGTGGTAGTGGCTGATGGCCGCCTGTGGGGAGGCGTTACCCCGACGGTAGCATAGATATACAGAGAGCAAGAGATATATAGAGTGAGGAACAGATGGGCGAGCATTATGCCGAGGTGCACCAGTGGATACACAGGAAAGGGACACATCTGAGGAGCTAAGGAGCTCTGGCGGATAGGGAGGTGCGCCGGTCGTAGGCAAGGAACGATCGCGCCTTTTTTTCTTCAATTCTTGAAGCCAATAGCGAGAGCAAAGCCACGTTCGGCGAGGACAGTAGCTTAGAGCCGACGGACCCGCGCGAGCGGCGCCAGCACGGTGACCGCGCCTCGAGGTCAGGACCGACGATTACTACCACCGCGTTGGTATGACCAGCCTCGTTTTTGTGCGCCCCAGGCCTCTGGACTGAACGGGGGGGTGATAACTGACAACGCTCGTACTGCGACAATAGGCGGCCGATATCGTGTCCCGGGCAGGCAGCACCCACGAGCAACATTCAGCATTGTCGTGTGTACGCAGGTCGCTACGCCACTGAGACACGGCCAGCGATTATTCCATACACTCACACATAGGCCGCCATGCCACCGGGACGTCGTCCAGGCTGGCTAGACTATGTTCTCGGTGACGTAGTGACAGTTCTATACATTTCACGCCGGCAGGGCCTACACTCACGCCACCTTCGCCCCTTCCCCCCCGCCCCCCGCTCGCTCGCCCCCCCCCAAACGCGTACAAACAGCTACCGTACACTCCGGTTCTGCGGAAAGGTGCTCGACCGGTACCGCTATCAGCGCACTAAACTGGTCTCAAACTGGTCTCCATCACGCCATCCACAAATAATTTTATTTTTCAGTTGACTCTGAGCGGCCTATCGTAGCATCCTCCCCTCTCCCCGGGGAGGCACCCCTCCCCCCCCCCCCCCCCTTTTCAACTCCCTATGCCACATCCCGCGTCTTGTCAAAACCCTTCTTGCCTGGTCAAATTCTCCTTGGCGGGGTTCAATTTTCGACCACTCAATGCTGAACCTGTCATCACAACCACGAGAGGCAGGCAGACGGACGCGGCGTTTTTTTGTGAGCAGCCTTCCTCACGGGTGCTGGCTTCATAATTTGGTTAGACCGAGAGCGGCCTTAGCGTTACATGGGGGCGGGGGGGGGGGAGGGGGGGGGGGTGTCCTCGTTATCATGCATGGCCGTAGTCGTATGACCATAGACTCTCGAATCCCTTGGGGGAGAGGTGTACTCGATATCATGCATGGTCGCAGTCATATGGCCATAAACGGGGGCGCGCGGGGGGGGTACCGCGCGGGAAACACGCGAGCCTGAAAATACTATTGTTGATAATGGCATTAATTTCGGGTTGATAGTTGTGGTGGCAACGCGGGACAACCCTGTGAGGGGACATGCCTACTAAGAAGGGCACTGTTCTCCGTTCTGGGTGTTGGACCCATAAAACCAGTAGCAGGAGGGGGGGGGGGGGGTGTACTCATGCCATGCATGACCATAGACCATAGACGCTCGCATCCCTGCAATGCCGGGACAGAGCACGACGGGTTCTACACGATCAGGCAGACATTGCTTGCACCAAGCGCGAAGTTGGGGGGGTTAGCGTTAGCCATGACGCGACATCGCGATACCCCCCCCCCCACTATGGTCGTACGACTACGGCCATGATTGGTAATGAGTACACCTTCCCCCGCAGCTAAAACAATCCTAAGATGCTCAAGTACAACTAGTAATACAGTAGTACGAGCAGAACTGGGAATGCAACCACTCAAGACAAATAGAGACATGAGAAAATTGAAATGGAAATATAAAGTAAGGAACATGCCAAAAAAGAGGTTGCCAGCCATAGTTGATAAGGCTGTATGGGAGAAAGTAACAAAAGGGCGAGCTGGAATAAGGTGGGATGGCGTAGTTGAGAAAGTATGGAAGAATATAGGGGAAACCAAGAAAGGAGGGAAGGCTAGCGCTAAGAAACAAGGTGGAATCGGAAAAACAGCTAGAGATACACGGGGGATTGAGCGAAGGAAAAGGAATGAAAACGTATTTGCACGGCCCAACGGACTTCGCGAAAACCCTGAAACTGCGATTTCGTGTAAGTGACCTGCCAGAAAGAATGAAGAGGTATACCAGTAGCCGGGAGGAGGAGGAAGTAGATGCACAGATGCGGCCGTGTGGCAAAGCAATAGAGAGTAGAACTCACATAGCAGGAGAATGTAAAATGTACTATTAATAGGAGGAACGGGATGTGTTAGAAGAGGAGATGAGGGAAACAGACGAATGTGACACGGAGGAGTTTGATACACTAGATAGCAGCGAGAAAACGATCGCTATCCTAGGAGATAGATGGTGGCCACAGGCTGCCAAACAGGAAGGGGATAAAATTAGCAAAAAAAAAATATGTAATATACGGAAACAACGTAATGAGCGCCCACTTGTTGGAGGTCTCTATATTAGGAGTAAGAACGGTGCTCCGTCTCGAAACGGATGCGTGGCCAACCGTCAAATGACTAAGGCAAGCAGCAAATGAGTACGCCTCCTCCTCCCCGGGTCCCACGAAGACCTCCCAACGGACAGGGACTTTCATACTCTGAGCCCTTAACCCCTCTAAAACTGCAGGGGACGTTTTCGGGGACAAATCTTTAGATTTAGTGCAGGAGAATGTTTTACAAGTGCTGAAAGGGTTGTTGTAAGGTACCACCGGTGCATCGGTCCCTCAGGGAAATCTAAGTGCTCTACAGCCTCGTCCGTCTACACGACAATTTTTCAGGAACGATCCTTACTCCCTCCGTACACCTTTTCAGGGCTACGCACCGCCCCGCGTTTCGTCGTTTTTTATCTCCTCCCCTCCCCGCGTTTCGTCCTCTTTTTACCACCGCCCCCCTTCCCGCGCTTCAGTAATGTACGGAAACAACGTATAAGCGCCCAACTGTGGGAGGTGTCTCTTAGAAATAGGAACGGTGGTCCGTCTCGGAAGGGATGCGTGGTCAATGGACGAATGACTAAGGCAAGCAAAAAAGAGGTACGCCCCCCCTCCCTCCCCGGGTTGTACTCCATCTTGAAAGGGATGCAGGGTCAGTGGTGAAATTACTAAGGCAAGCAACAAGTCAGAGCCCCCCCCCCCCCGAGTTTCGCCTTGTTTGTCTCTTTCCCACCCCGCGTTTCACCATTTTGTAGTCCCTTCACCTGTAGCTGCCGACCCCTAGTCCTTTGATCAGTCCCAAGTCTTCTTCGAGCCTGTCCCAGTGCTCGCACGCCTTTCCACTCTTGGCGCCTCCGCGAACTGTGGGGTTCTGTCCCGGCGGTCTACGTACACGAAAACCGAAGGGCACACAAGCGCGAGGGGGGAAGCGTGGGTCGCAAAAGAAGGCAGTCAAAAATAAGAAGAAGACGGGGGACGCATTTCTTTCCAAAAGCAGAACCCACGGATAGCCCATGCGAGAGCTATGATATGTACGCAGGTAGGGTGGTATGATACCGATTGCCTGAGCAACAAAATGAAAAAAACGGGAAAACGCTAGTCATACAAGTCGCACGGCAAGAAGTAATACACACAGGTATGTCCCACAGGGGAATACACATATGGTATGGCGCGCGAGAGACAGAGAGCTGCACAAGGCGGTCACCGCAGCATGCCACAGCCGACGCGCGGGGGGCGGTGACCATTCTGAGGGGTTCTTATCTTCTGCAACCGCCACAGCTGATGCAGCCCCTGCAATATGTCTCGAGTCGTGCGACAATCCCACAGAAGCACGAGCCACTGTTCTAGCACTGACGCATTCCTATGATAATGGTACCTCTCTTTTGCCTCGCAAGGCAATATTTCTGACTGATGGGGCTTCTTTCCAACTGAGAAAAACGCCCAATGAGGTACATGCCTTGTCGTGCGTTTTTCCAACAATAACTTTCGTTACAGACCTGTGATAGGGCATGCATCGGATTGCTCACCGAATTAAACGCGCATTTATTTCTTAGAAAAAGTTTTTTTGGGGCGAGACTTGCAGTAAAACTCCTCTCAAGTGAGGAGCCTTCAGAACATTCTCATAAAATTCCGGGTGCACCCCCTACCGTAGCATGCGTTTACTGTTGGGGGTCTCCTTTCGGGTCTGGGTTGCGCGTGGCCGAGGCGGGCCCGCTCGTGGCGCGGGCAGCCTTGCCACCTCCAAGGCCAACACCCAGGCCCTGCTTCCCGATTTTCGGTGGGGTGTCCTTCGCCCAGCCGGGTGGCTACTGTTTGGGAGACGCAGCGGTGACTACCGACGAGGTCCTACGTTGGTGGCCGCGAGGTGCCCCGTTGAGAGGCGCAAGGAAGCACAAGTCCGGGAGACTCGTAGCAGAGGTAAAGCCGGGCGTCGGCACTCCTGGCGTTTTCAGCTTGAGGGCCGCGCGCGTTCGCGGAGCCCGTCCACGGAGCCTTAGCCTTGTCAACAGCACATGATTATGTGTGCTTGCCCGCAGGCATCTCGAAGTACGGCAAAACTCCGAAGAAAAGCTGTGTCGCTGCTGTATAGGTACGGCCTCGGCAACGCCACTAGGTTTTGCCGGAAAAACCAACGGGTGAGCTGCGCGGTGACAATCCTTGCATGTTACGCTCTCGAAATCGCGCGCGCTCACGGAATCCGTTTGCGGAGACTTCCTAACGTGGGACAGATGAATCACTGATCTCCATTTCACATGATACAGATAGTTCAGGGCAGATCTCCATTCCTGATCTGTATGATCTAGCTCATGTCGCCGGGTGGGAACTGTACAATCTGCACGATGCAGCACATGCTATTTGAGATAGATCTGTACTATACAGATCGTGCAACAACATATATGATAGGGAAGGTGAGGATCTAGGTCATTCAGATCATCATCTGTCCGGTAAGTGGAGACTTTTCAACCGCGGCACCACTGCTGCGCGCTGGCGTCAGGGTTCCTGACGTGTTCCTGACATAGTAAGGCAGAGTTCCGTGCACCCACTGTTGCTGAAGACGTAGGCGCTACCTCGGCAACGCAACGCGCGGTGCCAGCAAATTCCGACGGGCGAGCTCGCGAAGGCGGTGGGTAACACGGCCGCGTGCCGTACCAGACGCGAAATCAACCAGGAAAGTACCAAAGCGACCAGAACGGTTTCAACGGAACAATTCCAACGGCAACAGCAACCACAACAGCAACAACGAAGGCAATAAAAACAACGTCACCACCACCACCACCACCACAACCACAACCAACAACACCAGCAACAACAAACAGCAGGGCCGAAGTAGGTCGAGCCTCCACGCACCGCGTACCTCTCCGTGTTCTCCCATCGGGACCACTGGTTGTTGTCGTTGCCACCCTCGATCTGATGCGCTGCCGTCGAAACGCCCCACAGGAAACCCTCGGGGAACTCTAGGCTAGCCGCCCCCGCGTCGAGGTGGTGCCACTTCCAATAGAGTGGCCTCGCCAACGCGTTGGACGCGGTCAGCAGCGAGACAAATAGGAAGCAAACCGCGGAACAGATCGCTAAAACAAGAGACTGGAACCACATAAAATGGACCGACAGCATTCGTTTTTGTTTTCGGGGGGGGGGGGGGGGGCGGGGGGGGGGGGGGGGGGGGGGGGGGGTTAGGTGGAGGGGCAGGAGGAGGGGGGGAGGGGGCGAGGCTCATTTCTCTTCGTGTTTTTTTTATTCGTTTCCTACCGTTTAGCGTCTGTCGTGGCCAGCCGGCCGTGATTGGCGTCAGCGACGACCGCTGCACGAGCTACGGATCGCGCTGAGGCGTACGTGCAAGCAGCGTTTAGCTCCGAGGCGGACTGCTGTTACTCGGTTGCTGTTTTGGTTGGCGTTGTTGTTGTCGCCCCAAGTACCAGGTGCCTGGCACTTTGTTTTTTCTTTCGCAGCAGCAAACCGTTAATCCATACGTACCTGATAGTAATTTCACGTCAACTCATGTTCAGCGCGACGCTTAATCCATACTATTCAAAAATGATAAGCCATGTAAAAGTTCCGTCGTCCCGAGTGCTGAGCTAGTTTATACTGGTGCTGAGTACGGTACTACTGTAAGGTTGTTTCCTATGCGGTTCAGATTTTGAGCTTCAGATTTTGACCCGATCGCATTTTCAGCTGTGAGCTTCGCAAATCGAAAGAGTCTTCTTACGCGGAAAAATCGGATTTATTGAGCATGCAGAGATTCGAGCAAACGCCGAGACCAACTGCTGTTGTTGTGGTCTGGCGCCGCGAAGAGACGCGCTGGGTGCGCTGCACTGCGGGTAGGACCCAAGCGTCCGAGCCAACGCTTGCTGCCTTTTGGTCTGGCGGCGAAAAGACGTGGCGAGTGCGCTGGAGTCAGCCGTTTTGGTATTTTGTATTTTGACACAATGTGACTGACTCCTGCTGCTGCCGTTGTAGTCTACGAGCATGTATCCACGGAGAGGTGCGCGCCGAGTGCGCTTCTCTTGGTCTCTAGGCCCGAGCCCGCGCCAGCCGACTGTAGCCTGGCCACGGAGAGACGCACCGCCCGCCGACTGCGCGTCGGGCGCGCCACAACGTCGCTACACAGCTGTCACCATCCAACTCATCGATCGTTCTGCTGCTGTTTGCTTTCGTGGATCACATCTTGAATTTGGACACCATGCCATTTTTCGATTTGAAAATCTGATGGCCCAAGTTGTCGGATTTGGGGTCAAAATCTGACGACTTAGGCCATCGGATTCTCAAAACGAAGAAAAAATGGTCAGATTCTGCAGATTCGGACTGCAAAAGCAGATGCTTTCATTTTTGGGATCGAAAAATACAATCTGAAGCTCGAAATCGAACCGCACAGGAAACAGCCTAAGCCATTTAATGCCTCAAATGCCTTATCTAAAAAAGGCAGATGCTTTACAAAATGCCTTAAACGTGCCTTTACTGCCTTTCTCTCCCTGGAATGCGGTTTGGACTTCAAAATAGTACGCGTTCGTATAGACACCACAAGGCATTTTAAAGGTAAATCTAAGGTATATATATGGTGAGGCATATGCCTCAATCCAAAAAAGGCATTTATGGCATATACAATAGAACTACTATAAATATCCCACTCTTTGAGCATGCTCGGTTGGTACATCCCTGGCCTCTCAGAGCTCCCATTTGGAAATCGCCTCCTTTTATTACTTGTGGGGTTTTTCCAGCGGGTCTTTGTTTTCTCCGTTTCTCTTTGCACTTTCAGTCCTTTTTTCCTTTTTTCTTCCTTAGTTTCGTGTGCGTGCGTGTACTACGAGCACGGCACCACGGGCGGGCGCGGCACCGTCGCGGGTGTCAGCGTGTGCTGGCGGGTAGAGGGGGGGGAGCGCGGTCGCGGTTTTCGTGGCTAGGCGTCGCGTGTGCCTCGAGACACGAGGGAACCATGAAGGGGCTCTGTCTGGCCTCCTGGTGTGGTTCCGGTTATACCATGTACGAGTATATAGGGGTCGTTTTGATAAGCAAAATAAAATTCAAGCGGTGCTTATTTTTGCGACCAATCTGAAATCCACCGAGAGAACTACGCAGTCTGAGCACCAACATTGTCGAGCTGGCGAACGAGGTCCACGGTGAGCACCGGGCTTCACGCGAGGCGGGCGACGGGGCTCACTGTGGAAGAGAGGGAGGAAAGCTTTACCAGGACCGAATCGGTGGCGAGATGGTCGGGAGAGGGGCGGGCGGCGTACAAGGCTGAGAGAGCTCTGCTGTTTGATTTTTTGATTTTTTTTTCGTTTTGACCGGTGTACGGTGTTCCAATCAGGCAGGAAATTATTACACGAGAGGGGACGGGGATTGTTTTTTATTTTCGAATTTTTCGGTTTCATTTTCATTGTTTTTGCGGTGTTGCTGTGCCGTGCTGTGCTTTTTCTTTCGTACATACGAGTACAGGCATAGAACATATCAAAAGACGAAAATAAGTACCCTACCTGGGGTATGTACGTACGTACGACATGTGAGCGAGCGTAGCGGAAAACCGCCCGCGACGCGAAGCGTATGTGGCGTCCGACCTGTGCTGAAGCATGGCGGCGGGACTCTTGGCATTATCAAGTCGCCAGTTTGCAACTACAATCATGAAAAAAACTATATTCAATCATGGACCTTTGTCCACTTCTTCGCATAATTTGATGTACTTTTCCTTCCTGAGCGAGCGTAGCCGCCCGCGGAGCGAAGCGCCCTGTAACTACTTACAGATATATCACTCTCTGACCGTGCTCGATTGGTACATCCCTGGTTTTTCAGAGCTCCCACTTGGACAACGCCTCCTTCGATTACTTGCCGGACCTTTCCAGCTGTTCTTGGTTTTCTTCATTTTTTTGGCACTTTCGTTTTTTTTTTTTTCCCGTTTTCTTCTTTCGTTTCGTGTGCGTGCATGTGCTCGGAGCACGGCACCGCGGGTGAGCCCGGCGCCGTCGCGGGTGTCAGCGGGTACTGGCGGGTAGAGGGGGGGTTGCAAGGAGCGCGGTCGCCGTGCTCGTGGCTAGGCGTCGCGTGTGCCTCGAGACACGAAGGCAGCATGAATGGGCTCTTTCTGGCCTCCATCTGTGGAGTTGGATTGAGTATGTAAGAATCTATAAGGGTTGTTCTTGATTGCAAGATATCATTCAAGCGGAGCTTATTTTTGCGACCAAGCTGAAGCTCACAGAGAGAGCTACGTAATCTGAGCACCAACATTGTCGAGCTGGCGAACGAGGTCCACGGTGAGCACCGGGCTTAACGCGAGGCGGGCGACGGGGCTCACAGTGGAAGAGAGTGAGGAAAGCTTTACCCGGACCGAATGGGTGGCGAGGTGGTCGCGAGAGGGGCGGGCGGCGTATGAGGCTGAGGGATAAGCTCTGCTGTTCGTTTTTATTTCTTTTTGACCGGTGCAAGGTGTTCCAACCAGGCAGAAAATTATTACATGAGAGAGGACGGGGATTCTTTTTCTTTCCGAAATTTTCGGTTTCATTTATAATGTTTTTGCGGTGTTGCTGTGCCGTGCTGTGCTTTCTCTTTCGTACATACCGCATATCAAAAGAAGAAAATATCCTACCTGGGGTATGTACGTACGTACAACATGTGAGCAAGCGCAGCGGGCGGAACTGCCCGCGACGCGAAGCGTATATGGCGTCCGAGCTGTTTTCTCCGGAAGCATGGCGGCGGGACTCTTGGCATTATCAAGTCGACAGTTTGCAACTACAATCTTAAAAAAAACTATATTCAATCATGGACCTCTGTCCGTTTCGCATAATTTGATGTACTTTTCCTTCCTGAGTGACAGCGAGCGGGCGTAGGCCGCCAGCGGAGCGAAGCGCCTTGTATTGCCTTATTACATCGTGCCTTTGACTCAATCATACGTCAGGTGGCCCCAAGCCTCAGTTTTAGGAAGATCGTATCTATAACGGCGTCATTTTGATGCAAAAACGTGCAATCCTGCCCCTTTTCAGGTCCAGGTACGTTGCCTCAGGGCCGATTTTAACGACAAAAAACTTGCTACTTTGGCAACAACAAAAATGGCAAGTCTTGCCAAAATTGCACGAGAACTTTCTATCGATAAACACAATACAGCAGCGAAATACTTGCTATTTTAGCCGCGTACCGGCGTCCCCGGTGGCTTGGTAGGTGGTCCGCGTGCCTATCAAGATCAATTTCGTGGGTTCGAGTCTCACCGAGTGCATGCTCGTAGGGACTTTTTCTTGCATAAAAAATTGAGTAACGGAAAGCGCGAGAGCGTGAATTAGCTACATGCGATGAAAATCGACGAGCAGTGGGAATGCTCAACCCTATGCGCGACAAAAAAATAAAGGCACGTACCGGGGGGAAGAAGGGACGACACCTGTGACCACGGCTTGTCCAGAAGATCGCTGAGGGTAAAACCTACTACGAGTTAGGCTGGAAAGTAAAAGTGATGATTAAAAAAAAAAAAAACACGCCCTCTGATGATTCTAATCAAATCCCGTGCAGCAGAAATCGGACAGGCAGACGACACCCTCGTCGAGGAATGGGTGGCCTGGAGAAAGATCCAGGCACATCTCGTAGACCTTAGAGGTCGACAGCACTCGAGGGCGGCCATAGGCACTTGTACGTGGTCTTGGGGAAGCTTGGGCGGCTGTTTTGGTTGGGATTGACTTGAGCACCAGCCCTAAACGGCACCCGTGTCACACCCACAGGGGGCTCGTCGTCCGCGCCATCAACTCCTTCAGCAGTGCCGTCAGCCACCACTGCTGTCATCAGCACCATCGATCTCTCGATATCTTCCCGCATTGTTGCAATTCGTGGGGTCTTAGTGCGCCGGCGTGTGGTTTGTACGTCCTTGCGTCCGCGTTATTGGGATAATTTGGCAGATGAAACAGCAAATTAAAAAATTGCATAATTTTGCAGGCGAACAGACAGATAGATTTTTTCTGTTGAAAAGCCACACTACCTTTGGGCGACCCACGTCACGGGCGCTCTTCTCGCGAAACGATACCTCTTCTGAGTTGGTTATTTCGTGCGGCCGTTCTGGCTTCTTTTTTTTCTATTCTGGCAAGTCCAAAATTCCAAAATTTGCTATTTTGGCAGGTTTTTGCCACATATGTTAAGACCCTTATTTTATTGCGCAAGGAAAACACGTAAGGCACGAAACAGCGTCTAAGGCAAATCTCAGCCGAGAAAGGGCTCTAGGGACATACCGGTACCACTACTATGTGGCTGTTTCATCTTCATCTCAGCAACATGGTGCCAAATAAAATGGGTGTACACCCCACCCCGTATGGACACCAATATTGACCAACTAAATGGTGCCAAATAAAATGGGTGTGCACCCCGTATGGACACCAATATTGACCAACTATTAGGCCGTTGTCTATGCGGTTCGATTTCTGAGATTCAGATTTTGACCCGATCGCATTTTCAGATGTGAACTTGACAAATCGAAACAGTCTTCCTATGCGGAAAAAAAAATCAGATTTATTGTGTGTGTAGAGATTCGAGCACACGCCAAGACCAACGGCTGATATGGTGGATTGGCGCGGCGAACAGACGCGCTGGGTGCGCTGCCCCGCGCGTAGGACCCAAGCGTCCGAGCCAAGGCTGACTGCCTCTGGTCTGGCGACGAAGAGATGTGGCGAGTGCGCTAGAGCCAGCCTGCCTTGGTATTTTGTGTTCCATTTTGTGACTGAATGCTGCTGCTGGCTGCTGCACAGCAGTGTAGTCTACGAGTACGTATCCACGGAGAGGTGCGTGCCGAGTGCGCTTCTCTTGGTCTCTATGCCCGAGCCTGCGCCAGCCGACTGTAGTCCGGCCACGCAAGGACGCGCCGCCCGCCGCCCGCGCGTTGGACGCGAAGCAACGTCGCTATACAGCTGTGTGTCACCATCCAACTCATCGATCGTTCTGCTGCTGTTTGCTGTCGTGGACAACATCTTGAATTTAGAGAGCATGCCATTTTTCGATTCGAAAATCTGATGACCCAATTCGTGGGATTTCCGCCCAAAATCCGACGACTTGGGTCATCGGATTCTCAAATCGATTTTTTTCCGGTCGGATTTTGCATATTAGGACTGCATAAACAGGGTCATTCATTTTTAAGATCGAAAAATACAAATCTGACGCTCGAAATCGAACCGCATAGGAAACAGCCTTGTATGTTCCCAAGACGTGAAAATCCAACAAAAAGGGTCTCTCGCCACTATCTCAGGTGAGATTGTGGCGAGGGCAATACCACTGGCTGCCTTGTTGCCGCGTTTTTTCGTTCCGCAAATGTGTACGATAATTTAATGCCCTGGTGGTCTATACGAGAACGATACGTAAATTTTGTTCGTACTGACTGTATGAGAAGTGCTATATGCGAGAACGATATACCAGGTATACGTACTTCGTATAATACTTTAAATATACTGCTGTACACTGGTACGAGTACCATTTTTTTTGCCGTACGCACTGCTGTTGCGCAGTCTGTACGCTTTGGGTGGCGAAATAAATATCAGGAAGACAAAAAGAGCCACAAAGTGATAACGTGCAGCTGTGGCTATATCAGGCGCTAGGGCTCACGGTACACGAGACACAGAGAGATACTGGGTGTTTGTGGGAGTATATCGCTGGCGTACAAAAGTCGTTACTTCGTAACTACTGCTGTACGTACTACCTGGCACCGTCCGTGAAGCAGTACATACTGCTGTACAGCACTATAGTAGTCACCTGCTACCAATATCATATGACAAGATATCACGCGTAGCAGGTACCAAGATAACAGAGCAAGAAGAAACGGCAACACCATGTTTCCTATGTACGACGCAAACGACCTTCAAGCTTGCGAGATTGAGCAATAAGAACGCCCAACCGATGCTATACGGTGTGATGGCTGAGGTCCAATGTCCTCGCCACGATAAGGGAGACACGACCGCGAATGAGCTGGGCAGCTGGGCTCATGAAAACATCGGTCGGGAATGGGGAACCTTATCTACATCCTCAGCAGGATGCCTCCGATCTCTTGTCTTCATGCGGCATTTGGCATACTGCTAACCTGGTGTGTACTGCTACATACCTGGTACGTGCTACTGCTGTACTGTGTGGGTTACGGCGAAAGTCAAATCGTTGTGTCGGTGTTATATATATACCTGGTACTGATAACAGCAGTACGAAACATACTCACGGTTACAAGCTGGACAACGAGCGCCAGCAGCAGCCATATCAGGAACAGCGCAGATGACACCGTGTGGAGGATGAGCCCTCCACACCCGCTACCCAGCGTCCTTACGCTGTCGCTGCCCATTGCGATTCACCCGCTACAGCAGTGGACGCGCGATCTCGAACAAAGAAAAAATAGAAATATGTCCAACGTCGCCGGTACTTTATATGGTCCTGGCAGGCGTTTTGCAAACAGGGGTGTAGGTCACGTTTTTGAACGAGAAGAGAGCAGCAGTGGTGCACCTGGGGGAAGCAAGCGTAAGGTGCAAGAGGGGATCGGGCTCTGGGGGCGCCTGGAAAGGGCCATTCTGCACCTAGAAGTTTGGTTCAAAATGTGAGAGGGTCTTGCTTCGGTCGCAGATCGCAAGTTTTGGAATTGAAAAAATATCTTGACCGAAGCCAAGAACGAGAGAAACTACTGCTGCAGCTGATGGAAGACATGTCTCGTACAATACATCTGCTGCTCGTACAAGCTGTATCCCTCCCTGATGGCCCAGGACGATTTCGGTGTGATGATACAGAAGCAACACATATTTGAGGGGAATCGCCTGCTTTTCCTGCCTTTTTGAGCAAGCATTCATCGGTCCGAGTTTCAAGACAGGGCGCGAAAAACCCGGAACAAAATTTGAAACGCGAGCAGTGGTACCGGGCAGGAAGGAGTGCTGGCGTACCTGGTACGTGACAACAAGCTATCATATGCGGCAATGACACGTCTTAGACCCCCGTCACGCATGACGGCTTACAGCATCGCTACGAATCATGGTCCATGTAGGTTGCGCGCAATGTGTGTTATTATGTATAATTGTAGTCGACAAGAAGGCACGTAAGTTGAGATGTCAACTATTTGTAACGTCATTCGCGGCACATACTGGTACTGCTGAAACAGCATCTAAAGATTTTTCGGCAGTCCGCCCCCAATAGCAACGAAAAGTACCGTGGCTGGGGAGCTGTGCGTCCCCGGTGGCTTGGTAGGTGGTCCGCGAGCCTATCAAGATCAATTTCGTGAGTTCGAGTCTCACCGAGTGCATGCTCATAGGGACTTTTTCTTGCACAAAATTGATTATTAGCGGAAAGCGCGAGAGCGTGAGTTAGCTGTACATTGGCCCTACACCCCGGTGGCTTGGTGGGTGGTCCGCGTGCCTATCAAGATCAATTTCGTGGGTTCAAATCTCACCGAGTGCATGCTCGTAGGGACTTTTTCTTGCGTAAAAAATTGATAAGCGGAAAGCGCGAGAGCGTGAGTTAGCTACATTCGATGAAAATCGACGAGCAGTGGGAATGCTGAACCCTATGCGCGATAAAAACTAAAGGCACGTACCGGGGGGGAGAAGGGAAGACACCTGTGACCACGGCTTGTCCAGAAGATCGTCGAGGGTAAAACCTCCTACGAGTGGGCTGGAAAGTAAAAGTGATGATAACAAAAAAAAAAAAAAAAAAAAAAAAACATGGTCATGGTATGTACCAGGTACCAGGCAATACTAGTACAATATAATGGCGCCACGTATTAATAGGGTAATCGTGCATACATACATAAGTAAACAACATCGACTCTTCTATGTGAACACACCTGCTGCTGTTGCCGGCACGTACACCTGCGTAGGCTCATCTACACACGGCTACGAACAGGAGCGTATGGGACTCCACGTGTACGCCTTCTCTCAAAAACGCGCATATATGTAGAGTTGCAGTGCTTGCTGACTGTGTTGGTTAGCTTGGCGGACGACGAGATAAGAGGCGGGGGGGGGGCAGCGCTGCGTAAACCACGTGCATCAAACAACGCACAATTCGCAACAGCAGAACAGGGAGTTTCGCTGCTGTGCACGTTCAAGATACAAACTGTTGTTCGTAATCGCGTCTAATATTTATTACGGGGGCCCGTAAGCCATAGTAACACATAGTAATACGTTGTAATCAGAGATCACGATGGGCCCAAAAACCACATATCACGGGGGACCATAGTTAATAGGACCTACGGTACACTCGAAAACCTATATATTTACCCATTCTTACTAACAATATTTGGTCCTGTTTACTATGGTCCCCCGTAATACCAGGTACCAGGTTTAATATCCCCCTGTCTTTGCATACCATATTTGGTTTCCCCTCGTATTGTATACCCGCACTATAATTGTGTTTACGACTTGACCCAGCTTCGTCGAAATAGTTGACATCCCACATTATATGTGTGTGTGTTCTTCACATTAAACCATTCTTCTACCCGTCGACATCCAGCAAGCCCAGTGTCCGTGCTGATTCTTCACCCTAGAAAGATACGTGCTCTGTGGTCACAGACTACGACACAGAGATAACACACCGTAATGCATTAATAGCCTACGCAATACCATGCCTTCGCACTACGAAGGTGCGGCCGACACAACATACATACATACGCCAGCAACCAAAATACACCATAAAGAAAGAGAAGCAACGAAGAAACCAAACCGAAAAAGAAAAGGAGAATAATCCTTAATAAATAAATAAAATGGGAAGCCAAAGCTCAGACACATACTTACCCCGAGCGTGAGCCAAAAGGGACGTGCAAGGGGGAAGAAACGGGAAGGAAAAAGGGAAATATGCATCCCGAGGAACACTTAACCAACTAAAAAGAGAAAGAATGAGTGGGCCAAAATACGCTCGTCACCCACCCACTATGTAGTACTTCTTTCATAAGGATAAGAAGGGGAAAATATGGGGAAAAGTTAGGTCATGGAAAAAAATCAAAGCACCAAGCCAATACATACCGAACGGCCGCAGCAGTTGGCGGTACGAGTAGCAAAGAAAAGCCCAACCTATTAGTCGGCCTGGTACCTTGCTACCCTATCTGCGGTCTCTTTGCTACTCTCTTCTACCGCGGTTTCCCTTCTACTCCTCCCGTTCCCCCCCCTGCCCCCATACTGTACGGTGTTCCTTCTACCCCTCCTGCTGTTACCCCTCCCCCCGTTCCCTCTAAAACTACCCGCATCGGATGCACGGCCGCTGTCTACTCAGCTTTGCCTCAGCCTCGTGCCACCTGCCCATGAACTGTTCAGCTGCTTCGAGGATTCCCCGGTACCACTTTCCCGTCTGTTTTGCTGCAGTGGGCCACAGTGCGGTCCCAACTCCAAAGACTAAGGGGGGGTCTTCAGTTGATCCCTCGGTGGCTTTGAACACTCTAAGGTCCTCAGCAATGGCCCTAGGCCAACTCTTGGATATACTGCTATGTATATCCTTTTTGTTGTGCTTATGCATACGTAACAATGTAGTATCTCTGATGTGGCGTAGTTTTGTGACCACAGAACTTGTACGTACCAGTATCTCTCTAGGATTGAAAAATCGGCACGGACACTGGTTGTGCTGGATATCGACGGGTAGAAAGAACGGTTTAATGTGAAGAACACACAACATACATGTTTTTGTCGCAGAGTACCTTTAATGTGAAGAACAGACAACATACACGTTTTTGTCGCAGAGTACCTTCTCGTGCGATCGTCCAACCTTCATAATTCAGCAGTACACTCTGGGGTGCAGCAGGGCAACGCATATGGTTGGCTCTGCTCTATATATATATATATATATATTTTTTATTCATCGCTTTTGCTTTCCAGCCCACTCGTAGGAGGTTTTACCCTCGACGATCTTCTGGACAAGCCGTGGTCACAGGTGTCGTCCCTTCTCCCCCCGGTACGTGCCTTTTATTTTTGTCGCGCATAGGGTTCAGCATTCCCACTGCTCGTCGATTTTCATCGAATGTAGCCAACTCACGCTTTCGCGCTTTCCGCTTATCAATTTTTTATGCAAGAAAAAGTCCCTATGAGCATGTGCACTCGGTGGGACTTGAACCCACGAAATTGATCTTGACAGGCACGCGGACCACCTACCAAGCCACCGGGGACGCCGGTATACAATGGATGATAGTCCACACTATTGATAGATGCCTCACAACAGGGTAGATTACGTACATTTTCATTTCATTCTGCGAGAAAATCACAAACTTACAGGTTTAGCAGGTGGTCAGTGTTAGGGTTAGGGGCTAATGTCAAAGCGCCAGGTGTATTTTAACCATGTGGTAGAAGCTGGCTGGGCCAAGCAAGGTCTACGACCGATATACAGAAATATTTCCCTCATGAATCATCGCATCGCATCCAGTGTTGCCAACCATCGCATAGAACTAAAGACGCTCTCAACGGAGATCGTTTTTTTTCTGTTTTTTTCGGCATGGAAACGAAGACGCTCTAAAAGGAGGCCGTTTTTTTTAGGGCTCTTCACGAGTCAGGATGTTTTATACATATATCACGGGTCGGGTCGCGTCGGGTCGGATAATGCTGTTATTTTTTAAGCTATCCTCACCCCCGTCCCTTACCCCCCCGACCACACCCCCTCCGGCGAAACTGAAACCACCGTTTCCACTACACCAGGCGCAACCGCGGCGGCGATAACGGTCTCGAACCGACGTCCGCGATGCGCGCAGCACGTTTAACGATCAGCGACCGGGCACCTCGAGCTCCGAAAGCCGGCGACGGCCCGCCAAAAGCACGTCGCGGTTGCCACGGGGGAAAAGGCGGCGTCGAAGAGGCAAACGTTTGCGGAACGCCAATCCCGCCACTTGGAGACACCTCCCCGGGTTCTGCCGCTTCCGGCAGGCAGGTGCGGGTATTGCGCCGCCGCCGTCGGCATTTCCGCGCCTCCCCGCGAGCGCGCGTATCCGTCTCATTCATCGTCGGCGCAATCCACCTGGCGCTAGGCCTCCTGTTTGCGGCGAGATTGATGCCGGTTGAGGGTAGCGGAGGGGGGGAACGGGGCAGCGGCTTCCGCAGCAGCAGCGGTAATGGTGGTGGTGGTGGAGGCGGAGGAGGGGGATATAAGGGCGAGTGGCAGCACCCCAGCTCGAGGCCTCGCACCAGCGCCAACCCGTGGGCTGGTGCTGGTGGGAGTTCCGCAGACTACGTTAGGAGCGGAGGCATTGGTCGGCAGGGAAGGAAGGAAGAGGGCGGAGGCCGACGTGATGGTGGGCCGGGCACGGGGACGCTGGAGGCGGAGGAGGCGAGGGGGTGGTCGGAGAGGAAGCGGTCGGAATCCATGCGAGATATCATCGAGGCGAGAAGATGTTGTCTTTAGCTGGCGATATGCCAAAGGGGCTGTTCGTTTGGTCACCCCCCCCCCCCCCCCCCCCCCCCCCCTTTTACGAGTGCCCACGCACGTGCAGCAGTAACATGATTTCAGTAAGGGAGGCGAAAGGAGAGGGTAGAGTAGGAAGAAAGCAAACAAGTACAAAATGAAGCAGGCGCAGTACCAGTACGCAAGGGAACAAACAGCACCAGCGAGCCGTGGTACACCGTCCCGTACCTCTTCCGGCCCATATGGTTCCGGGAACATGTCCATGTCTAGGACAGATCATATAGATCATTCCCACAGTTCATGATCTAGGTCTTTCAGAGCAGATAGATGAGATAGATTCCTACCCTGTCTGATCTGTATGATCTAGCTTATGTTGCCGGGTGGGAGACTTCCATAATCTGCGTGTGATCAAGGACATGTTCGCTGGGTTGGTTATGCACTGTATGAGTGTGCAGATGCTGCACGGCACCCTAGAACGGCAGGCTAGGATCTAGATAATCTGTAGATGATACATAGATGATCTGTAGATGATATGTAGACAGATAGATCGTGACGCGTACGAGGCGTGAACATGTCCCTATGGTATTATACGCCCACCCGAAAAAGTAAAAATGAAAGCACGACAGGAGGATTTTCTGATATTAATAGTATTACTTTCCTTGGTTGGGCCGCGACCAGTCAGAGAACATGTTGGCCAAAGTACTGTGTACCCCCCTCATCGTACACCGCTCTGGTCGGAAATATAAGGATGTTTGTGTCTTCATGTTTGTGTATACGCGCCTCTTAAATTTTTCGCCCAGAGGGGCAAGTAGGTGACAGGCGTCCTTCTTCGACATTAGACTTGAACAGGACCCGGTACTCAAAAGGTGCAGTTGGAGTTGTGTGCCACCAGCTTGGAGGGATGCGCGCGCTCTTGAGGCGGTGCTAGAGGTGCGTCGGTTACACGTAGTAAAAGGGTGGTGTCTGCCGGTTCGTCTGCTGTGGTTGTGCTTGTTGCAGAGATGATGACCTGGTTTTGCGTACCAGGTACCTGGCAGGACAGTAAAAAATAAAATTATGACACTTTTCGTCGGACTGTCCTGCTTGGAGAAGCTAGCGGAGGCGGATAGGATGGATGCCTGAGGGGCCGCGATCGGTGAGAAAATACGTTGGCCCGAAAAGTGTCGCCCCCAGCCGGCGAGTGTCGTCGCCGAAGGTCGTTGTCCTCGCTGGCTGTACTCGTACCCCGATCGTGGCTGGCGTTTTTTCTTCAATGTTAGACCTCCACCTGGTATTAATGGTAAAATTCTTAACACTTTTTTCGTCGGGCTGTCGTGCTGGAGCAGTTGGCGAAGGCGGATGCTAAGGCCGTGCGAGCGGCCGCGGAGGACGCGGCGGCGGTAGCGGCGGACACGGCCGAGGCGGAGGCGGCGTGGGCGGCGGCGGGAGTAGGGAGCGGCGGGGGCGGCGGGGATAACGCGATGCTGTTCCTGGAGTGTGAGGTCAACGGTTGCCCGCTGAGAGCGTTTGTCGACACCGGTGCTCAGGTGAGGCAGGAGGTAGGGTTGGGGGGGGGGGGAGACGGGGGGGGAGGGTGGAGGAGGGGTACTCATTGTCATGCATTGCCGTAGTCGTATGGCCATAGACCCCCGCATCCCTACAATGCCGAGACTTTGGGTTGGGGGGGAGGGGGGAAGGCGAGGGGGGGGGGGGGGGTACTCATGCCATGCACAGCCGTAGTCGTATGGCTACAGACCGGGGGGGGGGGGGGGGGGGGGGGGGCGTACTCATTTGTTGTATGCCTTAGTCATTTGACCATTGACGACGCATCCCTTTCGAGACGGAGCACCGTTCCTACTCCTAATAGACATCTCGAGCAGTTTGTTGGGCGCTCATTACGTTGTTTCCTTATAAAACATAGAAACATTTTGCTAATCTTATCCCCTTCCTGTTTCGCCGCCTGTGGCCACCATCTATCTCCTAGTATAGAGATCGTTTTCCCGCTACTATCTAGTGTACCAATCTCCTCCATCACATTCGTCTATTTCCCATATCTCCTCTTCTGTTGATAACACATCCCGGGGAGCGTTAATTACAACCCATGGGTTGTACAAGAGAACCAACACCCAAACAACCCATGGGTTGTACAAGAGAACCAACACCCAAACATCGGAGCAGTGGAAGCCCTGGGATTTCACCTCTATCAGCCCCCGCCCACCTAGAACACAAAAGTACACGAACGGCAAGAGGAAGCGAGAGAGAAAGAGACAAAACTCGAAGTACTGCTGCACCTACCGACCTATCTGTGATGCTGCTACTGCTGTATATAGCACAACAGGAGACGACGAAATATGAACGCATCATCAGCAGCTGCAGAAGCAAGCACGCAAGGCACCCAGCCGATCACACACGCTCACACAAACAATACTACTGCTGCTGTACTACTGTAGATAGGCTCGTGGTGCTCCTCGCTCGCGCAATGTATCGCTTGTCGTAGCCTTCCCACACAGTATCATGCACGCAAGGGTCCTGTTGTTGTTTTTTCTCGTTTTTTGTTGACAGAACGCTCCGGACCAACGATAACACACAACAGAAGCAGCAGCAGCATCCCTATATAATGTACGTACACACCAGTAGCTCTCTCTACGCCATACACCACATTCGGTCTACAACTGGTGGTGGTGGTGGTGGTAAGGCGGTCGTGTGCTGCTGCGGATGGGAAGAGTTTGCACCTACCTCTGCTGCTGCTGTGCTGCTGCAAGCACCATGTGTTGTTATCGCTTTGACTCTCTCTACGCAACAAATACCAACAAGTAGCGCGCAAGCCTCAGCGAAAATGACAGCGGACGACAATGACAGACAGCAGTAGGGAGGAGTGACTGTGTGTGTTTGTATCATATCCCATATGTATTCGTCGTCTCCTGTTGTGCCATATACGGCAAAATCAGCATAATAGATTGGCACAGCAGTACTTCGAGTTGTTTCTCTCTTTCTCTCTTGCTTTCTCTTGCCGTTCGTGTACTTTTTGTGTTCTGGGTGGGCGGGGGCAGCTAGGGGTGAAATCCCGGGGTTTCCACTGCTTGGATGTTTGGGTGTTGGTTCTCTTTTACAACCCATGGGTTGTAATTAGGCGCTCCCCACATCCCGTTCCTTCTTGTGCATTTCACATTCCCTTACTATGTGAGTTGAAGATGCCTTCGTATCAGTGGTCGGTTGATCAGGTCAGGCCGCACACATCGATTTTTTCGGTGGCGCTTTCTGGGTCCCCGAAGGGTAAAAGCCGGTGTGAGTTGGCTGACTGTAAGCCGCCGATTACGTACTGTAGTTATTTTCAGGGCTCTTAACGGATCATCACCCGACCCGCGGATCGGATCAGGAGCGTTTTTTTTAATCTCACGGGTCGGGTTGGTTCAGGAGGTTTTCAAACTCTCACGGGTCGGGTCGGGTCAGGTCGAGTCATCCCTCACCCGACCAGACCAGACCAGACCTGACCTGATGTGACCCGCGAGGTTTAACCCGACCCGGGAACAGCCCTGGTTATTTTTGTATTATTAATAGGAACCTACAGCTAGTTGCAGCAACGCCAAGTGTCCGAAAGGCTTTCAAACTCTCACGGGTCGGGTCGGGTCAGGCCGAGTCATCCCTTTCCCGACCAGACCAGACCAGACCAGACCTGACCTGATCTGACCCGCGAGGTTCAACCCGACCCGGGAACAGCCCTGGTTTTTTTTTTGTATTATTACAGGGGTCCATAGTTAACAGGACCAAATATTGTTAGTAAAAATACCTAAATATATAGGTTTTTATGTACGCCATAGGTCCTGTTAGCTATAGACCCCCGTAATAGGAACCTACAGCTAGTTACAGCGACGCCAAGTGTCCGGCTACTATTTGGGATTCTTATTTCTTGGCATCAAGGCTTGTTTGGTGGTCCATCATACTGCTGTTTTGTGTTTGTAAATGGAAGCCGAAAGAGCTTTAAAAGTTGCCGTCGACGGCCCGTTTCTCTCTAGCGGCCCCCTCCGGATGCGCGCCCCCCCGCGAGCCGACCTCGGCCGGCCAGGGTGTTTTTTTCTTTTTGTTCGTTTTTCGCGCGCTTGGCTTTTGTCGACTGAACCCTTGTACTGCTACAACTACAAAACAGTCTTCGCTCTAATTCCAAGTCATTATTCCTCCAAACGGAGGTGCAGTTCTCAAGGGATTAAGGTCAGTTGCCTTGTAGCACGAAATATATCACACGCCCTGGGGGCGATTATTAGACCCGATTTCCTACACAATTTACCTCAAGGGTGCCTCACACATCGAAAAATGGTGGCTTCAGACAAACATTTCGTCGAGATATTTTCGTAGACGCGTCGCTCGGTGTCTGCACTCTTGCTCGTTATAAGAAATATATTTATGTATATATATATATATGTTGATCTCCATCCGAGTGGGTCTGTTATATCGCGTGTTATACGGCACAGTAGTGGTCCCTTTGTAGTGCCGACTGCCCGCTATAGTGCGGTTGAAATTGCTTGGCACCAAAGATGTCAGGAGACATGTCAGTGTCAAGCTCAGTGTCAAGCTGTCTGTCTGTCAAGGCTGTCTGTCAAGGTAAATCCATCTGTCTAGACATATGTCCCCTACCCCCTGGCAAAACAAGCCTCATTTCGTATGTGGAAACCCCTATTTTTCTATTTTTACGTGCAGGTGTTTACTCATTTTACATAAAGCTTACTTTAAAATATCGCGATTCTGCAATTCAATCGCATTTTTCTGTAGATCGGAATCGGAAATGAATCAAAATGCCGAAAAAAAAAAAAAAAAAAAAAAAACCCAAAATACAGGAAAACACACTACTTTCGACAATATTTTCAGGCGTTTCCGGAAGAACGGGGTTTTTTCGTAGCGTCCCCGGGTTGTGGCTGTCAAGGCTGTCTGTCAAGGATTCAATCTTAACCAGGGTGGCAGTGTGCTATTAATATTGCCGGGTGCCACCATAGTGCCGGTATTGTTGGCTGGCGAATATTATACCGGCACTATCGAGGGACAATTACGGTAGTTGGGTGGGTACGCTCACCCAGTTACTGACTATTAATACCACTCTATCCCTACGTACGTACACGGAAACGTTTTTGATTAAATGTCATTATGGGGGACCATAGTAAATAGGACCAAATATTGTCAGTGAAAACAGGAAAATACTAAGTTTTTTTTGGCGTATACCGTAGATTCTATTTACTATGGTCCCCCGTAATAGTCTACAAACGGGCTTTGTATATTTAGGGACAAGGGCGGTAGACGTGGAAGTCCAGCCACCTCGTGACCCGACGAAAGGTTTCACGATGGCCTCGCTGCCTTGTGTGGTGCAACCCACCGTGCGACCGCGCCTATCCCGCGCCAGGTGACCGTGATGTCCAAGGCGTGTGCCGAGCGCTGCGGGCTCACCTCCCTGATCGACAAGCGCTTCGCTGGGAGGGCTGTCGGGGTGGGCTTCGCGAGGATACTGGGGCGGATCCACGACGCGCACATCCGGTGAGACCTAGGGGACTGTGAGTTGGCTGACTACAAGTCGCTGACTATCAGGTTGGCCTTAGTTGGATGGATGACTACAAGTCGTCGACTAGGCATTAGTTGGCTAAGCATTAGTTGGCTGACTACACGTCACCGACTAGTCATTAGTTGGCTCACTACACGTCGCCGACTGGCCATTATTTGGTTGGGTACGAGCCGACATCAGTTGGCTAGCTACAGGTCGCCGACTAGTCGTTAGTTGGCTACGTAGGTATTAACAGTTTGTTGTTTGTGGATTTGTTTTGCAGAATTCTTCGCTTTTGTACGTATCTGGCTGGCGCGTTTTGTGGCTCGACGTTTGTTTCTTGTTTACTGAAAAAAAAAAAAGCGAAGTCAATTTGTTGCCTTAGTCACCTCCCGACTACAGTAGTACTATTACGGGGGACAATATTAAATAGGACCTAGGGTGCATAGAAAAACCTATATATGTCCCTCTTTTTACTAACAATATTTGGTCCCATTTACTATGGTCCCCCGTAATAGTCGTGAAGTCCGGCCAACCCACACCCCTCCCCACCGCCGTTACACAGATGGAGCTTCGGGCTGTTAGGTCGATTTTCCCACTCGGTGCCCGTTCTCCTCCCCCCTCTCCCCCCCTTTCTCCTCCTCCTGTTGCCATGTGCAGGATTGGCAACTCCTACCTGAGATGTTCTTTCACCGTCATCGAGCACGGCGAGATAGACTTGCTCGTCGGGCTGGACGTGCTCAGGGCGCATCGCTGCGACATCAGCCTGTCCAAGAACCGCATGAAGTTTCACGCAGGAGGCGGCGCTAGAGAGGTGACATGGGGGTGTGTGTACTCATGCCACGCATGGCCGTAGTCGTTGGATGGGGAAGAGGGAAGCAGAGTTGGGGGTGGGGCGTATTCATGTGTTGCTTGCCTTAGCCATTTGACCATTGACCACTGACCACGCATTATTTTCGAGTCGGAGCACCGTTCCTGCTTGAACGATAAATCGCATATTTTGCGTGAAACAAATGACGATCGAAGAAATTGCTATAGTATGTCTGAAGCATGTGTATATTGTGGTGGCCGTGTGAAACCCCGCAGGTGGCGTTTCTGACCCGGTTAGAGAGAGACAAGCGACCTCAACAAACACCACCTCAGCCCTCGGTGAGTGCTTACGCCGATGCGCCCGCAGGGTTTAGCGGCGGAGCAGGTTGGGGGGGGGGGGTGTCCATGTCATGCATGACCGTAGTCGTATGACCATAGACCCGGCGGGGTGGGGGGTGTACTCGAGTTCCTGCAAAGGGGGGGGGGGGGTGTTTCCCGCTGCTTTTGGTTGGCAAAGGAGCGAACAGGAGGCTGAGCCTACGCTACAACCGCCCCAAACAAAAATGTGAATTCGCTTGTGTGATACAAATTCAAGACATCAATTGAACCTACGTCGTACACACACCGTAGCACGGTCGATCGAAGTGTCACAACAAACTTGAAAAGATGATTTTTTCTATTACGGGGGACCATAGTAAATAGGACCAAATATTGTTAGTAAAAATGGGTAAATATATAGGCTTTTGTGTGTACCGTGGGTCCTATTAACTATGGACCACCGTAATAGGAAGTTTTCGATCTCACAGCTGAAGTGTTTGAGCACAAAAAAAAACATACCAGTTAAGAGTCCACGTCCGAGGGGGGACGACATACGTCCAGTAAATATACTATATTAGTGGGGGTGACATAACGATTTTTTCTTTGGGGGGGGGGTAGCTTGTAGACGATATCGATTTAGCCAGGCGAAACAAACGAAAAAGTGTGCGTCCGGCGTTCTTTCTCTGCACTTTACCATGGTTTATTTTACATGTACTGCCCCCCCCCTCTTGGTAGTAATGTCGCGTTTACAGCCTCTATTTGCCTATGACACCCTCGATCATAACGGGTATCCGCGGAGCGGCAGGCGGACCCGACACGAGCCGACCCGACCCGACCCGATCCGTGAAAAATACAAATCGAAACTCCGTCGTCGCCGACGCGATTCGTTTCGCCTCAGGCTGCTGCGAAACACACTCCGCGTGGGGAAGACCGGCGCTCACCGTCACCGCCCCCGCGCGACCGCTACGACGGACGCGAGCGAGACGAAACACCCCCGCCTCGATTCCTCCGGGAGATGGCAAGAGGGACGCGCGGAGACGGCGTTCCCTCGACACACATGCGGCGCAATCGACGCCCGTTCGGGGATAACACCGACGGGGGCGACGCGGTACCTTCGATAACGCCGCGCAAGATGAGAGGGTGGCCTCCCAGGGGCGGCGAAGACTTGGAGTTGGAAGAGGCGCTTCCAAAGGGGAGAGAGTGGAGTCGGAGGCGGAATGGTGGGGATGCTGGGGGGCGGGCGTACTAAGAGTGCTGCTGGTCTCGGTTGGGGAGGCGTATGTACGCAACTTGTTTCCTTGTGCTGTAGGGGGGGGGGGGTGAGTGACTTCGTAAGAACGTTAGAGGGACGAGGTTGAAACAGCAGACATGTATGCGCGACTGGTGTCATTGCGCTTTGGGGGGTGCTTTCTTAAGAACAATAGAGGAACACGGCCGAGGAGCAGACATGTATGTATATGCGACTGGTTTCAGTGTACTTTTTTGGCGGATGCTTTCGTAAGGACGATAGAGGAACACGGCCGATGTCAGTGGAGTCGAAGTTATGACGGGTGTGCCTCTGGTACAGCCCTGGCAGTATAACCCTGGCGTGTACAACTATGCCCGGAAACTTGAGGACCCTGTGGGATTTTTCGCATGAACACTCGTACCCAAGCGGTCCTTACATTTCCGTAAAGGAGTGGCACCCGGCATACCCCGAGGAGGTGTGAGAGTAATGTAGCAAAGGTTGCCGTGGAAAGGTTTGGGGGCCCAGATCGCCAAAACGGTGGGCGCAACTCAGGAAAGAGAACGCGTGGCACGCGGAATGGGGGCGGGGGTTGGTGAGCCATGAAAGCCGCAGCTCTGGCTTTCATTCATTTTCGAACAAACTACGGCGAAGGGGGGGCGGCGGTAACGCTGCCCGTTTTGGCCGCTGTCTAGAGGTTGCGAAATAGATAACAGTCAGTCAAGTCGGCCTCGATAATGGTGTAGTTGTTTGCGATGCCAGAGGGGCAGTCCGGAGTACTCCCCCCCCGCGCCTTGTTGTTGTTCAGCCGCTGATGGCTAAACCTGCTGCATCCGCGGTCAGCTTACTACCTCTCGCGACACCGCCCCCCGTTCGAGCGGTGCGAGGGTTGCGTTGGAGAAGTCACCGCTACGGATGGCGGCCTTTTTACGCATCGGACAGGTCACCGATCTGTAGATCATCTGGCGATCTAGATCATATAAATCCTACATGTTCGGTTGAGAGATACCAGTATTGTTTTGCAAAAGAGTTGTAGATATATCATGCAGATCCCAGCCGGCAAGCACGGGCGCAAGAGCCAGCCGGGTCGTCACCTGGCCGGCATGATCTAACGTATCACACGGGTGATAAGGACGACACACCCCCTGAAATTAATTTCCGAGCTGAGTTTCTCCGAACCATGCGCACCTCGGACTGGGACCGATCGTCGATTCCCACGTGATGATCTAGATCATTCAAGGCAGATATAGTCCTGATCTTGTACTTGTATGATCTAGCTCATGTTGCCGGGCTGAACCCGTACAGTTCGCATGATCTACTGCTGCTGTAGCACATGTTTTATGGGATGGATCTGTTCTATGCAGATCCTGCACAACCTCTCGCGACTGCAGGTGAGGAACTAGATGATCTACAGATAGATCATCTATCTGTAGATGATGATGTGTCCGAGGTGTGGGTGGAACCAGACGCAGCATTCACAACGACAAATGGTGGAATTGGGGGGGGGGGGGGGGGGAACAACGTCTCGTCGGGATCCTCATTTCAAAAGACGCATCGCTTGGCGCGCTTGCACCCTCCTCCCCGTTCGTCAAGAAAAATCAGCTTTCAAAATTCATCCGGAGGGGTGTTTTGTTTTGCGTGTTGCTACTCAACTGCTGTATTCGGTAAATGTGTTGCGGATCATACCCCGTATCAATTAGGGGTGTATTACCAACCCCCGAAAGATCTAGATCATGGCATTATTGATCGATCTGCCGGTAGATGATACCTAGTAGAATGGAGGATCTAATCTGATTTATAATGTGTCCGACTTTGTGCACAACCTTGAGGCACTGCGGGTACACCATGCGTGTGTGTCCGCAAATGAAGGGAAGGCTGTATGTATCACAAGATACCGATATGGCCCTAAACACGAGGAACGTTTTGATTGGATATTCTCAGTTTGTAAAACTGAGTCTCTATTTTGGTAATTACATATCTGTCTTTCTGTCTGTCTGTCCGCAGTCACAAGGAAACTCCAATCCTCGCAAAATCTGGTCCCAAACCGCTCCCGACGTTGACGTGTATACCGCGCGAATCGATAGCGGACGCACATACAAGCAGTCTGGGCCAACTTTCGGATTCCTGCGCCTTGAGCTACGCAACCCAACCTCACCGGAGGGACAATCGCTTGTAGAAAATCGCTTGTGTCAGAGTCGGTACGAGCAGTGAAAGATTTCGCTTTTTGTCTACAGCGCATCGGTCGTGACAAAAGTGGGATCACTAATAAAGGCATGACTCGCTCAGCGCGGTTGGCTAACGGCGTTAATGAGGTCGTTGCCCGCCGCTCGCAAACGGCCAAGCAAGGTCTCTTCTGGCTGCAAGGCCTTGACCCCATGGGGTTTGCAATATATTATGTGGCGTTTTTCGGCAGGGTCGCTTCCTGCTCTACAGGAAAACGGAGTAATAAATATCAAACAGGCAACAACAGCAGCAAACCACCGATATACCATATCACATACCGTGATTTTTCCATCTAGTATATCCACCACACCGTATCATCATTATGATACCATACCAACATACCACGTTACAACATCATCACATACCGTGCCACACCACACACCACGCCATACCGTACCGTACCACGTGCCATACCACACCCTTACTGCACCAACACCACCCGAGGGGCTCAACTTATGATACCTCGCGGGCGTTTACGATGTGCCTTAGCCTTGCAGTCAGAACAGTAGCACAGCAGGGCTGGCCCTCGACCTAGTTCAGCGCGGGCGTTTACCGCTTTCGATGTGCCTTAGCCTGGCAGTCAGAACAGAGCACAGCAAGGCTGGCCGTCGACCCACTTCGACACGCGCATTTACCGCCGTCAATGTACCTTGCACAGTTGGAACAGTAGAACAACAGGACTGGCCCTCGACCTACTTCAACTTCCAACCCTCGCAATGTAGGCATTCGCGCGAGAGGCATAGGGTGGTGAGCTGTCGACCCAGTTCAACTTCCAACCCTCGCAATGTAGGCATCCGTGCGAGAGATATAGGGTGGTGTGCAGCTGCAGCTCGGGCCACGCTATTTCCTCGTGTCGTCGACTCGCTCGAGTATCGAATACTTGCATGTGCAGTTCATTGTGTTCATTTCACGCGGTGAACAAAAGTAGGGCTACCTGGCACCAGACACCGCTTGGTATACGGTGTGGGGCTGTGTGTTCTTCACACTAAAATTCTTGTCCCTGACTGGCCGGGGGGGGGGGGGTCCTTCACTGAGGAAACAGCCGCTGGGTGGGATGCCTATTTATTTATTTATTTGCGTTTTGACGCTATTTTTCGGTGTTACTACGCCTAGGTATGGTACTGTCCAAAGGGTTGCACTTTCATTTTTTTCTGCAGGTCAGGGTATGGCCTACTTAATTTCAGGACCGCAGTTCCGTTCTAGGCACAAACTACTTGGAATTTGAGTCGTGAGTGGTAGTACAGAGAGCTTCTCAAGTGAGGCGCCCCGGGAAAAAGTAGGTACGACCCCTATTGTATAGCATGCTTTTTTTTTCATTTTCATTTCTTTTTTTATCCTCAAGCGGATTGATTAGGTTCAAATAAGGCTACTGTATGGCTTAAGCCCACCACATTTTGCCGTTTTGAATAAGATTCGTGCCGTGTGTCCACTTAACCCGTTGCTCCCGTTGCAAACAGTAGAACCAGCTGCTTCTACTGCTACGGTACGAATACCACTTGTTCTCTCATTCCTTGATTTCTTTGCCGCCACTATGAGAGAACAAACAACACGAGACACACACCGCGAAAAAAAAACATACCAGACAAGAAAAAGACAGCAATATACGCACGCAAGGCAACAAAAACAGCAGCAGCACCACGCACACCAATTATTGCCAACACTGCTGTGGGAGAATTAGATTCCTGGTGTTACGGGTGACCATAGTATATAGGACCTACGGTAGATACAAAAACCTATATATTTCCCTATTTTTACTGACAACATTTGGTCCTATTTACTATGGTCCCCCGTAATAGTATTACACCTCTCTTGGAACTTCAGAGGAGGGACACTGACGATATAAAAATGACGGTAACGGCAATCGTCACTGTGCTCGATTGGCGGATGATACAAAATGAATGGTGTCCGAGTTACAATGGTTGAAAGGAGTCGCACGGCACGGGCGCAACATGACCCTACTCGTGCTGCTGGGCGCTGACGCTGCTCATAGATGGTTGACAACACCCAAGTTACCAACCATTGTTTTGGTCACTATCTTCAACACCCAAAGGGGTCACCAGGGGCAGCACGACAACCACTGCGCACTCAAGTATAGTGCAACAATAAGGCATGCCGTAACCAACAATAAAGTATGCCCTGTAAGGTGCATGCCTTATTCAACGATACGGTATGCCCTACATATATAATAATAAGGCACACGCCTTGTTCAACAATATTAGGGTATGCCCTACAAAATAAGGCGCATACATTACTGGGTAGTCCCTCAGTAGTTGAGATCTCCGTCGGTCAGAAATATAATATTTCTGACAAAGCAAAACACGCCACGGACGTACCCCTATCGTCGCGCGCGTCGGCTGTGACCTTAAGGCCAGAATCTCGTCGTTATTGATGGCCGCTCTACACCACCTGTGGGTCCCAAAAGGGTCAACTCAAGATACCTGGAACATATTATATACTGTAGGTAGGGAAGCTTGTACATATATTGACGAAGCAACGGCCTCTGCACACGGGGGGAGTAAACGGACAACACAGGATACGAAGTATACTGGTAGAGATAGTTATGAGGCGTGTCCGTATCGGGGACCGGGAAAAAAAGAGTATGGATGGATTGAGCATCATATAATTGGGAAGACCGCAGTTCATTCTTTTCGAGAACGGTACCACGTGCAGGTCAGCGTCCCCACGTCGGGCGCAAGCAGGCATGAGGTTCCTGCAGCGAGAGGCGAGCATACGGGAGGTAGAGTAGTAGTCGCTGGGTTGGTCTTCAAAGCCAGGAACTTAAACCCATTTTCTGCCGCCCCCACCCTCCCCATGAGATCATGCGGCCCCTACATCGTAGTACGCGTCGCCTGGCCAGGCCAGACTCGTCATTAATCCTTTTAGGACTGCAGTCCCATTTAGGGGACAAACTACTTAAAAATTGAGTGGTTTGCCCCCAAAACGGGACTGCAGTTCTGAAAGGGATAATTTGGTCGCTGCACAAAAAGGGTCGACACAAAAATACGTTTCGTGGAGAGCGATGCCCCCACAGGCCTCATGGTGATGCTGATGTTCTCACAACTGATAACTAAAGAGCAGAGTCAACGACACGCGTTTATCTGCTGCCCCCCAGTGTACTACGCGCTGCTTAGTTATGAAGATTGGACGCTCGCACACGAAGAGGCCACCCGATGTTCTCACATTACATAGTTTTCCAGTGAACTTCCTCCGAATGTGTACCCGGTGGTATCAAAACAGAGAGAGGCTGAAGAATGTTCGGATGGAAGAAAAACACAAGCGAGAAAAATAGCAGTACGCCACAAAAGGAAACGGTGCTACGGGCTGTGGTACACCATCCCGCATCACTTGCAAACCAAATGATACCAGAAAGGTAACCGTGGACTTGTGGTAAGGGTTAGCAGCATGCAACGGATGATTTCGGCGCACGGTAGCTCTGGATGGGGCTGATGTGCCATCTATGATATCCACGAGCTTTAGGTATGAGGCAACAACGGACACAGCGGTCACCTTCAACCTCCAATGCACCCTAAACGGAGCGGCCTGCGAATTGAACCGCGATATTCTAAACAAGAACACGCGAGATACAATCTTCTCGCACCCCCCTTCCCCCCCCCGCGCGGACAACGGTTGCCGTAGAAAAAACAAAAGGTGGGAACTAGAATAATAAATCGTCTTCCAAAGTGTGGGTGTGCTTCGAAACAGGAAAATAATAGCGGGAACCCGCACACCATGCAAACCGTATATATTTTCTCCGTTCAAAATTGACTCATCGAAATGGAAGAAAAATTTGGGTAAACTTGACAAACAAACTTTTACAAAATGCTACGTACGGGGCTTTCACACATGAGATAGATCACCTACATATCATTCCCACTCAATGATCTAGATATTCCAGGGCTGATATAGTCCCTGATCTGTACTGATATTTTTTGCCGCGTGGGATCCGTATAATCTGCATGATTTAGCACATGTTTCCTGGGTTGGATCTGTACTTCACAGATCCTGCACAACCGGTTAAAAAGGCAGGTGAGAATCCAAATGACGTTCGTTTCAGAACGAGGGAGAGTGCTGGAGAAAGCGAGCCCTCGCGAGCACACACACAACTCCGAACACCCAATACGCGGCTCAACCATAACTCGCTGCGTGTCCAATCGACACGAAACCGTCACTTCGGAGAGACCGCACTGACAAATGATCTACTGCAGATCACGATCCGTCCGATGTGGTCTTAGCTCTTGACAGTTGCAGGCTCGCGTGCTCCAGCCACGCTATCGATTCCTTCAAGGCAGACCGCCGTCCGTTGTTCATCCAGTGCTGACCGGGGAAGCGGCGGCACAGACAGCAGTATGGGCACGTATGATATATATGTGCGGCAGACCATAGAAGCGCAGCGTTGCACACCTCACTGAAAACGACGCAACATGCGCTTGGTTCTGACTACCGACTAAACTAGGCCTAAGGCGTCAAGTCAAGGCCTTGCGAAAACTCGCGGCGTATCCTCGATCGATATGGTATTGCCTGGAAGTGCCTGGAAAGGCTGGCAATTACCGGATTGCAGGTATTGGGACCATATTTTACTTGAGAGGCGTATTTAAGATGGGAAAACAGGGGACTGGCGGGGAGAAAAGTGTCTCGCCCCTTTTCTTTAGTGTATCCTTCTACCCTGAGTTGGAATAAAAGCTGCTCTTCTTCTATCCCTAAGCAATCAAGGCGCGTGAGTAACAGCGAGAAGCTACTCAATAGGCAAACCTGGCACGGGGTACTACAGCTACAGTACGTGTCCCGCACTTCACCGCTTTTCAACCAGACATGCTGCGGTAGGCGGGGGTGCACACAAAGTTAACGAGGCTCCTCACTTTTCGAGCTCGTCGTAAAACCTCGCCCGAAATCTGTGGCTTCGAGAAAAAACGTTCTTTTATTTAAACCCGATGAAATCATACAGCTAGGTAAGTCATGTTCTATTGAAGGGCCCATCTTAACGGGGACTTTCGGGTCTTCCAATTTGACTTGATTTTTTTTTTTCTAATTTAATTTAAGGGCCCATCTCATCGAGGACTTTCGGTTCTTTCAATTTGACTAGATTTTTTTTTTCTATTTTAATTTACATCTGATTGAACGTGTTCCCCGTTAAGATGGGCCCTAACACAATCTCACACGATAATAGTGTGTATACAGTAGTGGTCCCCTCTGTGGTCCCGTTATGCGTCAGCCAACCATACCGGCACTATATAGAGGGTCAACCGGCACTAACTACTGCGCACACTGCCTGCCACACTGGTTAATCCCAGGGCTCTTCGCGGGTCATGACCTCAACCCGCAGGTCGAGTCAAAGGTTTTTAAAGTATCACGGGCCGGGTCGGGTCGGGTCGGTTCGGGTGGGTTCAGGTCAGGAGGCTTTCAAACTCTCACGGATCGGGTCCGGCAACAGTTACCCGACCCGACCTGACCCGACCGGACGGTTAACAGCCCTGGTTAATCTCATCTGTGCCAAGCGATTTCACCGGCGCTACATATAGCAGGCAGCCGGCAATACAGAAAGACCACTGCTGCCGTAACGCCAATGAGATTCCACGGTCATTGGGGACATACTTACGCAGTTGAGGAGCACCGACCGTCAGAAAAACCCGGAAATAAGTGTCGAAAATTGAAAAGCACGGGGGTGCGGTCGTTTTTCGGCGCTCGGTTTTTTTCAGAACGGGAAGGGTTTCTCAACACCGAACAAAAAAAAGGCGTTTCGGAAATGCTTTGGTGGTCGAGAGAGAGAGAAATCCCTCCCTCCCTAGAAGAAGTATTACGGGGGGCCATAGTATATAGGACCAAGTATTGTTAGTAAAAATAGGGAAATGTGTAGGTTTTTGTGTGTACCGTAGGTCCTATTTGCTATTTACTATGGGTCCCCGTAATAGCACCCTTACGGCTGTCAGGGGACAACGAGCGTCTTAAAAAAAACGATGGCACTCCTTATGCGAAAACTCAACGCTCTAACCTGCACGATGCGGTTGGTAGGCCAAAACGTACATACACTGCATCGGACAGTTCGTTGGTCCCCGCTACACGATCTACTTGTAATAGATCGTTTACGGCACAGATATAATAGATCCTTGATCTGTACCCATCTAGCTCATGTCGTCGCCGGTGGGGGCCGTGCAGTCCGAACGGTCTACGATTGAGCACGTACATGTTCTCTGGATTGGATCTTATACTATACATACATACCTGCACAACAATATCATAACGGCAGGATACAGGGTCTATATGATCGACACATCACGATGTACTGTAGGTTGTGATCCATCTGTCCTATGCTTGAAAACTCGCTACCCTTCTCGTAGCGCGTCCGCCACTTGCTGCCCCCAACCTGGTATTCCGCTCGTGTGGCGTCTCGGTCGAAGCAGGCCGCTTCCAGTCGTCGCTTCTTGCTCTCCAGACGGTCTTGCAGCTTTGCTACCTGTGCGGGGTGGCATCATCAGTGCGCGAACAGCGTTTTTCGTTTATTTAATATTTTTTCGTCGCATTTATTCACGCCCGCTGAAAAGGTTCTTAGCGTGCTTCTCGGAAGCACTCCTCCCTGCTGTGTGCGTCAAGGGGTACACCTACCATTCGCTGAGGCTCCTGACTTCATGGTAGTATTGGTGAAACGTCGGTTAAGAGTCGGTGGAGTCATTCAAGAGGGGGACTGCATTGCTGGGAAGTATTCAGTTCTGATTGATCGTAGCACCTTCCAGGTTTTAAGTCATCGGATTCTACGGTAACTTCCCTTTTGTATGAGGATCGTATTACTAAAATAAGCGCTATACATTATATTGCCAGATGTCGAATGGAATGATAATATTACGGGGGACCATAGTAAATAGGATCAAACATTGGTATTAATAGTAAAAATAGGGAAATATATAAGTTTGTGTGTGTACCGTAGGTCCTATTTCCTGTGGTCCCCCGTAATAGCAGCCTCTACACCTGCAGTAGGCCATAACCTGACCTTAAAAAAAGTGAACGTGCCTTCTGGGCTACAGTGGTGTGCCCATTTTAAGATCACCGCGTAACAAAGCCGATTTACGTGGTCTTATCTCCGTTTTGGTCTTATCTTTCATTCCTGAACAATGGTCCAATGCTAATTCAGAGTAGATACTTATCGCGACAAGCCGATTCAGCTGGTACTATCTCTACTTGCGGCCTTAAAGCGAGTTGTCTCAAAATGGATACACCGCCACGGTAGGCAAAACTGAAAAAAAAAAACATTTATACACATATAGCATCCCACCCCACTTCTACAGTGCTCTTAAGGAGAGAACCCCGGCAGTCAGAAATATGTTGGCCAGAATATTAGGACTGGGCACCGGATGACTCGGCAGCGACTATGCTGCCGTCAAAATCAATCAGTAGACTGGAATGTAGCGGTAGTCTCCTCCTCTCTCCTCTCTCCTCCAGAAACGCATTTAGTGGGTTTCTGTACTACGTATCATATGGCGCGTTAATTGGGCGTACGCGAGATAAAAAAAAACTACTGGTGAATATACTGGCCAGGCCAATCGGTAGAAAACTACCGCCAGTGGATTACTACTGCCAGTACAAACTGTGCCAGTGCCCAGCCCTACAAAATAGGGCACCCCCCCCATCGCAGCACGCCTCCACTTTGTTTTGGCGCTGCATCCGAAAACGTGCAACAGCAATCAATGGCTGGCGAATATCGTGCACAAAATAAAGTCCATCACGAACAATATCTATTAATAGGCGCCGCGTGCGTATGGAAGCGCGCAACTGGGGTGGATCATAGCGCCAATTCTCAAAAATCGTGGGGAAAAAAACCCAAAAAACTATCAAAGCAAAGTCAGTGCACGTCCGTCATGAACGTCGAGACGCAACGTACGTGCGAACGTGGCAACGGGAGTGAGGTAATAAAGGTCAACGCACTCTTCAAAACCATGGAAGAAACAAAAACAGAGGGTCTCGAAGCAGTGCGCTAACTTCTTCCCTGAGCCTCGCGCATCGCCCACAGCAACATCGTTTTACGTATATGTCGAGCACGAACATCGAGGCGCTACGTATCGAAAGTAAGTGTAAACCGGGGTATAATATATCGTCAGCCTCCCAAAAAAACGCGGGATAGTACAGAAAACAGGGTCTCAAAGCAGTGAGCAAGCACCAACTAACCTCTTCCTGAAGCTCGCGCATCGCCCACGACTTCGCTCCCGTGTGATGTCCCTCCATCGCCTCCGCTAACCGGAGAGTCTCGACCTCGACGCGCAGGGACAGCGCCAGCTCCTGCGCGCTCTCGAGCGAGTCTTTCGGGAGGACGAAATCTTCGCCGGTGGCATCGCGAACCGCTAGAGCTGCTGCGGTCGAGGCGGTGGTGGTTGGGTGGGGGCTGTATTTTCTGGCCGTCTTTTCTTGTTGCCGCCACCGGTATCGCTCCTGTCATTTCAAGAACGGGGAAAAAGCATGCTGTTTTAAGTAACGAGGGAAACACATTTTTTTTGTTGCGGGAAACGCTTATATACCGGGTATGTTGTTTTTACTGGGGAAAAAAAAAGTTTTTCTCCGACGGAAAAACGCATGTTTCTTTGCGAGAAACGCATACCTGGTAGTTGTTTTAGGGGAAACGGGTATTTTTCACGGGAAAGGCATGTTTTCTTTTAAGGAAACGATATTTTTTTTGTACGGGAAAAAAAAAAAACGCATTTTTTCACGGGAAACGGGTGTTTTTCGCCGAAAACGCATGTTTTTTTCTAGGGAAACAAGGTATTCTACGGGAAAACGCAGTTTATTGCGGGAAACGCTTGCCGGATATGTTGCTTTTACTGAGAAAAAAAGTTTTTTCTCTGACGGAAAACGTATGTTTCGTTGCGCGAAACGCGTACCTGGTACCTGGCAGTTTTTTAATGGGAAACGGGTATTTTTCACGGGAAACGCATCTTTGTTTTACAGGAAGCAATATTTTTTTGTGCGGGAAAAAAAAACGCATGTTTCTCCACGGGAAACGGGTATTTTTGGCAGAAAACACATGTTTTTTTTTCAAGGGAAACAAGTTGTATAACGGTGAAACGCATTTTTTTTTTGCGAGAAACGCACGTTTTTTTTTTCATGGAGAACACAATTTTTTTGGGAGGAACGTTTTCTTTCGCGGGAAACGCATGTTTTTTTTTAGTGAAACAAATATTTTTTTGTGCGCGGAAAACGCATGTTTCTCACGGGAAACGTACGTTCTTCACGGGAAACGGATATTTCTTCATTGGAAACGCATGTTTTTCTTCAAGGGAAACAAGATATTTTACGGGATAACGCGGAGTTCTACGGGAAACGCATGTTTCTCACGGGAAACGCGTGTTTCGGGCTGGACGCGTATTTTACTCACGGCAAGAGGGGAAAGGTGTACTCACGCCATGCATGGCCGTAGTCGTAAGACCATAGACCCTCGCATCCCTACAAAGCCGGGACGGAGCATGTCGGGTTTCCCCCGACCAAGAAAACATTGATTGCACTAAGCGCGAAGCTCCGTGAGATGTTTGGTGAGCCGTATGAAGGGTGGAGCTGTATATCCTACTAAGAACCGCTCATGAGACGGGCTTTCTCGGTATATGGATGACATTGTCGAAGGAAAAGCATAGAGGGGGGCGGCGCGTAAAACCTACGAGGCGTACGATACGCATGTTTTTTTCGGGAAGCGAAGCGGGCGGGGGGGGGGGGGGTGATAGGTGGTAGTGTAGCTGTGGCTTGTCGGCCGCTAAGAACTCGCGCAGCAGGATACTTGTACCTGTCGACAACTTGTGAGCGTGGGTGGGAGGTGTCAGCGAACAGAAACCAACCCAAAGCAGAGTTGTTTCCGGGAAAAGGCGAAAAAAAGAGGAACGAATACCTTTTGGTAGATAATGCGGGGCGTGGCGGGACGCTTCAGGACACTCGAAAGGGTTTCCATATTTTCTTTGTGCCATCAAATCGGAACATTTTGTGCAGTCGCTCGTAAAAACTGCCATTTTGGTGTTAAAATCTACCATACTCGTTGTGACGCACTTGAGGCTTTCGCTGTTCGGTTGAGGTGAGCTTAACGTGAGAGCACACAAAAATAAACGACCTACACTCCTCCTGAAAAGGTCAGAACGATGCGCAAACTATTTATAGAATGGTGAGATTTCTGGACGAATAACAAAAATGACATTCATTTTTAGAATCAACAAGTACACCCCTTCCCCCCCCCCTCTGTCTGGAACTCGGAAAAAAAAAACGTTGCATGTCGTTTTTATCCCCCAGGATACCGTAGGTTGACGTATCATTTTTTTGTGGACTTTGGTAAAAAAACCGAAGGTCGGTCACCGGCGTACCATGTCGTTTTCATCCCCCCGAACACCGTTGGTTGACGTTTCATTTTTGGTGGACCTTGGTCAAAAACCCGACGCGTCGGTCACCGGCGTACCGTGTCAGATGGATTAGTAGCTCGTACACGCCCGAGGGGTTGGAAAATCGCAAAACTGATTGCCTGACGGGAACGGTGGCCACCGGTAGTGATAGGGAGGGTTGTTGTTTCGTGTCGCTTGTGAATGTCGTGGGCGCTACGGCTGTGAATGGTCCGTTCTGGTCCCACTCCGAGTGTCTGGCAAGAAATCTCCTCCTAAACCTAAAACGAGGAAGTAATTGATACCTGGTATTGTACATGTCACCGCCGTGCCTACTCTCCTTACCGCATACGCAACAATGTAGTATCTCTGTGTCGTGGTTTTGTTTCCACGGAGCTTGTGTCTCTCTAGGATTGAAGAATCGGCTCGGACACTGGGTGTGCTGGATGCCGGTGGGTACAGTAGAAATAGCGGTTTCATATGAAGAACACGCTACGGCAGTACGTTGGTACAGCACGTTATTCGAGACATCATTTTTATCAATTTTACCCACACATACCCTACGAAACAACGTCGTATCTTCTCCTGACAAAAAAATGACTATTAATAATTAGTGCATACTAACTCAAGACATGATTCAATTAATTTCGTCCATACCCCCTCATTATATGCATCATATCAATACACGCTATGCTTACGGTCGGGCTGAGTTACTCTACAACTGGTACGATAGACGATACTACTGTAGTACCCGCTTGTTGCACTTGCGATATTCCGGCATTTATTGTTGAGTATTTGAAGGAACCGACACGGCGAAATTCGGACGATATTCAGAGCGGTTACGTGAAGCTCATGGGGTAGACAGTGACCCTTTTTTTTTTCTTTTTTTTTTTTAATCATCACTTGTTACTTTCCAACCTAACTCGTAGGAGGTTTTTACCCTCAGCGATCTTCTGGACAAGCCGTGGTCACAGGTGTCGTCTCTTCTCCCCCCCCGTACGTGCCTTTATTTTTTGTCGCGCATAGGGTTCAGCATTCCCACTGCTCGTCGATTTTCATCGAATGTAGCTAACTCACGCTCTCGCGCTCTCCGCTAATCAATTTTTATGCAAGAAAAAGTCCCTACGCAGTACGAGCATGCACTCGGTGAGACTCGAACTTACGAAATTGATCTTGACAGGCACGCGGACCACCTACCAAGCCACCGGGGACACCTTGAGCAAGTGTGTCGCGCAAGGGTTTTGGTAGATAACAAATAGCAAAACGATCCTCCCACACATAAAAAGGGAACCCATAACGCAATGACTTCAGACGCCAGACGTCAACGATGCCGCCAATCAGACCTAAAATACCTGACGAATTGATACCCAAAACGCGAGCCCCCTCATGGTTATTCTCTACAGGACTGGTTGATAATTTCGGCATATCGCAGGTGTGTGCATACGCAAGGCTTACAACAACGCACTACCGCTGTCTACAACCTTTTCGTTAAACTATACGGAGGTGGTGCCTCTTTTTTTGTTGCCGTGGCTTCCTATCCGCATCCGGAAATTAATGACTGCAAGTAATGCCTAGTAGTATTGTGTCATGTGAACACACCTTTCGGAGGCGTGCTACCGTAGGAGTACAACGTACTTCTGCCTTCTGAGGCTCCTGACATGACCTTAAGAAGCTCTATGCCTCATCCAAAAACTCCCTTTGAGAAATGCTAAAAGTGCATCCCGGTGGAAAATACCAAAGCCTAGGTGTATCTCGAATAACGTTGTAAAACACTACTATCACGGAGGTCCATAGTAAACAAGCTCAAAATGAGTCCAAAGCGCTCACTTCGGCGCGTTGTATCTCAAGAACTACTTCGTGAATCGAAAATTGCCTGTGCGAAACACGCGGTTGACGGTAGGCCTTCCGTCGATGTTACGTTCGTATTCCTCGGAGATACATTTGGAAGCCTCTTTTCCCCCGTGTTGGGCCTCTGCATCAGGGGCCACCGTGATGGTAGAAATGGTGTATTCCAACGATATTGAATCAAGGGTCAGTCCCAGTGACAGTTCGGCCAAAAACTGCTACTCCCCGTCCTATCACGCGTCTTCTGTGGTACGACAAATGTAGCGCCTAATTTTTCTGAGGCTCCTCACTCGACCATAGTACGGGAGCTCCCGACAACCCTTTCACAGGGAAAAGCGTTAAGCTAGGCCAAAACACGGCGGCAGCAGTGCGACTGTAGTGCCGCGCCGGGGCTTAGTTATCCGTGCCTGGTAAGTATCTATTGATAGCGGATAGTGTTATAATGAATACCCTGGGCTCGGCAATCGATCGGTCTTTTACCCCAATAGCTCAGTAGGTAGTACACCTTCACAGTAGTAACGATGAAGAGTAGATATGCCGTAAGGAGGCGTTTAGGTTCGTTTGCACAGAGGGGTGCGCGATCGTTTTCTCAGCACTCGTTTTCTCGACAGCCGTAAAATCGGTGCTACTAAAAGTCGAGCATTCTACGTTCGGAAAAAGGCTCTGGTCGACCAGATAGATATTTTCCTATCGTTTTCTCGACAGCCGTAAAATCGGTGCTACCAAAAAAAGTCGAACATTCTACATTCGGAAAAAGGTTCTGGTCGACCAGATAGATATTTTCCTGTCGTTTTCTCGACAGCTGCAAAATCGGTGCTACCAGAAAGTCGAACATTCTACATTCGGAAAAAGGCTCTGGTCGACCAGATAGATATTTTGCTATCGTTTTCTCGACGGCTTTAAAATCGGTGCTACTAAAAGTCGAACATTCTACGTTCGGAAAAGGCTCTAGTCGACCAGATAGATATTTTCCTATCGTTTTCTCGACAGCTGTAAAATCGGTGCTACTAAAAGGCGAACATTCTAAGTTCGGAAAAGGTTCTAGTCGACCAGAGAGAAGTTTTCCGAAACCACCTTGTTCGGGATTTGGCAGTCTTGCCACCCGTTGTCTCGGCAATCAAGAGCTGAAAAACGATGTCACCCCTGTGCGAACCAAAGATGTCGAAGAGACATGTCAAGCAAGGCAAAACGTGCGCTGTCAAGGGTGTAGGGCCGGTTTTTCCACACTTAAATCTAGTTCGTTGGTGTCAGTCAATGCACGCCAAGGCAACGTTGCTGTATGTCAAGGGGTGAAAGTGCTGTCTCCTGACATCTTCGGTGCGAACCCAACGCTCTGTACAGTGCAACGAAATTGGGCAGGTTGATGATTACGATGGTCGTGAGAAGTGCAAACTCCTATCGTATATCGAGCACGGGTCTGAGATCATTGAGTCCTGAAACAGTTCCGGGTTGGCATAAACAACATAAGTTCGACGTATATTTTACACGTAAATGTTGCCTGCCGATCTTCCGCCGCAGCTCCCTTAGCTGAGGAGCTCCGCCAGTGGCAAACGTTTGGGCTGAAAAGTGCAGACTCCTATCAGCACGGGTCTGAAATCATTGAATCATGGGACAGTTCCGGGTTGGAATAAAACCTTTATGCAATACGATGTATATAATTCGAAGTATTACCTGCCGATCTTCCGCGTCTTTTAGCTGAGCCCGAACCTCGTCCAGCGCCTTGAGATCAGCCTCTCGCGCAAGCCGGGATGTCTCTCCCGCAACGACCACTTTTTTCCTTCGCTCGACAAGGGCCTGGCAATGTCGCGGCGAGGCACGGCACGGCACAACCGATAGGACGCATCGTTTCATTTGGTTCCATGTGTTTCATGTTCTCTTGATGGCGGGGCTCGTTCGCGGCCTTTGCTCGTGGCTGTTATGGCTTGTGGGCAAGCCACCCGTGACATTACACAGTAGGTCGTTTTTCAAAGAGGCTTGTGTTTGGTCGTTTTCTCCGCTCCTCCTTTTTGTCAAGCACCGGCCCTCCCTCCACTTTGCTGAACTTTTCGCAGGAAATTTCCCTCTGTGCTGATAAAAAACCATCGAGCGCGGCAAGGAGGCGTTTTGTACACCCTCGACGTTTGCAGACCCACAGAAGCAAAACAACAAGAATTGTATACGCACATAGTACGATACAAATGTCTCGAGGCTGGTACCTATCTCCCCCAACTCATATGGCAAAAAACATAGCTATCTCCCCCAGCTCTACGGCAAGAAAAGGTACCTATATCCCCCCAGATTTACGGCAAAAAAATAGCTGTTCATGCCTACCCCACCGCTCTGCTACCACGTACCTCCAGCGCTAGAGCTATAATCGCGTCAAGATGCTCGCTCACCTCATTCAACTCCTCCTGCCGCCTTAGCTCGGTCGCTAATTCCTTCTCCACACCACCACCTTCTATACAAAAGTCTAAGGGCGCGAAGACGTTTCCGGGCCGCGCCACTCCAACCCCCGCGCCCGCCCTACGCATCTCTGCCGCCCGTTCTGCGCTACGGGGTGGGGTTGCCGCCGCCTTGTTCCCCCCGAGGCTGCGATGGCCACGAGGACCCTGGAAACTTTTCTGCAGGGACGCCACCGCCAAGGTGACGCTGGGAAGTTTTCGATACGACGGCGTGTTTGGAGGCGGGGGGGGGGGGGGGGGGGGGGGGGGGGGGAGGTAGTCATATCATGCAAGGCAGTATAGTCGTACGACCATAGACCCTCGCGTCCCTACACCGCCGGGACATAGCGCGTTGGGTATTTACCGACCAGCCAGACCTGGCTCGCACCAAACGCGAAGCGCTGTAAAGGGGGGGGGGGGGGGGGGGGGGTGTACTCATTATCGTGCATGGCAGTAGTCATATGACCATAGACCCTCGCATCCCTACAATGCCGGGACGGAGCACGTCGGGTTTTCACCGAGCAGCCAGACATTGCTTGCACCAAACGCGAAGCGCCGTGAGGTGTCCGGCGAGTCGCATGAAGGGTGAGCTGCATCCTACTAAGAACCGCTTTAGAGGCGGATTTTCTTGCATGTGGATGACAGCATCAATTAATTGATTTAATTTCTGGTGTGGCCACTACCAGAGACAGCAATGGGGTTACTATGTAACTGCCTCGTGGGTACCTCGCTGTGAAGGGGGGGGGTGGGGGCGTACTCATTTGTTGCTTGCCTTAGTCATATGACCATTGACCACGCATCCCTTTCGAGACGAAGGGGGGGGGGGGGAGGGGGCAGGCAATGTTTCGGATGTCGAGAGGACGAGCATGGTGCGCTCGCTTCACGGAACATACATTCCCCTTTCTTTTTTTTGCTCCTTCCGGGAATTTTGTGGGAATGTTACTGTTTACGAGTGATCGACATCGCAGCTCACGCTGCCCGCACAATGTGAAAATGGAAAAAAGAGAACATAATGACAACATATTTCTCACTCCGTATCTCTGGACTACGCACGCGCGGGGTGGTAGAGAGACTGCCCCTCTGTTTTTCCCAGCGTTTTGTTTTTGTTGTTGTCGGTGTATGGTAAGCTCGAACCGACGCTCGAGCCGATTAGCGGTGAGGTCGAGGTGCTACTACAGTAGGACGCGCTTCACGAGGCGGCTGGGACCTGATATTTTCACCGTGTGTTGGGGCGTTATAATAGCTTGTAGATCATGCACTAGTGCCTGGTTTTCGAAAGTTGCAGGAACGCGATTACCACGTTTTAAAAGCGCGACCCCGGGCTTTTGCGTCGCCCAACTGCGAGCACCTCCTCTTCGGGACAGGCAGCAATGCATGTCAGCGTTGAAGCCAGAGCCCAGAGACACCCGGCATGCAACCCTCCCATCGCTTCACGGCGGCCTTCCCTGGGATATGAATGAGTGTGCTCCCCTATGTAATAGGTGCAAAGCTCACCGTTGATTCTTCTGGGGCTTCGGAGGAGTCGTAGGCGGTTGATGACTCTAAATCTATACCAGGTACCTGGTAGTTGTTCTGGTCGCTATCTCGAAGTCCCAGAGGGGTTGTCATTGCTGTCGACCCTTGCTACATGAAGTAGAGGGGGGTGCTGTTGAAGCCCATTTTGTTATCACCAGTGGGTGCTCCCACTCGTACGATGCTTTTTATTATTGCTGTTGTTATTTCGTTTTTTCCATCGGACGCCCCGCTTCGAATGGTGCGCAGCGTGCGTTGTCAATGAACCAAACCGAAGAACACGGGGGATGAAAAAACGGTAAACCCAGACCGTGAAAAACAGTAGAAGCGTGAAATAATATTTTTGAACGGGACACGTTCACGTAGCCAACGGGGGTTGTTTCACACCTCGGGCAGATACCCGATTCCCACAGTTCATGATCTAGATCCGTCCAAGGCAGATCTATTCCCGAGCTTGTATGATCTAGCCCATGTCGCCGGGTGGGACCCGTAGAATTCGCATGATTTAGCCCACATCTCCTCGGTTGGATCTGTACCATGGAGATCCTGCGCAACCTCTCACAACGGCCGTTGAGGAGCTGGAGGATCTATCTGTAGACAGATCAGATAGATCATGATCTGGCCGAGCCGTGAATTGTTCGTCGGATTGCTCACATAGTTTTTTTCTCGAAAGTAGGGGTTCTGGGTGAGGTATACAGCTTCTGGCGTTACTCCCCTTTTACAACTGGGACAAATCATCGATTCCCACCTCATGACCTAGATATTTTACGGCAAAGATATTGCAGATCTGCATGATCTATATACAGTTCATGTTGCCGGGTGGGAGCCGTATAACTTGCATGATCTAGGACGTGTTCTCTGAGTTGGATATGTACCATACAGATCCCGCACAGCATCTCAGAACGGCAGGATAAACTCTAGATGATCTGTCTATATGAGCTATCTGTAGATAATCTGTCCGGCATGTGTAACCTGTCAAAACATAGTTAACCCCCCCCGTGAATTTTTCTACAGTACGTAATATATGGAAAAAACGTAACAAGCGCCCAAATCCTGGAGGTGTCTCTGTTAGGAGACAGAATAGTGCCCCGTCTCGAAAGGGATGCGTGGTCAATGGTCAAATCACCAACGCAACCAACAAGTGAGTACGCCCACCCCCCCAAAGTACACCCTCTATGGTCATACGACTGCGGCCACGCATGACATCGAGTACACCCCTCCCCCCGCGCCTCCCCCCCCACCCCCACTACCACAGCATGGCTCTGTCCCGGGTGCCGAGCTCTGACCCCTCACCTTCTTGCGTTGGCTTCCGTCCACCGCGTTTTCGCCCGTAACGCCTCCACCCGAGCACGGACACCCGCCACCTCTACTGCCGCCGTTTCCACCGCTAAAGATAAATCCTGCCTCTTGTTGTACAACTCCCGCCAGCCCGTCTCCTCCTTTCCTTTGCCCTGCTGGGCGAGTCCAACGCCGGTGTTGCATCCGTGGCCGATACCCTGTGCATGGTGTTCCTGCCAATTCGGTATTCATCGCCGAGGTCATACGTGAGTGCTGTATAGGGGCTGTGAGTTCGCTGACCACGCGTGAGTCACAGGACTAATACTCCTTTCCTGGTTGACTATTAGTTGGCTGACTACCCGCAAAGAGCGCTGAGCTCGCCCAGGAGTAGTGCGATCGTTTTTTCGGCGCTCGCTTTTCCCAGAACGGGAAGGTTAAGGTTGCCAATAAATACCGAACAATACCACTCTGTACCGGAAAGTAAGGGCCGCCTGCATAGCAATAGTCTATCCAGAAGACACTTCTGTTGCGGGACAGAGTGGTAAGGTGTTTTCGGAAAATAAAATTAGTCGAGAGAGAAAGAGCTTTCCGAAAGTATCACGCGCGACTTTTATCAGCACCCTTACCGCTGTCAAGGGACAACCAGCGTCTAAAAACAACGAAAGCATCCCAGTTCGAACTCGACACTATTTACGGTATATAGTTGACTGGCTCTTATAAGTCGCCGACTTTAGTCATTAGTTGGCTGGGTACTTATGGTTGGTTGGTTGCTTGCGGCAGTGTTCGGAGTGGGGCCCTTCATCCTTGCACCTGGCCGGTGTGTTTGCTTGTGTGGCTCGACGTGAGTTTTTCACCGACAAAAGGTAAAGTTCAGTGTTCCTTGGCTTCTTTTTCGCCGCTCCAACCAATAGCTGTTACGGAGGGTCATAGTAAATAGGACTAAATATTTTTAGTAAAAATAGTGAAATATATAGGTTTTTGTGTGTACTGTAGGTCCTATTTAGTATGGTCCTCCGTAATAGTCAACTCACAGCCCTATTGCTGACCGTCGGACCTAACGCCTCGCCGCGTCTCGCACATTAGTGGGTTGACCAATCATAAATCAACAATTTTCTTCCTATGTTTGTTTGCCTCAATATTCTACGTAAAACGATACCGTTGGGGCCAATTTTCTTTTACTGCTCTGAGATTTAGTGCAGACGGAAAACCTGACGCAAGAGAAAAACAAACCTCTTAGGATTTTCCCACTTGGTGGCAGTTTTGTCCGTGCCTGCCGCTTATTTTCGGCAGATGAAGCTACGGTAGGCGTTGTTGCATTTTTCTGCCCCAAACCCGTACTCACCGGCGAGGCGCCTCAAAATGAGAGGAGCTGCCGCTTCCCGGTATCTACGGTTCCGAATCCGTTGAGTTTTTTAGAGTATTTTTGGATACAGCTATTACGGGGGACCATAGTAAATAAGACCAAATATTGCTAGCGAAAATAGGGAAATATACAGTTTTTTTGTGTGTACCGTCGGTCCTACTTACTATGGTCCTCCGTAATAGATACCCAATGTGTGCGGATCCAATGCGCCTTTTTAGTCACCGCGTTTGCTCGTTAGATACCACAACGTCCGGACATGTAAGGATCGCTTGGATTCAACACGAATATGCCAACTGTGTAGATAGTATTACGGGGGACCATAGTAAATAGGACCTATGGTCCACACAAAATCCTATATATTTACCTATTTTTTACCGCTATTATTTGGTCCTATTTACTCTGGACCCCCGTAATAGACAGTTACAGCAGTCCTTGGGGCTCTGCGATATTGGTATTATACTAAGTACGGTAGATCGCTACGTTAGTCCACGGGGTTCTGTAGCATCGGTATATATGGTGGATTCCTAAAGCAGTCCATGGGATTATGTGGCACCGGTACTTCAGCTTGCAAAAATATGTCTTGTTTTTTAAACGAGACGGTGGTTTCGGTTGCTTTGTGTGAGGGTATGGTATGACACAGAGCTCCCCCAAGCCAAGAAAGGAGCGCCAGAAACGTTCGCTACTATACTACTCCCTACCGTGGCGCGCGGCGATTCTCTTCTGTCCTCGGTCGGACCTCCTTTCGCCTGGGCCCACGCGTCCCGCGGCGGCCTCACTTGCAGCTGAAGACCTCCGTCATCTCTCCGCCCTCGTCGTCGTCCTCCTCGTCCTCGTCGTCGCTGCTCATGCTCCGGCAGGGGGCACGAGGGGTCTCCCCCAGCGCGGCTTCGGGCGGCTTTGTGCGCGGTTTCCCTTCGGGTGTCCCTGCGGGGGGGAGCAGCCTCGCGGATGATCTTGAGCCGCCGCTCCATCCTCTCGTTTTCGCGGGAAATTTCTTCCTGTCGCTTCTGCCTCTGCCGCACCCCCGGAGTCGAAACGGAGAGAAGAGAAGGGTTCCTGGCTCCTCGAGATTTCGCCGCCGAAGCTGGCGTTTTGCTCGATCCTGTTTGACGGTGGATGTTCGTAGGTTGAGGGGGGTTCCCGCTGGAATGTTTTGCGCCGCCGCCACTGCGAGCTCTGCCGTAATTTGATCCCCGATCCCCGCGGTTTGATCGCCGCGGTTTGACCGTTGCGTAGGGCGCCGCCCCCGCCGTGGGGTTTCTTCTCGCCTCCGCGGCAGTACGCTGCTGCTGCACTTCTGCGGACCCTGCACGGCGAGTCGGCTATGGAGGTGGTCAGCGAAGAGGGGGTTGGAATGGCAGAGAGGGCGGGGTCAAGTTAACAGCCATTAACTTGTTGAAGGTTTAGTTGGCTAGTTGGTTGGTTCGTTGGTTTGGTACGTTTTTGGGTTGGTTGGTCAAACGATTTATTATGTTAGTCGGGGGGGCGGTGGTGTATTCATTATCACGCACGGCCGTAGTCGTACGAGGGGGGGGGCTGTCATCATTCACGCGAGAGTCGTGTTTCCGCACCCCCAAGAGACCGCTTAAGGCCACATTGTCCCTTTAGCTAGAACAGCCGTACCGGAAATATCCCTTCCTGAGGAAGAAATCCTAAACGCCAGTGCAAAAGTCCCTTCCTCGTCGACAAGTCCATAGCGTATCAGCAGCCCACGGGTTACGATAGGGTGCACCCCCAACAATTTATGTACGTATTTATTCCATCCCGTTTACTATCTCCGCCCTTCTTTTATCTCTCCCTCTTAGGCGTAAGTCAGATCCGGGGTCACACACCAGGCTCCCCTCCCCCCTCCCCACTACGGTGTGTGTCTTGTTTTTTTTTTTATCGCGAGAAAGAAGACTTCATTCAGCCCTTTCTTCCCTCGTTGACTCGCGTCGAATTACGCCTACCCACGCTAGTATATGCGCTCTCCGCGGTCGATTCCCTTTACTATTTTTTGAGACAAATATTGAAAGTCTTGCCGCGGTGGGATTCGAACCGAACTATCAACTCTATTACGGGGGACCATATTAAATAGGACCTACGGCACACACAAAAACCTACATATTTTGCTATTTTTACTAACAATATTTGGTCCTATTTACTATGGTCCCCCGTAATAGTAGCATTCGAGGGTACCCACTACACCGCCGGAGCAACCGGGCACGATTCACGTATTTCATAATGTTTTACGCCCATTCTTCTCTCACCGGTTTTAAGGGCAACGACAAAGAGAGTCTGAGCCGCAAGCATAGCCTCGCCGCCTCCTCGCTGGAAACCCTCCCGCATCGATCTGCGGCAGGAAAAGCGCCAGAAAGTTCGCTGCGCATAGATCGCCAACTTGCTTGGCCACTGGCACCGCTTTCGTCGCCTCCGCCGCTTCCGCCTAGCTTTGCTCGGGCGTGGTTTTTTCCCGTTGGTCTGCCCGTGGTTGTTGGCTGTGTAGGCTCAACAATCGGCCTCATGTTAAGAACGAGGGTTTGAAGCGAGACAATAACCTGCCACCGGAAACGCACGTAGGACTGTGAGTAGTAAAGCATGCCTTGGTTTGACCTGACGGCTAGCTATTAGTCGAGTGGCGATGTAAGCCAGCGAACTGACCTACGAGTCGTTTGTCTAAAACGCTCCCGGGACTTCAGAGGGGGGGGGGGGGGGGCGTACTCATTTGTTGCTTGCCTTAGTCATTCGACCATTGACCACGCATCTCTTTCGAGACGGAGCACCGTTCCTACTCCTAATAGAGACACCTCCAACAACTGGGCGCTCATTACGTTGTTTCCATATATTACATAGAGACTTTTTGCTGATCTTATATCCCCTTCCTGTTTGGCCTCCTGTGGCCACCATCTATCTCCTAAGATAGCGATCGTTTTCTCGGGACTTCAGAGGGGGGGGGAAATTGACGGGCACAAAGTGACGATTACAACGATGGCCACTGCGTGGCCTACCGGGAGATAACAACAAATTGGTGTCCGAGTTACAGTGTTAAGGAGCCATACGGCGCACGGGCTCAAACATGATCCCACCCATACTTCTGGGCCTTTCACGCTGATCGAAGATGGTTGATAACATGGAAGTTACCAACCATTGCCTTGGCCGATATGTATCTCGGAGTCCCAAAGGGGTGAAAAAAAAAAACACACACACACACACATACACGTCGTCAAGCCACGAAACGCACCGGTCAGATACGAAGACGCACACGTCCGCACGATTGCCGGGCGCAACCACTGTACCTGCGATGCCTCAGCCAATAGCCCCACCACCGCCCCGAAATGTAAGGACAGTTTGTAGGTATATTTATCTATAATCCAAAAGACTGGCGCTACGGCAGGGGGGGTCGCTTTGTAGGTCCTTTCGTTACAAGACGCTCAAGTCCACTCGGCCGAGTGAGTGACTAACACGGTATATGTGATTCATTTGCGGTCCACAGCCTTTCCACTAAGCTCTTTAGATTGTGCGATAAGCACACCGCCATGGGATTGTTTGCTTGCCTCTGCGTCAAGGATATACGTTGTATGCACGAAATATGCTACGTATGTGCGCCCAGGTTTTCGGCGAGAAACAAAGCCATCCACTTGTCCGGGTGGTAAAAACATAAACGCGGTAGAGAAAAGCGGGATATATAACAGGTACACGGGCGAAAACAAAATCGACACCCAACCTTTTTTTTCGAGTCCCAGGCAGGGGGGGGGGGGATGCACTCGTTATCATGCATGGCCGTAGTCGTATGGCCATAGACCCTCGCATCCCTACAATGCCGAGACGGAGCACGCCGGGTTCTCACTGGGGGGGGGGGTACTCGACATCATGCACGGCCGTAGCCGTAGGTATGACCAAAGAGGGGGGGGGTTGCTAAAATCAAGTCAAACAGAACTGAACAAAAAAAAATGTTTTGCTGAATTTCTGCAAAAAAAAAAAAAAACAAAAACAACCTGCTTCCATTTTACAGTAGTTTGTTTTTCAGTTCCGACATGGTGGCGAGTGTGGCTCTGTTTCCTCGTTTTTTTTTGGCGTACACTCCTACCGTCGGCACGCTTTTAGGACCGCAGTCCCGTGTAGGGGACAGATTACTCAGGATTTGAGTCGTTTGTCCTCGAAACGGGACAGCGGCCCTAGAAGGGGTGCATTTCGGGACAGAGAGGTAATAACTCACTCGGCGACTTGTAGCCGATCAATTGACGGCCTTAACTACCGCGAGTGTTGCGAGGGAGGGTACGAGAGACACACACACAGTAGGGGCACTGGCGACTCCCTTGTTCCTTTTTTCGCCGCTCTCAGCTTTACGGCGCGCATCGTTTCCTGAACGCATGCAACGGTAGAGGTCGAGGAGTGCACCGAAACGTTTGCCGAGGATCCTCACGTCCTCACTCGAGAAGAGCTCAACACCCTACCGAGAAAATAAAATCACTGTGACCTTTTTAGTACTTTCACGGAGGGCCATAGTAAATAGGACCCATGGCACACACAAAAATCTACATATTTCCCTATTGATACTAATAATATTTGGTCCCAATTACTATGGTCCCCCGCAATACCATGATAGTGATGCACAGTTACATATACCTAAATCTCTACTCTGCCACTACGTCCAACCGTTTTTTGTTCCCACAAAAAGGGAGTGCAGTCCTAGTTGAGTTAACCCTTTCGAGGACTGCAGAACCGTTGTGGGCACAAACTGCTCAGAATTTGAGTGATTTATCCCCAAAACGGGACGGCAGTCCTGAAAGGGTTAAGGAACAAAATAATAAAAAAAATGCACGTCGATGAGCAAAACCCCATGGGTATGTATTGATCGCGCACTACTTTGGGTAAATACTCTACGTAGCGAAGAATTCTCGTGAAAAAAAAAATCGTTGTCCCAACAAATATTATGTAGTTCCTCAGCTGAAAATCAGTCACACCAGGTACTCTGTTTTGGCCTGCTCTCGCAGCACACGTCAACGGTCTTTTCTTGTGACAGCCCTTTCACCCCCCCCCCCCCCCCCCCAAACAAAATGGGGCCCCCAAGATGTGGAGTTCAACAACCCGGCGCGAAAGGTGGAGAGCTTCGAGACACCGGAAGGGTGACCGAAAAAAAACAAAATCGGCACCTCACGTTTGTTTTTGAGACCGAGCAAGTGAGCAGCGGGGGAGGGGGGGGCGTACTTACTTTTTTGGTTGCCTTAGTCTTTTGACCATTGACCACGCATCCCTTTCGAGACGGAGCACCGACAAGGGGGCGGAGAGGGGGAGGCGCAACATAACCCGGCTTTGAAAACGAAAACGAATGCTGTTATGTTTCGTTCTTACAGAAATCCCATCCTGCTGGTGTCTGTTTTACTATTCCTTCCTTTTTAGCAGTGAATGCGGTGTCGTTTTTTCTCTTTTTTTTTTCGTCGTATACCCATGGGTTTGCCCTTCATCGAGTGGGAAGGGGAAAAGAGACGCGCGACTTACACACGCGAATCGCTCCCTAGCATAAAAGAGACACCTCTCACTGCGTAGTAAACAAGGGGCGTCATTCCAGCAGTCGGAGACTGTAGATGAACTGTAGTACATCTTGCATCCGTGGCTCAGCAAGATTTTACGAATGAACTTGAACACTTACTGCGGGTTGGGTTTTTTGTCAGAAATTAATAAAACATGTTTTTTTTCACGTTCGTTTTTACTTCAATTTATTACGGAGGACCATAGCAAATAGCACCTACGGTACACACAAAAACCTATACATTTCCCTATTCATACTAACAATCTTTGGTCCCATTTACTATGGCCCCCCGTAATAATCACCCCCCCCCTCTATGGCCATACGGCTACGGCCATGCATGATACCGAGTACACCCACCCCCCTCTGTCGGTGCTCCGTCTCGAAAGGGATGCGCGGTCAATGGTCAAAACACTAAGGCATGCAACAAATGAGCACGCATCCGTGACCCGGTAAACATACTGCAGCAGTTTCTGCGAGAGCCCAACGCGCCGTTCGCAAGATCAAGTTCCCTGAATGCCGCTGCGTAGCGTGGTATTCGGATATCAGCGCATATCGGGGTGTCTACACGGGGTGCCAAGACCATTACATGTGTGTCGTGATGGACGTCCTTGTCCAAACCGGCAAGGCTCCGACAGAGAGATGAATAATACCAGGTATATCGGTATACTGACAAATGGCCCCTTCTTGTGCGCTATGAGCAGGCGGTCAAAAAATAGTTGACGCTGTTTACGATAGCGCCTTGTGCTCACGCCAAGCTCACCTGCCCTAAGAATCCTTCCCGTTCCCCACGCCCCTTGAGGTCGTCACCGACGCCACCGCCGCGGCCGCCCCCTCCGGCGTTGCCTCTTCGGTGGACTGAAAATAGCACCGCCGCGTTCGCTAACTCCCCCAGGCGACCACCATGAAAGGTCTAGCGGGTACGAACCGCCAAGCGCGCAAGGAGACGGAAACGTGTGCGCCAAAACGGGATGACACAAAAAAAGGTGATTACGATGGCGATGTTCTGCCGCCCTTGTAAGATGACTGCATCCTCCTGGACCCTTAGGCAACGCAAGCATCAGCGCCCGGGAGAAAAATGGCACGGAGAGCCTATCGAACGACCCGCACCGTGATAAGTATCTACTCAGAGAGCAGACGATACTGGCGCATCGCCCGTTTTTTTTTTTTCCCTCAGTCCAGGTTCAACACCGCGGGGCTTCGTCTGCAGTCTACCGACAGGACGTCTACCGACAGAACGCATGCTACGGTGCGGGTAGATAGGGTTCCTGAAGTTTCTGAGATTTTTCTGAGGCTGCTCCTCGCTTGAGGAGCCCTCTCTCTCGTCCTTAGCCGACAAACTTGGCAAGAAGATGAGAACAATCACATCTCCTAGGTATGTGTGTTGTCTTTACATGAAACCGTTCTTTCTACCCAACTATACATCAGTACACCGAGTTTCCGTCGTGATTCCTTATCCTAGAGATATGCTAATTATGTTTCACACAGACTGTGAGACAGAGACAAAAAGAGGTTACAGCGAGAAACACATTCTATACGACTTGTGGCATTCCCAGTGACATTGGGTGGCAGTTTCTCAGTGCTCTTAGGGAGCCCCGCCTGTCCGAAAAAAATTCCGCCAAAAAAGTAGTACCTTCGATCGTAGCACATGTCGAAGCCATGCCACCTACAGCAGGGGGAGGGGGGGTACCCATTGGTTTCTCAGGTTCATGAGGAGTTATGCGTATTTCCTCATCCAATTAAACCGAATGTTAGTGGAATTTAATCCACTTGTTATTTTATTTTTTTAATCCTCCGGTGGATTGGTAATAATAAAGCTTAAGCTCACCAAACAAAACAGTTAATGTTTACCGCCGCGGCTGCCTGATGAACACTCCCAATGCCTACGACGTGCGACGCATACGCGTAGTCAAGTAACGAAATCAATAAGTTAGGATACCAACGGAGTTGCAAAGATATTGTGGGCTGCAGTTTCCGCAGTTGGGCATTTGTAGGTTAACCATTTCAGGACTGCAGTCCCGTTTTGGGGAATAAAATACTTGGAATTTGACTGGTTTGTCCCCCAAACAGAACTGCGGTCCTGAAAGAGCCAAGAACTCCATCGGTCAGAAAATGTGGGTGCCAAAACCACCTCCTATACCGCACTACTGTAAAGCTGTAGCTCCGTCGCCTACTGTTTAATAGGAAGTGGCTGACTCAAGTTTAAACGCAAGATCTCGGGGGTGTCCGGGTGTGTTTTAATCGCATTGCCGCCGACTTCTTCGCCTAAAGCACTATCACTGTGTCCCTAAAGATAGTAACCTTTCAGATATAAATGTGTAACACAAAACTTCCTTTTGTATATTGCGACCCCAACGCAAGCAGGTGGGATAGAACTCGCAATGTTGGAGTGAACTTGCACGCTGTCGGATGGAAAGCAAGCAAGTAACTAAACGTAATTACTGCGGACGTACCACTCGCTGCTCGGCCTAACAAAACGCGCACGAGTATTACACCCTCTACCATCCCAAACGTTTGCGCGTCCAGCGCGAGCCCCGCACCTCGCATCGGAATTGCCCCCGTGGCCATTCACCGCTCTTGGATGCCAAGTGCTTCAAGCCAGTCGTGTGAAGCAGGGTTTTGCACCGAAACATGGCATTCGCGGTCGAGAATTGCTTGTCCCCGCCCTCGCCGTCAATGAAGCTGACCTGATGTGTCGAACAGGCAATCGGTTTCAACGTGTGAGTTTGGCTGACTCGTATAAGTCGCTGACAAGGTAGTTGTTGGCCAGGTGTTACGGCTAATTGCGTGGGGTAAGTTGCTGAAGTACTTGGAATTTGTGTCTTCATGGCGGCACATGTGTGGCCCTATGCGTGTTTTTACTGTAACCAACTACTGTCAGGCAGTTAGCTGGCTACACTTCGCCACGCGACTGATAAAGCAGCCGTGCAAGTCCAGCCACATCACAGGGCTAGCAATGCGAGAATTTCGTGTGTCATTGGGGTCTTCCGACTCTGAAGTCGACGGCAGAAGGCGCGAACCTTCGCTGTTGGGATAGGCCAGGTCGCGTGGTGTATTGATAAAACGTGTTCGTGTTCGACGCCTTCCTCTTTTTGCTGCCCACGTAGTAGCATCGCCGCTTCTACCAAGGTATGGAACAATCCAAAAACGATATGCCTTGACCTTTTCGTCAACGATGATCCAGAAACGAAGATCGACGGCATCGGAAACCTCATCGAACGCGGCTACTAAGGGCCGTGAATTGGACAGACTTCACGTCTAGATACTGCCAGGTATTACGGAAGACTACATCAGTATTAATCAGAACCCACAATTTGACCCAAAGCCCAGGTATCCCCCTATGTTAACACAGCACATTAGGTTCTGATTGCAACGCTCCCCGTTTTTTCCCCCGTAATGCTTGCGAGGCGAAAGTACGCCAGCTATTACGGGGGACAATCGTAAATAGGACGTACGGCACACACTAAAACCTATGTATTTACCTATTTTTACAAACAATATTTGGTCCTATTTACTATGCCTCCCCGTAATAACTGACTGACTTACTGTGAGTAATTTTCAACAAAAAAAACCAAAGAGCCGAGCTACAAAAACGCGCCTCCTGGTCAGATAAAAACTCGCAGAAAATCCGCAAAAGTATTACGGCGCGCAACTATTAATAGCTGCAATACCTCGTATTGTCGTACCCGTCTAAATATCTAATCGGCGACTCGTGTATAGCCAACTCACCACAGCGTGCTACGATATGTACGTAGGAAATAGTTTTTGAAAAAACTTTCTTCCTGATGGGGGTTTCTTAACCCTTTCAGAACTGCAGTCCCGTTTTGGGAACGAAACCACTCAAATTCCAAGTAGTTTGTCCCCGAAACGGGACTGCAATCCTGTTGTAACATCGCGTCGTAGGTTAATTCGTATTTAGTTTGGGATCCATGACGCCTCCTGCTGCGACCAGCCGGAGACTCTCACCCAGGGCTACTACTCCCACCTTAACTGCCTTGGCAATCAACGCGGCGCTTCGTCGCAGAGAGTAGGTACCCCGGTAAAATAAACACTGACAAAAACTGATGTCGCTGTCGACGGTACACCTCGCTACCAACGATGGGCGGGCGGGATGGTCTGTTTTTTCCCAGCCTCTTGCTACTTTGTCGTGCTGTTGTAGAGCTGCGACATCGCTCACGGAGTGATACTCAATCACTGTCTCCCCATACAACAATGAGGCTTTCCCGAAAAGGGATCCACCCTGCTGGCGTCCCCTCTTTTCTGTTCCAGATTTACTAAAAGGGTCAGAAACCTACCCAGTGTCGTTGGAATCCCATTTTGTTTTCACCGTCTCATAAAATTGCCTTTGTTGTGTCCCTATTAGGCCATGGGATTCCTCATCTTGGAATTGCTTTTCGTCGCTTTTTGGGCGAGTGTAGTGAGAGTTCCTCAAGCGGTACCCTCAAAAACATATATTCACGGGAACACAAGCAGTAGTCATCCAATATTCCCAGTAAAAACACTGGAATATGTAGGTTTTCGCGTACAGGATGGGTCCTGACCACTGTTGATATGGCCTCCCGTAATATAATAGGGGTTATCCCCCACTACTGCTGTTGCACGCGTCAGCCGTCACTAGTTCTGGTGGCTGGGCCCCACGACGCTCGCGGAAATACGGCAAGCGAGGAGCATTGAAGCCTCTAATAGTTTTGGGCAGCGGAGGCGCACTGTTGGAGAGGGTTGTTGGTGTTGAGCACCAAAACACCGTTTCACCCCCCGAATCTTTCTGTCCAAGACAAAGCGTGTTTTCTGGTTTGGCACCACCGGCATCGCGTATGCGTTGTGCAGCGTTTCGCGGCGCAATTCTCGGAGCAGCGGTGTCATGTCTCTGCTGTGAGCGATAGTTTGGGCTGATCCACCGCCCCGACCGCTCCGGGGTCAGCGGTAATGTTTTGAGTGAGCTGATCGTGCACTGCCATCTCGAGTGTATTATTTCGCAAATTTCACAGAACCCGTCCGTAAGGGGCTGTAAAGTTGTTGAACTGCACATTTCTCGGGAGTGTAATATACGACGGCGCTAGAACTCAAACCCCGCAAATTAAACGCTTCACGTCAAGTTACCCCACCGCAAGGTGCTGCGTCGTCTACCTGCTACCTAACCCACAGGGCCGCGAGTTGCCGGACTTTATGTCTAGCCAGTTCATAGCTGGGTAGCGAGCCCAACTAACCCGCTGCCTTTTGTCCACCAAACTCAAGCGACTCTGGGCAGCCCAAAACTATTTTTGGGGAGCACAACATATTACGGGGGATCATATTAGTAAATAGGATCAAAATATTGTTAGTAAAAATAGGGACATGTATAGGTTTTTTTGTGTGTACCATAGGTACTATTTACTGTGGTCCCCCGTAAGAGTAATTAGAACCAAATATGGTAGGTAAACATAGAGGAATGTATAGTTTGGGGTTCATGGTGGGTCATGAACACTATACCCCCCCCCCGGTGATAGTCTGCCTGGTCGGTGAAAACCCGACGTGCTCCGTCCCGGCATTGCAGGGGTGCGAAGGTCTATGGTGATATGACTACGGCCATGCACGATAATGAGTGTACCCCCCCCCCCCCCCCCCCCCCCCCCCCCCGCCCCCCGGTGATAGTCGGACGACCTACAGTCGGCCAGCTCACTGTCACAACTCGCGGTCACTACCAATCTACCCTGTTTGCGCTTACCTTGACGAAGACGCCTCCCTCCAGTCCCTCGATTTCCTCGGCTACCCCCCCTTCTACCCCTTCTACCGCCCCCTCCAGCAGCGCCGTGTCTTGGACGAGCCCCCCCAGCGCTTTGAGCTCCTCCTCCTTTCCGTTGCCAGCGGTGTAGGAGGTGCCACCACCACCACCACCACCCCAACCACCACCACCGCCACCACCACCACCACCACTACGACGACCACCACCATCACTACCACCACCACCACTACCACCACCACTACCAATACCATCAATACCGTCACTACCAAGGTTTCTGTCGTTTCGCCCTTGCCAAGTACCAGGAGGCTGGTCCCTGCTTCCGTGTATGGCTCCCGCAATGGACGCGTCAACGGCACTGCGAAGCGCCGATATCATGCCCTCCGTTGCGGCGTTTTCGTCGCTCACGGCGACCTAGTCAGGAATATCCCACGTTACGTTTCCCCCCGTAAACAAGAAGGTTTCGTGTTGTGGGTGGGTCGGCGGGTGGTGGAGGAGGGGGGTGGGGGGGTGGGGGGAAGAAGTTGTGAATGTCACTCTTTATTACATACGTGAAGGGAAGAATGGCATCAAAGTCAACGTGTTCTTACTGGAAGGAAGGGAGGAAGGAAGCTGTACGAGATGTTTGCGCTGCAAATTGTCGGAATGACAATGAAAAAAATAATGACTACGTGAACAACCAGGTGACACGTACTAGGTACTGGTTTTGAGGGTATCTACCACCGTGTATATGGTACGATACACTGTATCAATCTGAGTGGCAATACATTGCCCGTGCTGACTCCAAGCTCTTTGCGAAAAAAGTCTTTGGAATTTCTTTCCTTCGAGGTAAATAAAATCCTGCAGGCTACGCCTCCGAAATTGAGGAGGGAAGTGGGGATGTGCGGCAACACGGCAAACCAAAAACAAGATCGAAAAAACAACGAAACAGCTTGCGAGTAGCAACGGCAGCTCAGCAACGGTGTCGGCGACAGAGTTGACCACAGTGCCGCCACTGCCATCGGCCGACCGCAAGCAGCAGCATAGCAAGCTGCAGCTAGCTAGCGCTAGCCGCGGCTAGGGGCAGCATCAGCTTGAGAAACAAAAACAAACAGCATCAGCACCAGCACTAGCATCAGCTTCCCATTTTGCGTTTATCGATTGCTTCTGCTGCTGGTGCGGCTGCTGCGCTCGGCCTACGCGCGTCACAGCGCCGCCGCCGCTGCTGCTGCTACTGCAGTATGATGGGATTAAAATGATACACGAGCTATCGTGCTGTCGCGCTCTACAAGCAAAGCGGTACGGGTACGAGTACGAGTACGAGTCCTTCCGGGACGGCGCATCCTCCACGACACCAAGCGGGCGAGAGCGTACTGTAGCAGCGGGCACAATCCAACGCCGCCCGTCCGCGATGTACTCCAGCTACACCTCTCGAACCTCTGTGCTCCCAGCGGTTGTCGTGTAGTGTACGGCAAGCAGCAGCATGGTGCGTGGAGGCATCGAAGATGCTCGGTGTTTACAAGCCAATGATATGCAGAGCACAGATATACCGTACATTTCGTCAAATTCCTACCTTCGCTCAAGTACTTTTTTGCCCTTTTTTTCAAGAATTTACTTCAAATCCTGCCTTCGGTGTTTATTTTGGGGAAAGGAAGTAACAAAAAAAACCTTCTGCGAACACTCTAATGAATGGATCAAGTACTCGACTGGTTTGTTTTAGGAGACAATCCAGCGCCGCTCACTCGCGATATACTCCAGCTACACCTCGGGAGCCCCTGTGCTCCCTGCGGTTGTCGTGTAGTGTACAGCAAGCAGCATGATGCGTCAAGGCATGGAAAATGCTCGGTGTTTACAAGCCAATGATATGGAGAGCCCAAACATACCGTACATTTCGTCAAATTCCTACCTTCCCCCAATTACCTTTTTGCCCTTTTTTCAAGAATATACCTAAAAAATCCTGCCTTCGGTGTTTATTTAGGGGAAGGGAAGTAACAACAAACAACCTTCAGCAAACACTCTAATGAATGAATCAAATACTCGATTGCTTTGTTTTAGGAGACGATACAATATTATCCTCGAGCTCACAGCTGATGCTTTCTGATTTTTTTTTTTTGTGTCTGTTTCGTCGCCGCGGCAGGGGTATTCATTGTACGCGCTGCCACGCTTAGGTGCAACGTTATTGAAGACCCGAAAGGCGCAACTAAGCTGCCTGTCAGACCGGTCTTTTTTGGCTGGGATTACCAAGGTCGGGGGAAGGTGCGACCCCTCTTTTCGGCGGGAACATAGTCGCCAGAACCAAATACGATCTGTAAATATGAGGAAACGCACGTTGTTTTTAGGGGGGGGGGGGTCTGTCGTGGGTCCTCTTTACTCTGCCCCTCTGTGGTAGTGCAAGCACAACATGACTAGCCGTCGCGTCGATTTTTTGGCATACGAACCGCGCTAAGGTAGGGGTTGAAAATGTACTAGGGGTTGAAACTATTACGGGGGACCATAGTAAATAGGACCAACTATTGTTAGTAAAAATAGGTAAATATATAGGTTTTCGTGTGTACCGTAGGTCCTATTTAGTATGGTCCCCCGTAATAGGGGTTGCAATAAGGGGTTGCAAGTATGATAGGGGTTGCAATTGGGGTGCCCCAACATCTGCCAGCGACGGAGCTCCTCTGCTACCGCAGAGATAAGGCTCCGACGTGATTTCCACAGAGTAACTCCTTACATACAGTCGGCGCGATGAGTCGAAGAGGGAAGAGAGGGGCTGCGTGAAGTCTTCTCGCGATACAAATGCAACGCAAGAACCGTGGTGGGCAGGGGGGTGGAGGGGGAGGGGAGCCTGCCTCGTGTCCCCGGATCTGAGTTACGACTACAGGAGAGAGAGAGAGAGAGAAAAAGGCAGAAGATAGTAAGTGGGAGGAAGAAGAAAAATATAGAAAAAAGGTATCTCGCCCATGAACTCGTGTATCGGGTTTAGCTCACAATGATTTCCACAAAACATCAGTTGATAGGTGAGGTAGAGGAGAGCTCCTCAAGCGCGAAGCCTGAGACAAAATTAGGCGCTATATGCCCTTACCGTAGAGAAAAGGATGCAAGCGACAGTATGCACGTCGATGCTCCTGCTTGCTGCGGTTCTACGCAAAGTGTCTCAGAGCAGAGTGTTTTCGGTCAACGTGCCAGGCCATATTCTCGTGTATCATACGCGTTGCGGCGGTTTTTGTTTTCTAAGTAAGGAAGGAAGGAAGGCAGGCAAAACGGAAATTGACGTGTATCCAGTCCAGGCCTTGTGCGGTGGAGGGCGGCCGTGCTGTCATGTTTGAAGAAGTGCTTGTTCGTGCTGAAAAAAGCATTGATTCGGCCAACAATAGACGAGTCGGATGGGACAACGTCCGATAGTGCATGAGTCACGTACGCCCACCAAACATCACGTGAACAGTGCGGCACATGTTTTCGAGGCAATTCTTCCAAGGAGCAAATATCAAGCTGAGCCAAACATCACTTGAACGATGCGAGTATGTACCGCAGCCTCCCGCGTGCTATCTAGATGCACCTCGAATCCCGTAAGAATCTTGGAAAATCTACCTGTTCATCTGCCGACCCCGCGAACCACTCTCCCCGCCGTTCCTCGCGCGGTGGCCCGAGCAAGTCCGGTCCCAGAAGCGGCGTCCATTCCGAGCTGTTGGCCGAGAGCGAGAGGCCCTCCTCTCCCCTACCAAGATCATCACCCAGTCCAAATATCCCATCTTCGTCGTCATCGTCGTCGTCGTCCGAGCGAGACAAGCTCCCGCCATCGCTGTAAGCGCGGGGGGAGGAGGCAGAACCCGAAGAGGACGACATGGAGCATTTTCTACCGCCGCGAGTGCGAAGGTTGCTGACGCCGCGGATGTTGCTGCCGCTGCTGTTGCCGTTGCGGTCGAAACCGAAGCCTTTGTTGTTTTTTATTCCGTTGTCCTCGACGTTTCCGCCGCCGAAACGGTTGCTAGAAGAACCGCCGCCGAGACGTTCTCCAAAACCGCCCCCGGAACGGTCGCCAGAACCGCCCGCGAAATGATCGTCAGAGTCGCCATCGCCGGCTTCTTCTTCGGAACTGTAACTGCCTTCGCTGTTGCTTCCGGTGACATTGTGAGGCGAGGTTGGCCGTTCGACCTGACCATGGCTGAGGCAGGGGGGGGGGGGTGGGGGGGGGGCGTACTCATTTGTTGCTTGCCTTAGTCATTTGGCCATTGACCACGCATCCCTTTCGAGACGGAGAGCACCATTCCTACTCCCCATAGGGATACCTCCAACAGTTGGGCGCTCATTGCGTTGATTCTTTCTGTTACACAGAAAGTAAATGCTAATATGATCCCCTTCCTGTTTCACCGCCTGTGACCACCATCTATCTCCTAAGATAGCGATGGGGGGGGGGACTTCTAGGCCCCTATATTCTAGCTGCTGGGGGGCTCTCGCGTTAAGGGCTACCCTAAGTTTTGCGCTAGTCTCGAACTTTCGAAATTCGTGTTTTTATAGAGCTGTGAGTCGGCCTGATACGACTGAAGCCATCACCTAGCGAATTAATCGGACTGATAAGCAGTTAGTCGTTTCCCGGAGGTGCCGACTATTCGACTTTTGGGGCTTCCATACTCGTAGGAAGTATATTTATTGCGATATATACCTTTCTAATTTTTTGGGCGGGAGGGTCCTCTTGGCCGGGGAGGGTTGATTGGGTTCGATTCGCTCGCTTGACTTAAGTCGAACTAGTCAGCTGGCCATCAGTTGGCTACTCGCCGACTAAATTCTGTTAGTCGGCTAGCACAACCCTACCGATTAGTGATTAGTCGGTTAGTCCTGTCGACTCGCATCATTTACTATTGATACAATTGATCGCGGCGCGGCTTTTACGGGAATACGTAGCCAAATTATTGATGTCAACATGCAAACCCTTTTGAGACTTACGGGGGGAAATCATGAGTCCGACTGGCGATTACAGCCTCAGCCATACGAAGCAGTGGGAGCTCTGCTGGATCGGGGGGGGGGGGGGCAGGGGGGGGTGCTTCCAATGTCGAACCCAGACGCAGGGAGTGGTAGGATACCCTTTGTTTCATCTCTCTCTATGGAACGTGCACCAAAACGGTTCAAAACACGACTTGTCTTCGCCATGAAATTTTCCCCGAGGGATTACCTAATGTTTTTAGTTTTAGCCTGCCTTCTGCACCGAATGAGGCATGCACGCAAGATAACACACGCCCTGGGAAGAAATTGAGACCCGATTTTTCCTTCAAAGCAATGGAAGGCACACACACAACGAAAAAAAGTGACACTGAAAATAGTTTTCTAGTGATATTTTTCTCAGACGCGTCGCTAGCTTGTTTTCGCTCCCGCCGTGTTGTAGATGGAAAACCAATTTTGAATTCGTCCCGAGGCGGTGTGTTGTCTTGCGGGTTTATACGGGGTATATGCGGCAGGCGATCTGCCGCACATGGAAAAAATATCCGGATCGGCGATGATTTCGGCAGGGGTGCCGATATATCACTACCATCGTGTTTGGTCTGTCGCGGTATGCCCTGTGCAGTCCAGTACTGCAGTACCGGTCCTTCAATATGAAACCGAGACCCTGGCCAAGGCTATATTTCTTACTTAAGGAAAGGTGTGTTCCAGACTCATAGCTTTAGTATAACCGCTCTCGAGTTTGCTTTTCCCCCCCCGAAAGCTCAGGCTGAGTTTCTTGGGGGAGCTCTTTCCTGTGGAATGTCTTATGAGAGAACCGGTACTGCAGTACACTATTCAGGCAGAGCTGTATACAAAGTCATGTTTATCTCGACTCGTGTCTGATCTGCATAAGATTGTGAGCGAGGTTGAGTAACCCCCCCCTGCTCCTCGACTCCCGCCCACTGAATCTCAGACTAAGCGCATGGTGACTGCAGAAAGTGCTTCATTCGCTGCGTACAGTATATTAGTAGTCCCGTGAACAGCCGCTGGGATACAGTACGTCGCAGCGCTTACGAAATTGTGACTAGTTACGTGTTGTACTTTTGGCTCGGCGTTAGCACAAAATATAGTATTTTTGTTTTGTTTTCATGTACCAGGTAATCAATTTCGGTTAGGACACACCCCGCCCCACGTAAGAAATTTAAGCCTGGCCTGAGACCAATTATTATGGGAAATTATTTCTGAGCTCTCAGAACTGGGGTTTTAGGCTGAATATACGCGTTTTACTTGGCGGGAAAGCCAGAAACACCGATAGACTCCTCAAACTACTCCCCGTAGTTTTTTGCGAGCTTTCAGGAACAATTTCCCGTTTCTCCAGAGTCCTAATTTGAATTTTGAAGCAGCCAATCACTTTTCTCTGGAGGGTCAGAAATAAGGCTGTTGGTCAGAACTGGGGCCAGAAATAGTGGATCTTCGAGGATTTTTGATGAAAAATCACGATGTCCTCAGAACTGGAAATATGGACGAACAGTCCTACGACGACTCTGGAGAAACGGAAAAGTGCTCGAGAAAGCTCTCGGAAAACTAAGGGGAGCATCCTGAGGAGTCTACCGGTGTTTTTGACAGTCCCGTTGAGTAAATCGCGGGTTTTCGGCAAGAAGAGCCAGTTCTGAGACCCCCTCAAAATTTTCCCATAATAGTTGGTCTGACACAATATTTTCCTCCCTTCAAATACAACCGTTCCCACGTTTTGGAAGCATTCAACTTGAAAGAACCCCTTTGGGACTTCAACTGGAAATAAGGCTGGAAAAAAAATGACGGAATGCGTCATTATTGGTCCACCGAAGCCGGACTGCCAGGTAGGGGGGGGGGTGCGCCTGAGCTGTAAACTACGCACACCTATCATATGCCGCATGATGGTAGTCGCACTTGCCGCCCCGCTGTCACTTGACAAATGGTTGATAATACCTGGCTACATGTGTTTGGTCACTATATCCGGACCCGAAAAGGGGTTAAGACCTGGGTATCAGTCGCAGCTATTTTTAACGGTTGGGTGGTGTAAGCGTCAGAAAAAAAAGGTGCGAACCTGCTGAATCGCTTGTCAGTCAACTTGCACCTCTCCACAGCTACCTTAACGAGCCAGCGGCGAAATTGTTGTCCTTTGGAGACACCCCGGGCTGGTCGTCGTGGGAGCCATTCCCACCACGCCCCCTCCCCCCCCCGCTGCCAATGCCCCCTGAATCAAGCGGGCAGTCCTGGCTCTCCGACGTTTTCCGAAGGGCGTCTCGGCCTCGATCTCGATATTCTTTTCCGCAAGGATTCTCCGCGGCAGCGTGATGCACCTTGTATCGTCCCGCTAAGATCTCTGCCCTAGGATTGCCCACCGGTGGCTCTCCCAACGGATAACTTTGGCGCTCGTTGTCGTCGTCGGTGGAGTGCCCCAACATTTCCGCTCGAGGAATCTCCATGGGGGACGTGCAGAGATCACGACCTTGTCGAGGAGCGGCGTCGTGAGGTGGTGTGCCGGGGCGGGCGTGGCCAGCCTGCACGAGTTTCTGGAAAACATCCGACGGTCGGCATGCGAAGACTTAAGCTACCTTTTTAGAGACCGTTTTTTGGGGATAACCTAATTGGAAGTAGAGTTCGGCCAGTTTTAAGGTGGCAGAAGGGTTAGCCCAAGGCTTGATATAATTACTACAAGCCGAGGAGAAGGTTAGGCCCCAATAGAGCGTGAATCGCGACACAGGGGATACGGCTGCACCACCTACTACGTCTGATGAAAACGGCGAGCGATCATCGCAATGTTCACTAGAATTTGTTGGTGATTTTGGTGCTGTCAACCATTTTACCATTTGCTTCCGTGATTTTTAAGCTGCCCAATACGGACGCAGCTGGCGCTTCCGTATGCGCCACCTTCCCGCTATGGACCGGCACTGTAGATTAAGCCTGATACGCATCACCGCCAAAATGTCCCACACTACATACTCGTAATTCCAGGAGGTTTGTCATGAAAAAAAAATTGTTTTACAGCGGTGAAGGGGGTGTATGACGTAGCAAGCCCATGAAGGCCTGCGTGCTCGAGCCACTTCACACATCGGCCCAGATCACCGACCCCAGCCTGAGCATCCAGATCTCTTCAGGGCAGATATATTCCTGGTGTGCACGATGTGGCTCATGCCACCAGGTGGAAGCCGTACAACCTGCATGATCTATCTATCTATCACGTGTTTTGGTTGTGGGTTGGACTCTGTACTGTACAAATCCTGCACAAGCTATCATAAGGGCAGGTTGGGGGATCCAGATGCTCTACAGTACATCGTAACCTGCCCGATGCGTGACGCGAATCGGCATCAAGCGAGAAAAAGCTCTGGACACCACCGGACGACTCGGGCAGACTCACCTCGGATGCATCGTCGCTCCTGCTGCTATCATCACCCAGGAGGTGAACGTCCGCCCGGCCATCGACCTCCCCGAGGACTTCCTCGTCTCCGTCGTCGTAGGTCACGTGGTAGCCGCCGCCGCCACCGCCGTCTCCTCCTGGCTCCGTCCGGTCATAGCGGTCAAGTTCACCAGCGTACCTACCAGCGTGGCCAACAGAAGGAAACGTTCACACGCGGGACATATCATTCTACATTAGATAATCTAGATCCAATATCTGTATGTACGCCGTTATGAAATACCTCGTCGTATTGCGCACGAGCCTTATCGTACAGATTTCAACCGGAAAATATGTGCGTAAGAGTCGTGTGATACAGACCCCACCCAGCACAAACATGGTCTAAGTTTGCACTGTAGATAAAACAAGCCATGGGGTTGGGCACTGGCTGACTCAGTCAGTGGCGATTGTACTGTCGTCAAAATCAAATTAGTGTACTGAATTGCAGCAGTATACTGTCTCTCCTCTCTCCTCTCTCCTCACAAAACGCACTTGGTGGGTTTCCGTACTATTAGATGGCGTGTTTCTTGGGCGTACATAAGATCAAAAGTACTGGCGAATATACTGGCCGGGTCAATCAAATGATTGTACATACTGCGCCAGTGCCCAGCCCCAACAAACCAGAGCATACCTGCTCCGAAAGATCTAAATCACGAAATGGGGATCTGTTCTGATCTGTCCGATTTTGTTGCAAATTAAAAATTGTGAAACCTGTTGAGGACCGCGCAAAAATCGGCACGCAAAGTAACATGCTAATATAACATTGTACCTGGTACGTGTTTTGTCCACGCTGTCGGCGACTACAGTACTGGCCCACCAGGAAAAAAAAACACCTACGCTGAGCAAGGCGAACAACCTTACCGTGACACCAACCTTGGGCATAGGCTGAAAATACGGAAGGTCCAAGTGAGGATGTGTGTTTCGCTAAAAACATCCGCTACTCAAGGCACGATGCAGCCTTTTCGCCCCAAATTATCCACCTCTCTGTCTATCCATGGCCTGCGCTCGTCTGAAATATAAATCGGCAGGTCTACGTATCGAGGACAAGTATGCCTCGTTGAGCTGACTTCCCTCTAATACCCCGCTTGCGCCCGCGTCTGCGGACTCTCGCGTAGACATTTGGTACTACGGGGGACCATAGTAAATAGGACCAAATATTTGTAGTAAAAATAACTGAACATAAAGGTTTTTGTGTGTACCGTAGGTCCTATTTACTATGGTCCCCCGTAATAGGATGTAGTGTAGCGCTGGGGTTCCCGGGGATTCCTCGTCCAGAAGACGACGTAAAGCACCTGCCTTCCAAAACGAAACGGGATGCATACTGGCCCAGGCTACGAGTTGGGCCAGCCATAAAGAGGTCGAGAGCTGCGGGCGAGCCATAAAACTAGTTTCACGAACTTCGACTTGATTTTTTGACACGGTGTAGTTGATGCACTCATCGACGGATTGAGTTTCGGTCCTTTAATTTCTAACTTTATTTCCCGAGAGGTATGATCGCTCTAATAACCCGAAAAAGTACAAAAGGCGACTAAAACTAGTACAATATACACTGAAATGCAAAAAGGCCGACACTGAATGCCTGTGAACGTGCGATTTAAGAACGGGGTTAAACCTTCAACGCAAAATCTTCGATATTGAGCGGGGCACTGCAGAAATGCCATTTTCTTTGTAATTACTTGATTTATATATGGAATCGAGTTTTGGTAATGCTTCCTGATGGGTGGCGAATTGGGCAACGAGACTTACGTCGATCTATTCCTTATATCTTCAGCCATGTCTCCACCAAATTTCATTTCGATCGAATACGACCATTTTACACGAATTTACGTAGTGTAAGAAAATTGGTGTTCCTAGTTTTCGCCGATATCTCGGCTAGATCGAGTTGGAAACAAAGGTAGTAAATTTCATGATTTTTTTTTTTTCCGCACAAGCAGTGGTGTGCCAGGGTTAGTGCTTCCGATTAGTGAAGCCTAATTTGCAGTGGTTTAACGAGATACGATTTTACAACCTTTCGCCGTTTTTGGGCTGGCCCGCGTACATATCTTATATGAGAAAGGGTTTTATGAGAAAGGGTGTGCTCCACACAAATTTCAGTTTGACCACTCCCGAAATTCATATTTCCCTGGAAATGCCTGATTTTTTTTTGGGGCTCTTTCTTGTTGGTGGGTCGATAGTGTAGCGTTAGTACCTCCTGTCGGGTTGAACGGGAGGCAATGAAGACGCCTACGACGTGGACACCTACTTTTCGTTTTGTACACTGCTGGTGGACGGCCGAATTTGTTTGTCCGATCAAGTAACTGAACCAAACCGCTCCTCTACCTCTCTCGTTCGTGCAGTACTGTAGTATGGGTGCACCAGTGGAGGTTTGCTGTGTCTTCACATTTTTTCGACTATCACTTTTGCTTCCGAGCTCAAATCGTATTGATTTCCCAGCTCAAATCGTATTGATATCATAGGAGGTTCTACCCCCGGCGACCTTCCGGACAAGCCGTGGTCACGAGTGTAACCCCCGCTCCCCCCCTCGGTACTTGCTTTCATGTTATCGCGCGCATACGTAGCGTTCAGCATTCCCACTGTTTATCGACGCTCTTCATCATTTTGTGCCAACTCTTTGTGGTGAATAATTTGTCGAGAGGAACACTAACAACAGTATCGCAGTACGAGTTTACACGAGTACGCATGTAGCACAACTCTTCATAGGGTTCCCGCTGGTGGCCTGGAGCATGAGTCCCATGCTGTGACTCGAATAGGCGGTTATTGCGACATACCCTGGGTAACTATGATTGTGACCCTCACCATGCGCCCTCTGTCTCGTCTCCTTCAGGCGGCCAGAATACCTCAATGCGCCGTCCCAAGTGCGCCATACAGCATTAAGCAAATACTCCCTGAAAAAGCACGATTGCAGGGGGAGGTGACCGGATCCAGGACGAGGCAAGGCCGAGTACAGCTGTACTACTTCACGCTTGACCATAATATACGATGAAGTATTCTGTACTGTAGTACGAACAAGACGCAGAAACACAGCGATATGGGGTGTGCATGGAACTTTCTATTGGACAGGCATCTGATTTATGCATTACTCGTGTTATAACGGCGCAGAGCGGGCGCCTTACTGCCACACTCAGAAAGCGTTGCCGTCCGTACGCTTTCTGGTACGAGTATTGGTGGGTATCACATGTCGGAGACGGGGTGCTTCGTGAATGACTGGAACCTGAGCGGCAGTTCGTTTGAGACTGGGCAAGCTCGTGCGTTCACTGCGCCGCTTGTATCGTCCTCGCTCAAGCTGCCATCGGCAACAAGCGTACCGGCAACGGCGTTCCAGGCACTGCGTTACCAGCTGCTACGTGCCAGGCATATACCAGGATACCAGGTACCAGGTAGGTTGATATGATGATACAACAGTAGTACACACAGCTGTACATGTACACTTACGAGTAGTGCTGTCTACTGACTACGGGAGAAAAACGTGCCAAATGTAATGTACTAAAGCACCAACATACCCTACTCGATACGTATCCGATATCCAGTCTGAAAAGTGAAATTATTATACCTGACCGGACAACAGCAAGCGTTGCGGCAGTACATCAAAGTCACGCACCACTGATGGACTGGCCTCAGCGAAGGCTCACCCTCGTTTATCAGTCTTGGGATGCTCGTGTCTACTCGTAGCTTCGGTTATATCGGAAGAGCACGAGCAACAGGAACATCGAAAACGCGGAGGAATACGGGATATCGAGTCTGAAACGGCAAAACGCCCCAAAGAAAGGTCGAACACCTGACTGGTCTGCTACAAAATGGGAATGACCCATTGTTTAGCTCCTTGCTAGCTTGACCCTGACCGACGACATATTTCCGCCTGTTGTCGTCGTGACCACCGCCGTGGAGAAGACGAAAGGAGCCAAACAGCATCTAAGGTTTTTTTCTCCAGCCTTGGCCGGCCGGTGGAACATCCGTCTAAGATGGTGAGATGAGAGCGAAGAGGAGGTCTACAAAACTCGGAAAATAAACTCCTCGAAGAGACAAAGGTAGCAGTTCAACCCTTTGTACATAATCTGCGCAACTATCGCGCGGCCCGGTTGCGATGCCGCGGTTTCCGATGTCCTGCACACGTCAACATGTGGTAGGCCTGGCCGTAATGGCATGACAGAGTGTCGGTCTCGAGTGCGAAACCTTGCCGAGAGGCGTCACAATCGTCGCAGAAGTTCTCCCGGAACATGGAATCCCTGCTCTTGCTTCGGTTGCACGTTTGGCTTTTGGACTTTATTGTAGGTGGAACATTCGTTTGATTGATGTATCCTCCTGCTGTTCCTACTTCCAGGGGAGACGTCTGAACCTTGCACGAGCTACAGCAGTAGTTCATCGAACGCATGTTACGAGTAGTGCCTGTAGCAGAATAGGGCTGGAGCTCATATATAGCGGCCGCTTGTGCCCGGCTGTGGCGCCGGAGCTGTCTGCGCCAACACCACCCTTTGTCGCAAGTGTCCGTATAGTGATAGAGCCCCCCGCCCGCATCGCTCCCTCGATGCCTCCGCGGCTGCCCGCGCAACCCATGCGGGCAGCCGCGATAGATGAACCGATAAGACACAGCAACATCAACAACCCAGCAGCAGCAGCAGCAACAGCAGATGGAATGTTAAGCGTCGCCACAATATTAGTATGCGCATACCTGACATTTGACGCAGCATTACGCATAGTATTAATATTAATAGCAGCAGTGCAGGTCCTGTAAGAGTTCAAGTAGCAGCATTAATCCTCCAGTACGTATTATACACGTACGTACATACGTGCCTGGTACGTACTGATAGTGTTTACGACTCGCCCATCTTCGATAAAACTACAGCAGTAGTTACAGTCGATATCCGTGTATTGATATTACACGTGGTCCACGCATGCTATCACGATGTACATATTAATTCCGAGAAATTTCTCAGGCGGTCGGTTTATGGTTGGGACCAAGGTCTATACTCTTCGGGCGTTTTCATCGATACAGCCGCTATACGAATACGAAGTATACTACCAGTATGTACGAGACATACCGCAGGCCATGTTCTCATTGGGCTTACGCCGTACTCGCATACCTGGTACCGGTAAACCAGGTACGAAGTATGATGTTTCATACCAGGTACGCGCTGGTACTGCTGTGTACGAACGTGCTGATGATGTTGGTGTCATTTTGGCTCATTTACCACAACCTACAGTAGCCCGTATAGACTCCAAGTTTTCGTACAGCAGTACTAAGAGTTTGCCGCGGGCCATAGGACGAAACGTGCCCCTACCTTCATGATCAGGCATCTACGTACTTGTTTGGCTTGCACGGAATTTTGATCGAAAGCAGGCTTGCCGTTTGCATCAAAGTAGAAAATCAGGCTTGTATGTGGGGGGTTCGTGTCGAAAGCAGAATTGAAGGCGGGGCGGTATATCGAAAGCAGGCTTGATCATGGGGGGGTGTATCGAAGGCATGCCTGAATGTAGATTATTTTGTATCGACAGCAGGCTCGAACGTAGGGGGTTTGAATCGAAGGCGGGCTTGAACGTAGGGGGTTTGTATCGAGATCGGGCTTGCATCCAGCGAGCCCCTAATTTCAGCACCTCCTGGCAACGAAACTCTGCAGGGCCACTGCCTGGTTTGCCACCACCGACCGTTAGGGTTGGTTGAAAAAAAGCGCCAACCAAACGCGCGGCGAAGCCGCGTGAATGCCATGCAGGTCTCGGGCCAGGTCAGGGTTGGGTTAAACCGGGAAGCGGCAACATTCAGACAGCGCGTTGATCATACGGTCCCTAAAAAGGGGTCGTGGTTCCGCAGGGTTTGCTTAACACCGTCAAGAATATTCCTTCTCCGATTCCGAGTCGGGCCCGATTCGTTAGTGCAGATCGAAATGGTAGCGCAGTTTTGTTAGGGATACCCAGGACATTGGCAGGTTTGTGCTGCTCTTTGTCCCCTCTCTTTGGGTGCGCCGTGCTGATACAGTAAACTGGTAACGGATTGTTATTGGCGTTGTTCCTTCTGGCTTGCTGATAACAAGCATGTCCCGCCCCGGGCACAACCTGTTCGGGGCAGGGATCCGTAGCAGAAATAGCAGCAGATGTCGGCAGTAGCGGTGATAGTAGCACCCGAAGCAGCGGCAGCTAAAGTCAACAGCACCCGCAGCAGCAGAGTATGGCAGCAGTTGTAGAGCAGCAGCAATATCGGCAGAACTACCAGCAGGACATCGGAGGAGCCTTCAAGTGCTTGCTCGGGTGCCCATATGTGTGTTGTGTCAACGCGCTTCGTATGAGCGACTTCGGCCAAACGAGGAAGGCTTTACTCCCAAGACTGTCGTCAGGGGAGCGGCCAATAAACGCCTCCCGGCCCCAAAACCTCCCCAGGTCCGCATCCCGCTGGTGTAGAAACACGACTTGGCTGTTGCTTCCGTATGTTTTGGAAATGAGGCATGTGGTTGCCCGGTGGATGTTTGTGGCCTGTAGGCAATCACGGCGGGGGCGCATGCTCCGTGTTGCGCGCGGTGAAGAGGGGGAGGGGGGGGTCAGCGAGCGAATGAGCAAGCGCGCTAAAGAAAAGTAGCGTACTTGATATTATTTCTCGTGGTGGAACCGAAGAGGCCCTTGCTCTTGCTACTGACCGCTGTTGTTTTTCCCTGCGCGGTTTTCAATCGCAACGGGGAGGGGGTGTTCGTTTATAGAGGATAGACCACTGAGCTACTCAGTCAGCGCTGATTACGGACTTGATCAACCCCGGAGGATGTTATCGGCGGGAGGCCGTATCGAGCCCAAATGTACTTATTTTGTTTGTTTATAAAGGATAGACCACTGAGCTACGAACAGGGGGAGCGCAGAGCGGCAGGGTTGACCAAAGCTAAGCCGATATCTTGGAGGGAAGGAAGGTAACGATACAAGGGATTGTTGAAGGCTCTTCAACGATCCCTTGTGACGTTTGCCTCCTTCGCTCCAAGACCTCGCTTTGGCTTTTGTCGACCCTCCCTCCCCCCGGGTGGCGACTGAAAACCGCGCAGGGAAAAATAACGCAGCGGTCAATAGAAAGAGCAAGGGGCTGTTCGATTCCACTGCACGGGGGTTGCCTTCGAAACAGAGATCCATTGCGCCGATTGTTTTGAGCGCGCTCGCTCATTCGCTCGCTGACGCCCCCCCCCCTTTCATCGCGCAAGCGGACTGCTCACAGTCGCCCGCCTAAGGGGAGGGATGCCCGTCATGAGAAATAAAAAGCTGATACAAATAATGTGCTCGTTCCGTGGAGCATTGTGGCCTGTGGACTATTACGGCGGGGGCGCATGTTCCGTGTTGAACATCAGCCTCCTCAGGCACGGGAAATGGTATATATTTTACCGGTATTTACCGGTATGACGGGTATCCCTTCCGTTAAGCGGGCGATCGTAAGCAACACGCTCACGCGATGGGACAGGTGGAGGGTCAGCGTGCGAATGAACGAGCGCGCTCAAGACAGTCGGCGCCATTCATCATCTTCTCGAAGGCGACCCCTGTGTAATGGAACCGGACAGCCTCTTCCTGTTGCTGCTGACCGCTGTGTTATTCTCCCCTGGGCGGTGCGGCGCAGAGCGTCAGGGTTTTGTTTTACCGGCTTGGATCTCCGGACAAGACGAGGGAATAACTGGCACGAAAAATCGGTTCGCAACGAAGGTCAAAGCGTAACGATGGACCGAAACCGACTTTAAACGCTGACGTGTGCGAAAGCCGAATATGTGTGGCACCATAGTAAGCGGGAGAGCGTCGATATCACCATCTCCACAGTTATCGCAATGAACACACGGTCTCAAGCGCGACGTGAGTTAGTACCTGTGATATGAAGCGTGTGGTCATTCGCGAAGTTTTCACTCCGCCGGGCACTCCATCGTCGACATGCACAATGTCTTCACTGGATACGCCCGGAAAGTATGCGCCGCGGACCTCGTTCACCACGTTTGAGTCGTCCGAGGCGACCCATATCCCTTTGATAGCACTCACTGAAGTTCCATTAGGTTCTTGCTGGAGGTAGCGCACCGCTTCCGCCAAGTAGTCCTGAGGAAAAAACGCAGCACGACATCGGAAGGGGGACGGGCGAAAAATTCTTAGTTTTTAGGGATTATGTCATACGTCAAGCCGAAGTCTTGAAAAAGGGAAACGTCGCAGGGGAATGTTGAGCTTGGCGCAGAGCGTTGAATACGAGTTTCGCATCTGGCGTCTTTGGCGAACCACGACAAGTGGAACGAATATGGAGAACCGGCGATGAATTCAGGATGCCATCAGCAGCGCGATCAGAAAAGGAAATCCTGCTGCTGCGAAACAACCTACATGCGCCGGCAATATCGTTAAACCAAAGCGAGTGTTCTGTAGTGGGGACGGGAGATTGTAGAGAATCCTTGCGAGATAAGACTCCGGATCTAAGCTACGAGAGAAGAGCAAGGGTTGTAGCCAAGGGTGAAAGGTTGAAAACTTATGGGAAAAAGTACATACCCTTGCATCATCTCTACTAGCGTAAAATAACCTCCACGCCGCCCCCTCATCCCCTCCCGCCTCCGGCCCTTGCGTTTTTGCGCGAGAACAGATCCGGTTCCTTCTGCTGCAGAACCGACAAGGAAAAACACGACTTTCCAAGTGGTGGATACCCCTGCACGATGAGAAAGAGAAGGTGAGGGTTATATTTTCCTCCTGATCTTTAATTTTTCTTGCTAGTTACCAGGTACCACACTTTATTCATCCTATGTATGCTTTCATTCTCCTTGTTGTTTATCTTTCCGTTTTGTTCTGTTCTTCTGTTCTTATGTTCTTTCGTTTCCCTTCTGTTTGTGTTTGTCATCATTTTTATGCTATTCGCAAAAAATGGTTCTCGTTATTTGTCATCGCCCTTCATTTTTCTCCTCTCCTTGTTTTTGATGCTGCCACTGCTTTTTGAATACGTTGACACAGACGCAATATCGACCCCCTCCCTCTTGCGCGTTACGGGTCACGCCCGACCCGTAGTCACCCTCAAAGCTCCCAATCGCCGTCCAACTCACGAAGAAACACCGCATGTGGGGCGCGGGGAAGGGGCTCGGGCGTTTGGGTTCTAAAGGCTTTTATTATTATCTTAGGCGCGAGGGCATTCGTGACTTGTGTTCCTCCTCGTGTTTTCTTGCGAGCGCACACCAACACACAGCTCATGGAAACAAACACGCACGCATCCACATACATGCACGCACAACCATCACACACGCACACAATACTGGAGCTTGTCTTGATTGCATACAGACACACAAACACACACGAATACACAGGCACACCGACACACGCACACACCTAACGCGTAGATACATAAAGCCCAAAAGTTGGGGCATAAACAAGCCGTGGATACACAAACACGCACGGCCATCAACGTACATACATAGGTCTACGCATGCACAATTCATACGCGTCCACGGACACGTATCACTCACACACGATCCCCTTTTCCCTTTGGATGTCGTTTTGTATGTGGAAACCTTAAAGGTTCGAATCGAAAACGAGGTGCACCGGTTGGTGGTCACTCGCGACAGGAAATACACCAATTTCGTAGAGGTGAGATAAGAAAACGAAAGTTTCCCCCCGAAGATATGGGACTTGACAGAGGAATTGTGTCGAACATAAAGGACGATTACTAGAGCTGTGAGTCGGCACGACTTGAGCCTTCAACAAGTTATTCGTCGGGGTGATAGTTAGTTGTTTCCCGGAGGTGCCGACTATCCGATTTATTTGGTTTCCATACTTGAAGGAAGGATTGCTGCATGCGGGATACTTTTTTTCGTTTTTGGGCGGGGCTCCCTCGGCCGGAAAGTGCTGATTTTCGATCGCTTCGCTCGACTGGCTTAAGTCGGCAAGTCGGCTGGCCATCAGCTTGATTCGCGAGCCGACTTTCCGAATTTCCGACCAACGTCAGTTAGTTGGCTAACGGCACGTACCGAGTACTTATTAGTCGTGAAGTCCTGGCTAGTCACAGCTCTAACGATGACAGCATGCGCCATACGAAGCAGCCCGGGCTGCTAGGGTAAAGAGATGTGCCTGAAGGGCAACACACGGGGATTAAAACACGCGCGCAGCATGATGATACTGGTACTGCTGCACATTCTTTCTAGAAGGTTGATAATACCGCACTGTTCGTGTTTAGGTCGCTGTCCGTGGGTCCCCGAAGGTTCTACGGCAGGGGGAGACATTGGCAACTGTTGGTCATATAGCGCTACCCACTGGCCTACTTTAGTCACATGACCAAGGAGGCCAGTGGGTAGTGCTATATAACCAACAGCAACGAATATCTTGAGATGTCGAGGAAGAGATACTGCAGTAGAGAGAGGGCGAGAGGAGAGAGAGAGGGGGGGGGCGTGGGCGGGGGCATACTGAGACGTACACACGGAGAGAGAGAGAGAGAGAGAGAGAGAGAGAGAGAGAGAGAGAGAGAGAGAGAGAAAGGGGGGCAGAGATATGGGCAGAGAAAGGACAAGGGAGGGAGAAGCAGACCGAAGGGCACCGAGACAGGCATAGGTAAACATACAAAGAGGGGGGCAGATACGTAGAGAGGGAAATCGTAGAGAGGGAAATCAGTTGCCGATAGCGACAGAGAAAATTTTATAGCTTTGAAAGAGAGGCAGAGATAGATATTCCATGAGAGATGCAGATACACGGGTTGGTGTTAGGGATAGAAGGTTTGGAGAGATGTGTTTGTGTGTGTGTGAGAGGAGGCAGATACATATAAATTCTGAGTGAGCGGCTAGCAGAGTAAGCGGCTAGCACACAGGCAAACAAAGAAACGAAGCAGAGAAATTTGGGAGAAAGAGATACCCGGTATCTGTGTTAGACATGTACACGGATAGACAGAAAAAAAGAACGAGGAGGGACACAGGCAGATACGCAGACAGAGATGGAGAGCAAGAGATGTGTGTGTGGGAGCGTGTAGACACGACAAAGGTTTGCGGTTACGCGCTATATCATAGGAGCGACGCGGATGTCCACAACCAAGATCTCGACCAGCGCCGCTGTCGCCATTGCCATGTTGGTACAGGGGGGACAACGGTGGTGCCGCGCTTGCCCCGAAGCCTTCCCGCTGTGTTTGCGTATGGACTTTTGTGGACATACGCAATATTTGGGGCATACATCAGTTCGAATCACGGCGTCGGAAGCCGTTTATCTTGGCGTCTCGATGGCCTAACCATGTTTGCTGAGCCAAGTGGCGCGGCAATGTTGGGCTTGCGGTCGTGTTTATTTACTGTTGTCCTGTACTATCCACCATCGTCACTGTTAGCACACAGCGGCTGCCTAGACTTACAACCGTAGTAATGCGCCGACAAGCAGTCGAGTTCTCTGTCGCCATCGCGGTACGTTTTGCACGGGGCAGGGTACCGCAATGGGCAGCTTCACCACTTTTATCCCCCCGTTGAAGTCTTCGCGTCGTCTGCCGCCGAGGCACAAACGAGCGACTGTACGGCTGACCGGTTGACAGACAGTCCGATCGGACGAAAGACCGAACGATGGACCGACAAACAGAGCGACCGGGCGATGGATCGACACGCCGACCTCCAAAACTACGAGTCAAAGTACCGACAGAAGGGACATACCGACGAACCCCCCGACCGGACGAAGGATCGGGCAACGGATCCATCGACAGCTAGAACGACATTACAGACAACGTACGCAAACTGTTGCAGCGCCATGCGCCGGAATGAGACAGGGGATTCGCTGTATGGAAGACGCACACGCGATTCCCAGGCCGTGGCCGCGATGCCCGCTTTGCACCGACGATAGTTATGCGTCGGGGGGGGGGGGGGTGTTGTAGCGCCGTGGTGCCAGGGTTTACCTAGCTAGACGCCTGGCGACTGTCCGAACCAGTGCCGCGCGGAGGACCTATCTGTTTAGGTTGGGACATAGCTGTCGAAAAGCTCCTTGTCGTAACGTTTACGGGAAAGGAGGAGTGTCCCCGGCGGCGAGGGATACCCTCTGATGCGTGCGGAAAACCATAGTGAAAGAAGCACCCGTGCCCGGCACCTCTCGAGCCCGTCAAAAAAACGAAAGACGCAAACATCCAAAATATGGTTATACCTGTCTCGTCCCAGGTATCGCATATCGTTTCAGTGAACCTCGTTGCCCGTTAATAGTGGAAGAAGCCATATTGGTGCTCTGCGGAGCTGGTCTGTGAAACTGAATCCAACAAACTCGAATTGCAGGTCAGTCAGTCGCAGGAAAACCGATCCTGGTCCACTCTCTGGAAATTTTCAGCAAGCTTCAGCCCTCTGGCCACAGAGTAAACCAGGATCGTTACTCCTGCGACTGGCTCACCTGTTGTTTGAGTTCTTTGAAGTTAGTTCCCCAGGCCAGCTCCGTAGAGCGCCAATATAGCTCCTTCTTCCAGGTAGTAGGTGTACGGGGCAACGAGGTTGATTAGAACGTCATACCAGTACGTGACAGCTATACAGGTCGTTAGGCTTTAGTCACTCTGGTTTTTTTGGGTGGTACTGAGAGTCACCGGGCATGGGTGCTTGGTTTTCCACACGCATCGGAGGGTGTCCCTCGCGAGCGACACTCCTCCTTTCCCCTGAATGCTCCGACAGGGACCTTTTCGACAGCTACATCCCCGCCCATGCAAATAGACCCTCCGCGTGGCACTGCGCCCGACCGTTGCGACGCATGTAAGAAAATCCTGGCGCCAGGGCGCTCCAACAGAACCGCCCAACTAGACGAATTTCCGACCGATCGATGCGCCGATCAACCGAACCGAGACACATACCGATGCACCGTTCGACCGCCCGAAGGACCGACCGACGAGCCGTCAGACCAGACGAAGGGCGTACCGGACCAACAGCCGACGGAAAGAGACCGATCGAACTCATGAAATCCCGCCGAACGGTCCGACCGATTGGAGCGCGTATCGACGGACGGAAACTCGACCGCCAGACAGATCGACTGACCGGACGATTGGGATGTCGAAATCGTCTGACCGAACAAATGGTTGCCGTGTCTGTCAACACCGTCGACTGACGGACATACATAACGACGATCGAACCGAATGGCTTATTGAACATGATTTCGACTACCGACCGAACAAGAGACCCAGGCCGGACGACCAATGGACCGATCGACTGGCTGACCGAACAATGATCCCACCGGACGATCGCTCAACCGGGGGGGCGGACGGACTTTTTTTTGTTTTTTTTTTCTTGAATCATGTTTATCTTCCAGCCTAGCTCGTAGGAGGTTTTACACTCAATGTTCTTCTGGACAAGCAGTGGTCACAAGTGTCGTCCCTTCTCCCCCCCGGTACTTGCCTTTCTTTGTTGTCGCGCATAGGGTTCAGCATTCCCACTGCTCGTCGATTTTCATCGAATGCAGCTAACTCACGCTCTCGCGCTTTCCGCTAATCAATTTTTTATGCAAGAAAAAGTCTCTACGAGCGTGCACATCTTGATAGGCACGCGAACCACCTACCAAGCCACCGGGGACTGACGACCAAAAAAGATCAACCTCGATTCTCGGGGGAAACTCTCTTTGCAGTGTGGCGGTGATCCGCGTGAGCAATCGAACAAGCGAGGATGAACAACCTTGCCCCCCCCTCTATTTCACCGAGGGTAGACCCGTTCGGCACTCTGTCCGTCGGTCGGAGCAGCCGACGACCGCCGGCCCCTTCTCCTTGTGCGGCGGCGCACGATCGATCAGGCAGTGGGAACCTTAATTTCGAGCGTTGCTATGTATATTCCTCGGGCCATGAAAGGTAGTAATAACCGTACGTAACAACCATACCGTGCAGGGTCATTGGGGTATTTTTTGTCTCCCCCCTCCCTCTCCGATCACCCCCTTGCTCTATGACCAGCGTGTGATGGCCCGTTATCCTCATGATCGTCTCCCTTCCCGCAATGTCTGTCCGGTCGATGAAAATCCGACGTGCTCCGTCCCGGCATTGTAGGGATGCGAGGGTCTATAATCAATCGACTACGGCTATGCATGACACGAGTACCCCCCCCCCCCCCCCCCGCCGGCCACCCTTATCTGTTTCACGGTAACATAGTTCGGGACGTACAAGCTGATCTACCGGCGGTACGCCGGTCTGTTTTTTCACCTTCGGAATGGACACCAACGACAACGAACTCCTCGCGCTGGAGACCGTTCACCTCTTCGTGGAGCTCCTGGAGTCGTACTTTTCCAACGTGTGCGAGCTGGATATCGTCTTCAACTTCAACAAGGTGGACGAATGAACGTGCCTATAACCTGTGTTGCATCACTGTATGATAGTCAACACCTGCTGGATAACTTTACTGAATTAGTGTTGAAGATGCAAAGCAAGCGCCAATGAATGGAATTGGCTTGCTTTCCCCTAGTAAAGGTGTTCGTTCATACCTAAGGTTGTGGACGCAGGATTTTGTTTTTTGACGAAAAACATCGTTAAGGCCGGCACGCAGGCAGGTTCGTCCCCAGAGGCAGGTTCCTCGGCACCTTGCAGTGCGTGCCTCACGTCGTCCTTTGATGCAATCTGGTTGAAGATAACACGGCTGTGAAAATGAAGTATATTAACGTTGAAATTACGCTACGGTCCTTCAGCAAAAGTGCAATACTCCCGTTAAACAGGAAGAGACGACCAAAATAACATGTAGCTTATTAACACATGCTTCGTGTTGTTTGTATTTGTAAATAGCATAAAAGCGACAGCTGTTGGTGAAGTAAATGAGGATTACTCTGCACCTCCGATTGCCCGTATTAACATCACGGTTGCGGCTTATTCATGTCTCTTTTCTTTCACCCGTTTTTTGCCGCTCCATATTGTCGGTTTCACGTTCTGACAATGTTTTTTTTTTCGCTTGCTGCGTTCTGCATTTTCTGGGAACGTTCCGAATCACATCACTGCAGGTGTACAATATATTGGACGAGTTCATTCTCAGCGGAGAGGTGGAGGAGAGCAGCAAGCGAGAGATACTCGAGCGAATCAGAGAGCTGGAAAAATTGGATTGACCAATGGAGAGGGACGACCTGCGACGCTTTGCCTCAGATAGAGATTTGGGGCAGGCAGTGTGTGTTTTACGCGACGGGGTGGTGTTTTTGTACTTTATTACGTGCTGGTTGTGGCATAGTGACCGCATCCATATGTCCCTAAAAGCGGTATCTGGACTCTCCCCCATTTTTTTCATGGAGGACCCACGACATGGACGTTTTTTCATGCCCATGCTGTACCGGGTTAGAACTATGTAGTTCAACTCTTTGGCTGCCATGCAGAGCGTGAGAAGTCTTCGGTGGTTCCCGGCCGATACCTCTCCCGGGGTTCTGGTCCTCAAGTCATCATTAACCCCTGCAGGCGCCTTCACTTTTTTATAACAACCACTACTGCGTGGACTGACGGTCATCCAGTGGCCATAGAGTTCTTTACGAATGGCTCCCACATTTCCGGCACGATTTATTGGGATAACACTTGGGACTCGTTTTTGCATTAGCAACAAGGTTCAAGGGGCGCAGAAGTGCGCTATATACCCTTGCGTGAATGAGCGGTGTTGGAAGCCGCGTTTTGCGATCGCGTTGTCTGGTGAACATTGGCATGGAGGAAACTAGTTTTCCACGATCACGAATATATTGTGTCGTGGTCGTACGAGTGCTATTGGTATCGATTCCCCAGTGGCAACATGTCGACTGTATGTATGACGGAAGATATGTACAGTATCGCCTTAGCTGTTCAATTCGTCTCTTGTCCCATTACACAGTGGGCTGTACCCATATGCAGTTTTTTTACCCTCGAAACAACCCCATTCGATTCGCATCCATACTGCTACGGACTTCGATAGCTAGCATCCCCTCATCGGCAGGCGCCAACTTTCAGTTTCGGTGCCCTGTGCATTGAGTGACTTCATACCCACCCGAACAACCCAATTTTGAAAAATCTCCGTGTCACGTCTTTTCACACCACGCCATAAGGCTGATGCCATTTTAGTTTTCCGGAAAGAATTCAAACGGCCCACGCCCGTATCGCGACGGAAATCGGTAGCTGAAACACACAGCACCGATCGGCACCAAGTCAAGCTTATCGTTCACACTGCTGTGAGTGGACACAACGCCGGATCTGCAACGGTGGAATGTAACCTCGGAAAACTGCGCTATTACGGGGGACCATAGTAATTGGGACCAAATTTTGTTAGAAGAAATAGGGAAATATATAGGTTTTTGTGAGTACCGTAGGTGCTATTTACTATGGTCCTCCGTAATAGTGCGATTTTCGAGGAAGACTGCGTGTGCTTACTCATTTATTTATCGATGTATCATCCTGGGCTTCCTACGGAATTCAGGCATAGACCATCCACATGAACGTTTCTAGAGCTCCACTCGTCGCACGCGGGTTTTATGTGCAAAATACCGTCATCGATGTTGTTCCAGAGGCCGGAGCCCGCTGCTAGCAGTATGCTGCATGCAACGGCCAAACGTGGGGATTGCCACTAATAATCCGGGGCCAGCACTTGGGAAACCGGGGGTGGAATCAGATGTCCCCTGACATCTACAGCGCGTAAATATCGCCGAACCTTATTGTGCCGCCCCCTTTTTCTCCCCTGCCCGCACACGTGATGGTTGGGGCGTGCCAATCGTAACGGTAGCGGCCAGCACCAAATACCCAACCCTCACCGCCAGCGCTCGGTCCATTCTTGCCGTTGGGGGTCTGATTTTTCGCGTTTTGTTTTCGCCGGCACGGCCGGTCGCTCTTCCGTGCGCACCGGCCGAGGCTGCAGCGCGTGGAGGCGTTGTCTCCGCCGGCCGAGAACATCATGCCGCGAATACCGTACGTCTTGGGCCCTCCGAGCATCCGCCCACAGAGTCAACAGTCGCGGCCGCGCCAAAGAGATCAATGTCCGGCTGGCGCCGGCCAACTGTAAGACGTTGCCAAACGCGCAGCTCCCCCACAGTGGCTACGATCATTAGCGGGGTCGGCTTTCCCCGCCCGCTATGATCGGCGGGTCTAGCGCCCCCCCGGGCTCGTCGGCAGCCTTGGGATGGCGGCGGCGCGGTTTTTCTGCGCCACCACGTGTAGCGGCATACTTTTTTTTCGGGTGGGGAATTGATGAAGGTGGCCGCGGGCGCTCCGTCTTGAAGGAGGAGTTCCGCTGCCTCAACCTGCCATGCGTGTGGAGAGGTGTAGGGCAGTGGCCGTTGTAGTCGCTATATAGAGGTAATGAGAGGAGACCGGGGGGGGACCGGGGAGAGTAAAATATACCCTGGTACCAGATACCAATAGAAGAAAACATTGACGAAAGCTGAGCAATCCGGAGGGGAGCACCGAGGGGAGGGTCAGATGCCCCACGTTCGCCAAGCGGGCGGAAGTGGTCCGACGTGAGCGACTGCACCGTCCACCGGCAACGGCGGCCGTCAGGCCACCATTGCAACTCCAATGCTACATGTCTATGCAACATCTCCTAGAGTACAATCAACTCTGCACGCAGCCTTAGCGTTGCTTCTACCAGACTGGCGTGTATTCTACGTCTGAATCACACATCGTCACATACTACAACTCCTTATTATTCAATGGTGCTCGGTAGTGATGGTGGTGATTGTGTCCAAAGGGATCCAAACGACGGGCACAGAGCGCTGTGGGTTGGTGGGTAGGTTGATGGATGGGTGGGTGGGTGGGTAGGTAGGTCGGTTAGTACGTGGCTTGGTGCTTTCGTGCCTGCTGTGGGTAGTGGCCCTGTTCTTGTTTTGGTAATTGTTTTTGGTCCGCTGTACCGGCCCCGCCCTGGCATACTTCAGCGTGCCACTAGTCGTACATAATACATGTTATACAAGGATGTATGCATCATATTACGGGGGTACATAGTTAATAGGACCTATGGTACACATAAAAACCTATATATATGTACCTATTTTTACTAACAAAATTTGGTCCTGTTAACTATGGACCCCCGTAATAGCAGTATTGTACATATAAATGTAGACCCTCGTCACGTAATCAGTACGAGTTGTTCGAGTTTGTAGTCATACTGTTCCATACGTTCATGTTCTTTATGTCCACTACCTGTACCGGTACATGTTACTCATTCGAGGCTGCTCAGTCATTGGTGAAATTACTTCAGCTACCGCATGACACAAATATCCATCTACAGTAGTATCTTGGTCGCATTTGTGTACAATGAGTTAATGTGAGAACATCAGCAATAAGAGACCGGCGAACGTCGAACAGTCAACTACGTGCGGCAGGGCGCCCACCTCAAGCTTGCAAACATCGCCCAAAGCGCTACCGCCATATTCCCGCGCTGCAAGCAAGGCTATAGGCGCATTCAAGTTGATACGAAGCTTCGTGCCCATGATGTCCTTCGAACCTTTCCTGGAGGTTCTTCGTCTGGGCCGAAAAAGTATCTGGAGCGGACCGACACACTGCTGCTGCTGCTGCCGCTACTGCTGGGTTTTCCGTCAAGCGGTGCCGACGAGGCCAGCGTGCCGAATAAGATCGAGAAAATATACCCTCGTGATTATGCAGCCGCGGTTACCTGAGGGGCGGACCCGAGAAAAGCAGTAACTGCATGGCCGCATGCAGTCCAGCTATTATACAAACATAAAATGTTGTGATAGTCCGACCCTCAGCTTTCTCGCTGAGTACCTTCTCCCACTTCACAGCCCTCCTCATCAGCGCGTGATTGCCGATCGAGAAATTCTTCGTTTTCCTCTTGTTCTTGCTTTCTTTCTTTGCTTTCTTCCTTTTTTTCGTTCATAAGCTCGTCTTCTCGAAAATCACGCCCAGTTGTGAAGCGGGCACAGTGCAGCTCTGCTAACACTAAATTCAAGACAAAATATCCCACATAATTTTATTTTTTTATTTTTAAGAGTCGAATAAAAGTCAAAATAAGGATCTTCGAAACTCGAGTCAGGATCGAACAGTAGTCAAAACTGAGCGAGATTGCCGCTCCTACACTAAAATCAATATAAAGGACGACTTTTTTTTCGTAAAACAAAACAAAAAAGGATTGTCGGAATTCGAATCTGAATCGAGAGCAGTCGAAACCAACTGGTCAAAATTGAGCAAGATAAAGCAAGCAGTAGCCCTAAGTACCATACGTGTTTCAAGATAAACGTCACCTGGATATCATATCATACGAAGTACCTGGTACCGCGTTGCGCTGGGTGATTATTTGTGCCTGTTGTGTAGAAGGGGGAGCTGATGGCGCTATTAATAGAGCGTTGACCCTGGGCAAGTTGTCCCACTGCGCCTACGGCGGCAGGGTGTCATTGCGCAATCGGCGGCATCGCGGGTAGCTAATCATGGCGTCGATGTCGAGGGACTGCAAGTTTTCCTGTGCCCCGAAACAACGCCATTGTTCCTCTTGGTGAAGGATTCGTTCCAGCTTTCTACGTACCAAAGCAGATGCACGCGTAGGGTCTCGTAGAAGTAGCTCATACTACAGGAGGATGTTTAGTGATTCCCTCCGCGTTCTGTCAGCGAAAGGGCGCTGAGGTCCCCGAAACAGAACCAACGTGTTCATATTCAGATCTTCGCTGCACACGCACGAGTTGACTTCCACTCAACACTGTCATGGTGATCGCGCTGGGTTGCCTGGCTTCCTGCTCAAGGCTGAGAGGCTGTGTCCCGAACATCGCGTTACTCCGTTTGTCCCAGCCAGAATGTTTGAATTTCATCCTTGTATGTCAGCCAAAATATTATACCAAAGGTGGGGAAAATAGTACTCAAGTTTCCGAAACAGCAGCAATACGTCAGCAGAGTCAGGTCTTATTTGGACGAGCAAGGCCTGGCTTCCACTCACCAATGTCTAGGTCGTCACGCTGGATTGCCTGGCTCCATGTTCGGGATGTGTCCCCGAACAACGTGTTCGTCTACAACAGCAGTAGTGGTAGAGCAGGGGAGAACAGGAAGATATTCGATATTTTCGAATTTCCTCAGTGTTTTTGCCAGCGAAAATAGTGCTGAAGTGTCCAAATCAGAAGCAATGCGTCGGCACATTCATATATTCTGTTCACCCTCGAGGCCAGGCTTTCACGGACCGCTGTCTTGGCCACCACGTTGGGTTGCCTAGTAGCTTCTATCTGCCATACCTTGTGCTTGCCTGGTTCAACCTACTCGGCATGAGAGTCGACCCCTGTATAAACAAGCCTCCGATTTCGATACGAGTGACTTGGACCGACGAAACGATATACCGACGGTTTTCGTCTTTTCGCGAGAGGCTCATCGTCACTCGGTTTGCGGTTCGCCTCGAGATTGAGCATATCGACGTCCGGTTGAAGTCGAGAAGCTCTCCCTCTCCCCACCAGAACCCAACCCCTGTTTCCCCCCGGCCGACGTGCTTTCGACAGTCCCGTGAGCACCGTAGGAAAAAAGAGTTCGCAGAAATTTTGGGAAGTACTAAAGCTCCGACCTACTAACTGAGTACGAGTGCGCAAGGTGGGTCAGCAGTTCGAGCTTATTTTTAGGGCCAGGTGTCTCCGACTGGGGGGTTGCTGTGAGAGCGGAGCAGGCTAGACACGATGGCGCTGAAGCGTATCAACAAGGAGCTGCAGGACTTGGGCAAGGACCCACCGGCGAACTGCAGCGCCGGGCCAGTCACGGACGACCTGTACCATTGGCAGGCAAGTGTGTTGGACGGGTGGAAACATTGTACAAGTGATGTTTTACCATATAGGACGGGCCTCGAAAACGATCACCAAACTGCAAAACCATCCCAAAAGCATATCCCCCCAACCCCCTACGCCCTCGAGTTGGAAGCTGCTAAGGCCCCGGCATCGCACTTGACGCCAATATCCGTGCCCTATACATCGTCCGGATATTGCCACCGATCTCGCCGGGACGGCTCGCGCACGCGTGGCGCTGAGGACTGCTGCCGTTCTTTTCTCCCCGCCCGCCACTTCACCTCCCCAAGACTACTTGGTTTTATTAATATTAATAGATGCATTTTATTTTGTCACCGTCCTCTTGTACCAGGTATGGCGTGCTGCGCTGAGATGAGGTGATATGTTGTCTGCTCCCAAATGCGAATGTAATGAATCTGCTCTGCGGCTGCTGGTCTGCTGCCTGTGATGCAGTGATTGTGTATGGTGGCGGTGGCGGTCGCACAATCTCCGAAGGTTTTTTTTTTTTTCTTCGGTCTATGCAGAGTTGAACGAAAACATTCCTCTTTGAATGAAACTACTGCTTTCCCTATTTCTTCTCTTTCTTCCACCAACCCGCCCCCCCCTCATCCCCCCCTCTCCCATTCTCCGTCCTCCCCGAGAAGCATCGTTTGCTCCATCTGCCACGAGGATCTTGCCCGATAAGCTTCGGGAATGCACTCTCCAGGCTCCAGGCCCCCGCCCGAGATCCGATCGCGAGCTTAAATCTGTATATTCTGCGTTTTGTACACATAAGTTGCGGCGTTTCGGCAATTTTCGCGAAATCGTCGACGGTAATGACCGATGTCACTTTCCCGTTGTTCTTCACCGTCTAGAAGGGATATGTTCCCAAGACTGTCTGGACTCTGGACATATTTTGTTCGTGTTACTGATCATCGTATTGTTTCGTACTGCTGTAACCAGGTACGTGGTACCGGGTCATTTTTTTATTTTTTTTCGATCACTTTTACTTCCCAGCTTCCTATGTATCCTGTACTTGGTTTTTATGTGTTTACGCTCAGCGATCCTCTAGACAAGCCGTGGTCACAAGTGTCGTCCCTTTCCCCTCCGGTACGTGCCATCATTTCTGTCGCGCATTGGGTGCAGCATTCCCACTGCTTGTCGATTTTCATCGAATGTTGCTACCAGTATCCCAGGTATATTCCTAGTCTCACAATCTCCGCTACCTGGTATCAAGTTTTATGCAAGAAAAAGTATCTGCCTTGCACTGCCTTGCTGTATCAGGTACCTACTTCAAGTCTATACCACGCACGACGTAGAGTACGTACTACCGATAATACGTACGTATACCCGTACCTTTTTGCTTATGTCGGAGCGTTGGATCCCGTCATTATCGGATTTTCGTCGTCTCTATTTTCGCAGATGCCCTTCCAAGGGAGCTCTTCCAAGGAGATCATTTTTCGTTTGGGATCGTTCGTATATATGGCATTTTTCGTATAATAGTATGAATAGGACGTTGTGTTTACGCTCTTCGTTGTGTAGTATAGCAGAGCCCGGGGTCGCCGGTGGGTTAGGTACGTGGTAAGTAATTACTGCTGTGGTAGATATCGCGAGTTCGCCCCCGCCCTCAAGGGACATGCATGTTCTTGTGCAAAAAATGACACGAGTCGAAGAGGGAAGAAAATTTTGATGCTTCTCTTCTCACGACCAAAAAAAGTTACTTGTATATAGCGGTCACTCTCGTTGCTCTGTCGCTGTTTTTCGCTAGCATTTTTCCGGTGGGGCAGGATACGTCACGTTTCCAAAACTGCCTTCTTGAGCCACGTTTTATCCCGCAAAGGTATTTGGAATTTGAATGGCATTGGGTTTGCAGATTTGTGCACATATCACATACTTCGCACAGGTACAGAACACAAAATAAAACGAGCAAGAAAGGCAGGCTGAGATTTACAGGAAAATACGAAAGTCGGGAGTCATGATACTGAAATTAAGTATAGAACACATCCACTCAAATAAGAAATCCAGCCTGGATCAGGTTTACTGTTTCTCAATAGATGTCCTGTACTGTGTCTGACCTCGCTGTGGTTTCATTGGGAAAAATGCCTTACCTAAAAGCCGAACATATTTACAGCATGGGCCACACGATTACATGGCGTTGCCTTGTCTACTCTCCTTGCTTCATCACAATGTAACTGGTACAGCAGTACCAACTGGTACAGCAGTACCCTAGTACCTCTCTTGTATCATGGTTTTGTGACCACAGACCTCCCACGTAATCTCTCTACGCAGGATGAAGAATCGGCACGAACACTGGTGTGCTGGATGTCGACGGGTAGAAAGAGCGCTTCAATGATGTGAAGAATAAGAACACACCATCCAAGAGAACAAAAACACACAAACGCAGCCTAGACTGCTGCGGTAGGGTGCACCACTCTGGAGTTTGCAATGTAATGACCGCTTATATGTACACCAATTTGAAAACCCAACGACCCTTACATTTCCGTCCAGATGCCCGAACTACGTACAGTTTACAGTTTAAAGAGGTGTACGTGCGACACGCTTACCACGCTCTTCCCTATTATAGACGCTTGGTCAGACCATGATGGTCCTTTTTTTGGTCGCTAGTAGCAGGACACGTGTGCCGAAAGGTTTTTGGAATTTGAGTTGTGAGTGATGTCGATATATTTTTCGCACATTTTCGCACAGCACCAGCCTTAGGCCGTTTCCTATGCGGTTCGATTTTTGAGTTTCAGATTTTGACCTGATCGCATTTCCAGATATGAAGTTGGCAAGTCGAAAGAGTCTTCCTATACGGAAAAATCAGATTTATCCTGCGTGTAGAGATTCGAGCAAACGCCGAGACTAGCTGCTGTTATTGTGGTTTGGCGCCGCGAACAGACGCGCTGGGTGCGCTGCCCTGCGCGTAGGACCCAAGCGTCCGAGCCCACGCTGACTGCCTCTGCTCTGGCGGCGAAAAGACGTGGCGAGTGCGCTAGAGTCAACCTGTCTTGGCATTTTGTGTTTCATTTTGACATGTGACTGACTGCTGCTGCTGGTGTACAGCAGTGTAGTCTACGAGGACGTATCCACGGAGAGTTGCGTGCCGAGGGCGCTGCTCTTGGTCTCTAGGCCCGAGCCCGCGCCAGCCAACTGGCCACCGCCCGCGCGTCGGGCGCGAAGCAACTTCGCTATACAGCTGTATCACCATCCAACTCATCAATCGTTCTGCTGCTGTTTGCTGTCGTGGATAACATGTTGAATTTAGAGAGATGCGGTTTTTCGATTTGAAAATCTGATGACCCAGGTCGTCGGATTTTGGACCAAAATCCAAAATCCGGTCGGACTTTGCATGCTTGGACTGCTCAAGCAGGGTCGTTCATTTTTGAAATCGAAAAATACAAATTTGAAGCTCGAAATCGAACCGCATAGGAAACAGCCTTACAGTATACCTGGTCTCCCAACAATTTGAATTTGTACAGCGAATTGTAAGTTTGTTGCTATGATAGGCCTCTTGCTTTTCTTACCGTATACCGTGGTACCTGGTATACACGACACACGACCAGTGTTGTGAACCGAAAACGAAAAATGACTCGGTTTGTTTTTCGGTTTTCAACGTTAAGTCGGTCGGTTCCGGTCGTTTTTATTTAAGCAAGCCTAAACCGAGAAAAAAAACGAAACTGTCGCAAACAAGCCGAACGGAACAGAATGTCGGTTTTCAGTCGAGAAAACCGAAAAAAAAAAAGGCTTTCGGTTTTCGGTTCACAACAATGCACACGACGCAAGATAAGACGCCATCAAACGGATTCCCGAGCTATTTTTTTTCTCGACAACGGGGAGAGGACAAACGCCGAGCGATGCGTTCAAAGTCACAATTTTCCACAGCTCGAACAGATCATGATCTAGATCAACTAGTTTTGTCACCTGCAGGATCTGCATAGTACAGCTCAACACAGGAAACACGTGCTAGATCATGCAGATTAGACGGATCCCACCCGGAAACACAAGCTAGAATATTAAATATCGTAGCATGAGTTATAGATCAACAATATGAGGAACTGATCTGCCTTGGGCAGATCTTGGAATCGGTCTTCCGTCCGTGGTCGCGGTGTGCAAGTTTTCGCTGTTTGTGCCCTTCATGTTGGGTGGATTATTGGCTCCGAAAATCTTCCACCCAGGGGGTGTGTTATGTTACTTGTTACGTGTGTTCCCTCTGCACATTGAACCGTTCTTTCTACCCGTCGACATCTAGCACAACCATTGTCTGTGCCGATTGTTCGATCCTATTATCAATAGTAGAGAGATACAGGTTTTGTGGCCACAAAACTACGCCACAAACAGCAGTAGAGATACTCGTACAGCAGTAGCACTTTGTTATTCAGTAAGGACAGTAAGCAATGCAATGCCATGTCACCATACTGGATGCGAAAGGCACGACACACACATTCTATGCAATATTTCTTACGAAAGAAATGAACGAGAAGAACAAAAAACATGACACAAAGAAACAAATCGAAAGATAAGAGGAAAAAATGCTCGGCGGTGGTGGTTGTCGTAACCAGCCCGTATGGTTACCGTCATCTCTCTGGCTTTTGTGCTGTAATTTGGTTTTGGACGTGTACGTTATCGTGTTTAGTGGGTATCGTTACGTGCGTGGCGATAAATAATCCAGGGTGCGTGTGTTCTCGGTTGGCGCGTGCAACGAGGCAGGCATTTACTTCGCCGATTGCCAGGCATGAGCGGAACGAGCTACGTAAATGACTAAAACGCATCAGGAAATAAATGTCACGAGCTCTCAGGGAAAACGGGAAAAAACGAGATATTTGCTCCGGGACGTACGTGAAAGCCAGCCGTGTGCGTGTCTAACAGCCTAGTGACCCGGCCGAATCTTGACTGGTATTGTCATCAACCTTTGATCTTCTGAGGAAAAGCGTGCAACTGCAGCCAGCAGTGCGGTTTCATGATGCTGCTCGCGTGTTGGGGTGTCGTACGAGCGCATCCCCTTCGGTTGCACTTGGAACCCCGGACAAAGTCCCCTATAGGTACAGCAGCTGTCGTAGAGGTACTTGTGTCTCAGTGTAGTTGAGTAGCGGTTTCGGCCTACAACTCTACCCTATTGATGGCAGTCTCCGTAACCGTTCTGTATCCTGCGCCCGCAATTCGACGCGAGTTGAGGGGGGAAGCAAGTGCTGAACCCTTCATGCTTAAAAGATCCCAGGCACGAACCGTGGTGGGGAGGGGAGAGGAGTGCAGTCCTGTTTTGAGGGCAAACTATCACGGGGGGGCATGGTAAATAGGACCTATGGTACACACAAAAACCTACCTGATATATACCTAGCTGTTTTTTCCAACAATATTTGATCCTATTTACTATGGTCCCCCGTTATAGTCAAATTCGAAGTATTTTGTCTCCAAATGGGACTGCACACTGCAGTGCTGTGCTCCCGGATCTGAGTGACGACTATTAAATAGTGGACGAGAGAGAAAAGAAGGGCGAAGACAACACTTACAAGCAAAAGAAGGGCGAAAAAAGAATACCTAAAATATAATACATCGGAGGGGATGAAAAAAAAGAAGTAACCATTGTGCGGCGCAGGGGGATCTCGAGTATTAACCATTTGGCCGTTCTTTTGTCTCGTTCTGGGTATGGAAAGACCACACCCGCCCCGTTGTAACCATGGTTGATATCTCGTCAGCTCGCGTTGTGGTTGATTCTCTTCTTTCTTGTGTGCCAGTGGATGTTGTGTTTTTCGGTTGTCTGTTCACCGCTTGATACAACACTGACAAAACTGACTACAAGAAGCGGTCGTTTTGCGGACAAACCGCTCGACTGAGAAAATCCCTCACGCCGCTGCGTTACGAAGATGTCAGGAGATATAGAAATAAAGCAAGGCAAAACGTGCGCTGTCAAGGGTGTAGGGCCGAGTGTTTCATACTAAAACCTAGTAGTTTGGTGCCAGTCAAGGCGTGTCAAGGAAATGTTGCTGTCTGTCAAGGGGTAAAAGTACTATGTCTCTGACACAGCAGTAGTTGCTGGATTATGCTGTACCAGGTATTCTATACCAGGTGTATGTGTGATACAGATTACTTCTATTATTAATAATACTATACCATTATATCATACCTCCATGCGTACGCAGCAGTGCTATAGGCTGGCGTCCCCGGTGGCTTGGTAGGTGGTCCGCGTGCCTATTAAGATCAATTTCGTGGGTTCAAGTCTCACCGAGTGCATGCTCATAGGGACTTTTTCTTGCTTAAAAAATTGATTAGCAGAAAGCGCGAGAGCGTGAGTTAGCTACATCCGATGAAAATGGGACGAGCAGTAGGAATGCTGAACCCTATGCGCGACAAAAAATAAAGGCACGTACCGGGGGGGAGAAGGGACGACACCTGTGACCACGGCTTGTCCAGAAGATCGCTGAGGGTAAAACCTCCTACGAGTTAGGCTGGAAAGTAAAAGTGATGATTAAAAAAAAAAAAAAAAAAAAAAAACTCTTTGACCCTCTGGTATTATACGATACGTGAGATATTGTGCCTGCACAAAGCACCAGTGCGTATGTTGATCGTGAGCGTGAGCTCGTACTCGGACACCAACCAGCAACCAGCAGTACCCATAAAATTAACAATTCAACAAGCCACGATAGATACCTACACAACCTCGAACGAGCTTCCAAGCTGGTTTGTCGACAACACGGAGAGTGCAAACGTGCAAAATGCCAAAGCCGCCTTTTTCATGTTTGCTTCCCTCTTTGATTTTGGGAAGATCGGCTCACAAAAATATTTTTTTTCACACCAGGATAGTGGGTGTACGTATTGCATGTCATGTTTCATATCGATACAAAACATCCGCGGTATGTATACATTAATGGTATCTGTTACGATACAAGAGTACATGTATCTGGTACTTTATTAATAATTATAGTACTCTCACGATGTTCGTGAGGGATACGTGGTAGGTAAATACTTTGATTTGTACTCTCACCATCTTCGCGAGGGATATTACGTAATTACTGGTCCTCTCACAGCGAGAACGAACACCTTCTGTCACGCAGGTGCCAGGAGACAGCACGACCCCTCGGCAGACAGACAGCGAAATCGCCCTCACCTGGGCTGACACCTACTGTACTACAGCAGTAGCTGCAGGTTACAATTTGGAACGCCCGGCCCTAAACCCTTCGCAACGAATACACTGTTTCCGGCGCTATTTCCCGTGCTTGATGCACATGTATGTCTCCTGACTGGTTTTGGCCCGGAGCGTACTGTATATATATTGTGATAGGTTGGCGTCATTTTTGACACGAACCATTAAAACTTGTCACTTCGGTCGAAAATACTCTTGACACGAGAGAGATATCCAGCGCATCATACATTGCCAGAGGTACCGATGTTTGTCTTTCATTCTGTGAGAGTGCGAACTGCGACCGACGTAAAAATTACCCGTGCCTGCGCGCAGAGGCGTCCGGCATGCCCGTACTTTTTATGCCTGATGTACGTACATGTGCTGGAATAAATTGTACTGGTACCTATTACACGACGTACATGGTCTAGAGGAGGGGCCAATGTGAATACTTTTCATCAAGCTAACTAAACAAAAGCTGCCGCTATGCCGAAGTACATGGTATGTGTCGTACGCAATAGGAACTCGCACAGCAGGATATTTGCAACTGTGGTCACGTGTATGCGTTCGTAGACGGCGTACGGCGGACACTTGAGACATCTCGAAAGGGGTCCCTATTTTTTTGGGGTCGCCATGAAAATTTTGCCTGCAGCAGTGCGATTGGTCGGCCATTACTTTTTGCAGGACCAGCGTTACTCACAGGAACTCGCAGTCACTCGTGATGGTATATATATTTCAAGGAAAACGACAGCTGTGAGACCGAAGATTTTGTCGAAATTCGTCTCGGTAAACCGCGTGGGATACTTCGATCGCGATACACCAGTTACCGTAGGGTGCATTTATGTATTTTGTATTTCGGCCTGCCAACCTTATCCCACCCGAACCTGAGAGCCCTCGGCCTGCTGCAAGGCGGGGGAGGGATCGGGCGACTGCAAAAATGATGCAGGTCTGATTAAAGGAACTTTTCTTTTGTTTTGTGTCGCCAGACGCGGATGCAGGTGTAGAATGCACACCTCGGGATGGGGAGAGAGATGACCATCTATCTAGATCATCGAGATCCTAACCTGCCGTTATGATAGGTTGGTAGCAGATCCACCACAGGACTGACGGAACCAACACAGGAAATGTGTGCTAGATCATGCGCAGATGGAGAAGCTCCCGCCCGAGAACATGGTGAGCTACATATTAGTAGATCATACAGGTCCGGCCTACATCTACCCCGAGGGATCTATTCATACACAGGTGATGCATGTAGGAATCGATAGTCTATCCGAGGCTTTCTGTAACGTTGTAACGGGGTTATAAAACCGTTTTAGAACTGCAGTCCCGGTTTGGGCACAAACCACTCATATTAAGTAGTTCGTCCCCAGGACGGGACATCAGTCCTAAAATGGTCAAGTACATATGGTTGATGCGCTTATAACCCGTACGTTCGCGTTCGCCAACTCTCGCGCCGTTCGCAGCTTTTTTTTGCAGTGTTTGGCAGAATTTCCAACAAATTAGCACTTTTGTTTTTTTTTTCACGTGTGGGAAATCCCTCCATTATATATATACTGGAAACCTCTACTTTTGCCCTTCTTGACGGGGATGAAAGTCTATGTCTCATTCATCCTCTGTAATAATAACGCCTTTCGAGATTTGCGGTTGCTGTTCGCGGGCTGGTTGAGAACCAGGGATGTGTAGTACCACATACCGCAGGTTTCAGAGCGGACGTACCGGTAACACAGCAAATTGCGCTAGCTCTTTAGGAACTCCCCAACTTTTTCCTACTGTAGTTCCGAGTGTTTTGTCCCTAAAATGCGAATGCGATGGTGAAAGGGTTGACGTGGAAAACGCTCGCAAGAACCACAACCGCAAAAAAAAGGCTCCCAATGAACTGAACTCTAATAAACGTCCCTAAACATACTGATACCGGGTTTTCTAGTTTCCAATATATATACGCATTAGGAGATAGTGGATATGACTTGGATGAGGAGCTTGTTCTTGCGCGGGGCGGATGAGCGAGACAATAGAGAAATTTTATCCTACAGGTGCCAAGGGAAGACTTATTGCATTGACGGCACTACCAGTGTCGTCCAATATTGACCAAGTCATCTCCACTCTCTCATGGGTCCAAGCAAGCTCAAGGCTGTAAATAGCTGATGCCCGTTTTTTTGCCCACCTGGTGAGGGACCAACCGAAGTCTCTTCTTTTTTTTGCGAGCCGCATGTGATTTCGAGAACCGATGAGAACCTGCTACCGGTATTATCGTACACACGTGTGATACGTCATGTGGGGTATGAACGCACATATCCGTATTTGCTGTATACGAGGTGTCTCTTGTTTTCGTCGATCCCTCCCTTCTCCCTTCTGCTCGAGGCCGAACTATAATACAAAACGAACGGTACGTGTAGGGAAAAAACAGTCCAATCCCTTATCATCACCCACTGGCATGGCATTCCGTTTCACCCACTTCCATCCGGTCCCCATCCCACCCCATTCCGTATGGCCAATCCTCCCAAGCACCTACGCCGGTTTTGGCTTAGCCCTGTTAACACCGCAATCCATTTTTGGGGACAAAATATTTAGAATTTGAGTGGTTTGTCCCCTAAACGAGACTGCAGTGCTATATGGGATAGACTACGGTAACGTCCTGAACGGTAGTGTCTCGACACCTTTCTCTGTCTCAGTCTGTGACAACAGAATTCGTTCGTATCTCTTTCCCGCTGTGTAGGCTGATTTTAGGGCTGTGGCCAAAATCAGGTATACCTTATCTCTTTTGGTCAAAATCAGGTAACACTAAAAACCAAGTGAAAAACGTGCGCCTCGAGCGGTGTTTTGCCCATGAAATAAAAAAAAAAAAAATTGAGCCGGAACATTGAGCGTCGGCCTACAAAATCTGAATTGTTTTGTTTTCTTAAGGGTGTATGGGCCCGCCAACAAGAAACGCCTAATCTGGGCAAGGCTGAGATTCTTATTGGGGTGCCATATTTAAACAAGGTTGAGCATATGATATTATATAGGATTTAGCGTGGAGTTCACTGATACGTTTTTCTTAACCCAATTTTGTTGGCGTTCTCCAAAAAGTGAGCAATTTCTCTTTTTGGGCACTTTCTTGTTGGCGGGCGGGCCTACACTGTATAGGTATCACGGGCTCCATTTCGACCTGCGGAGAGTCGCCAGTCTTCGTTTGTTTGTTTTGCCACGGCGGGAGCGCCCAAGAGTATTTATTCTGCCCCCCCCCCCCCCGCCCCCTCTTTGACAGCTTTGAAGCTACATTTTCGCTTAACATGCTCGGCACGAAATTATCTTGCCCTACCAAAACTGAGACCACCTGGACGCGGGGTAGTGCAGACGAAATGCCGTGTGTGTCCATGGTGCTAAAATATTATCCATGTGACCATAGAAAACAAGATATCAATATTAGTAGTACACATCACAACAACTCACTGCACATCACTCCAAAGAAGAAAAGGTGAAATCGGCGTACGTACACGAGCACAGAGTTTATACAAGAATTTCAACCGAGGGACCGCAGACGCATACGCGGAGAAAAAACAATGTACGTACGTACGATGGCCTCTAACTGGTTCAAAGTTGGCCAAAGTCAGTTGAAACCTGTTAGTAGACAAGAGTAGACAACGTCAGAGGGTACCTTGGCCTTTTCGAGCCCAAGTCAGGTACGATATCAGCCTGGCCAATAGCAGGGCTCCTGGCTTGTTTTCACAATGTAATTGAATTTGGACGGAAGTGGCCAGATGTACCTGATTTTGCCTAAAACACCCATTACGAGGGACCATAGTAAATGGGACCAAATACTGTTGGTAATAATAGGTATATATATATAGGTTTTTGTGTCTACCGCAGGTCCTATTTACTGTGATCCCCCGCAATAAGGAATCAGGACGTGGGTGTGCTCCTTTTCAACCTATTAATAGATAGAATAGGTTGATTCCATGTCAACAAAACACACACCAGCAACCTATGTGCACTTCATTTTTCGGTGTTTGACCCATTGAGTGACATAGGGGAGATGTGATGTACGTGTCTTTCGAACCTTCTCGATTCAGGCCCGTCTCAGCGCTTCATGGTTCGAAGAAAATAAAAATTGAGTTGCTCGCCGCAATTTTATCCGACGGCGGAGTTACCCGGCATCACAGCCCCCCTTTTTATCGTGTACCTCCGTGCACACAGCAGTTTCATCTTTCCTTTCTTCTCTGCAACCCCTTTTGGACTGCAATCCCGTTTCGGGGACAAAATTGTATCATTCACTCTGTATTCGTACATCTTCTATATCATCCATGAGTTCGCGTGCTATCTTCTCTGCTAATACTCCTTCGACGAAGCTCAAAGTTCACCACGGCTGTCATACTGCCCTACGTTCTGACGAGGAAGCCGGCTGGTCCGTTATAGCGGCTACCTTTCCTTGATCCGTTATGCCAGTGTCAGTGAGTGACGTTGGGTTCAATATGGCTCTTACGCCCTGACGATCACTTCAGTTGGTGGGGTAAGAATGGTTTATCCGACGGCGGACAAGCGTCCTTCATGTGGCGCCCTGCTCCCACCCGGATCTGCACTGGATTTGGCACCCTGTTCCCTTCTCCCGACCACAATCTGGGAGCAGTACCGCTCTGCTGTACTCTCTGGTTTGGCGGGGAAACTATAGGCTACGTATCTTTCACCGTCTGAATTTCAGCTGTGTCTTCCCTACGTAGCCATGACATTTTCTGCATGATGGATATAGGAGGAGTGCTCTGATGGCTGATGTTGTATACATTCCCCATGCTTCGTGCCCTTTCGTCACTCATAATGAGGCGGTATTCCAAGGAAAAAAATTCCTCTTCATAACGGTTCGAATACGAGGGTAGGGTGCATAATTTTCAGTTTCTCTGTTTGTGTGTGTCGTATTCAACATTCTTTTTAGGCCACGTTTGACCACCCCTCTCAACGCACACGGCACCAATTCCAGTCCAGGCGGGCTCTGTGCACGCACACTCAAACGAAACCTTCTCGTGCTGGTGCGGTGGTGAGTCGTTCACAGTTGGTCGCGCTAGGTGAGGCGACGTGTGTAGCGAGATGGCTGACCTATGGTGTGAAAAAAACAGAACCGTAAAATATCGTTTTTTTTTTTTTTGGGGTACTACCTAACGAAACCCATCTCTACGAGTACTCGTCAGCTGACTGCCTGTCCACAGCAACGTTCGGGCCGTGTCCTAAGACATGCTGCAGGTGGTGTTGTTAGACCCATCCTCCTACTACTGAAAGGGACGGAGAAGCAGAAGCTCTACTACTGTAGATGTGGCACAGCAGTATTAGTGTGGTAGCACCTATCATAACGTTTTTTGTTTTTTGAGTTTCACCTAAAACCAACGAAACAAACGACTCTACGTGTACACGTAGGCAGAACGTACCCGTCCACAGCAACGTTCGGGCCGTTTCCTAATACATGCTGCAAGTGGTAATGCCAGACCCACCCTCCTACGAGGGCACGGAGAAGCAGGATAAGCTCTGCTGGAGATGTCGTACAGCAGTAGTAGCGGTGGCTCCTGCTTCGAGAAGCTCTTGTTGGACATGCCAGGTGGTAGATTTTTCGCCTCCAAATTATTATGGCGACGTTCGAGGTGGCAAGCAGGAAACATATATACTATTGTTGCTGTTGTTGTTGCTGCCGCCACGTCTGCTGCTCCTGCTGACCACTTTTGGTTTCTTGAATAATGAACCAAACGTCACGGATACATATGACGGCGCACGTACGTAGATGCTCGTTCTTGTTGGCTCAGCATACTGCGGGTACGGAGGTCGCGCCTCATTACAACCAATTATTAATACTAGTATCTGGTGTCTAATCGCGAGTCCCAAACCTTGAGTCCCCACCCCTGCTACGGAACAACGCTACTATGTACCCCCACTACGCGAGGTGTCTCTTTTTCTTGTTTCAAGTTTTAGGCACCCTCTTCTCTCTAGCGGCCTGGCGGTCAAAGACATAACGTGTCAGATCCTTGTACATATTTCTTCCTTCCGTTTCCATCCCATCGTTTACAGGCGGCCGCAATCATTTTTTTTCAAGTTACTCAGTCAACAAGTATTTTCGATTTTGACCCTCCCTGTGCCCGTGGACGACTTATCATATTTTTGCCCGACAGCTTTTTTTTTTTTTTTTGGTTTTTGCACAATCAGGTATACCTTGTCACTTTTTTTGCCAAAACCAGCCACACACTATTAATAAAAGCAAATATGAATCACATGCCACAATACCACCGTCAAAAGGGCAAGAAGTATGAAAAGTAACCATAAGACAAAAACGGGAGGATCAAAGCGCAAAAAGAAGACAAAGGAAGACCACGTGCGAAACAGGTGCAGCAATTGAGGGCACGAGTAGCATCGACATGTTCCACGTTCTAATGATAGTCGGCCTGGTGCCTTGCTACCCTGTCTGCCGTCTCGTTCCTAATTTCGTCCACCGCGGTTTCTCTTGTACTCCGTTTGCCCCCTTCTCCCCATTCCCTTGGGCACCACCCACGGCGGATGCGCGACTCTGCCTACTCAGCTGTGCCTCACCCTCGTGCCACTTCACCATGAACCGTTCGGCTGCTTCGAGGACCCCCCGGGTACCACTTCCCCGCATTTTGTTGTTGCAGTGGACCACAGCGCGGTCTCAACTCCACACACCAAGGGTTAGTGTTACGTCGATCCTCCGGTGGCTTGGAACTCCCTAACGTCTTCGACTATTATTCCAGGTCTTGAACTGTCCGCCAGGTCTCGGGTTCTCCCCGCCAGCCATCGTCCCAAACATTATCCGGCTGGGTAATCGCTCCTTGCTTTGCCGTGCTACGATCCCCGCAAAACAGAGCTCCCGTTTTCGGATGGTTGTTTCGATGCTCTCGCAACGTGTCATCTTAAGGGCCTTCGCGTACGAGAGGGCGGCGTGGTCGGTGCGAAGTCGGCGCGGGAAGCCAATGACTTGCAAGAGGTGGTGAGCCGTTCGAAGCTTAGCAAAGTGTTACGCTTTGAGGGTCCACGTCACACCCGTACAGCAGGGTCTCTATCACTTCGGCCTCCAGCATTCGGACTTTCAGGCTAAGCGGGGAGGTCGTCCTATCATACAACTCCGGGCCGAACCGTTTGAGGCATGCCTGCATGAGACGGAGCCGTCGCTCGATTTTGAGCTAGAGAGGTCAGCGTTTCCGTGGATACTGCCGACTAGGTATAAAATTTGGGCCGTCTGCTTATACCTCTGGCCTCCTGCTTCGACGACGAGCGGTAGAGCGAAGGTTGTCTGGTTTGGTGCTGGTGGAAGCATTGTCTGTCTTCTTTTTCGATACCGTGAGGCCTGCTGCTTCGTATACAGTCGCGATGACTGTCATGTCAGGTAACTATAGTAAAACTTGTGTTTTTTATTTATTGTTTATCATTCACATTTACTTTCCAGCTTGACTCGTGGGAGGTTTCACCCTTATGTAGCGATCTTCTGGACAAGCCGCGGTCATAGGCGTCGTCCCTTCTCCCCCCCGCTACGTGCCTTCGTTTTTGACGCGCACAGGATTCAGCATTTCCACTGTTCGTCGATTTTCATCGCATGTAGCTAACCCAAAACCTAACCCATCATAACCTTGTACCAAGTAGTTCAAGCTCTATTAATAGTACCAAAGTACCATTTAACTAGTGATATCCTTCGTCCCTACGTACGTACTACGAGTCAATGTGTTTTTTCCACATGTTTAATGTACGACGAGTCAATGTGTTTTTCCACATGTGATCATGGAATCGTTTCTTGGGCCGGGTTTCGTCAGCGACAGAAGCCTGGTATTTACACCAGTTAGATTTGATCGCATATGATATCATGCAACGGCCCTTGTGTAGCATCGTACAGCAGCAGTTGTTTGTAGTTTCGAGAACGAAATTGTTTTGAAGTGTGAAGAACGCCGTGAAAAGAATTATTCAAACTTTTGTTGACATTGACATGTGTTCACTTTTGCCGAACAAAGTTGTTCTTAATCGCAAGTGACGAGTCATGTTACGACCACCGCGGTGTGTGTTTCAAGCACCCAGGCAAGTACTGATACTACGGGACTGTTTTTTTTTTACCTTTTAGCACGTACGACACATGACGAACACACAATTTCACTCGTTTGGACAGATGATCTACTCTGTGTAGATTTTAACCCTTTTCTAACGGGGGACCATATTAATAGTAGTCAAGACCCATCGTACACACAATAACCTACATGCACAGTTTTTTTTTTGCTGATAATATTTGGTCCTGATTACTATTTCCCCCCGTAAATAAGAGTGCAGTGTACATGGACCTGAATTTTGAGTACAATTTCTAGTGTTGAGTCCCCACAATGAGAGTTCCGTCCCAAAGTGCCGTGATGATATGTCGTACAGGATGTGGTAGAACAGTATTTCCAACCCAGAAAACCTGTCCTGGGTCAGGCGCGTCCGTGAAAAGGAGAAAAACGACACACCACACCCTCAGAGGTCGGAATGGAAAAAACCGTTGCCACGACGGTTGTGACAACCTAATATGAAAAAAAAAAAACCCGTGATTTTTCATTTTTTTTGCTTGGTTCTAATAACCCCCACCTCCCTGTCTAGCGAATAAAAAATCTTGTGACGGTTCACATTTTTTTTTTCCGCAGTTTTTTGTGGCGTTCACCTGGCAGCGTGAGCTAGATCATACAGATCAGGTATCTCCCTGTCCTGAACTGTCTACATGTAAGTCTTTTTATTTTTCTTGTTCTTTTTCGGTTTTTTTTTTTCGTTGCTTCTCTTTCTTTATGGCGTATTTTGGTAGCTGGCGTATGTATGTATGTTGTGTCGGCCGCACCTAGTGCGAAGGCATGGTATTACGTAGGCTATTAATGCATTACGGTGTGTTATCTCTGTGTCGTAGTCTGTGACCACAGAGCTCGTATCTTTCTAGGGTGAAGAATCAGCACGGACACTGGGCTTGCTGGATGTCGACGAGTAGAAGAACGGTTTAATGTGAAGAACACACACACAGGTCATCAGGTGGGGGTCGATAATCTGTTGATGGCAGACTCTTTTCATTGTCAGAGGATGGATATGACGTGGTATACATGTCGGTTCTGTATACCTGGTTTGATACATACAACGTATATTTCAAGACAGAATGTCAGCCTTTTTTACAAGTTGTGTATTTTTGTTGTACGTAAAACAACAGAATTTTGCTGTTTGGTTGAACTTGCTTCTGACCAGCTGACGTACTTGTCAACATCGGTATTAACTACCAGTATTACTTATACAGCAGTATTCTGGTACAGGAATGCTGTTACCAGTCTGTTCGTAAATACGAGACAGGAGCATCACGACCAGAAAACAAATTTTTACGTTCTATTATAGTTTCGATATGTACCGTATATTCGAGCAGACTGACATACATTACACTGCTGTGTATGACAGCTGTTGGCTACCGGTAGTTTGCTACAAGCTGCAAGAGAACAGTGGGTGTGATTGATGGTTTGTCAAGCATAATGAGCAAACTGCCCTCTAAGATGACCGCCATGAGGTTAAGCAAACTACCCTAAACAAAACCCCATCAGATTATTTTGTACCAGGTATAACAGCCGTAGTATGTTGTATATACCTGATACCTGGTACGTGCGATCGAAGTGTCACGCACAGCTGGCAGAGCTGGGTTTCGACGGTATCCTCGAACTCTCCCAGCTGGTGTTTTTTTCTTCCGTTTTCATGTTTGAAAGTGTCACGAAGAGAGACGGGAGAAGGAAACGCCAGTTGAATGCAAAATGGAGGACCCACATTATACATGTATATACGTGTGAATGCGTGCGCGCCTCCTTTCGCGAGGGAGTGCAAAAAGCGTGAGTCATTGAAGTTTCAGTTTTTTGCGTTTTTTGCGTACGTTGCTGTCGGTTTTTATTCGTTCTCACATGGTATATAGCCCGTCTCCTCCGTCTATAGCTCGTGGCCGCCAAGCCAGGCTCCAAACAATTCTGGACGGAAATAGTAAACAGAGTAGTAGGTAGTATACTCGGCAACCAACGTTCGTCAGCAGCAGCAACAGCACCAGCAGCAATTCGCGGACCCCATACGAGCTCGTAGCTCATGTTCTACCAGTACACGAAGTTTTTTGCGCAGGGCGCTTTGACAGCAGCAGCAGCAGCAGCAGCAGCAGCGGCCGCATCAGCTAATCAATCGCCCTATTTTTGCCAGAAATTTAGTGTCGCGGAAAGCGCTTCGTCGCTTCGTGTGTACGTACGGGCGGCTGCAGTACAGCAGCTGTAGGCAGCACTGAGTAGATAGATCTGTTGTAGTGTGTGTATAGTGTGTTGGAGGCGACCAATGGTTGGTATCGTAGGCTGTTTCTGCTGCTGCTGCTGCTGCTGCTGCCTCTGCTGCTGCTGCTCGCTGCCATTGTGCCACTGGCCGTGTTTTTTGTGCTTGGTCGGATCTACGTACCAATATTGAAAAATGTTGTGTCTGCGCAACAAGTGTTCCGTCTCACGTACTGCTGTTACGGGGGGGGCATAGTAAATAGAAATATATCGGTGTTTGTGTGCACCGTAGGTCCTACTAACTATGGTCCCCCGTAATATGACATTATGCCGTTCTTTCTACCCGATGGATGGCCCTGCACACCCAAAACACTGTTAGTAACTATTACGGGGGGCCATAGTAAATGGGACCAAAGTTTGGTAGTAAAAATAGATAAATATATAGTTTTTTATGTATACCATAGGTCCTATTAACTATGGACCCCCGTAATGTTAGTAACTCTTGACCCTTTTATTAGGGCAAACTGCAGTCACGTATGATGGATAACACCCCACTGAAATTCTAAGTATTAATAGTTTTGTCCCCGAAACGGGGCTGTGATGCTGAAAGGGTTCCTTTTTCCTACCGTAGGGAGACATCATGTTGGGTGACCACTGTTACGGGGGGCCGTATTAAATTGGACCTACGGTACACACGAAAACCTACATATTTCGCTATTTTTAGTGGCAATATTTGGCCCTATTTACTGTGGTCCCCCGTGATGGAGGTATGTCCGGAGCACGATGCGTGGCAGCAAAGGAACCCACTCTGGGCTTGTGCTGCATTTATTTCAGCTGTACCGTTGAACACGCAAGATAACACACATGCTGCTGGGATGAATTTTCCGAGCCGATTTTCTCCAAAACTTGAGGGGAGCACAGCACACACACGCGAAAATGGAGGGTTTGGGAAGATCTCCTCGAGATCTTTCCGTAGGACGGGTGCTTCGCAGGGTGTGCACTCTCCCATTGTCGAGAATACCAGCTGGAACGTTCCCCGTTTATTTTTGCCTTTTTCAACAATCGTAACAACCAGAGTCGCCGACAACGGCAGCGGCTTGCGGAGCAACTGGATGCCCATGTTTTCAATGGTGTGTACTCATATACGTTAATCGTATGCGTTGTCGCGTTTTGGGGCGATGTTCGATGGATGCATCCCACACGTATCGTTCAGCACGTGCAGAATTTTTTGTAGACGAGGTCCACAGCACAGACAGAAGATAACACAGGAGCACGACTACCTGGTATACGTGTACAGCTTTCTCTTTTTACTTAGTTAAGTGTTCCCCGGGATGCATGTTTCCCTTTTCCTTTTTCCTTCCCGTTTCTTCCCCCTTGCACATCCATTTTGGCCTATGCTCGGGGTATGTGTCTGAGCTTTGGCTTCCCATTTTATTTATTTATTTGGAATTCTTCTCCTTTTCTTTTTCGGTTTGGTTTCTTCTTCGTTGCTTCTCTTTCTTTATGGTGTATTTTGGTTGCTGGCGTATGTATGTATGTTGTGTCGGCCGCACCTTCGTAGTGCGAAGGCATCGTGTTGCGTAGGCTATTAATGCATTACGGCGTGTTATCTCTGTGTCGTAGTCTGTGACCACAGAGCTCGTATCTTTCTAGGGTGAAGAATCAGCACGGACACTGGGCTTGTTGGATGTCGACGAGTAGAAGAACGGTTTAATGTGAAGAACACACACAGCAGTATTAAATATCAACCCACAGCGTCCTATTTTTGTAGCTGCAGTGTTATGTGCCAGGTGTAGATGATACATATACCGGTTATTTACCAGATACAAAGCTCCAGGTATGTACGTATACAGCTTATTTAGCATCGGGGTCCAGGCTGTAGAAGACACCTGGAGTAGCGTCCCCCGTACAACGGGCCTATCCATCAGGGCAGTACGAGCGTTCACCGCTTTGTCGAAAACTATGGTTGGTAGAAACAGGTTTCTTGAACTTGATATTGAAACAGATTCTTCAACTTCAGACTAACCTAATTCCTGGAAGTTTCCATTTTTGTTGAGCTTTCTGATGCCGAGGTCGGGGGCTCTCACCAGTAAGGGTGTTGATAAACACAGGCTACGCCGTTGAAGCTAATCGCCCCAATTTGTGTCCGCCACGAAATGCCGCATGCAGTAGTAGCGATACTTGAGTGTCACAACCTTTTATGCATTATACTTGACGCGCCATGAAGAATGGAAGAGGATGAGACACCCAGTTTTTTTTTTTTTCAGAAACTAGTTCGAGGACTGGCTTGCTACTCGTTCACACCATCCGCAGGGCTTCAAAAAGCTCCTTGTAATCAGGCGTTTCCGTAGAAATAAACCTCTTTTGTTCATACATTGTACCATCCTGTACATGCCGGTTCCAGGTACTCAAAGGCATGTCTGTCAAACGTTCCGCGCGGCTATTCGATATCAAGTCATATTTAGCGCCCAAAGTTGATCCTGTTCTATACTGAAAGTACCATGGGTGCTTGAAAGGCAACGACGTGAGTTATTTCATCATGGCGTACCTATTTCAGCACAAAGGTACCAAACTTCCACACGGTTTTGAGAGACAGGCTCTTGAGTTTTTTTCCACGTGTTTCATGAGCTCCTGCGAAAGCGTGAACGGATTGGGTGTTTTTTTTTTTTTTTTTTTGGTCGGAAATTTGGGACCCCCCGTTTAAGACATGACCCGTCTACGCACGTAAAAAAAAACAAGTTGGATCATCATATCTGGTATACTGCTGTCCATCGTGTAATGCCACTCTACGAGCTCAAACGCGGCATCATCGCTACGTTTAAGCTATACGCTAACGCGCAACGCCATCACAGCCATCGGCGGAGTGATGCAAATTTCTGGCCGCTCTATGCGCCTGCCTGTGAGGGGTAAAAAAAATTACCCCATTTCTACGTAAGCTTCCGCGAGTCGTTCCACATCTAGACCTCTACCGCCCACGACTCGAGACCCCCCCCCCGACTCGTAGAAAATTCTGGGATGTTTCATTCGGCGAATCTCGTTAAATAGTTCTTCCTTCCGGTTGGCCCGTCGCCGATTGAGTCGTTGAATCTACCGGACTTTCTGTCTTCTTTTTTTCCAACAGTCCGATTGAATTGCCAAAAGTAAAACAATTGTAAGGGGCAATCTATTACGGGTGACCATACTAAATAGGACCTATGGTAACACACAAAAGCCTATATATTTACCTATTTTTACTAACAAAATTTGGTCCCATTTACTATGGTCCCCCGTAATAGTATTGTTAATACAGCAGTAGGGTTGGTGCTGGTACTCCGACGACGAAAATTGCCGCGGAGGGTCGTCTGCTTTCTCTCTGTATATTTCAAAAATATAAGAAATGCGGACACTCGGGTATTTTCTACCGGCGGTTATCACAACCCTTTTAGTGCTGCAGTCCCGATTTGGGGACAAACCACTTGGAATTAGACAGGCTTGTCCCCAAATCGGGACAGCAGTACTGAACTTTAGCATCAGGTCTGGGAGTACCTGGTGTCCCCCGTAATCATATACCACCATGTCTCTAAATATAAGATCGTTTTATGGAATATTAGTTTAGAAATGGTTGCTATATTTCGGGACAGAGTGGTGCCTGGTATTACGGGGATCCATAGTAAACAGGACCTACGGTACACACAAAAACAAATATATATATATATATATATATTTTTTTTTTTTGCTAACAATATTTGGTCTTATTTACTAGGGCCCCCCGTAATAGTAATCATTTGTGGGGTGAGCGGGCTGTGCCTCAAACAAACTCTGCTCCGATGTGTACTTGCAGAAGAACGGGTTGATGACTTGTGTGCTTGTCAACTGTCCTATTCATGTTAGTGAGGCCTAGGCTTTGGACCGGGGTAGGGATGATTCAGAACGTTCCCCATCTCGGTCCTGGGATGATTCAAGAACGTTCCCCATCTCGGTCCTGGATAATACGCATGTATCCTTGGACCGGTTCTTGTGATGTAAAGTGTGGGATATGGTCGGTGCCACCAACGCTCCCTTACTCTACATGTACAGTCTCTTGCAGCGTCACCATTCTCTTTATTTCGCCTGCGGTTGGTCGTTATGATGATCGAGTCTGCCCCCCCCCCCCCCCACTCCTCTCTCTCTTGGACGCAAATAATAGAACGATGATAATCTGAAAAATAACGTGCCATAAAACATACCGGTGCATACCTACCTGGCTTATAGACAAATGTTTTACGACGTCATTGGTTCAGTTCCGAAAGCCGCCCAAGACTTGCTCTGCCCACTCAGCGGAAACTCATTGGTGAACTTGTGCTGATTCTCCGTTACACCGGAAATCGTTGAATACCCCGAAGATCCTGGTGACACTGCTTGAGCTACAGTAGCTGCATGTATCTCTCACGGCGTTTTGGCGTTCTTCCAGAACCCCCGTTCCATCGTGTTGGATAGATCATCTCTGATGCTCGCGATTTCATCCATGCAAATGTACGAGTAGACCTATACCAGTTTAAATATTTGTTTTGCCTTCGCTGCGCGTGTTGCAGTTCTTCCTTGCCGCAGCAGCAGCGGCAGCACACGATGCTACGAAATCGACAGTCCAAAATACGAAAATGATCTAATCTAATCCAAATTGACGTCAGTGGAATTGCTGTCTACGAGACGCTGCTGTGCGATAATATACTAGGCCTGTTCAGTTATAGAACAAACCGGTAGGCGGTAATTTTTTCAGGACCAAATTTGCTCGGTAAAAATACTGTGTTACACCTGTTACACCTGGTATAGGTTTTTGTGTATAGGTGGGGTCCTGATTACTGCGATCCCCCGTAATAATTGCACCTCCTTGCCCTTAAGTACCTCTACCTTGGCCTTTTCCATACCCTGGCCTGAGGGTACCGTTACCCTATCTCACCCTACATTACCTTCAATACCCTGCCCTACCCTGCCCTATCCTGTCCTGTCCTGTCCTGTCCTGTCCTGTCCTGTCCTGTCCTATCCTATCCTGCTCTGCCCTACCCTGCCCTGCCCTACCCTGCCCTATCCTGTCCTGTCCTGTCCTGTCCTATCCTATCCTGCTCTGCCCTACCCTGCCCTGCCCTGCTCTGCCCATGCGTGGCACTGCCTGCGCCGGGCGTGTCTTTTCATGGCACCGTACTATCGCATGACTCAACATGATCACGCAACACGACATGACATCGCACCCTACCCTGCCCTACCCTACCCTACCCTATCCTAGCCATGCGTGACACCGCCTGCGCCGGGTATCTCATATATCGTGGCACGGCTTCGTGCGTCGCACGTCGCGCCGCACGATCTCGTCGCACGAAAACATGGATTTCACGTCGGAAAACCTCCGTCCTGTGACACGCCTTCGGCTTACTCGCTGCCCCCCCCCACCCCCACCCCCACCCCTTTGTTGTACCCATGCCGTCCTTTCTGCTGTTCGCGCGTGCGTGCCGTATCTGTGCTTTTTTTTTTTTTGTCACCGGTGTGTGTGTGCGTTTTTCGTGTCGAATGATTTTGGTTGTATTTTTTTTATTTTTTGCAGGCAACTATCATGGGGCCGGATGACAGCCCCTACGCGGGTGGGGTGTTTTTCCTTAACATCCACTTCCCCCGGCGGACTACCCCTTCAAGGTGGGGAAGATAGGAGAGATGTACTCGATCTCATGCATGGCCGTAGTCGTATGACCATAGACCCTCGCATCCCTACAGTGCCGGGACGGAGCACGTCAGGTTTTCACCGACCAGGCAGACATTGCTTGCACCAAGTGCGAAGAGCCGTGAGGTGTCCGGCGAGTCGCATGAAGGGTGTCTGCATCCTACTAAGAACCGCTTGCGAGGCGGACTTGCATATGGATGACAGCATCAATGAATTGATTTAATTTCTGGTGTGGGGGATGTCATCGTTTTGCTTATGTTATTAGTTGTGCTTGTGTTGGTCATGGGGGGCATGATAGTGGGGGGGGGGTAGTTGCTGTGATGGTGGTGGCGGCGGCGATGATGATGATGATGATGATGATGGTTGTGGCGGTGGTCATGGTTTTAATCATGGTGATGATAAAGATGAGGGCGATCTTGATTTAGATTTTTGGTTGTAACACCGCCTCGCCCCGTCCTCCCCGTACCGATGGAGTATTGTACCGAAGCGGTGGCTGGCTTTATTTGCGCCGGCAAGGTGGCCGCGTTTGGGCCCTTGTCTTTCGTCCTCTCTTTTCTCTTGATTTCCCCCCCTTTCTTGTTTCTCTGTCTTGCCGCGCATGTATACGCAGTTGTTTGTTGCAGACCCAACCAACCGTACACACAAAAACTCAACCCTTTTGCGAATGTATGTACACTCCTTTTTTGCCTTTTTATTATCCTTACGTTTTTCGTTTCTCTCGTCCGTTTTGCGGGCGCGCTCTCGTTCCGATTTATGCCCCCCCCCCCCCCCCCCCCCCCCCCCCTCCCCCCCGCTCGAATATAAAAGCCTCCTAAAGTGAACTTCACGACGAGGATCTACCACTGCAACATTAACAGTAACGGCGGTATCTGCTTAGACATCCTCAAGGACCAGTGGTCTCCGGCTCTCACAATCTCCAAGGTAATTTTGCGACGTTTCTCACCGTGGCCGGCTTTTTTTCTCTTTTTTGTTGGAGCGGTGGAAGGGGGTTGGCCTTTTTTTACACGGGGGGGGGTGGATTATGTTGTTTCCTGGCGACAGCTGCCAATGCTTCCAGAGAGAGCTGGCAAGATTTTTTGTTTCTCCGAGAGGTAGCTGGTTGGTTCGGCCACGGCTATTAGTTAGAGTTTGCGATTATTACACGGTCGGTGCTGCTTGCTTTATTTACCCCTCTCCTGAGCCGCACACGAGATTTCGGGGCCAAATTTGCTGAATGTTCGAGTTGGATCGTTTTGCCGTGCCGTCCTGAAAATGTTGAAAATAAGCTCTTTTGGTGATTGACTTGTACGATGGTGCACGGTTACATGGAGGAACCAAAATCTTGTCTCTTAATTCCGAGTGTTTCGTACCCACAAGGTGAGTAGGGTCCTGAACGCGCTAAAAGTTGAAAAAGCCCTTACGGGGGTACTTGACAGCTCTTTCTTAAGGGGGTTGGAAACTCTAAAGCCCTTTTTAAAACTCGGAAGCCCTTGGCTTGGCTTGGGATTAAAACTTGGAAGACCGTTTTTTTTGTAACGTGAAGAGAGGCAACGTGTCGGAAATATATGAAATATGGCGATCACAGCATCGGCCAACTCCACGCGGCAAAGTATATACATCTACACGAGTAAGTACACACCGATTTATGTGTCGGGCAAAGATAAGAGAGAGGTATGTACGAAGCGGAAAACAACAGTTTTGCCTACCAGAAAAATTGGTCTGCTCGAATTTTTCAGTAGAGCTCACCACTTAATTCAAGATTTGATCTGATCCGCTGAGGGTCAGAGTTGGGGGTTACTCTGATTTCCTTAGGGTTACTCTTCGTCTCGCGCAGTGTGTCAACCAGTTTCTCGAATAAGTGGTGACCCAACTCTCCGAGTTTTCCCGCTTTGGGGATCTATGTACAAGTGTAAAACACTTGACAGCGTAGGATAACACAGGCCCACTCGGACGAATCTCGAAGTTGTTTTTGTCCACAAACGGGAGGGTGCAAATGCCGAGCGATACGTGAACGCTTGTTGCGGTAGGATTAGTGCGAGAGGCGTATAGTAAATAGGCCCAAAAAAGGCCTAGAGAGGCCCAAAAAAAGCCCAATACACCCACACTTTGTTGCGTGTATATCGAGAACTACCGCGTTAATCGAAAATGTTGTCTGTGTAAACATGCGGTCGATGGTAGGCTTCCCATCGATGCTACGTTTGTACTCTTGAGCAATGCACTGGGAAGCCTCTCCCCCCCTTTTAGGGCATCCAAGTATCAGGGGCCACCGTGATGGTATAATAGCATTTTGTATTTTCAAAGTCTCTCAAATATTTCTGTTTTTCTTTTTTTTTCTTTTTTTCTTTTTTTTCATCCTCCGGCTGATTGGTAAAAGTAACTGTTTCTGAATTCAGAGGAGGAACGCCTATTTCTGTTTTTACACGTAATTCGTTGTATGTCTAAGGCCGTCCATCGGGTTTTTGCACTCTCATGTTCTCTCAAAAGCCACTTTTGACGTGATTATAATTTAGAGCTCAAGCCTGGAGCTCCAGAGGGCAAAAGCAGGTGTGCACCCCCTGTCGTCAACCCCCGCCGCCATTTTTGTTGCGTGCACCTATCAATATACTTTTTTTTCTGGAAAAAGTCGGCTCGGAAATCTATCTCGAGGGATTTGTGTGCTATTTTTGCGGGTTATGTTGTACGCGGTGTGTCAAACCAGAAAAAGGAAACATTGGATGTCATCAACCGTCTTGAAGAAAGCAGTGTCAGCGTGCAGCGCTTGGGCGCATATATAGCTCCCTGACATTGGTGCGGTTCGTGCGCATGCATGCATGCATGCATGCATGCATCGCCCACCTCGGCAGCCAGCGAGCGGGCCCGGGCTTCTTTGTCTTTGTGGCCGATGCTGTGATCGATCGACATTTATATACCGCGCACAGGCGTAGTGCCGCGTGATCGTTTTCATCAGCGATCCAAGTTTTTCGGCACGGAAAAAGGTTGCCAATACGTACCGAAACAAGGAGCTCTCCGGAAAAAATGCGGTCGAGAGAGCCTTCCGAAAATGTAGTGTCCGACTCTTGTTTTAACAGCACTATTGCCGTTGATGAGAGAAAAGGAGCGCTGATAAAACGATTGCGCCCCCACCCACCCACCCACCCCCGCGCGAATCAACGCTCTTTTTACGGTACGTGCCCCCTGTTCTTGCTAAACCGTCATATGCATACGGCAGAATGGACGACAACGAAAACAACCCGCCCCCTCTCCCTCTGCCCTCACGTGTCCCCCCCCCTCGCTCCCCCCCCCCCCCCCCCCCCCCCCCCCCCCCCCCCCCCTCCAACTCCCCCGCCTTGGACTGCCACTATTTTTTGTATATTTTGCCTCCGTCTCGTCACTTTTTTTTGTTGGTTTGCCTCGCTCGGCCTAAAAATGATGTCGTTTTTTTTTCTTCTGCGCTTTTTTCGTTTTTTTTTTTGCTTTTTTTTTTCTTTGTGCGCTTTTCTTTGTTGTTTGTTTTTGTTTTTTGTCCAGGTGCTTTTGTCTATATGCTCGCTACTGACGGACCCCAATCCGGACGACCCGCTCGTGCCAGAGATCGCGCAGGTTAGTGCTCGGTGAAGGGGCCGACGTGTTCGAAAAAAGAACGGTTGACGTGGCAGGAATTCTGAGCCTCGAGAACCCCCGAAAGACGCTGTTGAATAAAAACAAAAACAAAAAAAAAAATTGTCGGTTGTACAAAAAAATCGATATGTACGACCATGTTTTTTTTTTTTTTTTTTTACGAAGAAAAAACAGCTTTAGCTGTAAGATCGAGAGGATTTCGTCGAAAACTCACCGTCTTTGCTATTATTACGGGGGACCATAGTAAATAGGACGCACGGTACACACAAAAACCTACATGTTCCCCTATTTTTACTGACACTGTTTGGTCCTATTTACTATGGTCACCCGTAATAGTGATACTTCAATCACACGTAGTACGGGTTTTATGTTTTTTATGGGCTCTTATATATGTATATATATGTATGTAGGTGGTTGACAGTGTCGGGTGGGGACGTTCTGTACATTTTGTTTTTTTTTTGTCACAACAAACGTGGCATCGATCGTCGTCGGGCGTGTGCAGTGTGATGTGATGGGCTGTGTCCGACTGCAAGAATACCACACTCTAGCTAACCGCGAGTATATGCCCCCGTTTTTCACTCTGATATTGAGGCGTTCAACGGTAGAGATATCACATTTGGTGAGAGAACAAAAAATAAATAAAAATTGGCCACCCCGGCATCCTTGCCGGGCGCTACTGTAGTTGAAGGATTGTTAACAGTATGCTGTAGTTGAAGGATTAGTACGTAACTTGTGCTCTACATTGTGGGGCATATGGGCATATGGCGTGCGTACACGTACAGATGCGTGTAGCATCAGTCGTATTCACATGCTTGTCCCCGGACGCGTGCTGTAGTAGAAGTGCGCCATTTTTTTTCTGAGGCCCCTCACTTGCAGGAGCTCCATACCTCCAACGAACACTGACTTCACCAAAATCAAAATGCATCCCGACGGATAATCGCCGATGGCCCATGTATTCCAAAAAAAAAAAAAAAGGTTTTTTCGAAACATGAATGGCATTTCTCGACGATTTTGGGTTAAGGAGCCCCGTCATTCAGAAAACAGTTTTATCGGAAGTGTGCTACGTCTATCGTACAACGCGTCCCTGTCGAATTCCGCACTGTACGCTGTATATTGGGAGGACGTAAAAGCCTCAGAAAATTAGGGTGATGAAGACCTCTTATCGTAGAACGCCTCTAGTATTACAAACGGAGCTTATATTCCCGGCCAGGGTACCAGAGAGCATCCCGACGGTAGGGGTCTGGAGCACTTTTTGGTTCACACTGATTTCTGACCCGGTTGAGCTCCTCGAGCGAGCAACTACCCAATGCCACTGGGATCCTTGTGCTCGTGTCTCCCTGATAGTTGGTCTAGGAGGACAACGTATATAGCGCCGTAGAAATGTCGATTGGGTTGCGCGATGAACCTTTTTTCGAAGTGATTCTTCGGGTGAGATATTGAGCGCATCACGTTAGGAGAAAACATGGCGCCACCCCTAAAAGGCACATGTGATAGCTGAAGGTATGCGGTTTTTTTTGGAGACCGCCCCCCCCCCCACCCCCCCCGGTTTACGGCTGAAAGAGAAAACGGCATCACACGCCCCCCCCCCCCCCCCCCCCCCCCCCCCCCCCCCCCCCCCCCCCCCCCCCCCCCAGGTAAAACTAAAAAATGTTTTTGAGCTGTACGACTTTAGAAAAGAGGGGAAAAAAAAAAACGGTTTAGAGTAGATACTGTACAGGACACTCACTAAAAGCACGAGCAATAAGGAAAGCAAGCTGACGTTTTCAAATTTACAAAGATAATAAGAAAGTCGAGAGTGCTTATGCTGTCGAACGCGCCCTTTCTCTGATGTGAAATCCAGCCTCGACCAGTTTTGCTTGTTTCTTATTTGGTGTCTTGTGCTGTATGTACCCCCCTTCTCCCCCCTCCTACGTATGAGCCCTCGGAAGTTGTTGGTGAGGTGTCATTTCACCGCAAGAGGGAGTTGAGTTGTTGAGCAATTTGTTGGGTCCGTTGACCGATGACTGCTGACCGATGGCACCGTGCGTGGGCAGGTTATATAAACGAGCCGGTGACTTTTCTCTGGTGGTTTTCGTTCGTATTGTTATTAGTGTTGCTGCCGCTGTTGCTGCTCGCTGTCGTATTAATACTACGGGGGTCCATGGTTAATAGGGCCTATGGTTTACATAAAAACCTATATATTGACCTGTTTTTTACTGACACTATTTGGTCCTATTTACTGTTGGCGCCCGTAATAGTTGCTGTTACAGGCGTGTTTGCTGGTGTGCCGTCCTGTTTGTTGTCACCGGCATACGGCTCTGGGCGAAAATAGAAGGATCTCTTATACATACATGTGAAGACCAAGATGACCTTGTGTTTTCCTCCCAGAGCGGTATTTGTTGTTGGGCGTTGTTGCTCGTATTGTTGCCGGTATTGACTTTTTCGTTTTGTGAATGGTATTCCCGTGGTTTTCTTGGCGGTAGGACCGTGAAACGCTCGAGATAACACGCACACCCTCCTGGATCAATTCCGGAGCCCCATTTTTCTCGAGAGAGATGCCTCGAGAGGGGTCACGCACGCACGACGAAAACGGTGGCTTTGGAACGATGCTCGTCCGAGATATTTGCATGTTAACAGGAGTAGACGCATGGATCGCTCGGCAATTGCACCCTCTCCGTTTTTTAGGACTGCATGCAGTCCCGTGTGACGGAGACAAACACAGCCAAATTTTGAGTAATTTGTCCCCCTGAACGGGACTCTGCTGCAGTCCTGAAAGGGTTCGAGAGGAAATCAGCTTGGAAATGCGTCACACAGGGAGTGTGTTCTATTATCACTCGGGTGATAAATACGTACGGTATATCACTGTGGGCGTAAATACAGAGACCGCTTGGTATTCATGTTAGTGTATGAACGGTCCTTATATTTCCGACCATTTTGGTAGTGTATATCTGGGTTTCGCGCTGAAGGTGGCTTTTCGGCACAGGGACTCTGCTCCGTGCGCGCGACCGCTCTTTCGGGAAGAGGTGAGACACAGCAGTTGTATACTGCGCCGTGTCGCGACGTCGCAAGTACCCTCCGTGTTTATACGCCGGTCCAAGCACCGTCGGTAGTGGGAACACGTTTCGGTCGTCTCGTCTGGCATGTTGGAGCGTTTAGCGAAAAGCAGGAAGTGTGTAAAGAGAGAGGCGAGAGGACTTTTGGTGGTACAGGTGCACGTCTTCGGACGAGTGACTGAACGACAATACAGGCTTCACATGAGAGGAGAAAGGAAACTGTTAACATTACGGGGGACCATACTAAATAGGACCTACGGTACACTCAAAAACCTACCAGGTATATATTTTTTTCTATTTTTACTAACAATATTTGGTCCTATTTACTATGGTCCCCCGTAATAGTGTTTCCTTTCGTACGTGTATACGTGCTGTCGTTAAGGGAAGATAGAAAGAGACGGGGCAGAGTAGCAGACATAACAACACGAAGTGTACCTGTGCAGACATGGAACAAGAAGGAACCCAGTGACTTGTCTTTCGGAAAGAGAACAGGACTGAAGGACAGACTGGCAAAGTTGTTCCCCGGAATGCACTTGAGCCCTTTTTTTTCTGTACTTGGTATTGCGTTTTTTTCATCTTCGTTTCGTGTTGTTTCTTTTATTTCTGTATTTTTTTCTCGTTTCGGGTTTTATTGTTCCCCGTTTTTTTGTGCTGTGTGCTTTGGGTCGTGCTTCTTCGTTTTTTTTTTTGTTTTGTTTTGTTTGTTGAACGTTTTGTTTATTTCTTCTTTTTTGTCTTCTCCCCCCCCCCCCCCCCGCCGTTTTTCTTGTCAGGTTTTCAAAACCAATCGCACGCAGCACGACGCTACAGCAAGGGAATGGTGCGCGAAGTACGCCATGTGACGCGGCTCCGCTCCCGGTTACCTTACCCCCACCCCTTTCCCCACCGCTCGGGAATGGAGTGGGGGGGGAAGAGGTTGGGGGGGGGGGGGGGGGTAGGGGGGTCTCTCGTTGCGGGGGGCATGGGCCTCACGGGATAGAGGCAGGGTGAGGAGATGAGGAGGGAGCCGCGAGACGGAGGAGACCTGTTTGACTTGGGAGTGAGGGAGTGGGAGCAGGGGCTGGGGGCAACACAAAAGTAGGAGAAGCGCTTGCCGCGGATGGACAAAGGTCGTTGTTGGTCCGTGGCCGGCAAGGCCCGTTGTCGTCTCGGGGATCAGAAGAGAGCAGCGCCTTGTGAGTTGCTCTCTTTCGACTGCCTCACAAACAAGGTCGCGGCATGGGAAGGAAGCACGAGGGAGGGGGGGGGGGGGGGGGGGGGGGGGGGGGGGGGGGGGGGGGGGGGGGGGGGTTGGGGGCGGAAAGGGGGATGCGGTTGGGACGGTGTGCTAAGCCACACAGCCTACTGCCTTCGCCTGTTCTGCTCCTTCTATATGGTGGAATACCTAAATATTCGCTTTTTGGCGTACGCGGGAAGGGAGGGGAGGGGGGTGGGGGGGGGGCTGCCTGCTGCTCGGATACAATATATAGCTTTGTTCGGCTCAACTGAGGGGAAATGTTGTGGCTGAAAATTGGGAATCGGCTGCGGCTAATCTGGGGGAAGGAACGCGTATTGGGGGTTTGGGTGAGGGGGGGGAGAGGGGGTTTGGTAGATACCCCTTGTGTCGGATTTTGCAGGGTTGGGGGGAGGGGGGGGGGGGGGGGGGGGGGGGGGGGGAGGGGGGGGGATGATCTATAGCGGAAAGGAGCGCAGGGCTTTTGGGAGACAGAGAGAGGTACTCATGGCAAGGAAGGGTCGGGTGCTGTATATGCCGTGGGGTCAGTCGAACCAGTTTATTTCACACATGCCATGCGTGGGAAGAGGAGCTTGTAGGCTCTACGTGCGGGCGGGGGGCGATGGTTACGGGGGTCTGGAGGGAGTTAGGTGGTTCGTACGCGGAGGGAGCCGGGGGAAGACACAAAGGAGGAAATACCGTCCCGTCTGGAGGCGTTTTTTTCCCTCTTTTCTAGACGTGCCCCTCCCCTCCCCCCCTCATGCCCCACCCCCCTCTCCCTCGCTGCTGAGGAGGTGCAATGACAGCTAGCCATCACTATATGTTTGTTGTGTATCGTCACTTACGACGCTTGTCGTGATCGAGGGTGAGACGTCTTGCTGCCTACTACAATCCCTGCTTGTATGTCAAGCCCGGCTTTGTATGACCAGCCCTGCTTGCAGGAACAGGCCCTGATTGATTTGTATGCTTTTGAAGGCACGGTGGGGTGTATCTGCCATGGTCCCACGCGCTGCTGTGGCGGTTGTTTCCTGGAATCAATAACTGCGCGGTCTTTCTTCGTGATTCCTGAAGGAATTCGATTATTTGAGAGCGGGCTTTTGCTTGTATTGCACGAGGGCGTTGTAAGAGGTTGCGCTTGCGTGTTTTTGACGATTTGGCGCATTTTGTTTTACTCGCCTTCGTTTTTTACTTGTCCGACTACCACCGCCACCACCCGTAGTTTTTGTTGAGGGCTCTTGTTTCTTAATTTTTTTGTTCGTTTGCTTCATGATCTTCTCGTTCATTTTGCTCTTTGCTGCTTCTTCTCGTGCTTCTTCTGCTTGTGGTTGCTTCTTGTTTTGTAGGTCTCTTTTTCTCTCCCTCTTTCTCCTGCGAGAAAATGAAGATAAAGATTTGCCTGTCGACGCGGATCGCCCATGCCTATATACCGCATTGCTCCTGCACTTGTTGCTGCTGCTGCTGTCTGTGCAATTGCGGCTACTACTACTACTAAAAATGACGGAAGCTTTTTTCGGGAAACTTTTTGTTTTTTCGTTATTAGGCAGGATGAGACCCCTTGTATGTTTCCAGTTTACTGGGGTCTCTAGGTAGCTGGATCTTATTTTCCCAGCTGTGAACCCTGTCAAGCATGCCTCCTTATTAACCACCACGCCAACGCATTCATTTGACGCCGCACTGCCGGTCGGTGCTCTGTGCCATGAGGTTTAGGCGACCCACCCGACCACCCCTCGTACATACAAACATAAAATAATCGTCCGACAAGAATCGGTGCGAGTATCATTCGTAGATCACGCACAGATCACAACAAATGTGGGCTATATCGGTAACGTGGTTGTTTGTCGCTCAACGACACCACAGCAGTAGTACTGCTGTTGAGGTCATTGCCGTCGTTAGAGTTATGTATGAAACATTGGTTTTGTCAGTGCCTCTTCCACTATTATTAAAAATGATTTCATCAACCACCCGTCTTCATGTACTCGTAGCCGCGATGGAGGTCACACATACACGAGAAAATGATGCCTGGTAAGGGTGTTAATAATACTCTTGTTGTAGAATAAAAACTTAACGCAAAGACGTGCGATGAAGATGGTGTCTATGGTGCAGCAGGTATGAACGATCGCAGGAAACCACGAGCGAGTCTGCCACTTACTGGCTACCTCGGGTTGTTGCAGCAGCATGGTGAGCCCTCAGATACATTCATCAGGATCGCTACAGGGAGCACCCCCGAGACTGGCACTGGCGTTATACTGTCACATGTCTTGAGATCGTTCCAGATTACGTGCAGTGTACCAGATACCAGGTACACATCAATGAACTCAAGACAGCGAAGGGAGACCTCAGCAGTCTCAAGAGGGTCCCCAGGGCTCACATGCTGCTGCAGCACGTACTATTCTCTCTCCCGCGCAGAATGAGTCTGGGGGAGTCACCAGGATGAGCCGGAGTCACCAGGATGAGCCGATGTTGGGGCCTCTGGAGGGAAACAAGAGGAAGCTTGGCGCTCGCCGACGGGGAAGTAGGGGGTGCTGCTTGGTGTCGCTGCTCGCCGATAAAGGAGATTTGTGCTTCGTTATTCGATGGGTAATGGGGTGTGTTTTCTTCACACTATGGGTCGATCTTTTTTTGCATAACGACACACTTACGGTCCATGTGGGCAATTTGTCCATGTGAAGTGGTGACCGAGGTAGGGTAAGGGTAAGGGACGCAGGTGTTTCTGGCAGCTGGAAAGCAGTGCTTCGCTTCTTCTGGTCTAGATCTTCTTTATTGATGGCGAGAGCTGAGGAGGTGCTCTGGTAGAGAAGTTAGAGGTAGGGGGGAGGGACTCGACACCCAGATATACTCGTCCCACCCCACGCCACAAGCTCTCCTAAATTCCTATAATCTAACGTACTCCTAAAGAACTTTCATTTGGCTACCGACCGTTCTTCTGCTAATAATATAAGAACTTCTCACTTCATGGTCCTATCTGCGTTAAGGAACATTACTCTCGTCCAACGGGTTATCCGCCCTAGGGAACATTCCTAAAAGAACGTTACTGCCGACTAACGGAATATCCGCCGGGTTAATCCATTCTTTGGATTATTCTCGTATTCGTGAGACTACAAGACTGCAATAAATTATCTATATCTATAGCCCATGAGTACTTCACTCATATCACATTAGCCCACCCTGAATAGTCGTGTATGAAGACCACAAGATGGTCGAAGGATGATGACAAAGTTCATCCCAAACGGCCAGGAAAAGGTAGTCGAAGATGCGGCTATTCGAAACAAAAGAAATGAGGATATAGATTCCCCCACACCTCGTAATAAGGCCCAAACACTACGAGATGTCGGCAGGACAAATGTGATGGTATTACTTACTGAGCTATAGAGGTAAAAGATCGATCGATTATCCAGCCCAGGGTATTCCTTATAACACTCTCCTCTCCTCTGAACGGCGGGATCTTTGGGGCGTCGGGGCCGTCTACGTCTGCACGCTGACCTACCTGCTTCGTTTCTTTACCTGGGGAATCCGGGAGATGTGTTTTTAGGGACGCACAAACTTGTTACTGGAGCTATTGTGTGGGACCCAAGGAGGTACGAATGGGGATTATTCGCCGAACCAGGTTGGCAAACCAGCACTGCCCCGCCTCATCGACTAGTTCTTGTAGGGTAAGGGTAAGGGACGCAGGTGTTTCTGGCAGCTGGGACTGCAACGCTTCTTCTAGATCTCCTCACGACCATGTGAGCCATCTCTATCCGGGAGGCATATGGTTGTCCTGCCGACGACGCCAGATGTGAAGTGGTGACCGAGGTAGGGTAAGGGTAAGGGACGCAGGTGTTTCTGGCAGCTGGAAAGCAGTGCTTCGCTTCTTCTGGTTTAGACCTTCTTTATTGATGGCGAGAGCTGAGGAGGTGCTCTGGTAGAGAAGTGAGAGGTAGGGGGGAGGGACTCGATACCCAGATATACTCGTCCCACCCCACGCCACAAGCTCTCCTAAATTCCTCTTCTCTAAATGCACTCCTAAAGAACTTTCCTATGGCTACCGATCGTTATTCTGCTAATATAAGAACTTCTCACTTCATGATTCTATCTGCGTTAAGGAACATTACTCTCGTCTAACGGGTTATCCGCCCTAGGGAACATTCCTAAAAGAACGTTACTCTCGACTAACGGAATATCCGCCGGGTTAAATTAATCCATTCTTTGGATTATTCTCGTAGTCGTGAGACTACAAGACTGCAATATATTATCTATATCTATAGCCCATGAGTACTTCACTCATATCGTATCCATTCACTTTTCAGTACATACCTTTTGAATAAAAAATATATGTATATACACTTTTTTATCCTCCGGCGGATGGTAAAAAATAAGCGTAAGCATTGTAACATGAAACAACAATGGCTGTGACCGCCATCGCGAGCTACGTCGATAACCGCGGATTTTTTTGGAAAAATGCAACATTTTCAACCAAAATTACCCCGAAATTACCCCGAAACACCCCGAAGTGGGCGCTATTGGCACCCGCACGCACAGCATGCTCACAGATCGAACCGTGCTGCTGTCACTGTGGCTGACATAGCTGTGCTTCGAGAATACTCAACAGCCCCCCTGCTCGGTGTACGGCATAATAAAGTCATTCACATACGCATGAAGAAGGGAAAAACCGCGTGGGAAACCTTCTGACAACACACAAAAGGCTGCTTCTTCAAAAGCGGCGCAATTGAAGCAGCTGCTGCTCCAAAACAAATCCTATTCCAATACTTGATGAGCCCGAAGGTATCCAACGTTATTCCCCATGAGACTGTGGACCAGCACACATTCTTGAATGTTCGTAGCTCCAGGCAGCGGTAGCCCAGACTGCATGGCAGTCTATGGATGGATGTTTCAGGTCGTGACATGCATCATTGGCCTCCCACAGGGTAGGGGCAGAGAAGAAGTGAGCCTCGTGCGCCACCACTTACAACCTCAGAAGTCAAGAGTCACATAATCCACGCAATGGTACCAATCGGTACGAAACTGTCATCTAAAGAGACCAAACGAACAAACGCCAGACTTCCTGGATGACTTATTACCCCTCCTTGTCGCCGCAACTCCCAATAGCACATCATACCTGGTACGTAGTTCCTACGAGTACGTCTTTCCAATAGTAGTTGCAGGTTGATAGTGAATCTTCCTAAGGTAGCTATTCACGCACTCTGATTGGCTAAGGGGCGTTTTGTAAGCGGCCAAACCAACCTAGAGTTTTTCCAGGCCACAGCATCCCGAGTCGGCCAATTATTTAGCCTAGAGCCTTTTCAAGCACAGCATCCAAGCCGGCCGAATCAACCTAGAGATTTCACAAGCCACAGCATCCAAGCACTGGTCACCCCATAGCGTTAGGGTTAGGGTTAGGGTTAGGGTCGGGTGGTCGACTTTAGGTACCACGGCCAAAACCCCCGGAAATAACACTAACAAGGTGCAACCACGGCTCAGTCTTTCTGTCAACAATACTGCACTATCCGCACACCCGCACTCCAAATACCACACACCAGGGTGCCGGTAGTTCCTTCGAGTACATCCTTCTATCAATCAACCGGCAGTAGTATCCATTCACACGCTTACCTGGTGCATAACAACTACACACGCACGCTATGAATAATTGCCAATTAACTTGTGTATCTCACAATTAATAACGATCTACTACGGTAACTACTACTGCTTAACTCGTAATCTAACCGCTCCTGTTTCAGATCCAACGCAGTCTGGATAATCACGCCGCATGCGCGATCCATTCCTCTAATGTAAATGTACCTATGATGATCCTCAGCCTGATCCGATCCGTTTTTAGTCGGCGGATCTCTCCCGCCTCTGACCGTCTTTCAGCGCGGTTTCTTCACCGGGGCGTGCCCCCTCCACGCCTGAACTTCCCGGCGTCGGAGGATCCGCCCGCTCAGCGTCGTAGCGCCTGCGCGAAGCCTTGACGTTGAGATCTAGGAAGGGATCTCCCAAAATCCCTGCTCTGTCAGTGTTATGGCCCATGGTCTCTCGACAGGGTGTATGCATTCGCGTCGTTCATTCCGGCACGTCCTCTCCGACCTCCGAGGGGAGGGTCAGCCACCCGGCCGGCTCTGCCCTTGTGGGGACCTCGCGGGTGGCTGTATCTGGGACATCAATGGAATGCCCCGATAGCACATGCAACTCAGGCTTAGTTGAGAACTGCCATCCATACAAATTATGCCGGGATATATGAGAGAGAGATCGCATGCCACCTACAACCAGCAGCACTTATGACGGCCAGCAGCACTTTCGGTGTGTACGCTACCGTACAGCGGCAGCTGAAGTGGAGCTGTACTACGTGGAGCCGTAGAAAGGTGCCTGATAGCATCGATACTAATTAGCATTTGATTATGGGGCAGCTTCCACTAATAGCTGTCACTTCTTGTGGTTTTCTGTGCGAGACCGATGATAACACTCGTCATTCTACTACCGTTCGTGGGCACCTTTCTATTACCATGTTCTCGTGCGTATCTTATGCTGTATGATACACTTGAAAGCTCCACTAAAATGTTCGTCTCGGTGGGTAAACTATCCGACGTTACACAGTAGCTCTAACACACACATATATATATACACCTACAAAAAACTATGAAGAAATTAAATACAGATCAAAGACGGCAATTACAATTCGTTCTCCGGGCACACGTGTTACTCAATATTATATTTACCACGAACTACTTTATAGACAGAACGCGATCGTAATGTCTATATGACTCTTCACTCTGCTTCACTACTTCATATATTCTAACAGGATATTTGAATACATGAATTCGCACGTCCCACATGGTGAATACTGTTAAGATATTGTCTTGTATGATATTGAAAGCCCGGTAACTACCTGGGTTCAGTCACTGGGAACGTATTTGCAGTACTTTGAACGCGTATCTTAGATGGAAAACCCAGGGGTTTTCCAGAGGAGCACGAGCTAGGTCTCAGTCTCCGCGTGCGCGAAAGGAATAAAACTGCTCTTCTTCTATAGCTAAGCAAACAACACATGTGAGTACAATATTTACCGACTTAAAAGGCAGACCTGTCCAGGGATACAAAGTGTCCCGCAACCGTTGATCTTAACAATACCAGGTAAAGACCGTAAGGCATACATGGTGCATTTTTATGAGGAAATACCCCCACCTAGTTCATATGGCCCTGCCGCCGTGCGGGCGGGAGGGCCGTTCGTTCCCTTGAATAAAATATTACTATCCTTTAGTACCCCTTCCTCCCTACAGGAATCAGCGTGCAAGTTCTCGCTTACAGATCTTACCCATGCCCAAATCAGTAACTTTAGCAAGAAAATCAGTACCAAAAAAGGAGGGGGGGGGGGGGGGGGTACATATACAATCCAGTTACTACGTAGAACAAATGAATATTTGCCAACGTACTAAACACATGAAAAACCCAAGCAGAACCTGCGTGTCGTAATCCGTATAGAACCGCAGTCTCGTTTGGGGATAAATTGCGTGTATTTAGAGTCAGATTTATGTTTCTGCACTGCAGTGCAGTGCTAAAATGTGCACATCTGATCAGAACACGCACACCTGGTACCTGGTATATGTATGTACTGGTACATATCGTGATCGAAATAGCCTCGTTTGTGTACGTAGAATTAAACCTGGCTATCCAGAATTTCCACAGGAAAAAGCTACGCGCAAAAGCATGTTCAAACAACTGACTGAACAATCGAGGTCTACGTACCACACCTGTGTGACAGCATACGCAGTGCAACAGAGCCGACATATTATACGATATGTCAGGTATATACGATACAACATTCCCCTACTTCGTGTGTGACACAAATAAGTAAATATTAATAGTTTCTACTCATGGGCATGAAAATCTGCAAAATGCCTGGTACGCCATATATCCCATTATTATTATTATGCTTGCCTGCTGACAAAATAGCGTAGATTCCGTTCCTATATAAACCCAACATCCTTCCTTAAATCAGTAGTATCCCTCATACACTTCTCTTCCTGTCGTTTTCAAATTCCCATTCCCCACAACATTTCATTTTAGCTACCAGTACAATGTATTCTATTCCTCATCGACGTTCCATCCCCATGTCATTGGCCGCATTCCTCCGGCTTCTTCCTCCCTTCCCCTAGCGGCCTGGCGGTCCCTCAGGGCAAGTCTATATCTATGTACTCTACGTGAAATTGCGACCTGTGTATCCCATTGAAAAAGGCCCGGGGGGGGGGGGGAGTCACTCATAGTAAGTTCTACAACAGAGTAACACTATTAATAACTGGAAGCAAACGATAGTCTTACGCAGTGGGATCAATCTCTATCCACAGATAGATTCTCAAGCGGAAACGTTTTAATGGCTGAACTGCAGAATTTCCGTGTTCAAATATTTCCTGGAAAAGAAAAACACACGAAGACCGCGTACCAGGAAATGGACACCACAGACAGATTGCCTTGTCATGAAAACAAGAAAAATCAATTATTACTTGGTACAGCAGTAAACTCTGGGCGTAGTTGTTGTTTCATTCTCGTCGGCCGCGAGCAATCAACTTCAAGCCAGACAACAACAATAACATCCACTACAGTGGCACCCTCTGAAGTCTATCTACAATAACTCCCCACCCCCAAGCTCCCCAAAGACTAAATCGGCTACGTACCAGAAATTGTCGACCAAACATCGTCATCCAATAAAAAATAAAATCATTTCCGAATACGTGTCTTACAGAGCTACTGCTTGTAATGCTATTGTCGTCGTAGAAATGAACAGCAGCTTGGAGATTTATCGCATTCCTTCTGCCGATCCAGGCATCGCCTTCGCCTCCTCGGGTGCTCCTCCGCCTCCAAAGCAGCGAAGACGTTGGTCGCCATTCCACAGCATACCCTTGAACATTTCCTCTCCGCGCCTTTTCCCCCCCTTCCCTCGTATAGCCCTGGACGACACTCGCGCAGCAGGATCAGCATTCCAACTTCGTAGTCGAAATATCCGCCATAGCTAGCACATCCACCATCAACAATCTCGGCGGCTCTTGGTGCTCGTGCTGACTTTGCTCTTCCACCAGAACTTGATGCGGAGGCGGTCGCGGCTGCTCCGGTTGTGGCGGCAGCGGCGGCTTCTTCGGCTCGATTCCGTGCTCCTCCTTCTTCTCACCGTGTTCCTGTTCTTCGTGCATCGCCTGCTTCTCCTCCAGCTCCCCCCCCGACCCTATCCCGTAATATCCACCAGGTTTTAGCGGTTGAAGCTGGGGGCACCAAAACAAACTCCCTGACCAACAACCCTCCCCCATCCCCTCGTGTATGGTCATACGACTACGCACATGCATGATATCGAGCACACCTCTCCCCCTCCTCGCTGCTGGAATTCGCCTGCTGCTGAAGCCCAAGGATTAGTTTCACTAATTTTTGCACGGGGTCGACTCGGGGTGAGTTCTCGATGCTCCTAGGCTCTTTGTCCTGGGCTTGAGTGTTTTCCTGCCCCTCTGCCTCCTCTTGTGCGAGGGCTGCGGTTGCATGTTTCTTGCAAGCTGCCTGCATTCGATCCAGGTATTCCTGATCGGCTTCTCGTTGGGCTTTGATGACGAGGTCCTCAATCGCTTGTCGTTGGTCTTTCATAGATGGCGTCGAAAAGGAAGATAGGTCCATGGCGCACCCGGCGCCCGAGCCACCGTGACTTATATGTCAACTCGCTCAACCCGTGCGCCGGGTGTAGTTGGGTGGTGTGTCGCTCAACCTCGCCATGAGGCGTGGGAGTAGGAGATAGAAAAATAAATAAACTTACGTCATCCAAGCCGAAGTGCGGGGTAGGGCGCCTCGCATTGCTGTATCGGACCCTTAGAAGTCATTCACACATGAATATATATCCCATCCGGAGAGGCATAACTGTCTCTGCGATCTCCCTATTATATATAGATGAATTGCACCTACATGAATCACACCAGACAAGCAAACAGCATCAAACATTAGCGCGACTATGAGCAACGGCTACGTCCTACAACATACATTAGCGCGACTATGAGCAACGGTTATGTCCTACAATATCATCTGCCTGGAGAACGTCAACTTTTGAGTGAAGGCCATTGTTTCTTCATCGGTGAAGTTGTCAGTGTGCTATGCTCCCGCGCGTGAAACGAATCACTTTCGCGATTGGGGATTTTTTGTGCTACGAACTGGTGGTGTAAAGATGTACCTTATTGATATGTTATCCCCTCTCCCCTGTTGCGGCATTATGATTTGTAGCACGCGTCCCGTCCTCATACATTTCAGGCGTTATCGCCTGCCTTTCAACGGCTACGTCCTACAACATACATTAGCGCGACTATGAGCAACGGTTATGTCCTACAATATCATCTGCCTGGAGAACGTCAACTTTTGAGTGAAGGCCATTGTTTCTTCATCGGTGAAGTTGTCAGTGTGCTATGCTCCCGCGCGTGAAACGAATCACTTTCGCGATTGGGGATTTTTTGTGCTACGAACTGGTGGTGTAAAGATGTACCTTATTGATATGTTATCCCCTCTCCCCTGTTGCGGCATTATGATTTGTAGCACGCGTCCCGTCCTCATACATTTCAGGCGTTATCGCCTGCCTTTCTCATGAATGCCTCGCCCCTTCGTTCAGAAGACATCTGGCGAGGCAAACAGCAACTAATACAAGAGCTTATACCTTCTAACATCGTGAAGTACCTTATGTGGGTGATCAGAGCAGAGCCAAAGGCAACACCTGCTAGCAGTAGTCGATTCCTAGGTCCTTACTGCCTTACACATAACACTGGCGTCGTCGGCAGGACCGAAGTCACGCACACTGGGCAAGGGCCCCCGCCAGCGCTAACAGCCTTGCAAGTTAGAGGTATGGGAGTGGGTTGTGAAGCGCCGCATCTTCGATCCATTCTCTAAATTCTCCAGATTGGTTTGGCTCGTGCCTGAGTTTTCTATGAACCTGTATATACGGCCCTTTAGGGTAGGCTAGTGTTATGATATCCCCTCTCCCCTGTTGCGGCATTATGATTTGTAGCAAGCGTCCTCTCATCGTACCTAGCAGGCGCTATCGCCTGCCTTTCTGATGAATGCCTCGCCCCTTCGTTCATAAGACATACTGGCGAGGCAAGCAGCAACAATTGATCATACAAGAACCTCTAACTTCTAACATCGTCAAGCACCATGTGTGAGAGACCAGAGCAGAGCCAAAGGCATCACCTGCTATTAATAGCAGTAGTCGGTCCCTAGGTCCATACTGTCTTACACTTAACGTGATGGAGGACACAGGAATGTCGATGCTGGCGAGGACGGGCTTCTTCTTGGTGAAGTTCTCTTTTAATAGCTTGTCTCATCGGGGCTCAATGATAGCGTACAAGATCAGAGTGAGACAGACGGGGGCAGTCGAGTGCCAGACTGTCCCCTGAACCATGTATCTTCATACATATACGATTTACCAGAAGTTTCCGTCACTAGCACGTCACATGATCTTATACTCGTGGTACGTATTTGCCTGTCTCCTCATACTGATACGGCATACTGGTATGTACGTACGAGTACATCATTTGGGAAGGCTTCCGCTGCACACCACCACATATAATAGAAGCCTACCCTTTGTGGAAGCAGAGCTGTTTGCTTGTGACGACTCATACGTCCCCCTGCCCACCACGGTACGTAATACCTGCGTGGCTCTAATAGGCGGCGATCGACGTGTTTCGTTTTTGTCAAATCTATACTGGCATCATCTCGACTCGTGACCTGTTCGATGTGTGCAACAAGCTTGGGCGATCCTCCGCCGAAGGAGGCTGGAGAAGTCTATGAATCTGCTTTGAGCAACAACGTTTTTTTTCACTACAGCTAGCCTTGCACGTTGCGTGTTTGAACGAATGAATCCCTCGCGAAGCCCGTAAAAGGGCTCACCGGGTGAATAATACGGGATGCGTTTCAAGAAACGACGAAATGACGCCCCATAAAAGTACATGCTAGAATACAGTATGGGCCCGCCAAGAAGAATCGCTTCCGGTAGATCATGATCTATCCGTAGATGATCTAGTTCATCACCTGCAGTTGTGAGAGGTTGTGCAGGGTCTGCATAGAACCAATCAACCCCAGGACACAAGTCCTGCATCATACATAGCATACGGGTCCCACCCGGCAATATGAGCTATAAAAGATCATACAAGATCGGGAGTAGTTCTGTCTTGAACGACGTAGATCGTGTAGTGGGAATCGCTGATTTATCTGACCTACCCGAGGTGTGGAACCGTATCGTGACACCATCCTTGAACAACTTTGAGCATAGGCTATTACATGGTACCAGTAGGATCTAGTGCATACATAGCGCTCGCAGCTGAGAATGATTTCTTGGTCTAAATTTCTTGGCGTCCTCTATAAAAGTGAACCTATTGTTTCTCGTTTCAGGTTATTTCCGATTCGTGAGTACATACTCATGTAGAACTGCACCCACGTTCCTGGGGTAAATTACTTGGAAAAAGCGTAGGATAATTTTGCAGCAGTAAAAGGGTCCGGGCGCGGGTAGTGTGGACCTAGGGACCGGCTACTGCAGTACGGTAACAAACAAAATGGCAATGACGCATCGCTCACACGCGTCAAGTATTAAAATGAGTGATACTTCGAAGTAGTCACCTGACTCACCCTTACTGATTCCTTCTGGACATGAGACAGCCTTACATCACGCCGAGAGCAAACACAACCCCCCTGCGGGCAGCAGCTCCTGCTAAATAAACGTCTCGTAAAAAAACTCTTCTGTGCGGTACCAACACGAACGCCCGTAAAGAGCGCTCAGCACTCCCTCCCCTTGGGGCCAAAACTCGACAGCAAAAAAACACACATACACGCGAGCATTAGGAAAACCCCGCAACCATCCCCTCCCTTCCACACAAACGCAGGCAATCAACTTGGGAAAGCGCCGCAGTCACCCCCTCCACCCCCTCCACTCCCACCCCCCCCCTCCTCCTCCGTGACCTCCAAAACGTCCCCCTTGGACCTAAAAAATAAGAGAGACCTACTGTATGCCAAAATTTGAAAAGTTGGTCTATTCTCTACAGACCTCTACAGACCGTCTCCAAATTTGCGCCCCCCGCCCTCACCCCCGCTCCCGCCTCCTCCCGCCGGAAACTCTCGTCGATTCTCTACAGACCGTCTCCAAATTTGCGTCCCCCGCCCCCGCCCCCACTCCCGCCGCCTCCCGCCCCACCGCCGCTCGCCATCGACCCCGCAGGCACGGCAAGCCTTCCCGAATTGGTTGTCGAAGAAACTCCATTGCTGCGAGTGGAGAACGAGGTGGACGTTCGGTCATTGCCATCACTGCTACCGCTGTTGCTGCTGCCGCCGCGGCTGCGCTGGCTATCGCTGTAGTAGTTGTTGAGCACGCGCCCGCTCGTGTAGCGCAGCACCCTCGTCGCCAATTTCTCCGTGAGGCGGCCGACCACCTTGGACAGGCGTTTGTTAATACAGGTGGTGCAGAGAGGGATGGGGCGGCGTTAGGTTGGGTTGGGTTGGGTCGAGCGCGGCCAACAAGGGCTGAGGGGGTGGGCAGCGAGATAACTATCAATATAATTCTGCAGCGCGGGAGGTGGCGGCCGTGATGACGGGAGCAGCTTTCGTTGGCTGGGCGTGCGCACCCTACCGGATATCGTTCGGTTTGCTATTCAACTCCCACGTCTCCATCTCCCTCTCCCCTCCCCGTTGCCCTTAACGTTGAACAAACAATAGCAAACGGAGCGATACAACGCAAGCAGTCTGATGTCGTATATACACCACAGCAACAAACAGCAGAAACATCGTCAACAGTAACATCAACATCAGCAACAACACCCTCGCCAGCAACAACAAAAATGGCAGCAACAAAAGAACCGACCATAACAACACCAACAACACCAACCAAAAAACAACACAACAACATCAACAACAACAGCAACGACAACAAAAACCTCACGACCACCACCACTCGTACCACCACCAGTCTCCACATGCGGCGCTACTCCACCCCCCGCCCCCGACAGCTGCCCACCCCCTTCTCACATTGCTAGGCTACCCACCACTCCCCGTCACAAGCGGTTCTTAGTAGGGTGTAGCTTGGTCTTCATGCGTCTCGCCGAACACATCACGGCGCTTCGCGCTTGGTGCAAGCAATATCGGCCTGGTCGGTGAAATCCCGACGTGCGCCGTCCCGGCATTGTAGGGATGCGAGGGCCTATGGACATACGACTACGGCCATGCGTGACATGGGAACCTCCCCCCCTACCCCCCAATCATGGCAAGCCCCCCTCTCTCACCTGTAAGCCGAAGTCTCGCATTTCTGGGCCCAGCTCGCGGATAACAGGGGCGAGCTCCTCCCGAAGGGCCGTTCCCCTCTGAGACCCCCCTAGGCCTAGCAGGCCGAAGGGGGGGGGTGGCGACTCTGAGCCCGAACAGACCCTGTGCAGGATTGACGGGCGTCTGCCGCTGGCCAGTCTGCGTGTCATCCTGGATAGACATCGATAGTTCGTTCATAAGGATCACCGAAAGAGAGAAAAACAGAAAGTTTTCATTTTTTGCAGTTTGTATGTAGTCTACAGTAGATGGTACCATCGATAGAACAAAACAATTGGCGAATTCAAATCAGCATATATGTACATACCACACCTTGGGCATATAGCGCTGACTCTGCTACACTGCGTGTCCGCTTGCAGGTCGCCGGTTGCAAAAATGAAGCCATTGTGTTACCAGCCTATGCTAGGATAAAGACCCTACGTTGATCTGATCGACCAACTCCTGCCGTACACACAAAATCGTCGAAAATACCAAGCTTTCGTTTTGCAAGAAACACAGTCGTGAGGGGGTAGAAAAACGGAATGTTCCGAGTTTTCCAGTAGTCTTTAGAAAAGCACGACCGACCTTGCAGACAAAAAATGGCGAATTCCCCTCAATGTCATGCCAAACAGTAGGAGCCCCAAGGTTTCGCTGGTCTTCTACAGTAGTCGTCCTGTTGAAACGATACTGCAACCAGCCAAGATGAGCTTTCCAACGAATGAAACAATTTGAGTAGTAAACAAACGCTGTTTCCCCAACAACCAGGTACCAACTCTAGAGATAACAAAGGGGTCACTGCTGTACGTAATACTGTAGTACGTACCACATAGCAACGAGAGGTTTCGACAGAAAAACAAGAACAAAACTCATAACAAAATACACGCGAAAACATACAAAATCGGGCAGTGTCGGGTAAAAATACACAAAACACAAGAGCTCCAAAGACCAACGCTGCCATCTCCAACCAACGCCACTATCCAACAATAGCACCAACAATAACACTAACAATAATATCATCACTAACGCCGACATCAACACCACCGTTATCTCGCCTGGAGATTCCCCAGCAGAAACGCGAGGAGCTTGTTCGTATTGTCCACCACTTTGCGGTCCTCGTCGCTAAGTTGCGGTGTCACCGCCCGGAGCAGGTTGGGGACGCTGCTTCCCCTGAGGCCGACCGTGAAGGCCAGCTCTCTCGCTGCGTCTCTGCCGAGACAATCGGCTCCCTTAACCACCTGGCGTGCGTTCGATCGAGTCCAAACGACAGGGTGGGGCGGGGCGGGAGGGGGAGGAAGGGGGCATGGTCAGGGTTTCGATATAGCATATGTTACACAGGCGGGTTCGAGATGAGAACACGTTTGAAACACAGCAGCAGCAACGACCACGCCACCACCAACACCAACACCAACACCGAAACTACCACCACGCATACAGCAACAGCCACCAGCAGCAGCCACAAAAACAATTTCGAAAACCTCAACCAGTCACAAAAACGGTTTTCTAAAACCTCACCAGCCACAAAAAATACACACGCACGCACGCACACATCATGCTCGCCTCATCCAACAAGAACTCCCTGAAAAACTCCCCGTCCTTGCCGAACAGAAATCGCAGCGCTTCTCTGGCATCATTCGACGAAGGTCCTGATGCTGCTGAACCTCCGCTGCTAGGCTCTGGCGATGCTGCCGCCGTGACGCTCATGGCCGTAGCATCACCCTTCGCCTGGAATGACTCCAAAGCCTGACCGAAATAGAACCGGGAGGGAGAAAGGTAACGGATGGGAAGGAGGATGAAGGAGGAGGGAAGGGGGGGGGGGGGCGCGGGGGGGGGGGGGGGGCAAGTAGGGTAAAGGACAGAGGAGACGGGGGAGGTCGGGGGGGGGGGTACTCGATAGGAGAGATGTACTCGATCTCATGCATGGCCGTAGTCGTATGACCATAGACCCTCGCATCCCTACAATGCCGGGACGGAGCATGTCGGGTTTTCACCGACCAGGCAGACATTGCTTGCACCAAGCGCGAAGCGCCGTGGGGTGTCCTGCGAGTCGCATGAAGGGTGAGCTGCATCCTATATACTAAGAACCGCTTGTGAAGCGGACTTGCATATGGATAACAGCTTCAATGAGTTAGTTTAATTTCCGGTGTGGCCACTTCCAGAGACAGCAATGGGAGTACTATGTAACTGCCTCTTGGGTGCCGTACCTTGAACACTACGTGATACGATCAATTCCCTTGTGCCTTGTGCAGAGTAAAGGTTCTTTACCTTGCACAAATGATCTAACTAGACGACCAGCTGTGGGCGACCGCCAAAAAAAAAAAAAAAAAAAAAAAAAAAAAAAAAAAAAACGGTACCCTGGATGTCTAGCTCACGTAGTGAGCGGCATGTCTTACAGTGTCATTGCCAACCCACGCCAACCCAACCCATATAATATATATATATATTGAGGGGGGGGGGGATAGAGGAGAGGGCAAGAGGTAGTGGGCAAGAAGGATGAGGAAGAGTGGATGAAGAGGCGCGGGGGGGGGGGGGGGGGGTTCACAACACGAAACAAAGCATGAAACACGTTCGAAGCAACTGGGGGCACTGGTACCACCACCAGCAGTACTACGATTATCACGAGCCAATGTCTGCGAGGTACAAAAACACTGGAACATGGCACATTCAGTAGCATCAACAATTGCTTGACGCTTGATGAAACCCAGCAGCCCGGCTGCTGACGGTTCGGTCAATGATTCGGTCGATAATCCGGTCGCTAATTCGGTCGATTACTATCAAGAAGGTTGTGAGTTGGCCGACTACAAATGGCGGACTAGTTTTTAGTTGGCTCGGTATTGTAGTAAGTTGCATCCGGCGATGGGCGGAGTTCTCAGCCTTTGTATCTGAACTTGGCGCGTTTGAGAAGAACTAAGTCAATTAGTCAGCCTAGTTCCGCCCTCCAACTACCGCTAATAACTAGCCGTGAAGCCTAGCCGAGCCAACTCACAGCCCTATCGACTCTGGCTCGGGCGGCGGTTCAGTCGATGATTCGGTCGATGATTCAGTCGATGATTCGGTCGATGATTCGGTTGTTGTCGGTATCGGTTTTGTGTGTTTTGAGGTTTGGATGGAGCATTTTTCGGGTTTGGATGGAACCGACTTTTTTTTTTTTAACTTCGTGTGGCTGTACCTGGTTGCTGCTCCTGCTGTTCCTGCTGCTGCAATCGTCGTTTGGTTTCGTAACCTTGGAGTCTCAAAAGGGTTTCTGCGGTTGATGCTGCAGTAATCGTCGTTTGGTTTCGTAACTCTGAAGTCTCAAAAGGGTTCTGCTGTTGCTGCTGTTGTAATCGCTAGGGCAGATATTAGTACGGCATGCCTTGGCTGCACCTCACGGCTACTTATTGTTTAAAGTTCTTAGCTGGGTGGTGAAGTAAGCCGATTGACTAATTCAGTTTGATATCAACAAAAAACCGTCTAGCCACACACGCGCCAGTCAGATAAGAAGACACTGGACGCCAATTACGGTACGCAACTAACTGTAGCGCCCGGGCTAGCAAACAAATAACAACAAAGTCGGGGTTTTCCAATCCGCCAACTGGCATGCCTAGTAATTGTCGATTACTCTCGGCCTGTTCCTCCGTTGAAGTCCCAAAAAAAACGGTTCACAACGGTTATACATGTAGCCGTCAACGGCTGTGCAGCGGTGGGTTCGTCACCTGCAAGAGGTCGATCAGCCTCTCCACGTCAAACACGTTGCTCTTTCCGTATACCATGTAGCGCAGGGCCTCCCTAAGCCTTGGGCTGTCGTCGGTAAGGAGGCGCTTGGAGATGTACGGGTACGCCTCGTCCACGATCGCGAACCCGGGGTTTCCCACCTGGAGGCGTTCAATTACCCACACCGACGCAAAAAAGAAAAGAAAGGAAGAAAAAAAGACTGGGATCAACATAGACTCAAAAACAAGAAGCAACAAGAACAGGGAAAACAACAAGGACAAATACAAGAACAAGCCTCCCAAAACCACAGAGACGAATCAAATCAAGAAACACAAGAGCAAGACCAAAACAACGAGAGCAAGCTCCCCAAGCTACAACAGAGAAAAAAAATCACAACAAATCGAGAACAGCAAGAACAAGAACAAGCGCCCCCCCCAACCCCTTCCCCATCCATCCCCATCACGACGACAACAAGAAGATCTCTTGCTTGCTTCAACGACCCCCCTTCGGCCCCCTGCCCGAGCGAATCGGACGAAAGGGGACCAAAATCCCACGGGAATCATACGATTTGATGTTGGGTTGGTATTCTAAGTTGTGATTTTCAGGTTGACATTTCGAGTTTTCATGTTAGGTGATCGTTCTAGGCTGCCATTTTAGGTGGTCGTTTTGGATCGTCGTTTAGGTTTCCATTTTTGTTGTCATTTTCGTGTTTGAGTTCCCCGCATGTTCAGCCCCATCCGGTAACTTCCCCCCCCACCCCCTCCCTCACTTTCTCCGTCCCCCCACCCCGCCCCACCTCTTACCAGGGCGATTCCCTCTAGAACTCCGATGGCTCGGATGATGAGCGCGAAGTAGGGCGGGATGCGGAAAGGGTAGTCGAAGGTGATCTGGGCCAGGTCTGACGCCAGAGCCTGGAAGTTGATGCTCTTGGCCCCGCCCCCCTTGAGCGCCATGTTGAACACGTTGGTCAGGGCGGGGATGATCGGTGTCACGTCCACCTGTTTCGCGTATAGAGGCAGGTGTGGAGGTCGGGGGGTGGGGTCGGGGTAGTTTATGAGGATTGGGTTTCGGGGTTTTGGTGTGGTGTTTGGTGGGGGGTTTTGGGTGGTGGGGGTTGGTTGTGTGTTTTGGGGTGTCGGGTTAGGGTGGGGGTGGTGCGGAGATGAGGGTGGGGGTGAGGGGTGGGGACGAGGGGCAGGGGGGTGGGGGGGGCACGTTGGTCAGGCAGGGATGCTCAGTATCACGTCAACGTGTTTCGCGAACATTTCGAGAGATGCGGGAGTGGGGGCGGGAGAGGGAGAAGAGGGACGAACGGACGGGGGGGAAAAGGAGCGAGAGCAGACTTAATAAATGTAGAGAGGGGGGGGGGTGGGCGTCGAAAAGGTCTCCGATGAACGATCGGAGCAGCACAAGACTCTACCACCACCCCCACCACCAGGAACATCAACCACGCTAACATGCACAAATTAAATAACCAATATCAACTTAACAACTTGACAAAAACCCCCGGCAATCAACGCAACCACCTCAGCACCGCCTCACACCATCAAAACCATCTCCAGCTTCATTCAAACAACACCCGACACAATCAGCACCAGCTCCAACTGCTGATTCAACACGGACCCAACCAGCACAACATTAACTTCAACTCCAACTTCAACTTCAATGTAGCTTCAACTTGAGCACAACTAACACAAACTTGAACGAAAACTTGAACAATCAATATCGCACGACCGATGCGGCACACCTGGACGCTCCGAGCAATGCTCCCACCTTCTTTTCGGGGAAAAAACACGGTGTTCGAAGTTGTTTCCAATCTCCTGGTAATGGCGACCAAGCTTAACTCCAGTGTATCTTCACCAGGAGCATAAAAACCACCGAGTCCACAACTTTCAACAGGAGCACAAACTACGCCGACTCTACAACTTCAACAGAGGCACACCTTACAACGACTCCACAACTTCAACAGTAGCACAAAAAAACACCCGATACGACAGCTTTCAGCAGGAGAACAAACAGCGCAGATACTGCAACTTCAACAGCAGCACAAAAAAAACACCCAATACAGCAACTTCAACAGGACAACAAAAAGCGCAGATACTACAACTTCAACAGGAGTACAACAATACACCGACTCCCACAACTTCCAACAGGAGCGCAATAAAAAAAAACAACGATCTCACAACCTCCACCTCCAACACAAGCACAAAATGCACCGATTCTACAACTTCAATGGGAGCACAAATAAACACCCCACCACACAGCCGCAATGGGAGCGAAAATATACAACGATCGCACAAATTTGACTCAACTTCAACGTTTTCCCAACTTCAACATGGCATAAAATACACCGATTTTATAACTTCAACATGGCACAAAATACACCGACTCTACAACTTCAACAAAAAGGGAGAAAATAAACACCGATCCCACAAAAGAGCACAAAAAACACAGACGTTACAAGTTCAACAGGAACACAAAACCACAGACTCTTACGAACAACTTCGATGGGAGCACAAAAAACACAGACTGCGCGTGTTCAACAAGAGCACCAAAAACATCGATTCCACAGCTTCAACTTGCGCTTCAAATGCAATGCTTACACCAACCTCAACAGGAGCGCCAAGAACAACCGACTCAACAACTTAAAACAGAAGCACAAGCAACGCCGATACTACAACTATAGCAGGAGGGAATGCTACCAAGGACTCCGAAACTCTAGCAACACAAAGGCACGGGCTCCCCAACTTCAAACTTCAACTTGAAGCACACACCAACTTCAACACTCACCAACTTGAGATACACAAAAACACACCGACTCCACAACTTTTAACATGAGCACAAAAAAAAAAACAACCCCAGCCTACACCTCAACAGGAGCACAAAAAACAACCCACTCCACAGCTCCCAACAGGTAACACAAAAACAACCGGCTCCACAAAAAGCTCAACCGGAGCACAAAAAAATAAACACCCGAGTCCACGGAGTGGTCCCCGGTGCGATATCAGCTTAAGTGAACGTCAACTTCAACATCAACTAACGCTCTATACGGTAATCCTTTGACTGCTGCAGAGTACAGAAACCCAAATCTGAGTCAAATTTCAAGTGTATTTTCCCTATAACGGGAGGGCAGCCCTTGAGAGGCTAAGCTTCCCACACTTTCCAGTTCTGCCCATTTTTACCTCTTCCGGGATGAAGTCGAGGCGCTTGAAGTCGTCGCCGATGCCGTCGTAGTCGCGATGTACGAGGTGCGATATCGCCTCGATCATCCCGAACTTCTGGTTTTCCGTGATCTCCGTCATCAGCCCGAAGTCCAGGATGGCCAGCTTGCCGCCCGGCGTCCTGATCAGGTTTCCTGAGCAGGCGGCGTTTTTTCCATGCGGGTGCGAAGGGGAGGTGGGGGGCGGGGGGGGGGGGGGCATATTATCATGCATGGCCGTATTTGTATGATCATAGACCCTCGCATCTCTACAATGCCGGGACGGATCACGTCGGGTTTTCACCGACCAGGCAGACATTGCATGCACCAAGCGCGAAGCGCCGTGAGGTGTTGGGGGGGGGGGGGGGGGGGGGGGGGTACTCATTATCATGCATGGCCGTAGTCATATGACTATAGACCCTCGCATGTCTACAATGCCGGGACGGAGCACGTCGGGTTTTCACCGACCAGACATCGCTTGCACCAAGCGCGAAGCGCCATGAGGTGTCCGGCGAGTCGCACGAAGGGTGAGCTGGGGCGGGTGGGGGGGGGGGGGGGGGGGGGGGGGGCGTCAAACTAGTGGACTGGGCGAGTCCAGGACGGTCAGCTTGCCGTCGAGTGTCCTGATCAAGTTTCCTAGTAAGGAGTTAGATTTATCGGTAAGTGCACGGGGGGGGGTGTACTCGATAGGAGAGATGTACTCGATCTCATGCATGACCGTAGTCGTATGACCATAGACCCTCGCATCCCTACAATGCCGGGACGGAGCATGTCGGGTTTTCACCGACCAGGCAGACATTGCTTGCACCAAGCGCGAAGCGCCGTGAGGTCTCCGGCGAGTCGCATGAAGGGTGAGCTGCATCCTACTGCACGGCGGGGGGGGGATGCGGGGGACGGCGGTCAGGCTGTTTTTTCCACTCTGCCCGTAAATGTATGTTAGGGACCTTTCGTGTCTTGCTGTAAACATAGAAAAGGTCCTTGTATTTCCGTAAAGACGGCTATTCACGGGTCAAGGTCCAACCTCGTGGAACGGGTTGGGTCAGGGCGACCTGACCCGACCAGCGAGAAGCTTGAAAACCTCGTGACCTGATCGCCCCGACCCCACCCGTGATATTTTGAAGACCTCCTGACCCGGCCCGCTAGTCGGATCATGACATGTGAAGAGCCCTGATATATATATATATATATGAGTATGAATAATTTCCACCTTTAGCGATCAGATAACAAACGAGGAGTTGTACCATCCGTCGTTCGATAGCGCGAGAACGCGCCAGTACACGCGCGCAGAGCAAAAGCAGTACACGAGCGTCACACGAGGACCATGCTTCTCCCGTCTCGTTTTTGAACGGAAATTCGGCTCCTTGCACTGCTGTGCCTCGGGACACCAATACACCTGTATATGGTACCACTATGTCCATAAATATAACTGGCCTTTCATATTGAATCTTAGTATTGAAATGGTCCCTATAATTCGGGACAGGCCCCTAAAATTAGAATCAGACTAAAAGACTATTAATATCATGTACATACATAACAAATACTTCGAAGTATAAAAACTAAAAGACTCTATTAACATCATACATATATGTATACGTATGTTTGTCAATTTTTCGTACTTTTGCCAACTTTCTCTTCGTACGAGCACTTTTCGGCAAAACAGTAAGTACTCCGACACGTAAACCCGGCCGGATACATTGGTCTAGGTCTCGGCGCGATCTGTGCACTCTGAAGCTCGTGGCGGGCGCTCAAAGCTTCTTTTCCGGCGGGAGTAGATAAGACGATTTCCCTGGTTTCAGTACGGGAGGCCTTATTTAGTACGTACGTACCTCTGAAATGTCGCATCTTTTTGGTTTCATGTGCTGTTGAAGTATGTACCAGCACCATTTTTTTTGCTTCTGAATACTACAGACAATTCCATACAGCGGCTGACAACACACAACACAGACAACAGACACTTCAATGCACCAGCAGAGCAGAGAGCCCCAGCTGCATACAACACTACAACCCTGCTGTTCAGCAGCAGCAGCAGCAGCAGTAGCACAGTGGGCAGCCACGAGCACGTGTGGCAGGTCTACATGCGCGTAGGTCTGCGCTGTATGGCTGTTGCTAGCTGCTTTTCTCTGACCCTGAGATCGATCATCCCGCCACAACACACTCTCTCTCTATTACGCTGTGCGCGATCGTGCGATCGTACAACCTGTTGGAGCCGATGCACACAGCAGTGTGACTCTGGCAACAGACATCGACGCCAGCAGCGCAGAGGGCGTGCTGACTGCCAGCTAACCACAACATCAACAGTCGGCAACACCATTCACGTGTGGTAGAGCCGCGCTGTACGGTGGATGGTTAATCAGAGCCTGTCTGTGCTTGCTGTGTAAAGATGTCATATGAGACATAATTTTCAGCCCACCACGGAAAGCAATTTTGCCTAAAGACATGCCTCGACTGACACCAAAATACTACTACTGTAGGTAGGTTTTAGTGTTGAACACTCGACCCTACACCCTTGACAGTTCACGTTTTGCCTTGATTGGCATGTCTCCTGACATCTTTGGTGTGTGACGGCAGAAATTGATTTCTACTGCTGCTGCTTCTGGCGTGCTCTTCTTCTGCTTTTGTTGTAGATATAGACAGCACCAGAGCAGCGGCAACACTGAAGCAGTGGTGCGATGCTCACAGCAGCGGAGAGGCCAGCAGTCAGCAAGTATGTGCCTACGAGTACCTGTTGCTCGTTGCTGTTGTCATGTTGGCTGCTACGCACGATGCACACAGCTACTTGCTCGGCTTGCTGCAGTCTGCAGGCATTTTTCGAATATTTTTTTTCTAGGCACCCAAGAAGAAGTGGAATCGATTCCTGCCCCCAGTGTAAGCTCTCTCGTCATACCACCAGGCAGGTATAAAACATACATGTCATGTACACTATTAATACATCGTTCGCACAAGTATCGTACGACAAAGCACTGACTGATGTTTACCCTCTACCTTTGCTGCAATTGTACACTACCTACCGGGCTTTTCCTGCAGCGAACAGAGTAATGGTACTGTAGTATAGCGGTGTGATTAGTACAGTCAACCGAACGGGTACAGTATGGGCAAGCCTGAGATTCTTATTGGGGCGCCATCTTGAAACAACCTTGTCATGAGCATACTATTAGGCTTTTCTACAGGATTTAGTGTAGAGTTCACTACTGAGCCGTTTTTCTTAACCCGATTTTCTTAGCGTTCTCCAAAAAGTGAGCATTATGTTCTTATTGGGCACTTTCTTTGTAGCGGGCCTATACTGCTGTAGCAGTACCCGTCCTACCGGTACCCTCTTTTTATATTTACTACAAGTAATGATCCAACACACTTTTCCACAAACAGCAGCAATGCAGCAGCAGTTCTTCTGTCCTCAAAAATGTGTGCGTGTGTTCATCACATTAATAACGATGGGCGAGATGCAGTTAGTTTTGAACAGGTGTGCAGGTACTACATCCGAGTATATTATTGTTTCGTTCTTGCGCCACTCCCCTAGGCTCTTCCCGGAGGGGAACCTTGTATAATATATAATATACTGGTACATAATACGTCGTATATAGTACGAATGGATCATGAAAAAAAAGAATGTGGATACGTGTTCTGGGTATATCAAACCCTCTGGGGAATTCATTCAGAGGCGAAATTCGACGACCAAAAAAGTGACGGATGCAGCGTCGGCCTCCGCGTGACTGGGGCATGATACACATTACCACTGCCGGGGACCATAGTTAATAGGACCTATGGTATACATGAAAACCGAAATATTTACTTATTTTTACTACTACGGGGGTCCATAGATAACGGGACCAAATTTTGTTAATAAAAACAGGTAAATATATAGGTTTTTATGTATACCATAGGTCCTGCTAACTACGGACCCCCGTAATAAGAATATTAGGTCCTATTTACTATGGTCCTCCGTAATATTGTCCGCGTTACGATGCAAGGAGTCGCACGGCACGGCCGCAACCTGATCCTGCTACGGGGGACCATAGTAAATTAGGATCTACGGCACACACAAAAAACCTACATATTTTCCCGATTTTTACCAAACACTATACCGTCCTATTTACTGTGGTTCCCCGTAATAGATGGTTGATAACACTCAAGTTACAAACCATTGTTTTGGTCGCTGTCTCGGGTTCCCAGAGGTGGTTGAACCTTCTCGACCCTTTTTAGAACCGCAGTCCCGTTTTGAGGAAAATCCACTCAAATTCTACGTAAGTTTGTCCGCAAAAAGCGAGACTGCGGTCCGAATAGGGTTACAAATAGCGCGATTTTTTCATCACGTACCTAGATATAACCGTATCAAAACTAAAAACTGTTTCCGGCTTAAGATTCACTGCTGTATAGATTTATACTTTACGTTTTTTGTCTCATTCAAAAGAGCATACATCGCGGGCTCGAAACGAGGAATTCCAATTTCCCCCCCGTAAGCTAAAACGCAAGGCTCACCAGGATGGGGATCGGCGTGGAAGAACCCCGTATCCAAAAGCTGCGTCAGATCTTTTGGCGACACGGCAAAAAAAATCCGGGGAAAATCCGAAACCAAAAAACGCCAGATAAAGGAGGCGAGAGTGCGCGCAACACGGAAAGAGCGAGCATCACAGTGGAAGAAACGCACAAACGGCGGTGGGGGGAAAGGGTGAGGAGAAGAAGGAACGCGTGAGAGGGGGAAGAGGGGGGGGGGGGGGGGGGGGGGGGTGTACTCGATAAGAGAGATGTACTCGATCTCATGCATGGCCGTAGTCGTATGACCATAGACCCTCGCATCCCTACAATGCCGGGACGGAGCATGTCGGGTTTTAACCGACCAGGCAGACATTGCTTGCACCAAGCGCGAAGCGCCGTAAGGTGGGGGGTGTACTCATTATCGTGCATGGCCGTAGTCGTATGACCATAAGGAAGGGGGGGGGGGGGGGGGGGAAGAGGAAGGAAGGGGGGGGGGGGCGGGGGGGGGAGGGGGAGGAGGGGGGTAAATGATGTGACACAAGTAAAGCAGGTAGCCCCCTTCAAGGGACTCTACCTACCTGTAATGCGTCCGGAACTGGAGGTCCCTTAGGGCCGTTATTATGTTAGCATCGGAGTTTGTGTTCCATAATTTCCATAATTTCCATGTTCAGTTTTTGCGCAATCTTTTCATCTTCCAGACTTTCCTAATACTTGTCCCAAATACGCTTGATATTTAGTCCCTCTGTTGAATTTCACAAATCGCGACAGAACGCCTATATTTTAATATCGTTGGAATATATAGATACACCGAGAGTTCGATATCGTTCGTATTCATATATAAGGAAAGTTCGATATCGTTCGATATTTAGATATATCGAAACTTTCGATACGATATCCAGCAATATCTCTCACCTGGTGTATACCGACGTCCCTTACTAGAGATGGTACCGGTTCCTTATACCGGCATGTCCCGAAATTTAGTGACGTTTTCTATAAAAATACTTTATTAATAGTTTCTGGATTTCTTATTTTCTTGTAGTTTCTGGATTTTCTTATTTTCTTAGTAGTTTCTGGAACTATTTTTTTTTCTCTGGATGGCTGAGTTTCTTATGGGATGCTTTCGTACACAACTCCAGGGTTTTTTTTTTTGCGTAGCTGCGATGCGGAGTGAACAGAGCGGGGCCAGGGAGAAAGACAAGACAGGTTTTGCGTTTTCCCGGTGGAGATCCCAGATAAATCTGGGAAATTTATTCGAAGCGGGCAGTAGTCAATAGTGGGCAAACACGGTGCCCAGGCATATAAGGTCCTTTACATGTTTATAAAATTAAAATATGTACGAGTACCAGGTACCTGGAATAAAAAAATAACCTGGTATATAATATATATACCTAGCTATAGAGACATTTTGTGTATCAAAAATCAATGCAAAAGTCCATTATATATAGGGACAGAGCGGTACCGTTTCCCCTTGTCGTAGGGGTCCCTTAATCCTGTTAGTACTGTAGTCCCGTTTTAGGACAAACTACTTAGAATTTGACTGCTTTGTCCCCAAACGGGACTGCGGTCGTAAGAGGGTTATAGGCAGGGCAACCTACTCAATGCCACACAGCAGTAGAGGGGGTATATATCCCGACATTCTCTTAAGGCCCCTACACATGTTCTAATACTTTTGCGGAAGACGACTCCACGCTATCACGGAGAACCATAGTAAATAGGATCTATGGTATACATAAAAACCTACCAGGGTATATATATGCGGAGTATCTCTACGTTCACGAGAGATGCATGTTTTGTTCACAACCGACGAATTTAATCATTTATAGTCATGGGCTCTACCGACGGAAACTAATAGCTGAAGTTGCCCAGAGGCAGAGAGAAGAGAAGAACGGCCACACTCGTCCCGCGCCCCCGCCTAGCTTCTCGTGATAGGTGCACAAGCAGAGCACGGCACTGCTCGCTGCCGATTGATAGGCCTAGAGGCTAGGTCTACTGTTGTGGTTTCTAGCAGCAACTGCGGAGGTCGGCGGGCTACAGCATGCAGCGGGAGGAGGAAGAGCAGGGGCAACGAGCGCTTTCCCGGTATGTGGCGAACGAGGGGGGGTCCCGGGCGTTCCCGGGTCTAGACCCCGAACTCGATCACAATGGGGCGTGGGGCGGTCGACTCCGGTACACAATGATACACGCCCGCAAGCAAGCATCGTTAACTCGCTCGTTCGGGGCGGCCAGCCGTGATTCCCACGTGTTGTGGTCGTCGTACATGCACGAAGTTATTATAGCTGGCACGGGTAGAAGCACGAAGTTATTATAGCTGGCACGGGTAGAAGGCAGCTCACGTCCTTTCCCAACCCGCGAATACGCTATACGAAAGGCTATACTGAGGTATACCTAGGAAAGAAAGACATACCCGGACCTAGAGTACTGGGCATTAATATGGGAACACCGTTGACGCCGGAGCGGAGGGCATATGTGGTGTACGAGTATAGGCCAGGTTGGTTCCTTTGCCTTTCTCGCAGACCCCGTACCCAGGAAGACACATTCTCGCATACACCGGTATACATCGCGAGCCACAACGGACTGTTGTACGTACCACAATGCTGTGTCATACACGTTGCGAGACACATATGTACTGCTGCATGCTCCAACTATATACATGATCGATGGCCAAGGAATTGTGGCCGGCGCCACTAACGACACGTACAATACAAATCGCGAGACACACTTGTACTGCTGTATGCCCCAACTACAGGGTCGATGGCTAAGGAATTGTGGCCGGGGCCACTAACGATACATACCATACACATAGCGACACACGTGGACTGCTGTAGGCACTGCTGTAAGCTCCAACGACGCGGTGCCGGCGCACCTAGAAGCGATATATCATACTATGCATAACGATATATACCATACTCGCATGTGCCAGTGCACTTCTAATACAAGGCGGTCGATGGCGGGGGGGACTTGGGGCCGGTGTCACTGAGAATACAACTCGCGAGACACAGGGCGTCACGATGTGCGGGAACTCACCACGAACAGACCATACTAGTACGTTCTACTGGTCATATCAACAACGCTGTGCCGGTGCACTAAGCGCTATCGACGTTATCGTACGCGTCAAGACGCGCAGGACCTTACTACGAGTAGACCATACTAGTAGTGAGACACTATGTGCCACTGTCCGTATCAACAACGGTGGGCAAAAAAAAAAAAAAAAAAAAAAAAAAAAATTGGTCGGTAGTGAAGGAACAAGTGCCGGTGCAGGTCTCGTGGCCGGCGCCACCGCGTCGGCCGGTGACCCGTCCCTCACCACCGATACATACCATGTCCCACTGTTCATATTAAAAGCGCTGTGCCGGTGCACTAGAAAGCGGTCGGTGGTGAAGGACTAAGTGCCGGTGCAGGTCTCGTGGCCGGCGCCACCGCGTCGGCCGGTGACCCGTCCCTCACCCCCGATACATACCATGTTCCACTGTTCATATTAATAGCGCTGTGCCGGTGCACTAGAAAGCGGTCGGTGGTGAAGGACTAAGTGCCGGTGCAGGTCTCGTGGCCGGCGCCACCGCGTCGGCCGGTGACCCGTCCCTCACCACCGATACATACCATGTTCCACTGTTCATATTAATAGCGCTGTGCCGGTGCACTAGAAAGCGGTCGGTGGTGAAGGACTAAGTGCCGGTGCAGGTCTCGTGGCCGGCGCCACCGCGTCGGCCGGTGACCCGTCCCTCACCACCGATACATACCATGTTCCACTGTTCATATTAATAGCGCTGTGCCGGTGCACTAGAAAGCGGTCGGTGGTGAAGGACTAAGTGCCGGTGCAGGTCTCGTGGCCGGCGCCACCGCGTCGGCCGGTGACCCGTCCCTCACCACCGATACATACCATGTCCCACTGTTCATATTAATAGCGCTGTGCCGGTGCACTAGAAAGCGGTCGGTGGTGAAGGACTAAGTGCCGGTGCAGGTCTCGTGGCCGGCGCCACCGCGTCGGCCGGTGACCCGTCCCTCACCACCGATACATACCATGTTCCACTGTTCATATTAATAGCGCTGTGCCGGTGCACTAGAAAGCGGTCGGTGGTGGAGGACTAAGTGCCGGTGCAGGTCTCGGGGCCGGCGCCACCGCGTCGGCCGGTGACCCGTCCCTCACCACCGATACATACCATGTTCCACTGCCCATATTAATAGCGCTGTGCCGGTGCACTAGAAAGCGGTCGGTGGTGAAGGACTAAGTGCCGGAGCAGGTCTCGGGGCCGGCGCCACCGCGTCGGCCGGTGACCTTTCCCTCACCACAGATATATATACTATGTCCAAAATCAACAACGTTGTAAAAAAAAGGAAAGCGGCGGTGGTGAAGGACTAAGTGCCGGTGCAGGTCTCGTGGCCGGCGCCACCGCGTCGGCCGGTGACCCGTCCCTCACCACCGATGCATACCACACACGTTGAGACAACGTAACGCTGTATGTGCTACGACGCATGTAGCAGTACCGCGGTGCCGGCGCACCGGAAGGCGGTCGATAGTGGCGGAGTAAGCGCCGGTCCACATCCCGGGACCGGAGCACCGGCTTACAAGTCGAGTTCGAGGGGAACGCATGCCGGCGCATGCTGTCAACATATCGGCCGGCGTCCATGGCATGCTGGAAGAGCTGGACGACCTCAACTTTCTGGCCTTCACACCGCGCGGCGGGGCCGGCATCACCCTCCCACTGGCACAACACCTGAGCATTTTGGGGCACGCGATCGTCACCATCGCGTCCCGCGGACTCCCACAAGGGGGTGCGGATCTCCAGGTGGCGCGCGCCCGCTTGGAGGCGCTCGCCCGAGCCTTCAGCGCGGGGGCGACGATCCTCAACGATCACGTGATGGAGCACTTTGCGGTCGCCGACCGCCCGGCAAACCGGGCCAGGCGGGCGGCTCATGTGACAAAGGACCTCGAGACCTTCGCGCTCGACCTGCGTTGCATCTCCGACTCCTGCGGCCACGCGTGGGCCTACCCCCCGCCGCTGGAGTCCTTCCCCGCCATCCCGGGGCCCCGTTGGCCCCGCCTTTCCGGATACGTGGCCCTCGGCGGTCTGATCAACGCCGAAGTCCAGCAACCTCGCCGCACTTCCGCCATGATGGCCGGGGTCGGGGCCGGTGAATGCCGGCAATTGGGGAAGACCGGCAAGTGTCGCTTCGGTGACGCCTGCGTGTTCACCCACGTCGGCCCCGCCCGCAAGACGAGCAGCGGCAACAAGCGCAAGGCGGCTACCGGCGGGGGATCGGCCGACAGTGGCGTCGCAGCCAGCGGCACGGCATCCGGGGAACCCCCGGCCAAGAGGGCCAAAGGAAAAGGAAAAGGGGGGGGGGGGGGGCGGCGGCGCGAGTAACGGAAGCAGCGGCGGCGGCGGCAGCGGCGGCAGTAGCAGCGGCAGCGGTAGCGGCGGTGGTTCCGGTAGCAGCGGCAGCGGCGGCAGCGGCAGCGGCGGCGGCAGCGGTAGCGGCAGTGGCAACGGGGCGTCGAGCGGGGGGGCTTTCACTCGCTCGGCGGCGGCCAGGGCTGACGAATAGGGGGACGGGCCTCGCCCCTCAGCAGGGGCGAGGCCGATCGTAGGGCGTACGGAAGCAGCAGCGCGAGATGCACAGCTTGCACGTCCGGGGCCGGCGTCCGTTGGGGGACCAGGTCTTGGGGCCAACGGGCGTCGCGCTATGCTCAGGAGTGCTGGCAGCCAGCTCATCCGCCAGTCGGTTGCGCCGTCGTCTCACCGAGCTTACACGTCAGGTTTCCGGTCTTGGACCGCTTTTCGGGGGTTGATAAGGGAGGCTCCGTATTTCGACACGTCAGCCTCCAATTCCGATAAGATTCAGGCGTTACTTGAGTTCGTAGCGTGGTGCGCGTCGGAGGGCAATCAAGCCGGCACTATAGCCAGTAAATTATCAGCTGTGTTGCACTTTCACCGCGTGAATGTGCAGATGGAGTTGCCCACGTCGTCGCCGCTTGTCAAACGCGCTTTAAAAGGGGTGTCACGGTCGCACGTTGTCGCCGGTACCCCGAAAAGAATTCGGCGCCCTATATCGTGGATCACGTTGTTGGAAGGACAGGGCCTGGCCCTGTCGTGGGGCCCGGGCGGCCGAGTGCTCTGGCGGTCGCTAGCGTTGGGCTATTTTTTCATGGCGAGGTCTGACGAAATTTTCGCCTCCTCGTCCGGGGTAGTACACCCCGTGCATTGCTTGACGAGGGGGGACATAGCGTTGTTCGCGGGGGGACGGCGGTTGAACTCGGCGCAGTGGCACCAGGCTACCAGCATCGAGGTTCTATTTCGAGGCCATAAAGGCGACCAGGCTCAGCAAGGATCGGTTATCGTGCGCACACGGGACGACGCCTTCGGGGCGCGTTCCGGGGTAGGAGCAGGCGGCGGTGCCGTCGCTCTTATGGTGGAGTTGCTGTCGGGATATCCGACGTTGCCGGAAAGCGCCCCCCTGTCGTCGTATCGGTACGGTAATGAGGTCAGAGTGTGGGGGTACACGGAGGCCCTCGGGGCACTCCGCGAAGTGGTTGCCGAAGCAGGAGACGATCCCAGCGAAGTCGGCCTCCACTCATTGCGTATCGGCGCAACCACTACTCTAGCGGCGGGGGGGGAAGTACCGCAGAGGGTGATTCAGAGAGAAGGTAGATGGAAGTCCCCAGAGTCTTCCAAGACGTACACCCGCAATAACCCATAGGACGCGGGTATCGTATCTCGTAAACTAGCAGAGACGGATAACATAGGGCAGAGGCAGCCAGGCCAGGGTACTGTCTGGGGCCAAACACCGTAGTATCGACGCGACCGCGGTATGGGGGGTATGTCAATGGTTTTCTACCATTGGGGGTCTCGGTCGCCCGAGACTGCGTTTGTTAGAGCCCCGGCCAGTCGGCTGGGGGGGGGGGGGGGGGAACGCCTGGGTACTGGCAGTACGATAAGGCAACGAGAGTCAGCGGCCGGTGCCGCGGCTCTCGTACCACGCCAGGAGACTCCCCCCCCCCGACGTCGGAGAGAATAATAATAACATGACAATTCGAAGGATATACAACAAAGCGGAGTATCTCTACGTTCACGAGAGATGCATGTTTTGTTCACAACCGACGAATTTAATCATTTATAGTCATGGGCTCTACCGACGGAAACTAATAGCTGAAGTTGCCCAGAGGCAGAGAGAAGAGAAGAACGGCCACACTCGTCCCGCGCCCCCGCCTAGCTTCTCGTGATAGGTGCACAAGCAGAGCACGGCACTGCTCGCTGCCGATTGATAGGCCTAGAGGCTAGGTCTACTGTTGTGGTTTCTCCCGCCCACCCGCCCCTTTCTTCTTTCGAAGGTGGGTGGAACGGAGCGGCCACAAGGTGTTGGCCACACCGTACTATACTTGTATTATTGTCTGCGATTAACTGGTAGCGATTCGGGGCTCTCACCAGGAGAGCGGGGTATGTCAATGGTTTTCTACCATTGGGGGTCTCGGTCGCCCGAGACTGCGTTTGTTAGAGCCCCGGCCAGTCGGCTGGGGGGGGGGGGGAACGCCTGGGTACTGGCAGTACGATAAGGCAACGAGAGTCAGCGGCCGGTGCCGCGGCTCTCGTACCACGCCAGGAGACTCCCCCCCCCCGACGTCGGAGAGAATAATAATAACATGACAATTCGAAGGATATACAACAAAATTTACCTTTTTTTTTTATAACATGATTTGGTCTATTTACTATGGCCCCCCGTGATAGGATACAAACATATGGGATGTAGTACCCTACATAAAACGGGAGGAACAGCTACCGTACGAGCACTGCATAAGAAGTTTTGAATATCGTGCACTATGGTCGATATTTTTTATTTGGGCGACACTTTTTTTGGGTGTCGTTCCTGGAATTTCGCCGGATAAAAGGCTCCTCCGGGCACACAGATATACAGGGCAGGTGTCGGGGAGAGAGATAGCGTAAGGGGTCAGGGTAGATTTGTATGACCTAGTTGCCGAATGGGAGCTGTATACTCTGCGTTGTCCACTGTAAGACAGGTTTCTTCCAGGGTTGGAACTGCTGTGCTGCACATATTTTCTGCGGTGGGTTGGATCTGTACTACACATGTTTTTCTGGATTGAAGCTGTACTGCAAGACATGTGTCCCGGGTTGGATCTGTGCCACACAGATCTTGCACAATACCCCGTAACAGCAGGATATAGGATCTAGATGATTTAGATCTTAACCTGTTACAGGGGACTGTAGTAAATAGGACCTAGGGTATACAAAAAAAACTACATAGTTACCTATTGTTTCTAACAATATTTGGTCCTATTTACTATGGTGCCCCGTAATAGCTGTCCGACGTGTACTGTTGTAGAATCCTAACCCTGCACATGAAGACGCTTGATCTACTGAGTCACCGGGGTAAACGATCAACTGGGGGTAGGAACGGTGCTCCGTCTGGAAATGGATGCGTGGTCAATGGTCATATTACTAAGGCAAGCAACAGACGAATATGCCCCCGTCCCCCGTCCAGCAATAGAGAGTAGAAATCACATGGTAGGAGAATGTGAAATAAACACGGAGGAACGGGATGTGTTAGAAGAGGAGATGAGGGAAATAGACGAATGCGACATGAGGAGTTTGATACACTGAATAGCAGCGAGAAAACGATCGCTATCCTAGGAGATAGATCGTGGCCACAGGCGGCCAGACAGGAAGGGGATAAGATTAGCGAAAAGTTTCTATGCAATATAAGAAACAACGTAATGAGCGCCCAATTGTTGGAGGTGTCTCTATTAGGAGTAGGAACGGTGCTCCGTATCGAAAGGGATGCGTGGTCAATGGTCGAATGACTAAGGCAAGCAACAAATGAATACGCCCCCCCCCCCCCCCGTCCCCCGTCCCCCGTCCCTATATCCCTGTGTATTTTACATGCGTTGGGTTGGCATCGGTTGGCAATGGCACTGTAAAATAAGCCGTTCACTACATACGGTTTATTTTTTCTGTTTTGGACGATCGCCGCAACAGGAGGTCGAGAGACAGCAGATCGTTTGTGCGGGGTGGAGACCCTCTACTCCGCACAAGGGGAATGATCGCATCACGTACCACGGTAGTATTTATGGCAAGGCACCCACGAGACAGTTACATAGTACAACCATTGCTGTCTCTGAGAGTGGCCACACAAGAAAAGCAAATCAGTTCATTCGACGCTGCCATCCACACTCAAGAAAGTCCCTCCCACAAGCGGTTCTCAGTAGGATGCAGCTCCACCTTCATGCGACTCGCCGAACACCTCACGTTTCACTTCGCGCTTGGCGCTAGCGATGTCTGCCTGGTCGGTGAAAAGCCGACGTGCTCCATCCCGGCGTTGTATGGATGCGAGGGTCTATGGTCATACGACTACAGCCGTGCATGATAATGAGTACACCCCCCCCCCCCCCCTCCTCCGAACGGCGGAATTTTCGGAACGTACCGATACCGTAAGGTGTTACCTCTTGAGCTATATAAGGGTAAAGTATCAATCGAATACATCGAATCAACTGCAATACCTGGTCAAACGACAACTGGTCGATGTCTCATAGTCAAGCTAACCTACAGCTCAAGCTATTCCGGGTCTCACAGGCGGTGACTCCGACGTTGACAAGGTCCTGGACGTCGTCGGCCTGGCTCTGGCTCAGCTTTTCTCCGTCGATCCACTCCGACACAAACACACGCCTGGTGGTGAACTCCGGGTAGTTGAACGGAACCACAACCTGTTCGCCCGCCGCACGAAAAGGGAGGGCGAGTTTCACGAATGGAACCAGTTTAGTGACCGAAGCAAGCAAGCAACCAAGCCAATCAATCGATCAGTTCCATCACTCCATACATTTGTTAGTCAATCAGTCGGTCACAGTCACTCAACCAATCAACCATAGTAATCAATCGACCGATCAATCGATAACCTACCCAATCAACCAAATCAACCAACCAACCGATCAACAATCAAGCATAGTAATCAATCGACCAATCAATCAATAACCCAGCCAATCAACCAAGTCAACCAACCAACCGATCACCAATAAAACCAACAAGTATATTCACCAACCACGTGATTAAGTCATCGATTAGTCAACCAATCAAAACACCGTCTAGGGTGGACGATATTTCACGGAGTACGTAGCACTATATCGCTAGCGTGTTGTGCCAAACTCCTCGCACATCGAAAAAATGATAACCCCATTCTATTACGGGGGTCCATAGATAATAGGACCTATGGTATACATAAAAAATATATATATATTTACCTATTTTTACTAACAAAATTTGGTCCCATTAACTAGGGACCCCCGTAATAGACACCATAGGGCACATGATATATTTACGCTTCGAAGTATATATATACGTATATGATACAGTCAATCTATCAGCTAATCAGTCAGTGCATACCTCAACCAATCAATCGTTCGATCAATCAACCAATCGACCAATCCTCAGGAAGGAAAAGTGGGATATCTTCGCGGTTGAGAGTGAGTGACAGAAGATAACTTACTATCGCGGAATGAGACGATACTCAATTCAGGTCGGACTGGGACGTGCATGTAGGATACGATACGCTGTCGGACGGCAACGAAAAGAAAAGCAGTCAATCGATCGAACAACCAACCAACACATGATGTGGTACCTGCTTAATGTGCTGCATCTGTTCCCTTATTGCCACTCCGTTGGCGCACTCCTTCACGTAGTCCAGCTCATCGAAAAATCTGCTGGCGAACTCGTCCAGTAGAGCGACAAGGTCCGTCCTTGCCGCCAAGAACGGGATCTGCAAACATTCAACGGCATTATCAACAGCATCGTCAACGGTATTATCAACGGCACGAGAAAATGCTAACGGATTGCACTATCTGCTGAAGCTGTGAATCGCAGCCGGTTCGTCCGACTCAATCGCACGATTCAACGGACATCTGAACATAAAAAAGTCCCCCATTGTTTTGCCACATATTCAAAACGTCTTTTCAACGGCTACACTTGCCCCCTCAACAGTCTGATGGCGGTGATTGGGACTCTACGCTTCTCTCTCGTTCGGTTTCACGCCGTAAAATTCAAAACGAGTCCATGCATCAAAATACATTCGATCAATCGAATTCTTCTTCGCCGGAACCAATCATATTCAATCGCACTTTCGCCCCCCGACTCAACGCCCCTAGCCTACCGCATTCCCGGCAACATTAGCAAACATCGACCGCCATATCCCCAGGACGACCCTAAAACCAGGGCTCTTCACGGGCCATGACCCCACCCGCGGGCCGGGTAAGGATATTTTCAAAATCTCAAGGGTCGCGTCGGGTCGGGTCGGCGAGTTTTCGAAAGTATCACGGGTCGGATCGGGTCGGGTCAGATAGATGTCGACAGCTCAAACAACTCGCATCCGCGCCCGACCCGATCCAACCCGACCCGACCCGTGAGAAATGACCCGACCCGTGAAGAACCCTGGTGAACCATTTTAGGACCGCAATCCCGTTTTTGGGGTCAAACTACTTGGAATTAGAATTAGTGTGGTTTGTCCTAACAACGGAACCGCAGCACCAGAAGGGGGTAACACGGCGTTATCAACAACAGGAGAGGGTGTCAACAAGATGTTCATAGGAGCGACAAGGTCCGTCCTTGCTGCCAAGAACGGCATTTGTCAACGGCATTAGTCAACGGCATTTGTCAACGGCATTTGTCCACGGCATTTGTCAATGGCATTTGTCAACGGCACTTGTCAACGGCATTTGTCAACGGCATTTGTCAACGGCACTTGTCAACGGCATTTGTCAACGGCACTTGTCAACGGCACTTGTCAAAGGCATTTGTCAACGGCATTTATCAACGGCACTTGTCAACGGCATTTGTCAACGGCATTTGTCAACGGCATTTATCAACGGCATTTGTCAACGGCATTTGTCAACGGTACTATCAACGACAACATCCAATAGCAAGAAGTGTTATCAGCAACAACAGCAAATGGCGACCGACATCATCACATACCCGGTACCAGGTACAACGTCGAATGCTGACTGTGTTATCACCAACTGTCAACTGTCTGTAAAGTGTACTCGGCGGTCTTCGGTGTGCACCACCGCCCGATCCTCCTCTAGTATTTATGAACCACTAACAACCCTCCCAAATCCCCCTGCCCCACCCCCCCCTTGCCTTCCCCCCCCCCCCCCCCAAGTTCTTTTTTATTTTGGCGGTTTCCACGGCTGGCTGTCAAATCAGATAATTTCTGTGCGGGGAGAACCTTCACTCCGCACAAGGGGGATGATCGTATCACGTAGTGTGTATATGGTGAGGCACCCACGAGGCAGTTACATAGTAAACCCATTGTTGTCTCTGGAAGTGGCCACACCAGAAATTAAATCAATTCATTGATACTGTCATCCATACGCAAGAAAATCCTCCTCTCAAGCGGTTCTTAGTAGGATGCAGCTCACCCTTTATTGCGACTCGCCCATCACCTCACGGCGCTTCGCGCTTGGTGCAAGCAATGTCTGCCTGGTCGGTGAAAACCCGACGTACTCCGTCCCGGCATTGTAGGGATGCGAGGGTCTATGGTCATACGACTACGGCCATCTATGATAATGAGTACACCCCCCCCCCCCCGCTCCGTCTCGAAAGGGATGCGTGGTCAATGGTCAAATGACTATGGCAAGCAACAAATGAGTACGCCCCCCTCCCCCCCAAGTCCTCCTCGCAAGCGGTTCTTAGCAGGATGCAGCTCATCACCCTTAATGCGACTCGCCGAACACCTCACGACGCTTCGCACTTGGCGCAAGCAATGTCTGCCTGGTCAGTGAAAGCCCGACGTGTTCCGTTCCGGCATTGTAGGGATGCGAGGGGGTTACGGTAAAAAAACTGTGGCCATTCATGACACGAGTACAGCCCCCCCCCCCCGTCCCCCACCATCCTCACCTTTCTCATTTGGTAGCCCAGCTGCCTGGCGAGGTGGAGGTCGAGGCTGACGGTCTCGAGCACTCCCGGGCGTTGCACCTTCACCGCGACCGGTTTTCCACTCGATCGAAGAGTTGCCTTATACACCTGGGACACAGTAGACGACAACAGTCACACGATGAAACAACAAAACAGCAAAACACGCAAGGGCTCGCTGTTGAGATCATGATAATAAAAAAAAGGCAAGACATCAACGAAACGCTGTCGACATCATGGGTCCGTTCCTCGTACGATATGTCCTCCCAAGTATTCAACAGGATGACAGGCAGAAAATAGGGCATACACGCGAAACACACACAGGAGCGCACCGTCCGTGGCCGTCACAAGGGGAAGGGCTTGTGTGGGCGACTGCTGTTGTATCGCGGCTGCCACAACATAGAGAGCCTGAGAGCGCTAGAGGGACGGTGCGATAAAGCAGAAGCAGAAGAAGAAGAAGAGCGAACACGTGAAATTGTGGGGATTTCCATAGCCCTGCGAGGCTCGGCGGCGCGGAACGTAACCCCTTGAAAAAGTGCCAGTCACGGAGCCCGGCCTGGGCCCAACCGTGCGCCGCCGTGTACGGCAAGGGCTCCTGCGCACCCCGCAAAACCGGAAGCGCGAAAAAAGACCCGCGGCCCGCGGAGGAGGGCACGCAAATATGCCAAAGCGGTGCATTCATCCATCCCATTTAAGATAGCCTTTAGTATGCCCATGCCAAGCTATTTGATCTCTCATGAAGGCTGGAGATTTTTGTACTGATGTGGAGGCCTAAACCGGCGCTATTCAGAGCCCCGTAGGGAGGGTAACCGGGATTATTGAGAGCCAGCTTCCGTGAATGCCGGTACCGGAAATGTTGAGGGTTCCAATCGTGCCAAGCGATTCCACCGGCATTATTGAGAGTGGTGGCAGGACTGGAACTAGGAGTAAAATTTAGGCTCCTTCTTGTACAGCAGTGCGGCAACAAAAGGGTTCAACCAGCAACTACCTTAACCCGATACCTGGTAGCTCTTAAACCGAGACCCCCACCGTACATACTAGATGCAAGAACTCTGAGACGCCCAGAACCCAGTTCACCCGAATCAATAAGAAACTGCACACTTTTTTTTTTTAATTCTATTTTTGGCCCATCCCATTTTTGACCTTCGCCCTTCTCTCTCTCCGCCTATGTATTTCGCTATTCGCACCCGGGGTCACATAGCAGGCTGTCCCCTCTCCCACGGGCCGTGCTTTGCATTGTTCTATTTGATATTGATATCAGACTCAGAAAGGGGACTAGAATTAGGGCCAAAAACGTACCTGTGGGTAAAAACAAAAAAACGTCAACGTTCGCCAAAGGGGTTCGAGAAGACTTCAGCCGTCTCTTCCTTCGTCGACCCGCGTCGAAATGTACTCGAACATATCTGTCGTACACAAATAGTTGGTCTATGTGTTGTGATTGAGAGTCATTTCTGTACCTGCCCGAGCGAAGCAGCGGCGAGAGGTTCCGGCGTGATGTCCGAGAAAATTTCTTCCACGGGCCGCCCGTACTCCAGCTCCATCGTCTGCCGTCACAACGAGAGCAGAAGCGAGCAGGACGCGGTTGAGGATTGGAAAAATAACAAGTGCGGACTGAGTAGAATGCTGTTGGGATTAGGAAAACAAAAAAAACACACAAACACACAGAAAGGTGGACTAGGTTCAATTCTTAAAGAGATCAACACCAATACCACACGCGCCACCGAAAACACCCACGGCACGAACAGCACCACCCCCGATAACACCACCCACCAACACCGGCCGACACCAACACCACCCCCAAACACCAGCATCGACAACAACAACACCACCATCTATCACCATCGGCACCTGCACCAACACCCACCCCCACCCTCGCCGCCCCTCCTACTACAACCAACACCTCTACCCACAACGCTACCCTCACCATCAACCCCAGCGCCACTCCAACCCCACCAGCTCCATCGCCACCCCCCATCAACACCAACGCTCCCTCCTCCAGCCACACTCTACCACCCCAACCACACACACCCCGCCCTAAACCTCTCACCATCATCACCACCATGCCTACCACCACCACCCCCCTGCCACCGCCGACACCACGACCTTCACCACCACCACCCCCATCAACAGCCCCTGGTCATATGACTACGGCCATGCATGAGATCGAGTACATCTCTCCTATCGAGTACTCCCCCCCCCCCCCCCCCCCCCGATCCCCCCCCCCCCCCCACCCACACACCCCGCCCTACCCCTCGATCACCAACACGCCTACTGCCACCACCCCCTCCCACCGCCGACACCACTACCCCCCCCCCCCACCACCACCACCATCAACCTCCCCCCCCCCAATCCCCCCCCCCCCACCACCATCATCACACCCAACACTACTGACGTACCAGAAACGCGATGGTGCTGTCAAAGGAAGGGACTTTGTCGCACAGCCTTTGCAGCTCCACCATGGCCCCCGGGGACAAGATGTCGGGCCGGATGGACAGGGCCTGGCCGAGCTTGATGTAAAACGGGCCCAGCGAGGTGATGGTCTCGCGCAGCTGTATCGCCCTTTTTATCTGCGTCGACGACGTTGGGGAAACGGGTCGGAAAATAAAGAAGAAAAAAAAAAGGTGCGTATGCGGCTGAAAGTTTTGATTGCTTTGGTTTGGTTCGGTGCGGTCGTGAAGGTTTTAGATCACCAAAACCATGGCGTCCTAGATAAGATTTTGATTTTGGCCGTTTCGATCGAAACTTTAGGCAGTCAGCACAGTTCGATTGCTGCGGTTTGGTTCGGTCGAGACAGTTTAGGTCTACAAAATCATGATGTCTTGAGATGTATATTTGTTGCTGCTGTTTTGATCGACACTCTAGGAAGTTATGGCGCGCAGCTAATGCATCGCCATTTTTATCTGCGTCCGGGACAGGGGTCCGTCGGCCGGCCCGCGCGAGGACGTGAAGGGTGTGAGTGTTTTGCTTAAGTTGCGTTTGTTTCGTTTGTTTTGATTTGCTTTGGTCTACCGTAGTTTAGAGGAAGAGGGGGAGAAAGGAAGAGAAGGAGAAAGTAAGAGAGGAAAGAGGTGGACTGCCCGGAGCCTAACTCCTCATAGAGGGCGAGCGCGTCGCGGGATGCAGAACCATAGCCTTTTAGATATAACAGAATAATCACATTTTGATAAACGAAAAAGTCAATGCTATGTGGCTTACATCGAACAACAGTGACACATTCGGTCCAGAAACACGGCGAAAATTGTATCGAACACAATCACGGGAAAAAAAGGCAAAAAAAAAAGAAAACGTGTGTTATCGAAACTCATGGTCTTAAGATCGAAGCTCATGGCGGTTATAGTAACATGAATTATGGCAGCTCACACTGCTCTAGACCCGACGAAGTCCTTGCTAGTTAAGACGTCAGGACCAAAACACAAACCACGGCAGCTTATTGAAGTTGAACATGATGGCAGTTTCACGTCGTACCTCGTTCTCCTTGAGCTTCCCCGTGACGGTGTCTATGAGGTAGCTCCCCACGAACCCGGAGAAGGCGCCCGCAAGTTGAAGCGTCCGTCTGGTCGCCACCTTTCGAAGGCCGGGAACGAGACAAAAAGAGCAGGATTTAGGAATAGTTTTAGATGTTGATACTTGTGCATAAGATGATTCGTTGGTTGATCGGCTTCGTTGAGAACAGTTCGCCTCGTCGCCACCTTTCAAAGTCGGGAGATAAAAAAATAGCTCGGACTATCGTCTTATCCCCGCCCCCAACACCCCTTCCTCGCCCCCCCTATACCCCCCTCCGACTCCCCCACCCCTACCACCCCCCCCTTATCTCCACAGCTCTATCACACCCCTTGCCCCTTCCCCCGGCGCGCCCACGTCTCCTTCACTGAACGAAATTTCACCCGTGGCCTGCGGTCCAAGCAATCGTTCAGCGCCTTGGGTTCACCTCCACCCCCCTTTCACCCCCCCCGTTCCCCCCAACAACCCGGCCGCCCCCCCTGCTCACCCCTACCCCCCCCGCATACAACTCCACCGGCACCACCCTGCCCCCCCCGTAACACCCTCCCTTCAAGCACTGCCTGCCTGGTCGGTGAAAACCCGACGTGCCCCGTCCCGGCCTTGTAGGGATGCGAGGGTCTATGGTCATAAGACTACGGCCATGCACGACATGAGTTCACCCCCCCCCCCCCCCCTCCCATGATCGCCTCCCACAACCCTCGCCTCGCCTCACCCCGGCAAACCTACGCCTCCTTCACAACACCAAAAAAGCTACCTGTGGCCGACGGTCGAAGTAGTCCTTCAGCGCCTTGGGATCGTACGCCATGGGCAGCCGGTCCTCCTCGCCTCCGGCGCCTTCAGCCTCTCCGTCCTCGATGTCCAGCAGCCGCATCTCCCCCTCTGCCTCCGCGTAGTCCCTGATCCCTGCCCCCCGTAATGCCTGCATATACGCCTTGGCCTCGTCGTTCTCCTCCAGGTCTTTTCGCATCTGATAGTGTTTTAATATGCGGGGCCGGGCCAGTTTGGGACGTTGGAATACGGGATATGGGACGGTGGTATGTGGGACGGTGGGGTATGGGACGATGGAATATGGGAAATGGGATGGTGGTATATGGGACGGTGGAATGTGGGAAGGTGGAAGATGTTGCATGAACGCCTTGACCTTCTCGTTTATAGTTCCAGGGTATTTTCGAACCTGATATTTTATGCCAGGGATTTTGAAAGATTGGATGGGGCGAGTAAGGAACGGTGGAGGATGGTCAAGTGGAATATGGAACGAACGGTTGAACATGAGACGGCCGACGCGTTAGATCCTTGGCAAGCGCCACTTATTTGGTATGTTTTATTTCCTTGGCAGGCGTTTTCTTCCTCAGGCAGGCGTTACTTCCTTGGCAGAAGTTACTTCCTTAGCAGGTATTATTTCCTTAGCAGGTGTTATTTCTTTGGGCAGGCGTTACCTCCTTGGCAGGCGTTACTCCCTCCTTGGCAGGCGTCGCTTCCTCTCTGGCAGGCCTTAGGTTCTTCTCGGCAAGTGTTATCGGCAAGTCTAAAATAACACGGGGCAGTTGACGCCAGCTATCTTCCAATCAAATGACTGAAATAACGCGAACGACGGGAGCCATCTTCCAATAAAATCGTTGTATTAACGGGAACCACGGGAACCACGTGAAATCACGCCGCACACAAACTAGAAGTCAGCTCGCAGCTCGCACACCCGCAGTCACGCGACGATTGACCTTCGCTCTCGACATATACTCCACCCACGGTCAACGAACTTGGTACCGGGCAAGGCCAATGAGTGTAAATTATAGCCTGGGAGGTACAATCGGAATCCGTCGTCTAGGGGGCGAGAGGTTGGCCGCGGCGTCCTATGCTCTTCGTCAGAGCTTTCAAAAGTTCTGTTTCGTGCCAACGGAGAGGAATCGAGAGCTTTTGTCGTCTGTTTTCTACATACCAGCTGCCAAATATGTCTTTAGTAGACGCCTGGCCCACCCACGCCACATGTCACCGACCGAGGTGTGAGAACTGTGATACTAGTGTGGGTCGGAGCCTCTAACCAGCGCACTTCATTCAGAGTTCGTGACGTAATCGTTGGGTTTGTCGATCGATGTCAAACCTGAGAAAATTGTCTATTTTTTGCCATCGGTGAGGGGTAGAGATTTTTTGTCGTCTGTCTTCTACAGACCAGTGCCAAAATGTTTTTTTTATCAGACGCCTGGTCAGCCCACGCCACATATCACCGACCGAGGTGTGAGCACTGTGACACTAGGCTGGGTCGGAGACCTTAACCAGCGCATTCCGTTCAGATTTCATGACGGTGTCGTTGGTTTTGTCGATCGATGTCTGCCGAGGATTCTCCTAAAAGTTGGCTCTAGTCACTGGGAATGACTATACATCGCTCCAGTATCTGCCAAAACAGGGGTTTTACATACATTGCGCGGCGCGCAATTAAAGTCCGCGTAGGCTGTCCCGTGACGTATAAAAATTTGCCAGTGTTATCCCCTTAGTAGGTTTTACATTCTCCACGGCAGGCGTTACATTCTCCTTAGCAGGCGTTAATTCCTTCTTAACAGGCATTACTACCTCCTTGGCAGGCGTTACTTCCTCCTTGGCAGGCGTTACATACGTGGGCAGGCGCTACTTCCTTGACAGTACGCACCGTCTAGGGGAGGGGGGGAGGAGTGCCTGCTACGTGACCGCGGATATCCGTAACGGAAGGGAGGGAACTGGAGAAGGCAGTGCAAAAAAGGTTACAGCACTATTAGTGTGGGCTGCGGTTTAAGAGAGCACGGTAGACGAGAAGTACCTTATACACCGTCATCGCTTGCCACGCCTATGACACGTGTGCCGCCTTACCGGCAGAAGACAAAATCGTAATATGCTCAAGAGATTTAAAAAGAGGTTTGCCTCGCCTGGCGCACCCCTCTGGTGAACCGTAGCCCCCCCCCCCACCGCTGTACCAGGTGTGTTTGCTGCGTGGATTGAGGCTGCGGAACTACAGTGTCTGTGTAAACTGTGTATCCATACTGCTGTACCCCCGGTATGTTGGAAGACTAAGCAGTAAGTACTGTAGAGGTAACGACGCTGTGATAATTATGTACCAGGTATCATACAAGATGTGTGTGCTGGATGCCGTTGTATATACCAGTAGCAAGGAACGACAGCAACGCCGACAGAGAGATTTTAGGGAATGGGATGTACCAGGTGCCTGGTATCTACGACAGTTGAAGAGAACGCACGACGGTACGGTAAGACTGCTGTACGAGCACACGGTACAGCAGCAGTACCGCTGCTATATGGGAGGTGGTGGGCATTACGAGTGACGTTGCCCGTGACTCATGATACAGACTGGTGGGTCAAAAAAGCCATCACATGTCATACTCTAGACCACATCCAGGGAACATCATGGCACACGGCAGCACCTGCTGCTGTTGTCCAGACCGAGCCGAACCGAGAGGCGCGCCATCAGATCACCAACCCAGCAACGCAGAAGCAGAGGGGTTACTGCTCTCACCTGGCTCATTTGCTCGGACATCTCCCTCACAGTCTGGGTGCCTCCATCGTTCCTATCCAAGACGGCTGCTGTGCCTGCCTCGCCCACTCCAGGAGGACTCAGCGTCGATCTCATCTCAATGCCCTGCCGTCGGGTCACACGCCACGCTCCCGCCCCCACACCCGCACCGGATTGCAACACATCCGCAGAGTTAAAGTGACTACCCCCTCCGCTGACACTGCCGAAGTTCCTAGCCGGCGCGCCTCGGGAAGGAACCAGAGCGTTGATGCTGGGAACATGCTGACACAGCAAGTTCAATCCCGCCGCAACTTTTATCGCGGTGCCCATCGAGGCTGCTGCTGTGTTCCGGGTGCAAGCGCGTCGTTGGCGCCGACCTAGGCTCGATCTGCGCGGTGGGGTTGTAGCATCGGGGTGGGAGTGCGGATGCATGGCAGATCAGGCGTCCAGCGCGAGGAGGTCGCGTCGATGGGTGCACTGCTACGTACGTGCAGCTACGCACCCACTTTTTGGAGACAATCTCTTTTACTTTTAGTAGTGTGGTGAGATTGGTTTCCTCTAGCTTTTAGTATGGAGGTATTAGTTTCATTGAAGTTTAGTATGGAAGTGAAGGTTTCAGTGGAAAATATTAGGATGTTCAAAAAGGGTACTTGTAGTCATTTGGACCCGTATATTGGAGAATTGCATCTTCAACGAGCCTTCACGGTATCTGTCTTGGTTTGAATGTGAGCTATGATAGGAGAGAGGAAATAGGAGAACTAGGAAGAGAGAATAGGCACAGAAATAGGCCAATCAACAGCAGTACGGAGGTGAGATCTACGTAATCTGTACTGAGAAGTGCTGGTACTCTTTTACGGATTGACGTCGAAGAGAGACGGGCTCACCATCATCTAATGGGCATGTGTGCCATCTGGGCCATGATGTGGCATCGTCCAAGGCTATTCTCAGTTTGAAAACATGAGTCTCTATTTTGGAAATTGAAGATCTGTCTGTCTGTCTGTCTGTCCGCATCCCTTATGTTTTGAACTTATATTGATTCGTTTCAATGATCGATCTACTAGTGACATCTGTCGTTAGTACTATATGACGAGGCTGAGAACGACGACAACACATCCAGTACAATACGACAACCGCCAACGCAGTAGCTTAATGCAGTTAGGAGCTTAACCACCGTTGCCGTAGATCTGTCACATTCGTCATTCCCATTCTTCTAGTAATAGTAGGCTGTGGAAGAGTCTGGTGCATCACTACCAACAACATGAAGCAGAAATGTGTGTAGGATGTTGAATGCCCTTTACGACCCACGACGAATATCCCATAACTCCGCCCAGTGCAACCACGACTAGTATCGATAGCCAGTACGCAGACACTCAGTCTGAGCCAAACCCCGCCTGCTGGGGTGCCGTCTGTGCCGGTCCCGACTGGTCTCTCTCGTAACTCTCACCTACTCCAACTGCGACTTCACAAAAAAAAAATGAGAAGCAAACTGAGAAGCGCTCCAATGCATTTCATCGAGGGCAATAACGATAAGTAAGATTTGTCGCACATTTGCTTTTCGCGCCGCTTTTGATGAACGATCGTGAAGCACAGCCTGCACCATGGGCTATACTTGGGAGAGTTTAACAATATAGTTTCCGAGGTAACTAGTTTGCAGCTGCGCTCATGTTTTAGGGACACATCATCACTCGGAAACATTATGGGATACATTTGTCACTGGTAAATAGGTTATAAAGTGGTCGTACCTTTACTATTCTTTATTCCAAACACGTGGATTTTAACTTTCCTGATATTTTGCCTTCTGTCGAATTTCACATCTCGGGACAGAAAGCCTCCGTATCTTGATACATTTTTTCAATTTTTCCAAAAGTTGGAAGTTCCCGACAAAACCCCTTCCGATAATAACGCCCCTTAGTTGGAACTAGGGTGGGCATATTCTTGCACCAAGTGGTGAAAGGGTCGTCTCGCCAATAATAGCCAATTTATAACGCTACATAATTGCCCTTGCTACTCTTCAAGAATCACCGGGAAAGGTCTGTAGGATGCAGAGAAACTGTACACTTCGACGAAACCCGTCAATTGGTCACATTTATTCGGCAAAATCCATTTATTGATATATTGGCAAAACAATTGTGGTTTTCAGAGTGAATCAAGCACCCTGTGGTCGTCAAGGGACATCCAGGGTACGTCCCCGGGCTTATTAGATGGCTGTGGATCTTTGGGGCATAACGGTGTCTGATTAATGTCTACCCTTCATTTTGTGTCGGCGAGGGTGATCATCTCACTCGGGTGCTTCCGCGATGCTGGCCCTGGGTTGCGCGTGGTATCGGGCTTCCACCACAACCCTGACTCTACGCCGACCAGAATCGAGGGTGGGCCACAGCCTAGTCGAAGGTTGGCCACAGCCAGCAAACAACTTTGTCGAGCATGTGGTACTGTACAATACCCTCGTAGGACGCCTGCTAACCCTACACACACATCGGGCAATAATCGATTCCCACAATGTGATCTAGATTCCTGATTTGTATGATCTATATAGCGCATGCTGCCGCGTGGGAGCCTTACAATCTGCATCATGATCTAGGTTTGCTGGGTTGGATCTGTACTATACATATCCTGCACACTAAGTCATAATAATAGGCTAGGAACTGCGTAGATGATCTATCTGGTCTATCTGATTTGTCCGGCGTGGGCAACCTTCCCAGAGCTAGCTTACCGAATTTCGGCTACCTTGTGAAGAGCTTCTGGGATACACTACCCGCCCTCTCACAAAAAAAAGCCCCACAAGAAACGCAGCCTTCTCACGCAGATGTCCTGGGAAATAAGAAATAAGGTTTTCCGGAGAACAAAAGCCCGTGATTTTGGTGTGGAACGTACCTTTACTAAAATAATAGATGTATCATGGGCCAGTATCCCAGTTTCTTATCAGAGGGTCGGTACTACCAGGTACTGCTGTAGTTGTGGAGTACTGTAGGGAGGTAAAGCCTCAGCGTCACCTGCTGCGCGTCATGCAGAAGTGTGACGCGAATCGGGTCTACGGTGATATGGCCGAAACTTGTACTACGCTTCTTGGGATTTTTTTTTCCCGAAAGACATGGAAATTACGGAAATACGCACCTGGAAGTCCTGGCCCACAGTCGCCGGCAAGAAGAAGTGCCAAGATGCCGCCTGTACGGGGCAGTGCTGAGTAAAAGGATTGCAACCTTTGAGTAGGCGGCTGGGCACAACAGCCAGACGAAACCCGGATTGTTTTGGTATGGTGCACACCGTAACTACTGAGATAGCAGTCTGGGCTGACAACAGTAGTAGCAGCGTGATTCTGGTGCATCTTCTAACTGTACAGAGCTGTGCCACGAAGGTCAGTGTCCGTACACGAAAAGCAGCTCTCCCTTCGAGGATGTCTACGAAGAGCACGGTATGATGCGTCCGACGATGTCCACGTTGCTGCCTCGAAAACAAAAACGGACAGCATCATCAGCATGCACATGGAACAATCCTACTGCTCCATCTCGCATAAACCTGCATGGGCTGTGACTCGAATCCTTTACGTAGCAACCCGCCAATGTTACGAGAATGGCCAAGTAAGCTCGCTGGACGCTGTGACTCGAACCCAGCGCAAGCCCGCCATCAATACTGCGGCAACCATCAAACCTCAAGCAAGCTGCACGAGCTGTGACTCGAATCCCGCAAACTCCCGCAAACACTACTGTGGTGACTCTGCCTAAAGCGACTGGTGAATCAACCTCCTCTCAAGATGATATCCGTAGAGAGAGGAGGTTGCCTTGACAATTTACAGACCTTGTTTTTTTGCTGGAGGCCGCGAGGGCGTCATAGCATGCATGCCCATCCTTCGGAGCTTGCATGGTTCCTCTCCTGTCTCAGAGTAGTAGGGTGCTCTTCCTCCGGCCGTAGTGACTCTGCCGAAGCGGCCTCTCTATCTTCTCGAGATGATACTCATAGAGAGAGGCGATTGTCGCAATAATGTATCGGCGGGCTTTAGCTGGACGACGAGAGAGCATCGTTGCATCCTTGTCCTTTGGAGCTCGCATGGGTCCCAAAGTAGTAGGTTCTTCTTTCCTCGGCGCTGTCACTGCGACTGCTGCTGTAGTAGCTCTGCCGAAGCGGTCGGATATCCGACCTTCTCCGGAGGTGGAGATAAGCAGTTATCGCCGGGATGGCGCCAAAGGAAGAAGAGCCTACTACCCGGGGACATGAGAGAAATCATGCGACCTTCCGAAGGATGCAGCGATGTCTCCCTGGTTTCCAGCAAAACCCCGCAATTACATTATTACGGTCACCGCCCCTCCTTACGATTATCATCTCGAGAAGAGGTTGGTTCATCGGTCGCTTCGGCAGAGTCACTCGTTGCCACGCCGCGACAGCGCTGGGGAAAGACCCTACTACTCTGGGACAGAAGAGGCACCATGCAACCTCTTCTCAAGTCATTTTTTTTCGACGACGATAAAATCAAGTTATTTCCACCTAGGATAACATGGAGGCAATGATACTCCCCGACCTGCAGCCGATATATGAACGGCTACCAAAAGCATGCGCCGTCCTTCCTAAATGCGACCACGCCACTTTACTGTCAGGGAACCGATTGCTGCGGGTAACATAGGATACGGTAGCATGGACCTACTGATGTACCATTTTATTGTCTAGGGCAACAAAACGTTCTTAGGATACGGCAATACAGTAGCACCTACTTGAGTACTGTTGTTGCAATTGGGCATGACTACCTCTTGTTTTCTGTGGTTGAGAAGGTTGCCTCTGGGAAGAATCTGAGGTAAGTGCGACTGTCCGCTCATCGGAGCGAGGCACAGGAGCAATGAGTATGTTTGTACGAGAACTGCCAAGCTATACACGAGTGTACGAAGTATGCAATATCTGCACGCTGGGACTCGAATCCCTGAAAAATTCCCCATCGAAACGTACGGCAACTGCCTCCCTCTCTTTCAACGGTTGCTTCGGCAGAATCACTCGTCACCGCGATTCAACAGCTCCGAAGGAAGAATGATCTACTCTCTGGGACACCGCAAGCACCATGCAAGCTCCGAAGGGTAAACACGCAAGATGCCCCCCGGCCTCCAGCCGTGTTATACACGGCTTCCACATGAAAACAGGCCCTTTTTCGAATTATTGCAATTTCTATTCCGTTATGTTTTGTCATGGCTGATCAAGGGCATGATTCGCCCAGTACGGGGCGGACGGTGCCAAGGAGGAGTTCCGGCAAGCATCGCTGCGCCGGACCGGGCAAGCGTCGCTGCGTCGGATGGGCGAACCGGCGGAACACCTCAACGACATCTATAAGGGACTGGTTTTGGACTTTCCATGTCTATAAGGGAGCGGTTTTTAACTTTCCATGTACTGATAGTCGACACACGGGACGCGTTGTTGTCAGCCTCGACGCCATCGAGACTCCCGTTCGTGAATTGCGTTAAGATCATGCAGGCGGGACACCTTGTATCCCTGGACAGGTTTTTCTATTAAGTCGGTACTCGTTGGTACTCACGTGTCTTGATTGCTTAGAGATAGAAGAAGGGCAGCTTTATTCCTTTCGTGCACGCGGAGACTGAGACCAAGCTCGCGCCCCTCTGGAAAACCCCTGGTTTGCCACCTAAGATACGCCTTCCAAGTATTACAAATACGATCCCAGTGCCTGAACCCAGGTAATTATCGGGATTTTTAAACCTCATTCAAGGCAGTATCACAACACTAGCCCACTCTGATGTGCCGTATGTGCAGAATTAAGGGAAATTCATGGAAACCCCGATTCCACGAACTAGAACATGAGTCGAAGATGCGGCTCCTCACAACCCACTCCCACACCTCTGAACGGCAAGGCAGCGAAGCCGGCAAAGTACGTAAAAACAATGAAAGGAAGGCCTAGCCTTAGGGGGCAGGAAGAAATCGTCAATGAAAGCCATCGCCATGCTACCCGCACGGGGGGGGAAGGCGAGGAAGATGCATGGAAAAACGAACAGTGAGCACCAAAAACCGGAAGAAAAATAACACGCAAGACGGCAAGAACACTTAAACCCAGCCCACCAGTCTGAAAATGCATCCTGGGTCACAAATGACTGGCCCGATTACCTAGACTAGCCCCGACACTGAGCGGGGGAGGGCAGGTAGGACAAAGTACGCAAAAAACCGTCCCCAACCCAGCCCTAAAAAGAAAACAAACCAGAAAACACACCGAGCAGAAAAAACCACCCCCCCAAGTCCAGGAAAACGACCAAAATATATGTATGTATCGAGTGCAGTCGAGAAGCGAAAATCAGTTATCCGCGGCGGTGCCTCGAGATTCATCTACGTTACGCTAATGCGCTAACCAAATGAATTTGCAGGCACTAAGAACCTCGTACAGCTCTCGTCGAAGTCGTGTAGCGCGCCGGAGAAAGAGGAAGCTTGATCGGTCCCGGGTCGTCCAAAAATCGAACCAAATATACTCTATCCGTTGGCGTAGTTGCGCTGATTTTCCCGAGCCACCACAGACCGTCGTCGCGCTTGTACCAAAAGTGGGCCCCGTTGGGAAGCACAGTGCTGCGGTATCGGCGAAGTCAATCGGCGTGCGATACGCAGCCATAGCCGGGTGCCAGAAACCGCTCGGCGTTACTTCGAGAGAGCTCCCGTTGTGCCGCGCCGATTCTCATTCGGCGGTACAGGCGGTTGATTTGGCGGTGTTGGTTCGGGGTGCCGGCCCAGTAGCGCAAATTTTCGTGGCGAGAAAGCTGAAGGTCCATTTCCCGTTCCCAGGATGGACGGGATAGTCCTGTCCAGTGCGTCTCGTATATTACCGCGATGACGCCACCTCGACCTCTAACTGATTAGTGTCCAGTAATCTTTTCCACTTCGAGTTGTTGAAGAGGGGTAGAAACGTCGTCCTGGGCGACGTGGTACTGGGGGGATTTCTTGGAGAAGTTGTTGAGCACGTATTGCGTTAACCCCGCCGGAAAATATTTCGGCATGTTGCCACGGTCGTAGGGGTTGGCGCAGGGCTTGCAGCGTTGAACTGATACGCGCTGGCGAGCCTCAGCGCCGGGCATATCGGAAGGAAGATCCAAATACAGGAGCTTTGCTCCGAGAGGAGATCCGTCCGGGGTGTCCGCTGAGGAGCAGGGGCCAATTGCGAGGACTTTGTACGGGCCCGTCCAGTTGAGTGAGAGTTTGGCCTTCAGGACCTTGGCGTCCGTGTCGGGTTTCGCGCCCTGGCGGATGGTGTATCGTACACCCACACTCAACCGCCAACATCAAATTTGGGGACCAGACGCAGAGCGTCAGAGAGGGTGGAGTTGCGGCGGTTCACGCGAGCAACAGTGAGGGCGTGGTGTTCGCGAACGATATCGTACGCGCGCTGCTGGCGGTCCGTCGCCAAGTTGCAGTAGGCAAGGTGGTCATGGGCCAAGCTCTGGTGGCCGGCGACTCCAGCACACTCGAAAATCGTGAGAGGGAGGCGTCGCAGCCGACTTATATGTACCTCGTTGGGAGCCAAACCCGTGGCGGCGCTGACGGAATTGTTGTACGCAAATTTGACGTGAGGGAGATGTTCATCCCAGTTGTTTTGGAGCTCGTTGACGACCATTGCCAGCATCTGGGCCATCGTGTGGTTTACACATTCCACCCCATCGTTGCCGTTTGGGTGGTAGGAGCTGGTGGCAATTTTTCGAACCCGGAGAAGCTGGTATACGGCGTGCAAAAGCTTGGAGCAGAACTGGAGGCCGTTGTCCGAGAGGATGCTACGCGGGCACCCCCAAAGGGGGATATACCGGTTGATGAGAATGTTACCCGTGCCCCCAGCGGTGAACTCTGCCGCTGTGACGGCATACATGTCGGCTCGGCGGCTGAAAAATAAGTGAAAAGCAAGATGTAGGTATTACCTCGAGGCGTCCCCGGGAGAGGGCTGAACTAGTCGATGCTGACGGCGATGCCGGGTCCTTCTGGCGAGGGCAACGTGATGTTGGACCACCGGACCGTCTGCCGCGACGTCTTCCGTGATTGGCACTTTAAGCAGTTGCGTAACAACCACCGGGTGTAGATAATCATACCGATCCACCAGTAGAAACGTTTAAGCATACGCAGGGTGCGCGCGGTTCCTAGGTGGCAAGGAGCCGTGTAATGGCAAGCCTGCATGACCCAGGGGCGCATAAGCAGCGGCACATAAATGCGGGTAGGCTCGTCGTTCAATAAACAGGCCGTACGGTCCACCGGGCGTTGCGTATCCGACGCAGGGGGGGAGGACGGCTGTCGGACAAGTAGAACGATGCCCGCGTCGGTGGTGTGCAAGCGGCCTTTGCTAGACAGCTCCTGAACCTCCAAAGGGGGGGGGGCTTGTGGGAACGGAAACACGACAAAAAGTCGGCTGGCAAAACGTCCGGCCGGCCAAGGGCTCTGTAGCGCATGGCGGCGTTGCACGTGGGCTCGGCCTGTTGTTCCCGAGCCCAGTCGGCGTGCGAATAGCGCGCTGCGGAATCACCGAACTGAAATTCGGCAGCTGCGCCGAGAGCGTCCAAATCTGTCGTGGTGATGGGCGGTGCGTCAGTCGGCAGCGGAAGCCGTAAAAGAGGAGTCTCCACGGGCTCGGCGCGGTCGCGGTCAGACGGAATGGGTACCGTCGGGATCGGCGAGGTGGCAGGAGCTGGGGCCATAACGACGGGGTGGGGCGGTCGCGGCCGTGAGGCTCGCGGCGGGGTGACAGCACGCCGGGTGGTTAGTCTAGGGGCCCCGCCGGGCCTGAAGCCATAATCAACAGCAGGTGGCGCGGTGCCAGCGGCAACGGCTGTTCGTCGGCGCGTCCGAGTCGAGATGCGACCTGAAGGCGGCAAGATGTTGAGAGGCGCCGGGTTGCCAGGCGGCAAAGGGGGAGACGCGGCCGGATCAGTGAGCACGGCGGAATCTTCTCCCTGTAGAATGCTCGTCGGGAGAGGAGCGCTGGGCGACAATCGTCGCTGCAGCGGGGGCTTCTGCAGAGCCTTGGTCGCCCACGGAGGGTACAACAAAAACCGAGGCGAAAGCGGAGTTGGCGGTGGGGAAAAAACCCTCGAACCAGGACGGCGATCGACGATTGCGACGGAAGCAGATACACGAGCGACGAATCTCCCCGAAGGAGCAGAGAGATCGCCAATCCTCATACGTAGCCTGTGTGCGCGAAAATCGCGAAAATCCGCAGAGGTGGAAGGCTGCCCACCCAAGAGGGCACTTTCACTGCTGGGCACCAGCCCACCCAAACCGGCACCAGGGGTCGACGAAGAACGAGTGCGAAGCCCGCAGGCTTGGATAAGGAAGATACCACTGTCCTCGACGGGGTTGAGGCAGCTAGGCCAACTGCGGTCGTGTTCTATGGCGGGTTCCGGCAAACGGGAGAGAAAATCAGCGTTTCCGTTGGCGCTGCCCTTGCGGTGCTCGAGGGTGTAGTCGAACGCGGTGAGGAACTCGAGCCACCGCTGGACGCGCGCATGGTGGTCCCCTACTTTGCCGATGCTCTCAAGTGCTTTGTGGTTCGAAAATATTCGAAACTTCGTGCCCCCCAGGTTGCCTCGGAGTCGTTTGATGGCCCAGACAATGCTGCCAGCTTCCAGGTCCAACGGTGTCCAGTGCCTGTCGGAATTGAGGGTAGCGCGACTGATGTAAGCAATGGGCCGTACCGAGCCGTCCGGCTGTTCTTGTTCGAGCGCTGCACCGAAACCGTCGATGCAGACGTCGCAGTACACGTGGAAGCGGCGTGAGCCGTCGGCTATGGCGTCTCAGTCAGGGAAGGCCAAAATCGGTGGGGCAGCGAGCTCGGCGAGGATTTGGCTGACGATAACTTCCATAGCCGGCGTAAAGACGTACCTGATCTCCTTCCGGAGAAGGGCGGTGAGAGGACGCATCCGTTTAGACAGGTCGGGCAGGAATTTGCGATAATATCCTACGCCGCCCATCAGGGTGCGGACCTGCTTGAGGTTCTTGGGCATGGGCATTTTCATCAGAGCCGAAACTTTTTCCGCACTGGGGCTTATACCCGCGGGCGAAATGGAGTGACCCAGAAAACTTGCGTCCGTGGCGCCGAGGCGAGCCTTCGAGGGGGATAGCTTGAGGTCGTGTCTGAGCAGGCGTTCGAAGAGGGTACGTATCGTCTTGACGTACTTGGAGGGAAACTGCTGTGGTGGGTAATACTTTCAGCATCCGGCAGTACCTGGTATGGAGCTATGGGGCACGGCTACTATGGTTGCTGTGGTCGTGCAGATTGCCCCTGGGAATGCCTGGATCTCACTCACAGTGCTGTTCGCGCACCTCGCTCTGATGATGCCTTCTGAGCCCGAACAGGAGGAGCGAGGTCAGGCACCGAAGATCCGAAAGGTTGCTCTTCTTGACGAGAGATAGAGTAACTCCTCGGCAACAATAATAAAGAAGACCAGCTGGTAAAGGGCACAGGGGACGCATGAACAAAGTGCTCTTATACCGTAGAAATATCACCATCTTGTCAAGATGAAGGTTGAGTGTTGTATCGTGTCAGGATCCCTTTGGGGTTCGAGGGGAGTCTCTTGAGTCTGTCAGTGAGTCGAAGGTGACCTGGGAGGTCTGAGAGGGTAACGCCATGGATGAGGTTGGACAACACCTTTCGCCCTAACAACTGTTGTTCCACGCAGCACGACATAGTCGCGTGTACTCCCACAGACCCTGAGTCATCTGCTACCTCCGTCCGTGCATCTGAGGCTGAATATCCTCATCTATTTGTTGCGGTGCAACTGGTAGTATGTAAGTCAGTACCTCGCACCAGGCACGTACTCGTGCAGCAGTAGTAGTATTACATGCAGTACGATAATAGCCGTTAAACATTTCGTCTACCATTCTCATTTTCGTCATACATACACTACCTGGAGTGCTGGAGGACATCGCCAGGTGTATGTACCGCAATACACCTAGTACCTGAACTTCTCCCCAGCCATCGTTCCTCAAATTCCATGAAGTCCTTGCGCCCTCTGTCCCTCTGACACACTGCTGCCCCTGCGCCGTTCCACGCCCATCGCCGGTAGATTTCACCCAAGTTCCCGATTTAAACATGCCTTTCATCTATTTGGAAGTCCTCTACCTTACTCACTGTGGGGAAAAGGCCTGTTGTACGCGGATGAAGTGCGTTGCACAGTGTGATGCCCTCTGATGAACTGTGCTGACGTTTGTGGAGTAAATGCAGTAGGCGGAGATCAAGAGTATAGCTGAAAAGTCGTATTAGTATCCAGGTGGGCAGATGTTGAGGGAAAACGATGAACTGACGAGAGGGGGCGGGGGCGACCTCTCCTCCTTGCTCGTCTCGCATTCCCAGCTGCTCCGATTATATCGTTCCTACTTTATCCGTGTTCATGTGAAGAGCTGATCTATCTTCTGCTATCTGTTGACCAACGTCTCTCCTGTGCCGAGAAGCAGAACAGGAGCAGTACTCGTACCTGTCTTCGACCAACATACCTTCTCTATCCCTCCTATGACCCAGCACCTGGCAAGCGTTGACGATTCTACATGAAGCGACTCACAGCAAACCAAAGCGTACGAACTCCTTTGGCTTTGGCACCCCGAGATAACGTCCAAAACAACGGCAGCTTTGGTGATATCATATCAACCGCCTATGACCAGGGTGAGCGCCCAGCAGAACGGGTAGGGGATCGAGTCGCGCCCGTGCCGTGCCACTCCTTGTGTTGGAGGCGTTCTGCGATAGAGGTATCACGTTGGGGGGGGGGGGGGGGGGGGGGGGGGGGGGGGGGGGGGGGGGGAATCTTCTGAGCCACCACCGCGTCCTTACCGGGCGCCAGTTGAAGGCAAGTACGGTACCTAGAGCTCGTGGGGATTTCTGTAAATTATTGAAGGTGGGCACCCCGTACATGCCAAGCATCAGTCGTATTCAAATGTTTGTCCTCGTTGAATTCCGCATTACACCTTGGGGGGGGACATAGGAGCCTCGGAAAATTTAGAGTGAACCCCTATCGTAGAACGCCTCATTGTAACGCGGACTCCAATCTGTATTATCCTCCAATCACGCAGTCGCCGATGCTGTAATCGCCAGTTTTTATCGTCAAATTTCCCCTGTGATGTCCCAAAGCGGTTAACTTTGGGGACCCACTTCTCAGATCTTCCCCCGCGCATAGCCCATATGTACGACGCAAAGTACTTACTGTAGTCACGACTCTACATCAAGCGACGCAAGAAACAAGTGTGCGACAAACCTTAACCCTTATCACTACTACTACTGCAACAATTTTCCCACAGCAATTGCAGGTGTGCTTGTCCGCGAAACCTCGGCTGCAGTTCCCAAAGGGATAGTCTTGGAGAATGCCATGTAGGTGATGACTCGTCCCACTTAATCGTTGACACACACATAAAAGGGCAGCTCAGACTCATACGAGGGCAGGGGACGTGTGACATCCTTTTTTTTTTTTCCTCAGGTAATTTGCAGGAGGAGCTCCACCCCACCCAAAACCCGTCTGTTTTGCTTTATTAAGAGCCAAAACGTATATGCCGTCAATACGCGCAGCCCGACGAACAACTCCATTGGCTATATTGTAGGTGTGTCGCACAAAAAAATGTAAACTGGGTACGCAACGCTAAAAAATGTGACTGCAAATATATTACCGGTAGGCAGCTCCTCGGACGAGGATTCCCGCCGATAGTAACAATTTTCCCCATATGTACTCCTTCTGCCGACCATCAACACACTTATTCGTTTGATATTTTGACCTTCGATTGGACAAGTGGCAAGACTGCGCGCTCAGTCAGCCTAGCACCGAAGAACGGTCTGTGTGTTCCTGCATACAAGTACAAACCAGCTGGCCAACTCTCCCTCCGTCCCTCCGTCTCAGAGCAGGACTTTTTCCACTAATTAACTGCAAATCGAGTGTCAAAAAGACGAGCTTATGGAGGGGGGGGGGGGGGGGGGGGGGGGGGGGCAGCACCACCTCACAACTAATAAATTTTACAGCAGAGCAGTGATGAGCAAGAGAGTGCAGAAGGCTGTTCCCACCTTAACAGAAGAAGGTTGTCCCCACCATAACCTGGCACTGAAACAAATACAACGAAACACCAACCGGTCACGCCCAAAAAAATATCAAAGGCACGCCACAATAGAAAAAGCCGTGTCCACCTGCGTGACCTGGAGCAGCAGCACCCCCCACCCCCCCCCCCCCCCCCCCCTTAGCGTCGCTATATGAATACTTTACAAACCTTACGTCGATGGGTGCCTTCCAAAGGCACGCGAAACTCGACGGGCTCTTTTTCCCTCACTGCCCCGACGTCAAAATGACAGCCAACACGCCCCGCCCTCAGAACGACACCCTCAACCTTGCACACACCAACCAAACTTCAGTCCTGTGACACTCCGCGAGCCCTGTTCTCTTTTCCCTTGCACACAAGCTGCGCACCATCCGCCTCGTTTCTGGCTTTGTTGCCACCGTGCGCGTGGCAACGTTCCACACGTCGGACAGGTCATCTAGAACCTAGTACGTCGCTATGACATGTGGGGCAGGGTCTGTATAGTACATATCCAATCTAGGGAAGAGGTCATAAACCATGTAGACTATACGGCTCCCACCCGGCAACATGAGATGAATCATACATATCAGGGATCTATCTGCCCTGAACGATATGGGTCATTCAAGTAGCAATCGATCATATCTCCTAGGCGTGCAACCTTCCGTCCGGTTGCCGTGCGTGTCTGCATCAGTGGCGCTGATCCTCCCCAGTTTGGGGTACTGACGTCTGGCAGATTCAGAAGAAATTCCCAGCGCCACGTTACTCTTTATCGCCTCCTACTCTTCTTTGTTTCCCCATCGTCACATTTAGTCCTTGATACCATCAACCCCCCAACCATTTGTTGTTCGACTCGGAAGCGCGGGACCTCCCTTCCAGTTCCCGTCGCGGACGCGGCAGTCCAAGTGCCTGAACGCAGCCCTACCCATAGTCCTTACTGCCCAAAAGAACACACCCCAGTGTCTGCCCCCCGCCCCGCTCTCCCCTTCACAACGTGTGCACCGTAGACTACTACTGCAACCTCTCCGAACATCTGAATTCAAACATCACTTGGGTTCCTAGCTTCTACCCCATCGGTTCGGATCATAAACTTCCACCGCCCCTCTCGACAACTTTCCGGTCTGCGGTAAGCTCGCAGGGAATAACTATTCCCAGCAGCTCGCACTGTTTTTTTTTATTCCCTCTATAGGGGACACATCACGACAACTGGGATTTGGCCGACGACGTGATTATGCATACATTCCTTCTGAATACACCCCACCTCCCGCGACCTCGGCTTCCTTTCCGTTTCCTCACCGCTATCGTGGAGTACGTACGATCCGTCGGCTACTCTTGCCACAAGAACATCAGTAAGTACCACCTTGGCGAGCGCTCCCTCCGTAAGTCGTCTTATTGCGTGGGTTTCTTAGTGAAATTGGTTCGACCCGTCGACGACTCGTACCGCTGGAGTCAGTACTGTCTTCCACGATATCACCAACACGGACAGGCCTCCTTCTTGGGCCTCCCTACGGTCGATATTGCAGCCGCCATCGCCTCATTCCCCCCTCCGTCAATGGCCGCACAGCGAGCAACACACCTATTCCCCATTGCCTCATTTCGCCATCCAGCAGTGGCCACACAGCGAGGCGGCGACAACCCACGACACAAATCCGATAATATCAGAGCACCGAACCGTCACAGCGAGCGACCACGCGCGCCACAAAAAAAAAACAACCTTTCACGGAGTCGAACCGTCCGCATGCACACAGCGAGCGATAACCCACGCGGCGCAAACTCAACGTTTCAGAGCACGGAACCGTCCGCTTGTTCGTTTCTCCGTCGGCGTCTTCGCGTCCTCAGAGGCAGCAGCCAGTGCGGAAGCTCCATCTCTACCCGTTCCTTGGCTGACCCTGATGCTTCCGGGGCGCTCACCGCCAACTCTACGGCTAGAACCCCTGCGCTTCGACCGCTTTGGCGAAAGCCTCCTGAAAACAGGGAGACTGCTTCCGCCGCCCTGCCCACGTTCGCCGCCCTGGCCCCCACCCCCTTCTTCGATCGGCACGGCTTCTCCTGTGAACTTAGACCCGACAATAACCGAGCGAAGACCGGCGGGGGGCCAGCTCGGGCTGCCGCCGCCGCCGCTGGAGGCGACTTGTTGCTGCGGTCCTTCCAAGGGCTGGTCGAACCCGCGGCCGAACGTGAGGTGCGTCAGAGAGCTTGGCCAGGCCGCCGACACCACCGGATTGTTGAAGCGATCCCCGAACGTGACGCGGAGAAGGCCCAGTGGCCACTTGGTGGCGGTGATGGCCTGGTTGAAGTGGGTTCCAAACGTTATCTCTTCCAGGCCGTCGGGGAAGCTATGCATATATACAGGGAGGCGGGGAGAGGAGGATTCGAGGACGCATCGGGGGCGAGGGCGCGAGGGAAACATGGAATTTCCGCGCGTGAACACGTTGTCTCGTTTACGGAAAACTGCACGGACGTTTTGGGGACAAATTACTTGGTATTATAGTAGGATATATTTTGCAGTGGTGAAAAAGGATAAGAGGGCGGTGCCAGCACTACCGCGCTACGAGTAAAACAATTGAACGGCGCACTGCATTTTACAACGGCAAAAAAAACGCTTCGAAATGAGGACATGTGTTACCTGAGGCTCACTTGCGAGTCGCCAAAACCACACCTTGCTACTCACTGATTAAGCGTACTTGAAGGCGACAAACAGTGAGGTCCTATTTTCAATACGTACCAAAAAGCCACTCACAAAAAGCTCTTGAAGGCGACAGATAGTGAGGTTCTATGTGCACTTTTACAAATCTGAACAAGGATGTCTCATAAATCAGTCACGTACACCCTCTCCGGTGACGTCCGAATCAACGGACACCACAAAACAAGAGCGTTCCTATGAGCAGCATCTCAACAGCCGCGAAGCTAAGTTTCGACGGGGCCTTCTGGCCCAGGCCGTTGATGGGTGAAGGGCAAGGGCAACCACCTACTGAGTCAAACATTACACGGTCACCGTATGTCGAGTGATAGTTTTTCAGCATATTTTTTTTCCGCGCAGAGCCGTCCTGAGGGGCTACTTCTCAAAGTAACTTGGCACCACCGCAACCATACCGCGAGACTCACCAGCATTGCTCCACAGGCTGATTGAACCCGGTTCCGAACACGAGTCGCCTTAAGGCTTTTGGCCTGTCAGGGGGGTTTAGGGGCGTGGGAAAAAGCAGGAGTTCAACGAAAGTAATGGGTACAGTTGTGGTCCCTCTATGTAGTGCCAGCGGCGCGCCATATATTTGCCCGTGGAATCGCTTGGTACAGACGGGATTCACCAGCGTGGTAGCGTGCGGAGGGATTAGTGCCGGTTGGTTGCCGCTATAGTGCCGGTATTGTTGGCTAGCGCATATCGGCACTATAAGAGGGACCACTACTGCACCACGAACATTTTTCTGGTATCATTTGGTTCGCAAGTGATGATACGGGATGGTTCACCGCAGCCCGCAGTACCGTTCCTTTCGCGTGCTTGTACTGCGGTGCACGTCATATTTTTGTACCAGGTGCTCGTTTTCTTCCCCACCGGGACGTGGTTTAGCCTGACTTTGCGACCACGAGCTATAATACGTAAATTTAAAGGAAACGAGCCACTGCAAGAAATTCGTCGCCATTGTCGTCATCATGACGCAAGGGTTGCAAGCAACAAAAACGTTGCCTGACGGGTGTGACTACACACGGTTCTTGTGCTGCCACGGTGCCCACAACAGGCAATGCACGATGAGCAAAAAGGCAGGGCATGTTAAGGGTTGCATGGGCATTACCTGTGCTTCCGAACGACGTGTGAGGGGGGAAACATGCCGTATAACACGAAGCGCTACACACCCCCCTCGTAACAACTTTCGTGTCGATTTTCTCCAACACGAAAAGGGTGCACATACTTGAAACGGTGGCTTTGGAAAGAGCCTGTCGAGATGTTTCCATCGCTGCATCGCTCGGCGTTTGCACACTCCCCATTGTCGAGAAAAACAGTCTGGGAAATTACCCGAGGGGGTGTGTTATCTTATCACACGGGTGATGCGGTACGTTTCCAACTCTGCAGACAACAGAGCTCTACACAGGGAATATTCCCGCGCACAGCAGCTGCGCGTTTCGAGCGAGGCTCACTTTTTGCTCAGCATCGAACGTGTCGTGTTCGTCAAAACAAGCGGACGTTTGGTTGACAGGAAATCTGACAAAAACAATACGTATCCAAGCACTGCTCTTGGTTTGCTGATCAACAACACGCTATTACGAGCAATACCCGAGGTCGATTCAAAATGTCTACGGGGTTGTAGCTCATCAGCAAAGAGTCACGCAAACCCGGCATGCAAAAGCGCGTGGCTTCAGCAAGGGTGAGGGACATCAAACGCCGGCGGCTTCCACCGTTTATAGAGCGTGCTTCAATCTTTCAAAATATTCCGTTTTGTACTGCACGAGTTCCTAGCGAGACAACGAAAAATAAGCGAACCGATCGCTACGTCAGCTGTCAGACCACGCCTCGGACAGATCATCTACAGATAGATCATGATCCAGATCATCTAGTTCCTCACCCGCCGCTGTGAGGGGTTATGCAGCACCTGCCTTATAGGGCAGATCCAACCCAGGAAACATGTGCTACAGTAGATCATGCAGATTAGACGGGCCCCACTCAGCAACATGAGCTACCGTAGATCACATCAGGTCCGGAGTAGATATATCTGCCTTGAAGGATCTACATCATGACGTGGGAATCGGTTATCTGTTCAAGGTGTGCAAAGTGTAGGAAGCGAGTACTACCCACCACTTGACGCGTTCCACCGGCTGGTTGAAGTAGACACCGAAGGTCAGCTCCTCCAAGGTGTCTGGCCAATCGGCGACCTCGATGTTTTGCTTGAAGTTGGCCCCGAACAGCAGACGTTTCAGCCTCGATGGCCACTTCACGCCTTCCTGTCCTCGGGAAAATCGAAGCGACAGGCGAAATAGGGAGCGAAAAGAAAGGAGTGGCAGAAGTGCACGAAAAACAAAAACGCATACGAGCTGGTGTTTCAGCGACAGTCAAAACTTTGCACCCTCGCAACTTTGCACTTTCTGGGTTTTGAGGGTTGGTAGACGAAATTCTGGCAGGGTTGTGGGTCACAACAGGAGAAGAAAACTCAACACTGGACTTGAAAAAACAAAAAAGAAAAAAAAAAAATGTTCGTTAGCTAGATACACTTTTCCAATTTTTCCAATTTTTTCTGCAACTTTGATCCTCCCCGATGGACAAAATGTTTACCAGGTATGGTACATTTCGCTGGTGGAAAGCAATCAATATCACAAGCGGTCAGGTGGGTAAATACAAGTACCAGGTACACAGTTGGCCTGAACGTTCCGAAATACAGAACAGAGGCAAGAGGCAAATAAGCACAGAGGACGGAGAAAAGCAAAATACGCTTGAAACTACGACCTACCCTCCATAGGGATGTAAATTGAGAAGCGATCCACAGCATAGTGCACCGCCTTAGAGAACAACAAACACAACACACTGCGGAAGCTACGACAACCTTAGTCCCAACGCGACTGTCTCTCTCTGCCTACGTCTGTCTGCACGTATTTCTCTTTTTTCTCTTCTTTCTTTGTCCCTCTCCCCCCCCCCTCTGTCTCTCGAGCTCTCATTGTCTATCTGCCCCTCCCCCCATGTCTCCGCATTTACGCTGCCTGTCTCTCCCTGCCCTTCTCCCTCGCCAGATGCTCACCACGGACTGATTGAAGTGAGTCCCGAAGCTAACCTCCTCCAACCCGGGGGGAAGAAACCTCGACCATCTCCCACTCGCGCCCCCCAGCGCAAGGCTCCCAGAGCGCCCGCCCCTGCCGCCACGGCCCCCCATCCCCCCTTTCGGCGAAAGCACCCTCCTCGAGCTACCACCACTAGCGCCGCGAACACCGGGTTTTCCCATCGCGGGAGGCGGTTCAGGGCGGGGGTTAAACGCCATCCCGAAGTGAAGGGCCTTCATCCCAGGCGGCCAGTCTACCTCGACCCCGTCCACAGACCCGTTGAAACCGAAGGCGAAAGTGAGCGTCTCTAGGTCCAACGGTAACTCGCGTGCGAACTCCCCGGCGAGGTCCTGATCAGGCCTGAACGGAGGTGGTCAAGTAAAGTGACGATGAATGGTGGACCGGGTAGGGTAGGGTGGGGTGGGGTGGGGTGGGGTGGGGAGGGGAGGGGGGACGAGAGGTTCGACGCGTTCGCGGAGCGGGGACCGGCATGGGGGGCCGGGGGGGAGAGATCGAGGTGTCGGTGCTCATCAGATTATCATGGTTGCCATTACTGTTACTGCCAACGTTGAGTGTTGCGCGTCGCACCTAATATCGTACGCCGTGACGTGGGCCTTTAGGCGACAGCCTTTACTTGGCCCAGCCTTCGAAGGCACGACAGGGTGAAAGTCTCGTGCTGCCTATCTGTATTCTCGATATTTTTTCCTCGATTGTTTCGTTTTCGTTTTCGTCGTGTTTTTGTTTTTTAGGCCAGACCGGCGAAAACATTGGCGGAACCCTTTCCCGATAGACGGGGACGTACTGCTCGCATCAGGTCGCACGATATTGCATGGCATCGCCTGGCATGGCAGGATATGCGATGTCGCGCGAAGCGATGCGGGCAATGCGTCCCGTGCGTCGGGAAGGGGCTTGGCTTACGGCTCGACGTGTTTTGCCCGAGTTTGGCCTGCAGATGACGACGTCGTCCCCTGCAGGCCCAACTCGCGCAAAAGCCATCGAAACGTCAGCCAAACCCCTTCCCGACACAGGATGCGTTGGCGTCCGCTGCACGCAACCCTCGCGCCTAATCCACCCAAACGCCAGGCAAAACCCTTCCCGATACACGGGGACGCATTGCTCGCATCGCTTTGCACACGACATCGCATGGTATCGCCTAAAATGGCACGGCATGGCATGGTATCGTATGGCCTCACATTGCATGGTATCGCCTGGCACCGCACGTTGTCGAACCGCATCGCATCACGCCGCACCGCATTGAATCGCAAAACTACAAAAAAAAAAAAAAAAAAAAGCGCTCGCCTGTCCCAGGTGATGTGCGAGACGCGCAGAGGGGGCGACACCTTTCTCGGCGCGGGCGCCGTCTCCCAACCTCGGGTCAGGGCTAAGGCCGCGCGCTATCCCAGCCGAGCTCTTCGCGCCCTTGGCCACACTGTCATCCGACAACCGAGTCGCGTTCTCATCGATCCCGGCGCCGGTCCTAACCAGGGGCCGCCCCCGACCCGGACGACGCCCCCCCAGCGACGGCGCCTCTAAAGACCCTCTCAGTCCACCGGTACCGGGCAGAACGCGCGAATCGCGGGGGCGGTGACGTGGTGGCACCTTCGTCGCTCTCCCCCCATGGCCGCGAAGCCCCGACGAGGGGAGGGGGAGGGGACGGGGGGGACCACACGTAGAGCGGCGTGTTCGCGGTGACCTTGACGTGAAACGTCCGCCCGTGCCGGCACAACCTGCACGCCTCCCGCGAACACTCGGAGATGTTAAGCATGTCCGACGGGCTGGCGAGGCCGGAGCGGAGCGCTATTCTAAGGGCAGTCTTCGCCACCTCTACCGCGGCGGATTTATCCCGCGCTCCTGGTGGTCGTTTTTCGCAATGAAGGACGGGGCGGCCCGGGGGAGAGGGGGGGGGGGGGCGGTGAGCGGGCGGAGGGGCAGGGGGGGGTTCATGAGCTTGCCTTTGTATATTCTGCGCCAATCTTGCGAATCGTGTACTGTGCGGCGCATATGCGATGATCGGGGACACACGAGGTGCTTCCGCTGGACCAACGAGGTTCACGTCGAATCTCTCTGAGAGCAAGATAACTGTTTTTCACCAGGACTAAACGAGTGGAAAAATGGCGGCTGCGGCATCACTGCCGCCACCGTCCTCGTCGCTGCTACAGCCATCCGTCTACGGTTGCTATGTACCCCGTCCCTCCCCGACGCCAAACATATTGGTATCTCTTACACCCCGGTGCATCCACCATCGCCACGAACGTGAACTTCACCCCCTCTCACCCGCTTTCCGCGCTGTCTCTGGCGCTGGCACGACGTCAGCGCCTTCTATCTGGGCACTCGCGCCGACCCCCCCGCGCTCCCCGGCGTTGTCACCGATGGGGCTATCCGCAGCGGGAGGCAGAGATGCCAGGACGACATCGCTCGTTGAAACAACAGACGCCTGGCGGTCGCCATCGCCATCTTCTTTCCCGAGATCGGTCGTCGACGCGATACTACGCGTCTCCTGGCCACTACCACAATCCCCTTCCCGAGGGGCACCCCGCGCCTCCGCCAGCTGGTTGCCCCCCGAATCGAGCGTTAACGTAGTATCCTTTTTTTCCACGCCCGTGGAACCGCTCTCTGCTTCTTGTTTTTCTTCCTGAGCTCCGCCGCCCGCACTTTCTGCGCCGCCCTCAGGGTGGTCGTCGACGTCGCGGCCTCTTGGGGCTTGCTCCAACCCCTCCCCAGTAACGCTCGTTCTCCTTCCTCCCCCCTCTAGGCCCTGGGTCCGGCCTCCCTCTTCGCTATCGCGTCCGCCGGGGTCGGCAGTGCTTCGCCCCCCTTCGTCAAGCCCGGCGGCGACGACTAGGAGACCATCCCCTGGGGTGCCATCGCCCTGCGTGCTGCACCTACTATTGGGAGCAGTAGAGGCGGAGTCCAAAGATAGGCTATCCTCTCCAGAACACGCCCCCGCGCCCGTCTTGCCGGCACCACCTGCAGCGTGCGGGGAGGGGAAACGGAGATTAACCGTGAGTAGCGTTGAGTTTGCGCAGCAGGGGTGCCATCTTTTGGTTTTTTCATCAGTACTCGCTTTCTCGACAACGGTAGGTAAGGCTGTTGAAGTCGAATACTAACGTTTTAGGAGGCAGCTCTCGACGGGATATATTTCCGAAAACGCCTTCTTGTTCGGTGCTGGCAAACCTTCTCGCTTCTGGAAAAACCGAACGCTCGATCCTTTTAGTATGACAGTCTCGTTTCGGGGACAAACTAGTTAGAATTAGACTGGTTTGTCCCCAAAACGGGACTGCATTCCTAAAAGGGTAAAAAAACGATCGCACTCCTGTGCAAAATCAACGCTCTTTACGGTACTATAGAGCGCGGCGAGATGGCTCAACACAAGTCGCCGACTAGTCCGTTTTAGTTGGCTAGGTACTGCAGTTAGTTGCGTACGACTGAAATGGATGAATCGGCTGCGATTCGCAACTCTATTTGACTGTGGATTGCCAAGGTTTACCTCCGTTTTCCGCCTCAGCAGTATATACCGATATCGTTTCGTGTTCGTGTCCTTGTTCAGAGCCTCCGCCTTCCTGATCATCAGGAGCTCCTTGCGCGGAGGCTTGGTTGCCCATCTTGAGCGTAACGCCGCTGCCGGTTTTACAGCAGTCGTCAACCTGTCGTGTATACAACATATGTAGGAGGATGGCGACGTTTGTTCGTGCGTTCCTGCGTTTCTGTATTTTTTGCTCGTTGCATTTGTTTTGGTTGATGTTGTTTGTTTTCGCTTGCACTCTTGCATGCATGTAATACTTGAAGGTTTTCCTTTCCTTCTGTTTCGTTTTTGTGTGGTTGTCGTTGTCGTTGTCGTTGTTTGCCTTTGTTTTGTTTGTTTCTGTTCGCATTTCCTTGTAGAGGGGGGGGGGGGGGGGGGGGGGGGGGGGGGTACTCATTTGTTGCTTGCCTTAGTGATTTGACCATCGACCACGCATCCCTTTCGAGACGGAGCACCGTTCCTACTCCTAATAGAGACACCTCCAACAATTGGGCGCTCATTACGTTGTTTCCATATATTACACACAAACTTTTTGGAGGGGGGGGGGGGGACGGGGGTAGTCATGTGTTGCTTGACTTAGCCCTCTGAGCATTGACCACGCATCCCTATGGAGACCGAGCACCGTACTCCTAATCGAGACAACTCCAACTTTTAGGTGGTCATTGAGTTGTTTCCATATACACAAGGCGTGGGGGGCATAGCACCTCAGTTCTCGGACGGGCTGTTCTGTTCGCATGGAGGCATTTTCGGGTAAGAGGGGGTAGGGGATACTACTACTGTATTACTGTATTAGTAGAACAGATACCGATCGATCGGGTATGGGGAGCAGGCGTGGGTTGTTGGCGGCAGGACTGTAATCACACGCAGCACTGAGGTGGGGGGCGGGGGTCTACTCGGCAAAGCTGTCGAACAATGCGTACTGCTGTAAATCCCCTACCACGTCGTCTGCGCACAGAGATCGAGCGAGCTGTCCCTCGGGGCTGATCGAAGGAGAGCTGAACCAGATCCCACCCTACTACTGCTGTACCTGTTACAATCTGTCTACATTCCACCGCAATCAATCATTCAAGTACTCTGCTACGAATTTCAGGCTTGGATTGCCCCGCAAAAGCAAACGTGCATTCACATTCACCTGTCATAATTTGTAGACTGCTCTAAAAAGCTTATCACCCGGTACAACGCGTGATCGAAGTATCACTGTAAATACTTTAATTATCCCACTAAGCTTGCAAAGAGGAGTTTTGAGAAAATGCTAATTTTTCGATCTCACAGCTTGTTTTTTTCTTCAATGTTTCTTTATATACGCTTTGATATATCACTACGTACCGAAATATATGGAATATTTATACATTAATATTGAATCAAACCGATCCTTCTATTTCGGGACTCTCAGGCTGCCTGATCACGCTATTAATACTTGCATCATAGACTATTACCAGGTACCAGCACGTATTTGCGCTTGGGTCGCCCCGTTCTACTCGAAAGCTGGAGTAGCCCAAGGCCAACAAATTGATTTGCAGTTACTCCTGACGTCAACTTGGCGTCCAGGCTCAAAGCATCTTTTTGCGTGCCAGCACCCGCCATTTCGTTAGATTGCCGTTTCTTCTAGTTCTCGCTCCAAATTCAAAAACATGTTCAGCGTTTCTTCTTCTTCTTTTTCTGTCATTATCATATGCTGCTGTGTACCGCGAGACCACATTTCACGTTTACGGTTTTTACAGGTCAGCCGCAGCCGAAGAGTACTATCGATACCGTACGACCACTTTGCCGCGGGGGTACTACCCTGAGTTCCCTGATCAAAACATAAAGTGCGGGGTGTTGCAGGCCCAGCTGAAGTCTCGGCAGCCACGACGTACTATACCCACCACGAGCTGACCCTTTAAGGACTGCAGTACCGTTTTGGGGGACAAATTACTTAAAATTTGAGTGGTTTGCCCCGGTGGCTTGGTAGGTGGTCCGCGTGCCTATCAAGATCAATTGCGTGGGTTCAAGTCTCACCGAGTGCATGCTCTTAGGGACTTTTCCTTGCATAAAAAATCGATAAGCGGAAAGCGCGAGAGCGTGAGTTAGCTACATTCGATGAAAATCGACGAGCAGAGGGAATGCTGAACCCTATGCGCGACAAAAAGAAAAGGCACGTACCGAGGGGAGAAGGGACGACACCTGTGACCACGGCTTGTCCAGAACTTCCTACGAGTTAGGCTGGAAAGTAAAAGTGACGATAAAAAAAAAAAAAAAAAAAAAACGGGACTGCAGTTCTAAAAGGGCTAAGGCGAAAAACAAACAGACACTATTAATAGTAAACTGTGAGTTCTACCAGTTGAATGGTCGGTACTCATTTTATATTTTTCACAGGTTCTCTGATCGGTAACACTGCTGCTGGGAAGTGGTAACTTTGGTCGTTTCTTAATATATGTGACGCCGTCCATAACGACCTCCTTTCTTATATTGGACGGGCATCGAAAGCGTCTTATCTGACTGAAACTCATGCTGCTGCCCACAGGTAGTTTCAGCTGCCTTTCTTACACCGAATTTCTTATTTATTCCGGAATTTTCGAGCCTGTCTTTCTTGACAGGATCGTCTTTCTTAAATGCGGTCCCCCACTGTCTGTACTCGTATATCATACGCCAGAAACGCCAACAGGCGTTGATTGTTTAGCATTCTTTTGACTATACCTGGTATTCGCTATTCATCTGACACCCAAACGAAGGGAAAACTTGCACATCTCGTTCAGATAATCGACCTCTCGGGCAGGTACAGTAATCGATTCCCACTTGATGATCTAGATCGTTCAGGGCAAACAAATAGATAGATAGATATATATCCCTGGTCTGTATTATCTATAGGTCACATTGCCAGGGTGTGGGACACACATAATCTGCATGATCTAGGACATGCTTCCTGGGTTGGATCTGTGCTTTACAGATCCTGCACAACATATCATAACGGCAGGTTAGGATCTGCAGCAGATGATCTATCTGTAGATAGATCGTCATCTGTTCGAGGTGTGAAGATTGTACGCGAGTTGTACTACTATTATTAATAGTACTCACTACTGACAGTATGTACATGATGCCGGTACTCTGCTGCTACTGATGTACTGACGACCGGGCATTACGTTGTGCGTGCGTTCTTCTACTCGTCGACATCCAGCAAACCCAGAGACCGTGGTGATTATATTCACCCTAGAGAGATAGACGCAAGCTCTGCGGCGACAAACTGCGACACAGAGACAGTAAATACATCGCGATGCAGTACTCGCAAGAAGCAGATTAGACAATGCAACGCCGTGCCATCGTCCTGGAAACAAGTACGACCTACATTCCCGAACAATCTGAACACATCCAGACGGAAGGATAATGAAACAAAAACCAAACGAAATAATGAAAAGTGAAACAAGAAAAATGAAAAACAAACACGAGGGAAAAAAGGAAACAGAACAAGGAAAGGAAAGCGAAAGAATACAAAGTTGAAGAGAAACAAAAACCAAAATCCGAGCGCGACCCAAAATGTGCAAGCGTGCAAGCCCTCTGCTTGCGTCACCCGCTAAATAATACCTGGTAAGCATCAGTACGATGTACCTGGTACAAGGTACTGCTGTACTTTCAATAACATTGCCGCTATTACGAGGGACCATAGTCAATAGAACCTATTGTATACATTAAAAGCTATATATACCCTGGCAGCTATTTAGCTATTTTTACGAACAATATTTGGTCCTATTTACTATGGTCCCCCCGTAATAGCAGCAGCCTTGAGTCGTTGCTGCTGTTGCGACACGCTCGTGTACCAGGTACATACTCACTCGTAGCCTGCTGGCACAAGTCACACTATGGGTACGAGGGTGTACTTGTAAGCGTGACAAGCATGCTGTACACTATTACGGGGGCCCATAGTTAATAGGACCTACGGTGCAAACAAACACCCATACATTTCCATATCTTTACTAATAATATTTGGTCCTATTTACTATGGCCCCCCGTAATACCAGTGATGCAGTAATTTTAGAACAGTGTACTACTGATATTCATGCCCATGGGTACAACGTACCGGTACGCAGGGAAAGCGATGTAGACATTCTCTCGCATGCGAAGGCATCTAACCTTGTGCTGTGTGGTGGCAATTCCCATCCTGGTGGTAATTAATTACCTGGTGGTAATTAATTACCTCAGGTAATTAATTACCAGGAGCTGACAGACGGCACAGCTGCAGCAGTACGTAGACTACATCCGTCCACGGTCTACCGCCGCTGGAACAGCAGTCGTTGCCGCTGCTACGCACCGCTTTCTGCTTGTAGTGCGTACCCAGGGCGATAAATCACACTGCGCTTTCATATAGATATGCCTGGTACATGCGAGCATGTACTGATTTGAGACAACCCTTGAGGTCTGGATTGCTTGCCCATACTGGTGGAACCACTACTTGTATGTGTTCGCTCGGTGCGGCGCGCCTGGTACAGCAAGCAAGTTCAACAGGCGAGTACATGCTCGTACTCGTGGCGCGCCATCCAGCGGGCAGCACTTGCTTTCTGCCCTGGGGTACCTGGAGGCCAGGTGACCACGGTTTGGGCCTGCAGAAGGACTCAACGGCCGAATGCCTTCACGAATCTGATTCGAGGTGGAGACAAAGAGGGACAAGGCCAATTTTTGGGAGACCTTGTTGGGTGTCACGTTAACGGGTAGCGGCACATCGCCTCTACAAGTCTACGAGTGAGACACCTATTAATAGCAGGGACTCGACGACTGCACGCATTTTGCTGGACTATTGGTAAGAATTTACAGAGAGCCCTTGTGCGACCATGTAGCTCAATTGTTCGATCAAGCGGCACCCCTCATAGGATTCATCTCAGTTCAAATGTCTTTTCTCTTTCGGCCGTTCTTCCGATTACTGCTGTGCGGGCTTTCAGCCCCCGTCGGCCTCTCAGGTAGACCCGAGACTTCAACTTACGCTTGTCACCATGAGCATAAGGGTAGGCCAGAACAACTTGCTGTTGAGAGGCGACTCTTGAGCACGCCATTCGTTCGTCGTAAATGGACGCGCCACCGCACTGCTATCATACTGGTGCACATGGCAGCAAGCAAGTACAGCACGCCCATGACAAAACGCGGGCGACACAGCGCGGTCGCCAATCGCGCGAAAACCAACCAACCCCCGATACCACTGACCTCTAGCAGGACAAGAAGGGAGCCCTGATACCGCTACCCACGCACAGCACCCCACTCAGAGAAGTGAGCAGGACAAGCGTCAAGCCTGCGAGCAGCACAGCGGGTATTCCCCCCTGGAATACAGCAGTAGTTGTTGTTGGATGGTGCGATGGTCTCTCTCTCTCTCTCCCTGCTCTGCCCTCGCGAAGAGAGGGATGGCGGTATGCCGATCCGTCCACGAGCCCTCCCTTCCTCGCACGTCCAAAGCCCTCTCCCAAGCAGCCCTCAGGAAGGCCTGCGGTTGCCGGGCGGAGGAGGCTGTGCTGGCGCCTATTTGGTGGTCATTGATGATACAGGTCGTGGTTTCTGTTCTTTCCAAAATTATACCAGCTGCAGTGTTTCCAGGTCTCCCATCAAAAAGCGTAGATTTCGCACGGTACTTTCTTCGTAGATCTTCTGAACCCACGGAGTTTGTGTGCAACTCTTGATTTTGAACTTTGAAATCTTGCGGGGACTACTAAACAAGTACAAGTACGTATAATATTTAGTAGTGAGCGAGAGCGGACCGCGTTGGGACGGCCCCAGGGGTGGAGGCGGGGCGACTCTGCCATGGCAGCGAGAGTGACGCCGAGCCTCGACTGAGACTGCTGAGCTAACCCAGGCACCGCGCACATGACGATAGGACCTCCATTTTTATTTCCATCATGTATCTTTTTTGTATTCCGATCTTTTGATACTGCAGATTGTGTGGGCGTGAATCTACAGCGGCAGCAGTACTGCTGTATGTTTGGTTCCGCTTTGCTCCGTCCGTTCGTAATGGTGCATCTTGATACCATACACATACACACAGCAGCAGACAGCAGCAGAAGCAGCAGTTTTGTATTATTACATCGCCACAAGACAGGCGCAAGAAGCACCCCTATGAGAAACCGAAACTCACATTTTTAAGGACGCTCACAACCTGGATTCAGAAATGATGCTCGGCGACGAGCGGCTATATGTACCTATTAATATTAAGGGCCACTCCTAACGAACAAAAAAAATCACGATTCGTGATATTTTTGTCGTGAATCGTGATTTTTTTGTCGTGAATCACGACAAAAAAAATCACGATTCATGAGGCCAGATCTTATGCAATTTTTTTTGAGGTGATTATATGGCTGTTTACGGAGGCTTCGGGGTATCTAGTCCCGTTTCTGATCAGATTTTATCAAAATCACGTCTTATGGGGCCTGTTTGGTGGAAAAAATGTTCCTCCGAGATTTTATCACTCATGAAATTCCAGGAAGTGATTTTTTTTGACAGCCTTTTCTGATCAACTCTGAAAGTGATAAAATTTGCTTTTGCACAAGACCTCGGAGGCATTGTACAATTTTGTATAGGTTACAGACAGGGCTCATGATGGGTCACGACGCTACATGCTTGGTTACTCTTGTACACAGCTGGGCTCCAGCACTTGTGCATCGGCCACTACGGAGAGAGAGGGCATCAATACCTTGGCCACCATCGCGTCCCTTGCGGCCGCCCAACTGCAGCTGCTCTAGGCAAAACAACTTTGGATACGAATAGGACGAGACTACAGCAGTATCAAAACAATCTAACGTTCTTCTTTTCTGACTACGACGGCCGCAAGCAGCTCATGCTCCGCGAGAGCGAGAGCTCCTTGCTGGTCCAGCGACCCCTTACGCAGCTCCCCAGGAGGTTCCACGTTCCGTTCCTTCCTTGGAGGAGCTGGTGGTGAAGGTTGATCGCCCAACCCGGCGTGAACGACTCGTTCGTGTCGTGGTCCACGTACGTAGAGTTCAAGGAAACTTCAAGATCTCGGTTCTGTTCTTTTTTTTTTGTTCTCCCATGAAATAAAACCAAAAACACCATAAGACGGCACATGGCGCACCGATCTGGTGTGGCTTTTTGCCGCAGGAAAATCCGACTTCCTGCCTTTTTCAATCACTCATCAAAAAAATATTGCATAAGATCTGGCCTGACACCAATTTTTTTAGCTTTTCCCTAAAAAAAAAAACAAAATCACGATTCGTGACATTTGTCGTGCCTCAAAATACGCCTGATCAAGGCACTACGCAACCCACGCGCACCAACGGTATCCGTTGGTCGGTATAGGGGCATGGCAGACTCTGCTTCGTACGCCGCTTGTGGACAACGGGCGGCTACCCAAAGACACCGCTGGGCCCGGGCTAACAAGGAGGTTGTGGCCTCGAAATTTCCAGGAGGAGGAGCCACTGCTGGAAGACAAACGCGAAAATGACCTGGGGATGTCACAGGCCAGGCCGAGCAGACGGCCTGCGAGATGGAATCTCGCGAAACGAGCTTGGCCGACGGCCGGTGAAGTTGGAATCTCGCAGGCTGGGTCAGGCTTCGGCCCGCGATTCGAATATGTCACGGGCTGGGCCAGGTGCGGACGGCCCAGCCCGGCCTGGCCGTGCCCCACTCTCGAGAGTTTGCCCCACACCCCCAAAAAACGTTGGGTTTGAAATATCAGAACTTCAACTATTTGAAAATATCACGAAACGCGACGTTTTTTTTTCGGCTTTTTTCGTTAGAACTGAAATGTCACGGATCGTGATCTTTTGGCATGCCTAAAAATCACGAATCGTGATTTTTTTAATTCGGTTCGTTAGGAATGGCCCTAATAGTGTACCAGGTACATGCTACCAGGTACATATTATTATCGATTATTATACCAGGTACGACACTATACCAGGTATAAAACGCAAGTAAGTACTGTACCAGATGTAAAACATCTGACCAGATGTAAAACATCTGACATGATATATATGTATATATATGTGCGTACGTATCCTCATTGCCGAACAATGCAATGACATCCCCTTGTCCCTCTACAGCAGCATTTGTCACGAAGCTTTGCTGTTCGTTTGAGAGGACGACTCGCCCCAGATACCAAACGACATATATATGTATTGGCGAGGCCGTAACAGGTACAAGTGATAACAACAGGTACTCCGTGTGTGATCAAGCACATTGACCAGAGAGACAACCCGCATACCAACATAGTTTATATACTCGGGGGTCCGTCCTAAACTGCCTTTGATCGTATTCTGGTGTCACACCCACGATTTCTCAACACTTACTGGTGGGCGTCGTCTGTGATGGGCTACCAAACATACGTTGGACTGCCTGCCCTGGTTCTGGACTTCTTTCATTTGTTTACTATAAATACTGTACGTAGGTGCATTCTACGGGGGACCATAAATGGTAAATGGGACCAAATATTGTGGGTGAAAATGGGAACAATTACAGGTTTTTGTGTGTACAGTAGGTCCTATTTACTATGGTTCCCCGTAATATTATTATATCTTCGACAAGGAATCACATATAGAATACGCGCGTTCGGTTTATCACAATACTTGTAAAATTCGGTAAAAATGGAATATATACGAGACGTATTACGCAGCTTGCAAAGTTGAGTATCAACTATTTAATCAGTCGAACTCACAGCTGATGACGTATTTCAAAAATTATACAAATTTATATAATACGTACCTGGTAATAGAATAGCGATTCGGATGTCTTCTCAGGGCAGTTGTACATATACTGACAATATGTACATATACCGGTACGTCGTTGATGGTGTGGGCCACGGCGAGCGCCCCACCCTGCGTCCGCCCGTTTTCTTGTCCTGCTCTATGTCACTCTACTAATAAATTAACGGTGTTGCAACTGTCTCCCGCGCGATGGCTGCCCGCGCGCTCCCGAAGATTCAACACAGCGGACAGATACAAGATACATCGGGACATATGTATTCATCATCTCGACAGGTTGTAATAATTGTCAGGCAGGGTAGTCCTCGGGATTTGACAAAACATTGCGGGACGAGGTTGGACGGGATCGGGACATACCGATGTTTTCACGGGACCATAGTTTGGACGGGATCCGGATATCACAATCTGCGCTTTATCATTTTCGGACGGGATCGCCAACTTCATCACCGGGCAATCGTCTTGAATCCTGTGAAATTCCGCACAAAAATCTCGAGGACTGCTTGACTGGTTGTCATGATTGATCAGCGATGCAGGCCCGACGCTGAGAGTGGTCACCCACCGTTTGGCCAACTTCTAGAGGAGGAGAAGGACGCACGCGCCCGTAGGGCGAGAGGCACCTCTCTGTCCTTTGCCATCACCAGTAGCAGTGCACGCAGGTATAAAGTTTGTAGCGTATAGTTACTACCATCACCACCATCAGAGGGGTTTGACACGGTCTTAGCTCTCATCCACCACTCGCCGAGACAGCCTCACACAAAACGAAAACCACAAAAATAAAAAAAAGAAACTAAAACGCAAAACTACAAAACTCGAGAGTGTACGATACACCGCCACACGACACGCCAACCTCCTAAGGAAAACCTCCTAAAGAGGCTGCTTAATTTACTTCAAGGTCACCCGAGAAATACGTCGAAAAGGATAACAAGGCGCCCCACTCGTGGTCAGCCCAGCAAGCACTAAACATTTGCAAGCACTCGATTTTTCAATCTACCTCCGACCCCAGGAGATGGTGCTGCTACTGTACAAACGGCCCTCTACTAGAAGAGTGAGAGTCTCACAAGAAAGCCAGCCGTACGTTTCCAGGGTAATAAGAATTCCGGAGCGGTTACGCTGAATTTAGCATGGAACACATCTCTCTCGAACAAAAAAAAATGAATCCACTCGTAGCCTGTGCGAGCATGCCGGATTCAATATTAGAGGGCCGGTACCGCCGTATAAGATGATCGGCGACGGTCAACCAATCAACCCCAATCAATCCCACCATCAAGTCACCATCATAACCAAATCAAAAGCCCCCCTCCCCTCCCCTCCCCTCCCCTACAAACGATCCCTCCATACTTCGTAACACACCAACACCCGGACAAACGGCAGCGGCGGGCGTAAAACAAACAAACAAAAGAAGTTCCACAACAGACAAAATCACGCCCGAATATGTAGTCATGAATTTCTGTCCACGGCACACCGCACGACGCAGAATAGATAGCTACTGTAGATAGACACATAGATTAGATAGAAAATCAAGGAGGAAAATAAAAAACGCCAACAAGACACGAGCGTGCCTCCCCCCCCCCCCCCCCCCGCCCCTTCATCGTCGTATCCAACACCTGGTGTCTCGTGGCAATCCGACTAGGTCGTCCTCCGCTCGAAACCAAAAATGCAGGCAAGTTATAGATCTGAACAACGCAAAGGTACTGTTAAACGCCCCCCCGGCCCCCCCCCCCCCCCCCCCCCCCTCCTCCTCGCGGTGTGTGTGCCGTTACTGCTGCCGGCATCTTCTACCGTTACCCCCACCACTTCATCTATTATTGAACCATCCCGAGATGGTGCCAGCTTGACGCGCGGTCTCTTCCACCCGTGTGGCTCCTCATAAAAGCGCGCTCACGCTGACTGCCGGCTGCTGCTGCTGCAACTGGCCCTATAGCCCTAAAGCCAACACCTACGTAATTGCGAACGCTAACGCTAATGCCAACGCTGAACGACGCAAACGCTAACGCTAACGGTGCCACGAACGACGTCAGATCGTGATCACGAGCCCGATCGCCATCGCTCCGCTCCCTCTCCTCCCCCTCCCCTGGCCGCTGGTCTACCAGACCCCAAGGAGGCGGGGTCCTCCCTTGGGACGGCGGCGGGTACCTCCTTGCGACAATACATCACCACCACTGCCGCCGCCGTCGCCACCACCACCCAAGGCAGCACAATAACACGAACTACGGCCACACCCGACTCTAACCCTCACCGACGCTTCCCGCAAATATAAAAGCAACAAGACAAACAAAACAAGCAAACAAAAAGTGTCCGCGATAACATATGATACATCAGACCGGGCGGGCTTTTTCTTCATCTCAATCCCTCACCGCCGCAGCCACCGACCGCTATCCCCCCGCCCCCGCCCCCAACCCCCTACCCCGCTCTTCCTCCGTCCCTTCTGAGGGAAGGGGGCCAATCATTCCCCGCCCCCCCCTGTCGTTACCGCCGGCGCGGCAGCAGGGACGGCTGCAGTTTCCGGGGCAGCAGCTACCACCCCCGCCTGCGCGGCCAGCAGCCCGTTCAAAACAGTTCCCTCCCCGGCCTGCTGCTGTTGTCGCTGTTGCTGCTCCTGCTCCTGCTGCTGCTGCTGCTGCTGCTGCTGCTGCTGCTGTTGCTGCTGCTGCTGCTGCTGCTGTTGCTGCTGTTGTTGCTGCTGTTGTTGTTGCTGCTGCTGCTGCTGCTGGAACTGCAGCTGCTGGAACTGCTGCTGCTGTTGCTGTTGGATCTGTTGCTGTTCCTGCTGCTGTTGTTGAGAGCTGCTGCTGCTGCTGCTGCTGCTGCTGCTGCTGTTGCATCAACAACTGCTGCTGGTTCTGCATTTTCTGCGACTGCTGGTGTTGCAGCAGCTGCTGCTGTTCCTGCTGCTGCTGCTCCTGCTGCTGCAGCTGGTAAGCCTCGATCCCTGGTTGAGTTTGCGGCTGCGGCAACGGCTGCGGCTGTCCCACGATCGACTCGTGGGGTATCCCTGGAGCACCCAGGCTTGGGATTCCGCCACCGTTACTGATTGACCCTGCCTCTAGTCCACCTTGGTTCCCATTGGTGCTTTGCTCCACCCCCCCAGCCTGCGCGGAAGAGGGGTTTCGGCGGCAGCAAGGACGGCGGTTGGGGGGCGGGGGAGGGTGCTGATGTGTTACGCGTGGTCTCCAGAAACAGCAAGCGTCTGTGGCGCGTGCGGGTCCGACAACACTTCCCTCCACCCATACACTCACCCGCCCGCCCGCCCGCCCGCCCGCCCCCACTCCTCTCATAACTAAAGAAACGGTCGTGAGCTCGTTGTTCGGCGCGAGAGAAAAACGGACGAACAAGTAGCACACACGCATACCAACAAACCTGCTCCCAACGCCAGTCACAAATCACGGGCACACAAATACAGAGGCAGGCGAGGGGTATATGTAGAACACGTACACCAACACACAACTCGCGGACACTCGCAAAAAACACAATTCATGGACACACCAATTCACAAAAACCGTGGATACAAGCACCGAAATCGTTGACACAGACCCAAATAATGGCCACACGGACACAAAATCGTTGACATACACAAACTATACACACGCCCACATCTACACACAATCATCGACAAATACAAACCCTACATACACCCAAACAAAATCATGCACACACTACTCGCACATAAGTATCCATGTGGAGATTCGGTATGTAGAGTGATATACTAAATCACAGTACAGAAGGCGTGTTTGGGTAGGGGACAGGAGACACATGTGTAGACTGTTTCACGAAAGCAGAACGAACGGGGAAACACACACCACACTCACTACTAATACACAAATAAACCACGGACACACGTGAACACGAACATCGTCAACGCACAAAGCACGGCAACGCCCAAGCCACAAACAAACACGCACGTACGCACAAAACCTTGGACACCCCACACGCACACACACACAACAACGCCGAGCTGATCGTTGAATGGCCATTTTTTACAGCCCATTACCACTTTTTGAAAAGAAAAAAAACATCAGCTACGACATCGAGAAACATCGAGAAACATATCGCTGCAAGCTGTCTGTGATACTTCGATTGCGCGTACTCCGGGGGGGGGGGGGGGGGGGCGTACTCATTTGATGCTTGCCTTAGTCATTTGACCATGGACCACGCATCCCTTTCGAGACGGAGCAAAGTCCCGGGGGGGGGGGGGGGGGGGGGGGGGGTGTAACTTAAATAATAGTGGTCTACAAGATCTGTCAGTTTCCGTACGAAACGCACTCGCCACCTATTGTACGAATCCTCTTGCGGCGGTAGTTGAGTCTTAGCAAGGTAGAGAGTGGAGGGAATAGGTTCAGGATTGGCCGGACAAACAGGCACGCAAACACGCACAACCAAGGGCGTTTCCTCTTGAACACGCGCACGCGCAAACAAATATGAACATATCGCGAACGCACAAGATTCACAAACCAAACCGTTCGAGCCACAGTACACAAATACTGGACACGACACATATACACGCGAAACGCTAAACGTTTGAGCGTTCGCCCACCTGATCTACCAGCATCGCCTCGCCCTGGATCGCCATTTGCCCGGGGGCAGCGGTCGTGGCAGCTACAGCCTTGCTGCTCTCGTCGTCCACAACCATTTTGCGCTGCCAGTCCAGCTGCGCCAAGGAATAGACAACACGGCAGCAGGAGGAGGGGGGGGGGGGGGGGGGGGTACTCGTTTGCTGTTTGCCATAGTCATTTGACCATTGACCGCGCATCCTTTTCGAGAGAGAGCATCGTTCCTACTCCTAATAGAGATACCAATCGGGCGCGCATTTAGAAGGGGGGAGCGGGGAGGGCACGAGCGCGAGTCAGAAGGGAGCGAAGTCAGACACGGCGGCGCATGCGCAGGTTGGAGGGGGGGGGTGGACACACACACACGCAGAAACCGCTTTTAGAAAAAAAAAGGGTCGAGTCAACGCAGGTGAAGCACCAAAAACGCAAAATGAATCACCACTTCGCGAAGAATGTACGGGACAGACCCATCGCATCGGGGCCTGAATACCCGGTTAAAGCCCGCACAAAGACAACAGCAACAACAACCACTACAACCACCAACCGCGCCGCGAAGACAGACAACCTACAGTACATCGTATAATGCCATCAAACACAAGCTCCTATTGGCGACAGAGCGTACTCCCTAGGTGAGCACAAAAACGCCTCCTCTCGCCCCCCCCCCCCCCCCCCCCCCACCCTCCCGCCGCGACCCCCCTCGCCTCCGGCAGAAACCCATGATCGCAACAAAACAAACGCACCTGGCTCCCGACGGCCTCCATGGAACTGGAAACCCCCGTTCCCTCGGGAACCCCCGTGCCCTCCGCATCGTGTCCTCCCTGAGTGCCCCCCCCCCCCCGCCACCCCCACCACCCCATCCGCCGCCGCCTCCACACCCGCCTCGGCTTCCGGTCCTACCCCTACCCCCGCCCCTCCTCTCGCCTGCCCTTGCTGCGCACCGACCCCGCCCCCCCCCTCCGCCCGTGACATTCATAACGCCTTCTCCTGGAAACCCTACCGCGCTTGAGGCGCCACTCCGGTGGAACGGGATGAGCCCCGCTACCCCAGGCAACCCAACCCCACCGCCTCCCACTCCAACCCCTGCGACCCCCCCCCATCCCTCCCACCCCAAGCGCTCCCCCACCGCCCCCGCCGCTACCGCCACCTCCTACACTGAAGTCTAAATTCGCCCCCCCCAAAGCCCCGCTGCTGCTCCCGCTGACGCCACCGCTACTGCCGCTGACCACGGGACCGCCGACCGTGTAAGGGGTTGGCGAGAAGGGAGGGAACGGGTAAGCGTGGTGAGGGGTCGGGGGGGACCCCGGGTTTAACGGTCCGTACGCTTGCATGTCCGGGGGCATGTGCCCGAACGGGGAGAGGGGGCCCGCAAACGGTCTCCCCGGCCCTGCGCCCCCTACCACGCCTCCCACAACGCCCCCCCCTCCCGCCCCGCCGACAGCCGCCCCCACTCCCCCTGGCTGCTGGTGCGCGAAGTGCTGCTGCGGCGGGGGATACGCGTAAGGGAAGTGCTGAGGGTGGGCGAACCCGTATGGGGGTGATAGAGGGCCGCCTGGTACCCCCCCCCCCCCCCCTCCTCCTCCTCCTGCTGCTGCTGCTGCTGCTGCTGCTGCTGCTGCTGCTGCCCCTGGCCCGATTCCGCCCGCTTCTCTGCCCGCCCCCGGCAATGTTCCCGCACCTCCAGGGGCTGCGGACAACCCGACGGCGGAGGACAACGCTGCCGACTGAGCGGTCCCACCACCACCACCACCACCACCACCACCACCGCCGCGCCGCCGCCGCCGCCGCCACCATCACCACCACCGCCACCGCCGCTGCCAACGCTATCGCTAACACTACTGCCAACGCCGCCTGCACCGTTGACCCCGTTACCGCCAGCACCATTTTGACCGCCACCACCCCCACCCGCACCCCCGCCGCCCAAAACGCCACCCATAGCGGCTGCCGCGTCGTGGGCCGCGAGCGCAGCTGCGGCTGCTGCTGCGGCTGGGGTCGCGGCGGCAGCGGCGGCGGCGGCAGAAGAGGCGGCGGCAGCAGCAGCGGCGGCGGCCGCAGCGGCCGACTTGCCCCCCCCAGAGTGCGGCGGAGCCGTGGACTTAGCGGGAGGCTGATCACTCGGCGCCTCCGTAGCTGGCCGCTTGTTGTTGCTGTTGGCAACTACAGTGCCGTCGTGATGCTGTTTTAATAGTGGTGGGACAAGGGGCGGGCGGGAGGGGAGGGGATTGGGTGACGTGGAGGACAGAGGGGGGGGGGTAGGAGGGCGGGGGTGGGGGGATGGCAGAGAAGAAAGGAGGGGGGGGGGGGGGGGGGGGGCAGGAGGATTCGTGTGGGGAGGAAAGGCGGTTACAATCACGTTTGAACCAGCGTTGGCAGTCTTTGTTTTTCGCGGTTCACAACGGCGTGCCGCTCGATTTCGTCCAGGTTGTTTTCGCGGAATTCATGCTGTACCGACAGCATACCGACGGAGAATCCTATTAATAGTTGCACATCGCGTCCACATATTACCTACGCGCACCCTCAAGGAGTAGTATATGCTGATTTTTAGTGTATTTTGCTGTGGCCGCGTGATGAAAACCCTCGATTTTGTTGGATTAGGCCGGGGTGTGGTCAGGTTGCCAGGTGGGCCCCCGCGGGCAGCTATCACGGGGGACCATAGCTAATAGGACCAAATATTGTTAGAAAAAAATAGGGCAATATATAGTTTTTTGTGTGTACCATAGGTCCTATTTACTATGGTCCCCCGTATCAATTATACACTCAACTTCAGTTTGGAGGGATCAGGTTCGGGGGTATGACCAGGGTGCCCAGCCAAAAGCGTGAACAGGCTGGAGGCGTGCGAAGTTTGTTTTGCATACCCGGTTTGCAAATTAAGGCTCGTCCATACCGACGGCATACGTAAGATACCGACGGCATGTATGCGTCACACGCCAAGCGCATTCAAGCAGACAAGTCCTCTATTTCAGGGCTCTTTATGTACGCGGGTGGCAACACGACCCGCGGGTCGGATCAGGAAGTTTTTGGAATCTCACGGGTCGGGTTGCATCGGGTCGGGTCAGAAGGTTTCACACCCCGGACACAGGTCAGATATATGGACGATCGATTCCCACTCGATTGATCTACATCTTTCAAGGCAGATTCTACGTTCGATTTTGCCATGATCCATAGCTCATGTTGCCGGGTGGGACCTGTGCAGTCGGCATGCTCCATAAAGCGCACGTGTTTCCCGCGGTGGGTCTGCCCTAGAAGGCAAATCCTGCACAACCTCTCATAAAGGCAGGTGAGAAACCTGATGATCTGCGAGTAAATAGATAGATAGATAGATAGGTAGATATATAGATAGATAGATAGATAGACAGACAGACATATAGATAGATAGATAGATAGATAGAAAGACAGACATATAGATAGACAGACAGATAGACAGACAGACAGACAGACAGATAGATAGACAGATAGATAGATAGATAGACAGATATATAGATATATAGATAGATATATAGATATATATATATAGATAGACAGATATGTAGATAGATAGATCATGATCTGTCTGATCTGTCCCAGATGTGGAAGGTTTTCACACTCTCACAGATCGGGTTGGGGTGACCCTCACCCGGCCTGACCCGCGAGGTTTGACCCGACACGTAAAGCAGACCTGGGGTATTTCATATTGAGAGCAGCTACGTCACTCAACCCTTTTCATGCAAACACGACGCAGCTATAATCCCATGTGGATTGTTTCCAAAAAAATGTGGGCATCGATAGATCATATTGATAGTTGGGAAGAGAGCTTAGCGTCTTGCACTTCACTTTGTCAGTGGTCGCCATATCCCGACGCACACAACCGCAGAAAAAGAGACAAATATCAAAACAAAAGGACACACTCGCATGAAAAATGCAAGCAAGAGCAAAAACATACACCTAGCATACCTTGCACCCACGTGAGAGACAGAAAAAACAAATATCGTGCCGCTCCCTGTGTAGGCATGCGAGGGCCTATGGTCATATGACTACGGTCATGCATGACATGAGTATACCCCCGCCCCCCCCTTGCCCTGCCCTCCCCCCCCCCCCCAATCCCTCAAGACACATCTCCACTAACCTGTCCGCCCACATCGTTCCCCCCGGCGTGGTGCTGCTTCACGATCATCGCGGCCGCCGCCATGTTATCCCGCATCTCCTTCAGGCCGTTCTCATCCATGCTGAGCTTCAGCAACCCGCCTCCGCTGCCTAACAACGACGCCGCCGTGACCGCGCCTCCGTCCCCCGCCCCCGGGCCCACCCCCGCCCCCAACCGCGGCCCGTCTGGTTCGTCCATGCTAAGACTCAGCATGCCACCACCACCACCACCACCACCACCACCACCACCGCCACCCCCAACACCATCTCCAATTACGTTACCCTTGGGACCTGCATCCCCACCCCCACCCCCGCTGCCGATACCGCCGCCAGCACCACCACCAACTCCGCTGCCGTGGTGAAGAAGAGCTTGTTCGGACGAGTTCCCGCCGGCGCCGCCGCCGGCGCCGGCAGTAGCGGCGCCCGCTAAAATTCTACCTGTGGTGTCCCCGTCGAGGGTGGGAATGATGCCCATCCCCGCAGAGCGGTTGGCGGCGTGCGTGGTGGCGGCCGCTGCATAGGCTGCAGCGTAAGCCGCGGCGTGGCTCTAGAACCGTGGGGGAAGGGCGGGAGGGCGGCCGGGGGGAGGCAGGTAGAAAAACGGGATGGGGGGGGGGGAAGAGGGAGAAGAAGAGAGGGAGGCGGGGGAGGAAGAACAGAAGAGCGGGGGGGGGGGGGGGGGGGGGATTGGAGAGTAGGGAGGGGGGGGGGGAAGAGACGAGAAGGGAATAGAACAGAGAGGGGGGGGGGGGGGGACAGGGGTCAGCATCGCGTTGAATTATTTTTCGTCCGCTCTGTGGTCATCAGGGGACATCCCATTATCACCGAGATGACACAAAATACTTTTGGAAAGTATTGGACAGATGGTCCGTCGCTCCGTTCGCTCGGGCAAGCAAACCGAACCGAACCGAACCGAACCGAACCGCACCACCGAACCAACCTAACCCAGTCCAACCCATCCCTACCGAACCGAACCGAACCGAACCGAACCGAAGCCCGAACCGAACCAAAACCGAACCAAACCAAACTTATAAATATACTATAGCTGTATCTAAAAGGAAATTGCACAGCAGGATATTCGTCGCCAACTTCTGTGCGTTGGTGGAACATACATATAAGAAGAAAAAAAACTGCGCGTACACGAGAAAGAACAAACAATCCCCCGCCCCCAGAAAATACAAGAAAAACAAGAAAACAAGAAAACAAGAAAACAATCCCCGATCCCCCCCCCCCCCCCCCCCCCCCCCCCCCAAATAAAAAGACAAAGCAAAGCAAGAAGCAAGACCCCCCCCCCCCCAAAAAAAAAAAAAAACCTGCTGAGAGGCCGCTCCAGAAGCCGCGTTCGGCGTCATCCCGGTACCGAAGTGAGACCCGTACCCCCCCCACCGCCATGACCGGGAAAACTCCCATAGGCATGTGACGGCGAATTTGGCGCCCCTGGTCCTCCGGGTCCCTATGGAAGCAGTCGGGATGGGGATGGGAGTTGGGGATGGGAGTTGGGGGAGGAGTTGGGGGGTAGGGGTGAGGACGGAGGGTGGAGGGGGGTCGGGGTGGAGGTTGAAGGTGGGGTGGGACGGGGGGGGGGTCGGGGTGGAGGTTGAAGGTGGGGTGGGACAGGGTGGGAGGGTGGGGATGGGGAGGTTGGCGTCGGATGGGGGTTGACGTGGGGTTGGGGTTGGGGTTAGGGGTGGGGGTGGAAGTGGGAGTGAGGTTGGGGTTGGGGGGTAGGAGCGAGGACGGAAGGGTGGGGGGGGGGTTGAAGGAGGGGGGGGGGGGGGGGAGGAGTGGGGTGTGTGTGGAGGTTGAGGGTGGGGTTTGAGGGGGGTGGGGAGATGGGCGTGGGATGGGGTTGATGCGGGGGTGGGCGTGGCGGTCAGGGTTGGGGTTGGGGTGGGTGTGTTTGCGAGTGTGTGGGGGTACGCCGTGGGATTGTTCATCGGGGTACAACGACGTTCCTTAGAATCAGTTTTTGGTGGGTGAAATACAGGCTCCCTCGAGTGCGGAGCAGTATGGACGAGCTATCGCAGGACCAAAACACATATATCGAGGCACAGACACTATTACGGGGGGGGGTGGGGTGGGTGGGGGGGGGGGGGGGGGGGGGGGGGGGGGGGGGGGGGGGGGGGGGGGGGGGGGGGGGGGGGGGGGGGGGGGGGGGGGGGGGGGGGGGGGGGGGGGGGGGGGGGGGGGGGGTGGGGGGGGGGGGGGGGGGGGGGGGGGGGGGGGGGGGGGGGGGGGGGGGGGGGGGGGGGGGGGGGGGGGGGGGGGGGGGGGGGGGGGGGGGGGGGGGGGGGGGGGGGGGGGGGGGGGGGGGGGGGGGGGGGCATAGTAAACAGGACCCACGGTAAACACACGGTAAAAAAACCTGTATATTTCCTTATTTTTACCAATAATTTTTGGTCTTATTTATATTTCCTTATTTTTACCGATAATTTTTGGTCTTATTTATATTTCCTTATTTTTAACCAATAGTTTTTGGTCTTATTTATATTTCCTTATTTTTAACCAATAATTTTTGGTCTTATTTACTATATGGCCCCCCGCAATAGTCACGACCCCTCTGGGCGGAAGTACAAGGACCGCTCCGTCTTCAGCAAGACGTCGAAAGCGCTCCTTGTTTTCAACCAACCCCAGTTCCGTTTTGGAGACAAAAGCACTCCGATCACTCCAATCAGGTTTACAGCAGTGGTCTTGTCTCCAGAACGGAGAGTGCAGTGCTAAAAGGGTTTCAAGCCCGGAGTAGTACACGACAAAAGGGGTCCGTAACTAAACCTCGCGCGCCCATCCCGAGGCAAAAAAGAAACGAAAAGAAGGAAGAAGAAGACTCAGGTGGTGTGGAAACCCCCAAAACAGGACAGAAACCCCACATATATATAAAAAAAATATATACCAGGTATACTTGTATATTTAAATCACCGGTATATATACGTATGCTCGAGACCCTCTCATCACACAACCCTCCGGCCTCCGGGGGCCCTCCCGGGGATCCGACCGAGTAGGTAAAATATTGCGCAAAAAAACAAAAAAAAGCATACACACACGAAACACGAAACACAAAACAAAACAAAACAAAACAAAACACGGAAAGACACACACACACACAAAAAAAAAAAAACATACCGCCACAATAACCCGACTCACGTGGTGTGGAAAACCCGAAAACGGGTCGGAAAACCCGTATGCCGGAGACCCTCCCATCACATACCCGCCCCCGCCCCCGGGCCCTCCCGGGTATCCCATCGGGTAGGTAAAGTTGAGAGGCATGCCTCCTCCGCCCCCAAGTGGAGACCCCGGGGCGGGGATACCTCCACCGTGTCCCCTCCCGGGGCCGTCGGGGGGACCGACGCCGGCGGAGGCGTCTTTTGTTTCGGGGCCTTTCTTTTTCTTCTGAAAGCGTCGTTATTGGTGTTGGCCGTATAAAGGGGAGGGGGGGGGAGGGGTGGGGGAAGCAGAGGACGGATGTCATAGGCGTAGTATTATGTCGGAATATCGAAAAGATGGGCGCGGCCGAGGGTCTACAGTTGGAGTTCCTACTGGTCCTGCAGTAGTTCGTGCTGATCCAGCAGCAAGCTTCCCACCGATACAGCAGTAAATCTTACTGATACAGCAGTGCGTACGTAGTTCTCGCACATTGGCCAACAGGTTGTACCGCACAACGTGAATCTCTTGCAACGTGTTGGATGTGCACTCATTGGCTCAGTGCAGGTTACACCGCATTTATGTACCGCCCCATCAAATGCCGCCTCTCTCGCCTTTATTGCCGGATGGGTGTGTTGAACCAATGTAATTGCTTGGCGTATAGGTTGCACCGCACTTTAGTTACCCTACAACACATCAGATACCACGTACCAGTACATACACATCTATATACTTTTGATCATTTTACGTCTCCGAAAATAACACTAATAAAATAATAACTAACCCTTTTACCCCCAAGTTTCCGTTTCACAATACTAAATACCTTCGCCATTTCATTGGCCCGTTCTACCTACACCGCGTATAGGTAATTCCCCCAGCCCCCATCCACACCTCACGGTGCTTCGCTTTGGGTTCAAGCAAGGCCCGCCTGGCCGGTGAAAAACCGACGTGCTGCGTCCCAGCAGTGTAGGAATGCGAGGGTCTAATGTCGTAGGACTGCGGCCATGCTTGACATGAGTACCTCCCCCTCCGTCATATCACTACGGCCATGCCTGATATCGAGTACCCCCCCCCCCCCCCCTCCGCCACCCCCCATCCACGCCGCCTCTCACAGCTCACCTTATCGCCCGATGGGCCATTCAGGAGCTTCTTCAAGATCTGCATGTGCTTCGCCGTCTGATCGTTTCCCCCGGCCTTAACCTTGCTCTTTCTAGGCCTACCTGCCTTGCCCCCGCCCCCCGCCCCTCCCGACCCGGAGGCGCGGCTAACCCGTGGCCCACTTCTTCCACCACCACCACCACCACCACCACCACCGCCGCTGCTGCCGCCCCCTGCCCCCGTCCCATCCGGTGTACCATCGGTGCCTTTAGCCGCAGCGTGGATTGCGGCAGCTTGCGCGGCTTGAGCGGCCGCGGCTTGAGCAAGATCTCGCACCTTGGGGTTGGCGGGGGGGGGGGGGGGGGGGGGGGGGGGGGGGGTGTACTCATTATCATGCATGGCCGTAGTCGTAGGACCATAGACCCTCGAACCCCTACAATGCGGGGACGGAGCGCGTCGGGTTTTCACCGACCAGGCAAGACATTGCTTGCACCAAGCGCGAAGCGAAACATGAGGTGTCGGGCGAGTCGCTTGAAGGGTGAGCTGCATCTTACTAAGAACCGCTTTAGAGGCGGATTTTCTTGCATAAGGATGACAGCATCAATTAATTGGTTTAATTTCTGGTGTGGCCACTTCCAGAGACAGCAATGGGGGGGGGTAGAGGGGGGGGGGGGGGGGGGGGGATGGGGGGTGGTCGGAAGAGGCGGGGGGGCAGGGGAAGGGAGGGAGAGAAATGCATATTGTACGAAGTCTGTTTGTACACGAGGCAAAGAGGGAGGAGGAAGGAGAAATGCAAAGATTAAGAGCAGAAACCTTGCGTTCACAACTACCCCCTGCCACCCCCCCCCACCCACTCCCCCCCCCCCCCGCCCGCTCCCGGCCGTTTACTCAAAAATGCTGTTCGCCTATGAATTCCAACCTTACACTATACAACTACCCGCCCCCCCCCCCCCCCCGCGCGCGCACCCGCCTCCTCCCCCTACTTACCTAAATAACGCCACCTGAACTCTACAGGACCCCGACACAGCGACCGACACAATGGTTGGTAACTTTGGGGTGGTATCAGCCGTCGACGACCAGCGTAAGCGCCCAGCATTACGGGAGGATCGCGTTTGCGCCCACATGCCTTTACGACTTCTTTTACAACAAAATCGGACACCAATCCGTATCGCACTCCAAACCGATCACGCAGTGGCCGGTTGCTGTGATCCGTCACTCGTTGCAGTCGGCTTTCGCCTCTGAAGCCCAGGGGGGTTAATATACCCTGTTATAGCACAACATATATTAATAGTTGGGAATACTTCACACCTCACACAGACAGATCATTACAGATCATGATCTATCTATCTATCTATCTGTAGATGATCTAGTTCCTCGCCTGCCGCAGTGAGAGGCTGTGTGCAACGTCTGCCTTATAGGCCAGATCCACCAACCCAGGAAACATTTGCTGCAGCAGTAGATCATGCAGATTATACCGCTCCCACTGGGTAACATGAGCTGTAGATCATACAAGATCTGGAATAGATCTGCTGCCGCGAAGGATCTAAGTCATGAGGTGGGAATCGATCATCAACGAGGTGTGGATTAGTTGGTGCTCGCGCTCGTGCAGGGACACCATTGTACTCGTAGTAGACTTCCCGTTTACTACGCCAAAGCTGTCGCGCTTGTCGGACAGATAATCCATAGACCATCCACAGATCATCTACAGATCATCTACAGATCATCTACAGATCATCTACAGATCATCCACAGATCATCTACAGATCATCCACAGATCATCTACAGATCATCTACAGATCATCTACAGATCATCTACAGATCCCCCACAGATCATCATCTAGATCGATCAGGGGTATATATATTTCTTGATCTGTGTGATTCGTATGAGCTACAGTAGCTCATGTTGCCGGGTGGGAGCTGTACAATCTGCATGATCTAGGACATGTTCCTGGGTTGGATCTGTACTTTACAGATCCTGCACAATGTATCATAACGGCAGGTTAGGATCTGCAGCAGATGATCTATCTGTAGACGATCTATCTGTAGATGATCTGTCCGATATGGGCAAGCTTTGCGCAGAAAAAACAACGGCATGTGACTCCACCCGGGCCGAAATATTTTTGGCCCATTTTACTTGGCCACAACGGACTAAAAAATAAATCACATTTCTGTGTGTGGGTGCCAAGATGGTTAATCAGCCAAACACTATACAACTACCCCCCGCCCCCCCGAAACATCCCACTAGCCCCTTCACGCTTGGTGCAAGCAATGCCTGCCTGGTCAGTGAAAACCCAACGTGTTCCGTCCCGGCATTGTACGGACGCAAAAGTCTATGGCCATATCAGTACGGCCACGCCTGACACTGAGTACACCCCTCACCCCCCCCCCTCCTATTTCCGCCCATACATGACATGGAGAAGTTTGGGGTGGACCATAAAAACATCATGCAACAAACGAGTACCCCCCCCCCCCCCCCCCCCCCCCCCCCCCCCCCGCCCCCCCCCTACCCCCCTGTCCAGCTAAACACGCCACCATATCATACCTGGCTCATGCGCCCTACGGCAAGCGCACCAGCCGCCGCGTCCGCCGCCGCCTGAGCATCCGCGATCATGGAGGCATGTATGCCGCTTCCGTGAGGGGACAGCTGGGCCTGACGCCGGAGGTCTGCCGCGGCCTGCAACAGCCTGCCAAACACGTTTTAAACCGGAGTAAAAATAAAAATGGGTTATCTTACTATTAATAGTCAACGTACAAGAATGCAGTATCAGGTATAACGGGGGACCATAGTAAATGGGACCAAATATTGTCACTGAAAAAAGGGAAATGTATAGGTTTTTGTGTGTACCGTAGGTCCTATTTACTATGGTCCCCCGTAACAGTATATATACACTTCGAAGTAGGCAGTCAGCACATTAGACTTTGGGATTTCAGGCTCGAGTTTTGGAACGTTAAGACAAGAACAGGGCCAATAATATACTAAAATTTTTCGGAGTAGGACACGCCCCGCTCGAAATAAGCATTCGAGCCAGGCCTCAAACTAGGTGATGATTAAATGGTGGGGCGTATTGCATGGGGAGGTATGGGTGGAATTCATTAATGAATGTCTTGCATTACATACGTCTAGAACGAATACATTAACTGGTTTTACAAGAAAACACGTATGATACAGAGATCGGTCGGTAGACAAGGTCGGTCAGTACTGTAGGTCGGTAGGGAGATCGGTAGGTCTGCGGACAGTTCGGTCAGTCGGTCGGTAGGTCTGCATACAGGCAGTTCGGTCAGTAGACAGTAGATCGGTAGGACAAAGCTGGTCAGCAGGTCCGTCAGTAGGTCGGATAAAGAGGTCGGTGGGTCTGTAAACATTTCGGTCAGTCGGTCGGTACGTCGGTCGGACAAGCCGGTCAGTACGTCGGTAGGGAGGAAGTTCAACCGGTAGACATACCAGTCAGTACGTCGGTAAGGAGTCCGGTACGTCAGTAGACATCAGTTCAACCCGTAAAAATAGTAGGTCGCTAGACAGAAACAGTAGCAGGTCAGTAGATCGCTAGACAGTAGCAGTAGTAGGTCAGTAGGTCGCTAAACACGACGGTCGGTAGGCCGGTCGATAGTTCCAGTAGGTCAGTAGGTCACGACGGTAGGGGTGAGCAACACCTGTTCATACTTTTTATCGCTCCTTTCAGAAGCTCCACACCTCACCCCATCATCCCTACTTGGAGGACAGACGTCAAAAACTAAACGGGCCCGATACACCCAATCCTGTTGTCTACAGCAGGTGTTACAAAACAAAAAAAAACTGGGGCATACAAAAACAAAACATGCAATTCCAAGGACACACTAGTATTCTGGAGTCTGGGAAGTTGCAAATGTGATTCCAACGAACGATAAGACAGCAGTACTCGGGATCTGGAACCTTTTTTGGTTTTCTTTTTCTTCGCATTTTTATCGACGCCCGTCTTTTCTCCCTCCCTCCTATTATAGTATTGTATAGAAGTACAGCAGCTCAGATCCGGGGTCGATAATACAGCAGATTTCCTCTCCTCTCCCCTCCTGGCTACGGTTCGTGCCTTCATCTCTATCACGAGTAGATTTCAGCCCTGTCGAATTGCGCCTAACCACGCTACATTACGCGCTCTCAGCAGTTCGGGTACCTTCAAACGCGATTCCAACGATACCACAGTGCTCTGGACTCTGGGTAGTTCCAAAAGTGATTTCAACGATACATCAGTACTCTGGGTAGTTCCAAACGTGGTTCTAACGATGCAACAGTGCTCTGTCCAGACTGAGTAGCACCAAGTGTGATTCCAATTCCAACGGTACAGGAGTGCTCTGGACTCTGACTAGCTCCACACGATTCCAACGATACAGCTGTACACTGGACTCCTGGGGTAATTCCAAATGCGATTCCAACGATGCAGCAGTACTCCGGACTCTGAGCAGTTCAAAACATGATTTCTAACAATACAGCAGTCAGTGCTCTGGACTATTGAGTACTTCCAAATGTGATTTAATGATACAGCAGTGCTCTGGACTATTACGGAGGACCATAGGAAACAGCACCTATATACGGTACACCCAAAAACCTGTACATTTCCCTATTTTACTAACAACATTTGGTCCCATTTACTATGGTCCCCCGTAATAGTAGTTCCAAATATGATTCTAACGAGATACAGCAGTCAGCGCTCTGGACTCTGAGTAGTTCCAAATATGATTCTAACGATGCAGCAGTCCTCTGGAAGTCCTCTGAGCAGTTCCAAATGTGATTTCAACGATACAGCGGTCAGTGCTCTGGAAGTCCTCTGAGCAGTTCCAGATGTGATTTTAACGATACAGCAGTGCTCTGGAAGTCCTCTGAGCAGTTCCAGATGTGATTTTAACGATACAGCAGTGCTCTGGAAGTCCTCTGAGCAGTTCCAAATGTGATTTTAACGATACAGCAGTACTCTGGAAGTCCTCTGAGCAGTTCCAAATGTGATTCCAACGATGCAGCGGAAAAAACTCATATTGGGTAGTTCCGCAGATGAGGACCCTCGGCAGTCATAAATATGTTGGCAGTGAAAAGAGCTACCTCTTGTCGCAGGACGCGGCACAAACCTTGCCGCTTCGTCCGCCTCGCCGGCGAGACTGTCGACTCCGCCGATACCGGGGATGAGGGTGCCGGCTTCCCCGGGTGCCCCCGCTGTCCCAGGTGGAGCCCCCCCCGGCTGACCCTGCCCATCGTTGCTGCAGTTCGTTTCGCGAGAGCGGAAGAAACGGTGGGAAGTGGTTGGTTGGTATCCCAGGCTGCATCGACACCTTGCTGTCATACATATCGAGCGCCTTTTTTTGCTATAGATCACATCATCCCCGCCGTATTCGTAGTACCCAGGGAGCGTTACCTCTACCGACCCATGTAACCCTTCACGAGGACTATACTGCTGTGTTAGAGGAAATTCGATTCAACCCGGACTGGAGCATGTACAATACATGGTCGGAGGAAAAAATTAAACAACAAAAAAAAAAACGTTTGCCCGTCGCGCGAAAACGCCTTCCAGGGCACTGAGCTGCTGTACCTGTCCTTGCTCGCGGTGGGGATGGCGCCCGGCCCACCCTTCCTGACGGCCTGTCTCTGGAGCCTCCGCATGGTGGAGTAGTAACGGTTCTTGATCGCGTTGTCGGTTCTGAGATGGACGCGACAAGAGGGACAAAAACTCATCACGTCACCATCAGCAAGCGACACTGTTACTCTGTAACGCATATGGCAACAACAGCAGCAGCAACAGCGGTATCAACACCATCACTGATACCAGCAGCAGCAGCAGCAACGACAACGGCATCAACACCACCACCACCAGCATCACAACAACAACAACAATCATGATACCACGAACACCAATAACCTAAAACAACACCCCACCACAACACCACAGCACCATAAACAACGAACACCAACACCACCACCAGCAACGCCAACAATACCACCAACACCAAACCTCACGCCAAACCCCCACCCGCATCAACACCACCACTACCGACCAAGGATAGAGCGCAACCAAGGATAGAGCGCAACCAAGAATAGAGCGAGATAAAGGATAGAGTGCAGCCACTTATGGCAAACCAGGCACCGATGACACGACCCTCTCCTACACGCTACCTGGTACTCTTTTTTCTCCTTTCCCACCACCACCACCACCACCACCAACCAAGGATAGAGCGCATGGTAAACCAGACACCTATCATGCCACCTTCTCCTATACGCTACTCTTCTCATCCCTTCCCACCACCACCCCTATATCCCTTCTCAACATCATCACCACCCGCCCTTACCTTCCAGGCAAAAGCTTAGCAATCTCCGCCCATTGGTTACCGAGGCTGCGGTGGTACTGAAAAATTATCAGGTCTTCCTCAGGTTTCCAAGCGTCCTTGCGTACGTCCGGGTTGAGATGGTTGTGCCATCTGTGTTTCCGTTCACGACGGACGAAAACGAGAACAGGGTTAAGGCCGTGCACGGTCAGATTATTAACCCTGTCTGAACCACGAAAGTTCAACCAGGAACGTGATTTGCCTAGTAAAAAAAACGAATATTATTGAAACATTTGATCACGATCCGCATGTAGTTGGGGAGGACCGTATTATTAATACTACTGTTCGTATATGGCAGACCCTGAATTTTCTACTGTTATGAAAAGTGAAGAGCGGCGCAAGATACTATAATATGTGCGATACGACGGCGGCTGGAAACACGCAAAAAAAAAAAAAAACATTCGGTAAGCCCCCGAAAAAAAAAACACTACAGCGGCCATAGGTATCAATCCACCCACCCACCCACCCACCCACCCACCCACCTCTCTCGGCACTGCTTTCCGATCCTTCCCGGAAGGTGCATTGCGATGACGGACCAGCGCTTAGGCCCGTACTGCTCGACTAGCCTCATGAGCGAGTCATCCTCCTGAGGGTGTCAAGGAAAAGAGAGGGAGGAGGGAAGGGAGCAGTACTGCTTACGACTTGGTCGAAAGATCGATAAAAAATATTGATAGTCCCCACACTAGGGGTCGTGCTAACCGAAGCAAGTTGTGTCGATTTTTTCAGCGTCTTTTTTCTTCTTTCTTTCCTAAACAAAGGCTGTACGAATACTTTTTTTCGTATTTTCTTGTTCAATATTAAGCTCGTCAGTTTCTTTGCGCCCAGTTGAAGTTCCAGATTTTGCATTTTTTTTTCTTCATTTATTTGGAGATCAAGAAAAACAAAACTGCAAAATTTTGGACGAAACTTGCTGCGATAAGGCCGTTTCCTATGCGGTTCGATTTTTGAGCTTCAGATTTTGACCCGACGGCATTTTCAGATATGAGCTTGACAAATCGAAAGGGCCTTCCTATGCGGAAAAATCAGATTTATTGTGCGTGTAGAGATTCGAGCAAACGCCGAGACCAACTGCTGTTTTTGTGATTTGGCGCCGCGAAGAGACGCGCTGGGTGCGCTGCCCTGCGCGTAGGACCCAAGCGTCCGAGCCCACGCTGACTGCCTCTAGTCTGGTGGCGAAGAGATGTGGCGAGTGCGCTAGAGTCAACCTGTCTTGGTATTTTGTGTTTGATTTTGTGACTTGACTTGCTGCTGCTGCTGTACAGCTGCAGTGTAGTCTGCGAGTACGTATCCACGGAGAGGCGCGTGCCAAGTGCTCTTCTCTTGGTCTCTAGGCCCGAGCCCGCGCCAGCCGACTCTAGTCTGGCCACGGAGGGACGCGCCGTCCGCGCGTCGGGCGCGAAGCAACGTCGCTATACAGCTGTATCATCATCCAACTAATCGATCGTTCCGCTGCTGTTTGCTGTCGTGGATAATATCTTGAATTTAGAGAGCGTGCCATTTTTCGATTTGAAAATCTGATGACCCAGGTCGTCGGATTTTGGGCCAAAATCCGACGACTTGGGTCATCGGATTCTCAAATCGAAAAATTTCCCGTCGGATTTTGCATAATCGGACTGCATAAGTAGGGTCATTCGATTTTGAGATCGAAAAATACAAATCTGAAGCTCGAAATCGAACCGCATAGGAAACGGCCTAAGGGCCTATCTTAACGGGGATCGCTAAATTTCGTTGTTTGGAAATACATTTTTAATTTCAATGAATTTTAATATGATCTCCAAAAAAAAAACGTGGATGAATCCTATCGGGGAAACGGCGTATTCATTGTCAAACAAAAAATAATTCGGAATAACCTGGAAAAACGCCCCGCGTAACACAACGCCCAGCCGACAAATCGCGACGAGCGTAGACGAGAGCGAAGGTCTGCGTTGTCGAGTGCGCGCCGCCGCCAGCCTCTTTTTCTTTTGGGTGGCGCAGGATAGGAAGCTATCACTCTCAGAGTGTCTGTGGGCGGAGGGAGCCCTCAAGCGCAACGTGCGGAGCAACAACTCCAGGTCTCGAGCGTATCCTCTGTTTTTCTGCTCGTTTGCTCGGTTTTCGTGATGGTTGGCCGATCGAGCAGGCCGGAAAATTGGGCTTGCGGTTGCCATGATTTTTTTCGAGGCGCCATCGCCGGGGTAAGATGTGCTATGGTCTGTGGCCGTGGGCGTGGCTATTGCTCCGGTCGCCTCTCTTCAGGTGCGCGTTTTATCGCCTCGGTCGTGGTCACCGAAGCGGCGAAAAATCACCCCAGACTCCACTGGGGGTGTTGACCCACCATGAACATGCTACATCAAGGCTGATCAACTCCGAAATTCCAAATTGAAATAAAAAAAATTGCACGAAAAAAGTCCCAAAAGACTTTTCACTCAAATTGTTTTGTTTTTTTTTTACCTTGAAAATGCCTGCCTGGTGATTCACTCTTTGGCCAATCAGATGCAAATTAAATTAGAAAAAAAATCAGATCAAATTGAAACACTTACAAGTCCTCGATAAGATAGGCCCTAAGCAGGTCCTTAAGTAAATTATCATTACATCTTCATTCCGAGAATTTTCCTCGACGGCCGAGGTTTGGTACAGTGTGTACGACTTGTCGCAGCTTTGAAAAAGTGTTTGATAGTCCACATCAAGATAAATTCGATAATTTTCGCCGGCGGTCGGGGTCAGGTTTCGTGTCTACGACTTGCCCCAGATCCGATAAAATGGTTGACAGTCCGAACTAAGATTGCTCCGGGCGTCGATACGTGTAGTGTATACGGCTTGGCTCAGCTTCGACAAAAAGGTTGAAAGCCAACAGGGCGATTTTCCCGAGAGTTTTTTCCCCGGCGGTCGGGGTTATATATACGTAAGTATAGGTTTAGTATATACGATATGGCCCCGCCTCGGCAAAAATGGTTGATAATCCACACCAAGATAATTCCGAGAGTTTTCCCCGGCGGTCGGGGTTATATATACGTAAGTATAGGTTTAGTATATACGATATGGCCCCGCCTCGGCAAAAATGGTTGATAATCCACACCAAGATAATTCCGAGAGTTTTCCCCGGCGGTCGGCTTACTACATTGTGTACTGTGTTTCACGATTTGGACCAGCTTCGAAATATTTGTTCATGCATGCTACAGCAGTACGCTATAGGGGTGCACCACAGCAGTATGTTTTTCTGGGGCTCTTGACTTGAGGAGCTCTACGTACACTATTAGCAAGCCAAAACTAACTTTGGGATAAAACGAAAGCGCGACTCGGTGGCCTAGGTACACGACGAATATCACATTTTTATCCGTTTCAGAACTGCAGTCCCGTTTCGGGCACAAACCACTCAGATCCAGCTCTACCAGGTACGAGTATGTAAGTGTTTTGTCCCCAAAACAGGACTGCAGTATAGAGAAGGGGTTAAGACACAGATCGTGTTCCAACGATATCGGGCAGGAGTTATAATTCCTCAGTGCCCTTCACCCTTTAGGAGTGCAGTCCCGTTGTATACTACTTAGAACTTGAGTGGTTTGTCCCCCAAACGGGACGGCAGCCCTGCCAGAGACAAGGAGCCCTGGTGGCATGTTTTGGTAAAAAAATGCTACCCCCTGTCGTTGCACGCGTGCGTTGGTTGATACGATAACGGTCCACAATAGTAATCCCTCCTTACACCTTCAATCCCGATAATTTTCACAGGCGGTCGGGATCAGGGTTGTCATAGGGTATATACCGTGTTTAGAGTCAATGCATATATTTCAACCATTTCGTCGAAGCTGGGCCAATGTCTACAAGCCAACAGCCCTCGAAGGGAGGAAGGACGTGAGGACAAACCTAGCTACCGTGTATATAGCGCGCCAGATACCCCCCCCCCTCCCCGCCCTCATCGGCAGGATTTTTCAGAATCGAGTTTCTCCAAAGTTAGGAGAGTACGTACGCGCAACGAAAATGGTGGTTTCCGAAATATCTCGACGAGGTACTTCCGCATCGCTCGGCGCCTTGCCCTCTCCCCGTTGTCGACGAAAAACTATTAACAGCGTGAAAAAATCGTCCAAGGGGGTGTATTATGTTATCACCGGGGTGTGATACGGTAAAACAACACATCGTTTGGGCAGCCCTGTTTAAGTCAACAAATGACGGGGGAAGCCTTTGCCGGTCCGCCAAATTAGAATCCCATACCATACCCTGGACCATAAATTTAGTGATGTGGTACAAGTAAAAGACTGCGTACCGAATGACTGACAGACGAGAGATACCAGCAAAATATTGGGTAGGCCGAAACACACCAGTTTTGATGAATTTTCGATATCACAGCTTTGTTTGCCCCCCCGCCCCTAGTATACCAGGAATGATACACGTGATTCATTGATAGAGGCATGCCCGTAGCAGACTGTCAATTGACCAGATCGGTAACAATTAATGACAGGGAGGATCGGTCAAAACCAACCAAAATATTAGGCAAAGACTGCACCAAAAAAGATCAGCATGTATCAGGCAGACGGATCAAACTCAACAAAGGATTAGACTTATAAAAATCAGCAAAATATCGGGCAAGCTCATCATGGTCAACAAACGACTGGGCTGGCCCGAATAAAATCAGCAAACGATTGGGCCGACTGGTCTGAATCGATAAAAGTTTGGCCAGGCTGGTACAAAAAACAGTGAGTGGGAAAACACAAAATCAGCAAATTATCCTAGGCAATAGATGAACAGATTAAGCCAAGGATTAGATGCGAGTATCAAGGAAACTTATGTGAATACGAACTCGGCATCTACCTGATCGTAACATTCTTGAGGGAGAGCGACTGACAATACAATACCGGCAGAATAGCAGTTGACCTTACGTCGACGGCTGCAACTTTGTGATACGGACGAAAACAACGCGTTTTCTGTCGCAAACCAAGTGGAGCGATCTCTCACCTCTCGTGACCAGGGGTTCTTGCTCAAGCTGTCCCCCCCCATGTCGCCGTTTTCCAAGCCCGGCACCACCGATGGGGGTCTTCCCATGAGGTGGCGACCGTTACAGATACGGTTGCGGGGGCGGTTACAACGACGGTTACAACGACGGTTACAAAACGGGGAAAAATAAGGTGCTTCCCGCGCATCATAGACGGTTATAGCAACGGTTACAGTGACGGCTACCATGCAGGATACACCGACGTTAAAAGCACACGAAAAACCATGCTTCCCGAGCATCATTGGCGATCACATTGGCAGATACCGCGACGGTTACACGGACGTTACAAAACCGGAAAAAAAGGATGCATATTGAGAAGTAGTGGGTACCGCAGCGGCGGCTATGACGACAGTTACAGCGACGGTGACACCGACGTTATAAAACAGGGAAAAAGGGGTGCTTCCCCAGCATCACTGATAATTTCAGCGGCGGTTATGACAACGGTAACGAAATAAAATGCTATCGCGTATCATCGATATGCTATCGCGTATCATCGATTGTTACAATAACGTTTACAGCGACAGTTACAACGACGGTTGCGGCGACGGCTACAAAAAACGTAAAAAAAAAAAAAAAAACACGGTGCTTGAGCCATCGCTGAAGCCCAAACGTTTTCCCGTCGAGTTGGTGGTCGGTCTCGTGGAAGAGGAAGACGGGGGGGCTGCACTCGAGGAGGCTCAAGAAGCAGACGAAAAGGACATGGAAACCCCATTACACGTACGACGGGACTGTCTTAAATAAGGCGTGCGCAATACGAAAAAAAAGCAAAGCCGCGTAATTCACAAGCAAGCACAAAAGCCAAGCAGCGTTAAACCGAGACGCAAAACGTCAGCGAATTGTTGTCCACGCAACAATCACACACCACTAACAACACCACCACACGATTTTTATGTATACTGCAGCTGCGCCTACCCTTCCCCGACCTCCCTCTCCCCCGGCCATCCAACGCCTTTCCTCTTTGAATCAAAGAGCGGAAAGAAAAAAACGCGAAGCATCAGACCGCGCAAACAAATCAGGCAAACACGAGGGAAACTCACGGTGGTGGCAGAGGCTTCGGGGGGGGAGGGGGCGTTCCTTCCTGTCGTGCCGCGATGGCTGCCACCGCCGCCGCCGCCTGCTCTCTCGAAGCCGGTCTCGCGTACGACATGGGAGCCTGCGGGTGGGGCGGGGGGGGCGCATAGGAGTACCCGCCACCGCCACCACCACCACCACCACCACCGCCGCCGCCGCCACCACCGCCACCACCGCCGCCGCCGCCGCCGCCGCCGCCACCACCACCACCAACGACACCACCAACACCAACACCACCACCGCCGCCACCGCCAACACCACCTCCAACTACATTGCCAACACCAACACCAACACCGCCACCACTGCCACCACCGCCGCCAACGCCATTAGCCCCCGCCGTTGCAGCCGCCGCCGCCGCCGCCGCCGCTACTGCCGACGCGGCGGAAGCAGCAGCGACTCGAGCCTGCCCCTGCTGCTGCTCCTGCAACAGCTGCTGCTGCTGCTGCTGGACGTGCTGCTGCTGGTGGTGGTCGTGCTGCTGCTGCTGATGATGCTGGACGTGTTGTTGCTGCTGCTGATGCTGGACATGCTGCTGGTGCAGCTGTGTGTTGCTGCTGCTGCTGCTGGTGCTGCTGGGCGTATGCGGCGTACGACGGGGGTAGTTCCGACATCGATTGGCGACGCCGCCACCGCCGCCGCCTCCGCCGCAACCGCCGCGGCCGCCGCAGCCGCCACCTCCACGCTAGCAGCCGCCACCGCCGACCCCACCGGGGCGGGCGGTGCCACCACACCCGAGAGCGTGTACCCCGTGGAGGGCGTCGCCAACGCCGCTGCCGTCGCCCCCGCCGCTGTCGCGGCAGGCTGCAAGGCCGACCCCACGTCTATCACTGCAGCTTGGTTTTCGGCAATCACCGCCGCCGCCGTCGCCGCTGTCGTCGTCGCGGCCGCCGCCACCGCTGCCACTGTTTCTTCTGCCGCTGCCGCCGCTGCTGCTGCTGCTAATGCTGCGGCTCCTGATGTTGGCGCTGTCGGGCCCGCGGGGGCGAGGAGCGCTGTCGCGGGAGGAGGGGCGCCTAGGGGGGGGCGCGGCTGTCTCGAGTGGACCGTGGGAAGGGGCCAGGGACAGCGACGGGGCCGTTGGAAGTTCTTGAGGCGGCGGCTGTTGCTGTTGTTGCTGTTGGTGGTGGTTCGGCGGCTGTTGCTGGTATTGGTGTGGCTGGTGTTGTTGTTGCTGTTGTTGGTGTGGTTGCTGTTGCTGTTGCTGTGGTTGGTGTGGTTGTTGTTGTTGTTGTTGTTGTTGTTGTTGTTGTTGTTGTTGTTGCTGTTGTTGTTGCTGTTGTTGCTGCTGCTGGTGCTGCTGTTGCTGCTGCAGCTGAAGCTGGTGTTGTTGTTGTTGTTGCTGCTGCTGATGGAGCATGCCCACCGCGGGCGCAAGGGGGGGCTGTGGGATTGGCTGCACGGCGTCGCGGGGGAGGTGTTCCGTTACGGCCAGCTTCGGCGGCATGGCACCGCCGGCGGCAGTGGCAGTAGGGCCGACGGTGGTAACGGCAATCCCCGCTAGCCCACCACTCTGGAAAACGAAAAAAAAAACAGGTTGGGGGGCGGGACGGGGCGGAGGTGGGGGGAGGTCGCGTGACGCCGGGCATACTCGTACGGTTTGGGGTGGGTTCCTTTGCAGGGAACGCGGTCGAACATGAGCCGAACGTTGCGCGTGGGCTTGTTGCCCATGGAAAACCGGGACTCGGTTGTGAACAGCGCAGGGGCCACGTAGTTCATTCGGTCAATCAAACAATGAGCCAGTCGGTGGTTTGGAGTCGGTAAGGGATTCGGATTGCGTCAGCCATTCGGAGTCGGTCGGCAATTCGGACTTGATCGGTCAATCGGAGCTGGTCAGCGATTCGGAGGCGGTCGGTTGGTCGGAGTTGTTCGATTATTCTGGGGTCGATCGGTCCGTCAATCCGTCAATCGGTGTTAGTCTCAGCCACACAATCGCTGCTACAGTATGTATGTAGATCAGCAAGCCAATTGGTCTGGCAGACAATCATTCGGTAATTCGTTTGGTCTATCAAGTCAGTCAGTCAGTCAGAAATTCAATCGGTGTACGCATCATCAACCAGTCAATCGGTCTGGCAGTCATTCAGTCAGTTGCGAATGCGGTCGGTCGGTCGGTCAGTCAATCAGTAAGCCAAGCAGAAAATCAATCGGTCTGGTGGTTACCATTTGCTAACGTATTATTTTTACATCTCCATAAGAAGTGGAAAATATCAGCGTCGTTTTCTTTTACGAAGTACGACTGCTCGTTTTCCACTCTCCGAGTGGGTGACGTGTCTGTACTACTGCTGTACGGTTTGTGTACACGTCACGTGGTCACAGGTTACGAGATACAGCAGCAATCGTACAACAGTCGAAGCAGTGGGCACAGACCTGTACCTGGTGGTCGAGACTAGACTGACGTGGTAATCGGTACCTGGTCCTCGTACGCATCGCAGATCTGTGACATGATACATACGAGCGTCATGTAACAAAACACAACAATTCAACCCTTTTGGGACTTGAGATTTGAGACGAAAAAAGCGTCGAAAAAAAGGGATGATTGTTATTTCGTGCAAACTCCAAATATACTTATTTCCCAGATGTACACAAACTCCTTGCGTTCTGCAGCTTCAGATTTTGTCTTCCTCTAGATACGGACTGCTGCATTTCCTGCATGACACCATATAAAACCCTTACACCAGCAGTATTAATAGTACGCGCGATCGCGGTACGTTATCACACACATCGTGCAAAGATGAGTCTCGACCAAATCCTCGACCTCATCATCACAGCTGCTGTTTTTAAATTTGACAAATAAATACGTAGCATTATTAATAGTACCAGGTATTAGTGGCATTGGCCACGTGAAGCAGCCCCTCTGATGGGACGCGAACATGTACGTAACTACCTGGTATAGAGGACGTGTCCGGAGCGCAAGAGAAGGAGAGTTGCGACACGTGCGCATCATGATCATGCTGCTGATGTATATACCAGGTACTGCTTGTACTTCAGTACCTGGTATGTATTTACCTTACGTACTGCTGTTGTTGCGTGCTCTTCCTCAACCCCATTTCACCATTTGAATACTTCGTACTGCTATAGAGAATTATAAAGTCGCGCCTCGTTTTGTGGACAAACTTACAATATTGTACCAGGTGGAGGACACCAATGAACAGTAATGCACAGCAGTAACAAACAGGAAAGCTGGTCCAGGATGGATTTGAGAAAGGGTCCGTAAAAACATAAGAACGACTGCATTTTTTCTTATTTTTTGGGTAAAGCTCAGCCTGCCTTTCTTATTGCTCGTTTTCCTATGAGGTGTCCTGCAACACTGCTGCTGTTCCTGGAAATAGTGAAGGACAATGGTTGCAGGTGCTGCGTCCTGCAACACTGCTGTACCTGGAAATAGTGTGGGACAATGTTTGCAGGAGCTACGTACGTGGGTTGAAGCCGCACATCATTGCGGCCTGAAGTATAGGTGCGAGTACCATGTCTGTTTACTTGGTTGTGGGTTAAGCTCGAATTTCAAATCAAGTCGCCAAGTCCTCGATTTCAATTTCAAGCACAAGCTAAAACAAGCCGTCGAGCGCACGCGGACTCTGGCCCGAACCAGGCTAAACAAACAAAAAAAAAAACAGGCGCCCATAGAGCTTGGCTTCCTGCGCACCACCTGATTGCGCTCTCACCACAAACACATTGCCTCGCGTGGTTGTCTACGCACCTCGTTTGTGCACGGAACACGAGGATCGAGAGCGCAAAAATCAAATCTGGCGCGATCATTCGTCGAAAAGGTGCGTGCTTGATTTAGGTTGCCTCAAGATTTTAGTAAGAGCTGAAGAGGTAAGACACTGCTGTGACGGACACCGACACGGCACAACGGGACAGGGGAGTGGCGAGTGATGGGATGCCTGGCCACGAAAGGCCGAGCGGGGCACACGAGTGATGCTCATCGCTCGGCTCCTGTTGGGAGATATGAGGCAACTTGCGAGGGCTCGAAGTGGACAAGGCGCTTGCCTGGAATGCGCTCGTAATCGCAGCGCGTGTAACCGTGTTCCCTGAAGAGCGTTGGAAAATCTCCGGGGACGGTAAACTCGGGTCGTAAAAGCCCGAGGGCACAAAAGGGCGAAAGGCAGGACTCACCGAGGCCTCTGATGGGGCAGTGCCGTCGGCTTGCGGCGTCGACATGTCGGCGTTGATATGCCTTATTGGGTCCTTGCCCTCTCTCCCTCTCCTCTCCTCCCTCCTTTTGCTCTCGTGCGCAAGCCGACTACCGCGCTCGTAGCTGGGTATCCAGCGTGCTCCTCCTGACCTCCTTTCCAACCCTCCACGGGGCAGGCAGGACGTCTCTTCCCCGACTCTAGGGACAGGATTCCCTCGAAACGCTTCGTTGGAAACGGCGGACCGCGCCCGCTTGCGTCGCCGAGAACTACGTGCTTCGGTAGATTACGGCCCGAGGATATACGACAAACGCGGAGGGAGCGAAGCGCTGCTACTCTGTGTCGCGCGGTAACTGTAAGAGGGGAAACGCCAAAGAAACGCTCGGGCTTGGCGGTAGAGGAGGCGATGCATCCACCGTTACCGGCTATATTATCAATCCGATTAATCGATTCCGAACGTATTTTGTTCCCGATTTGCTCAAAATCGGTCAACTTGACTGTACCGAATCAGTCAACGCTACGTCTCTACGACGGGCTGGAGGCTGGGTCTACGAACGACGACTCCTTTGCGTCGGGGCATACTCTTGCTCTCGTGTTTTCGTACTCGTATTCGTAGCTCTCGCGTGTGTGCCAGCATCGAATTCGAGGCGTGGACGAATCAATAGGCACCGCTTAGGAGTGGTCGGTCTGAGAGTGGCGCAGGAGATAGTTCTGCACCTTCGACGGCGGTCCAGATATGATCCGCCTCGCGAGGCTTCCCTCAACCAGCGTCAAAAGTAGTAGCACGCCCACACTCGTAGATCTTCGCAACCGGATTGTTCTTGCTGGACGAGCTCGGGCGCTTGGCACTGCTGGCGCGCCGGGACCGAGCTCCGAGGGCGATGGAATCGACGGCCCGCTGATATCTGACAAGGGTCTGCAGGTGAGACTCTGATGGGGCTCCCATTGCATGATCTTGCTTCGTTGTCGCGAAGCAGTACTTCATACCAATATGTACGGAAATATACGGACAGTTTATATATTCATGTCAGTACACAATGGCCCTTATATTCATGTACATTATGGTATTTACCTTACAGCAAAGCAAACCGACACTTGGGACTTGGGCCCTCGGCCTCAACCCTCTCAGTTCATACTGAAGACGCGTTTTGGGGACAGAGCAGTGCACCTGATAATTTGAGTGCTTCGTCCCCGAAACGGGACTGCAGTCCTGAAAGGGCACTACAGCAGCAGTAGGACTGCATCCCGTTTGGGGGACGAAAATGACTTGGAATTGGCGTCAAATCTGTGTTTCTGCACAGACAGCAGTTAGTCAGTGCGGTATCAAAAGGGTATAATTTGCCGCCTATGACCTTAGGTGTCAAGAGACAGCACTTGCGCCCCTTGACAGACAGCAACTTTTCCTTGACATGCCTTGACTGACCCCAAATTACCAGGTTTTAGTGCAAAAAAACAACGCTCTGCACCCTTGAACAGCGCACGTTTTGCCTTGCTTGACATGTTTCCTGACATCTTTGCCTACGTATGACCCTGGGTATTCACTTGCGATGCGGCCACGGCTCCGCCAGTTGTGCTCGCCCTGCGTTGCGAATTGCAGTTCGGCCACTGACTGCCCCGGACAAGACGTGCATGTAAAAAGGTTCTTGCGGCTCACGCCTCCCGCTCAACGAAGCGAGTCCAAGACTTCCCTAATGGCCGCAGTGGGGAAAATAATAGCAATATGCAAGGTACCTATGTAGCGTATATGGTGTTGTTGACTGCTGTTGTTGACCGTCGATGGCAACGAAAATGAGGTACCAGGTACCAGGGGTGTTCCTTGGTGGTGCACAACACCGAAAATTACCGCCTCAGATCCCAACACAACAGCTACCAATACAATGATAGAAAATGGCAGCCGAAAACACCGACGCCACTACATTAGAATGACATACTATTACGGGGGGACCCTGTTACGGGGGTCCATAGTTAACAGGACCAAATATTGTTAGTAAAAATACCTAAATATATAGGATTTTATGTACGCCATAGGTCCTGTTAACTATAGACCCCCGTAATAGTAAATGAAACCAAATATTGTTGTAAAATTAGGGAAGTGTGTAGGCTTTAGTGTGCACCGAAGGTCCTATTTACTACCAGGTATTTACTATGGTCCCCCGTAATATCGTTTTACACAAAAGTTAGGCGGGAAATGTTCACCGGTGAGGTTCAAAATGTTAACACCTCGGATAGCGTAACACTTAACGTTTTATGTTGATGTTAGGGGTCAGCGCAAAAAAACGAAACATCACGTTACTACGTTAACTACTTTGTGGATATTGTGATAACATAGTGGTATTAGGGGGGTCCATAGTTAACAGGACCTATGGTGTACATAAAAACCTATATATTTGCCTATTTTTACTAACAAGATTTGGTCCCGTTAACTATGGACCCCCGTAATAGTGTGTTATGATATTGGCGGGCGATCGCGTAACATTATGTTGGTGTGTTACGTTAGTCCTGTACTCACCGCAGTATATGTGTTACGGTGCTAGGGTGTGCAGGCCATAGCGAGTAACACTATGTTAGCGTGTTAGCGGAATTCCTGGTGGCTATGGTAACCCTCGTTGAAGGGATAACGTACATGGTCAATTACGTAAACGTTAACATTATGTTACCGTGTTAGCGACATCAGCCCGTAGCGAGTAACGTTATGTTAGTGTGTCAGCGGGATTCTTACTTGCTAGCGCAACACCCTTTCGACGGATAACGTACACGGCTACATAAACGCGTACATAACACTATGTTATTAATAGTGAAATTCCTATTAATAGGGGCTATCGTAACACACGTTAGAGGGATGAAGTATGCGGTCAGTACAACGTTAGCATTATGTTGCCGTATCAGCCGCAGCGGCAGTCCGTATCGAGCGACGTTATGTGCGGGTATTACGGAAGACTTGCTACCATAACGTAACATGGGTCACACGGACAACGGATATTTATATGATCGATAAAACGCTAGCATTATGTGAATGTGTCAACTCGTATGCAATGTATGTAGTGACACAAGTTAGCAGATAACGTACACCCTCAATCTAACATCAACAATATGTTATTGCTGTGCTAACTCGTACGTGCGAGTGTGCAGATTACGTTATAGATGGATAACGTACTGGTGGGGTTTCCACAAAAAGTGAGGCGTTTTTTTGCGGGGATCCCTCCTAGATATCCCCTGTTTGGGGTTTTAAAATATGAAGGCGTTTTTTACCGGGGATGCCATGCTATCCTCCCCCCCTGGGGATAATTTTGTAGGTATCCCCTACTGAGATGTCGGCGAAACTGGATAACACGGTTACGTTATGTTACTCCCACACGCCCGCTTTACCACTCAACACGGGTAACACATGTTATATCTCGGGAAGATCCAAAGGGTAACGTAGTAACATTACGTTAGAACGACTTCGGCCCCAACGGTAACTCAGTAACGTAAAGTTAGACCCGGATTGATTTTTATGGTAAACACGGTAACGGGATGACCATCAGATCTTTACTGGCGGTAACACCGTAACACAATGTTACAGAGACTTCCGCATTTAGGCTAACATCCGAACATAATGTTACGTATGGGCCGGCTAAGACTGTAACGTATCTAACGTACGTCAAGTGTTACGTTATCCGAGCCTAAGGCAATCAGATGGGGGGTCCAGATAACGTAGTGTTAGTAGTGCTGGCCATTGCGTTATGATACGTTAGTGTGTTATCTGTAATGCAGTGTTATGTGTTATTAATAGTAGTGCTGGCGAACATGGTGACGTTATGTTAGGGTGTTATGTATAACACTCTGCCTAAGGGTAACATCTTAGCGTGTTACGTCTAACGCTGCGTCGACAATGACATTATGTTATCGTGTTAGTAAATATGCGGATATCGGTCTGGGCATGTTAGAGTGATATCGTACGTGTTTGGTCAAAGCCTAACACTGTGTTACAGTGTCAGTTCAAGGACTGATCACGGCATAACATAATGTTACTTTGCCAGAGCTGGACGAGACCGAGCAGCAACATAACGTCAAGGCACGTGCACGTTCCTGGGTCTCCAGTTAACACTGCTGTGTTACCGCATTACCATGATCGCTCCTCCAGTGCTAACACTATGTTAGTACGTTACCACGTTCCTCTGTTAGGCCCCATAATGTAGATAAGTGTTATCCGAGTGTTACGTTATCCGAGGTGTGAAAAATGTTGCCAAAAAAATATCACCGAAAACCGCAAAGAACATTGACGCGGCAGAACCCGATGACCCCTCACGAAGACAGCGACAATTCATAACACAGTTCCAGTGTCGTGTGCCCCACAAAGTCAAGGCACGTCAAACACTATTATTGAATGGTGCCCCACGAAGCCAACGCCGGTCAAAGATCGAAGCCCACCGCAAGCACCGAAGCTACTACAATGGCACGGTAGTCAGACGCAATAAATTGAACAGCCTAGAACGGGCTACGACGCAGGAACGGCAACGAGTCCACACCGTGCGGGGCGGTATCGGCCGGGGGGACAACCACTTTCGTCCCCGGTGTGATGGAGTTGCAGATGTACGGAATCATGTATGATCTGGGACAGGACCTTGTCCTTCCGGGGTGTCGCTGGCTCCAAGAACCCCATAAAAATTGCAATCAGCCAGTGGGGTTGAGGTTGGAACCCTATCCTACCCGGGTAGTGCTGGCCTCATAAACCCCAGCCAATCAGCAATCAGCCAGTGGGGTTGGGGTTTCTACACCGTGTGGGGCGGTATCGACCCGGGCGACCACTGGGTCCGTCCCCGGTGATCGGACTTGCAGATGTATGAGAATAGTTCTGATCCGGGGATGGGACCTTATTCTCCGCGGGTGGCGAGCTCCACGAGTCCCAACTTCTACAGCGGGGCCAATCACAGCAGAACGGCCGATGAATTTAGCCGGACACTCGCGTGCAAAATTATTTCACGTTAGTTGAGACAAAGTTTGATGATCTGCGAGCAGCGTCACGTTGTTCTCCGGTGCCGAAGGAAAAAAATGGCGGGTATCGATTATTATTTCCAAAGTGGTCCTTGTCTCTCATAATTGCATAGACTCAGCTAAACTCTTCGGCTTCATCCTCGAACGGATCTTCCTTCACCGCCATTAGGGCCCATCTTATCGAGGACTTTTGGTTTTTTGAATTGGATTTTTTTTTTCCTTCTAATTTAACTTGCATCTGATTGGCCGATGAGTGCATCACCAAGCAGGCATTCTCAAGGCAAATTAGAAAATTTCAATTTGAGTGAAAAGTCTTTTGGGAATTTTTCGTGTGATTTTACTAATTTCAATTAGGAATTTGGGAGTTGATCAGCCTTAATGTAGCATGTTCATGGTGGGTCAACACCCCCGGTGGAGTCTGGGGTGATTCTTGGCCGCTTCGGTGACCACGACCGAGGCTACAAAACGCGAACCTCAACGACAGGCGACCGGAGCAATAGCCGCACCCACGCCCACAGACCATAGCACATCGTACCCCGGCGGTGGCGCCTCAACAGAGAGCATGGCGACCGCAAACCCGGCCTGCTCGATCGGCCAACCATAACGAAAACCGAGCAAACGAGCAGAAAAACAGAGGATACGCTCGAGACCTTGATAGTTGCATCACCGTTGCTGTTCCGCATGTGGCGCTTGAGGGCTGCCTCCGCCCACCCAAGACACCCTGAGAGTGACGGCTTCCTATCCTGCGCCACCAAAAAGAAAAAGAAGCTGGCGACAGCTCGCACACGACAACGCAAACCTTCGCTCTCGTCTACGCTCGTCGCTGTTTGTCGGCTGGGCGTTGTGTTGCGCGGTGCGTTATTCCAGGTTGTTCCGAACTCCGTTTTGTTTGACAATGAACACGCCGTTTCCCGATAGGATACGACAAACACGTTTTTTTTTTCGAAATCAAATTAAAATTCATTGAAATTGAAAACTTATTTCATAGTAACGAAATTTAGCGTTCCGCGTCAAGATGGGCTCTTGCACCACCGTATTGCCTACTTCCCAACGCTTGACTCTCGAACGCGTTGCCATACCACCAGCCAACCGCACGGACGCTGTCACCCGGGTCTGATTCGGAGCGAGGTCTTCTAAAGACCCCATAAGCTCATAAACACTATAAAACCGAAACGCCCGTATATTCTGACAATGCAAAATATTGCGCACTTAAACCCGCAAAATTAGTCATTCGCCCCAGTATTTTTTAGCTGTTTGCATCGTTACGCCTTTCGGTGCAATGTGGCCTATACACATTCCCTACCGATAGTCGCATCCCCGATGAAATAAAATCTAAAGGGGATGAGTGCCGGTACTACTATTTTCTATAGTGCCATCGTTACTGCAGCAGGTGTAGCCCTGCCTCTGCAAAGGCAACGAATAACATGTATCATCACATCTCTAGCCCGTGCCGGCCTTGATCTTGAAGACTGCCTCCCGGTAAAAATTCTTCCGCAACCATCGACTTCAATGTCGATGCCTGGGGCGAGGCGGAACGAACAGCACGCAATACATTCCGTTGAAGACGTTTATCTCACCCTGGGGTTCACAGATACGGATGGGGATCGTCGCGCGCTGCTCGTAAACTTGATACAGCATCACGCAAGGCGAGGGTAAACAGTACCAGGTCGGAAACATTATGGTCGAGTAAGCAAAAGGAAGCTGAGGGAAGGGCATGAACACTCCTGTATCTATGCACGCATAGGTTTTACGCCTGGCATCTCTGCAGCGAGGGTTCGGTACCTCAGTGTGAGGTACAAGGGCTACGACAGGCGGAGGGATCGGAGCATGCACTACTGGGGTAACAACCTAGGCGTGCACGACCGGGGTGACAACAGGCGCGGCTACCAATTGTGTAGGGGGCGAAACCAGGCATAGGGTCAACAGGAGCGGGTTACACACGGCAGTGGAGCTACGCTAGGTCCCGCTGCCACAAGTGGTGGAGCTACGCCAGCGCCGGCGTCTACCCCGCCCGCCACCCCAACACCCGGGACCAAACACTCTTTCCTCTTCATACATTTTTCACCCGTTTCCCCTCCCATCACGATGTCTATGGTTGTTCGGATGGATGTTGCGACCCTCTTACCCCCGCCTATTATCCACTCGGAACTATTATTTAGCCGGAAGGTCCCACCGGGGCCGGAGGCGAAACCATGGGTAGCAGCGGAGGAGGAGGAGCTGGGTAGCAGCGGAAGGGCAGCGAAAGGGGGAGGGGGCACCGCGGGGAGAGGAGCCTATCAGAGCAACGGGTGTTGCCGACTTCCCCCGAGAGCATGGTATAGTCGTATTGCGGTCATGCGGATGAGTGGCTAAAGTGGAGCCCCGAGTCGCCATGAAGCGATGCAAAAGACGAGTAACACTGGCGTGGGAGGATCGTAAAAGGGAGTGACAGAGGAAGGAAGGCATATTAAGTGGAATGCCTGCCATGGACGCCTCGGACCCCCTTAAAAAAAAGCGTCCCAGACCGTTTATCATGCTCCCGTTCGAAGAAGCACAGATCTGCCTCAGTCTCCGTAGATGGATTGAACTCACGTCTGTCAGATCTGTCTATTACGGGCGTCCATAGTAAATAGGACCAAGTATTGTCAGAAAAAATAGGTAAATATATAGTTTTTTTTGTGTGCACCGTAGGTCCTATTTACTATGGGCCCCCGTAATATACCGAGGGGGCGATGGCATTCAGAACCCATTATGGACCCAAAAAGCACATATCCTCCTATATTTACCTACCATATTTTGGTTCTCATTACTATTACGGGGGGTCATAGTAAATAGGACCTTCGGTACACACAAAAACCTATACATTTCACTATTTTTACTAACAATGTTCGGTCCTATTTACTATGGCCCCCCATAATACAGTATGTTCCCTTGCAGTAAGAGTACAGCCAGCAACAGGCCCTTCAGGGTTGTATGTATGTATATACGAAGATATCTGCCTTTTTCTTTTCGATTCAGGGCGTCGGCACCGTCGCTCCCTATCGTACCCTTCCGCCTTTTGCTGTTCTATCTCTGCCTCGCAGGCAATCGAGGCTACCTCATCGCTGAAAAATGAACCCCGCTGGAGGTACCACAGGGGAGTTCCAGATTTACGTCAGGTGTGTGGGTGTGTGGGAGTGGGTGTGGGTGGGATGGGGTGGGGTGGAGTGGCCTGGTGGGTGGGTGGGTACGTAGGTGAGTGGGCTAGCTTCATGGAGGAGGCGCGGTGCTTCGCGGGCTGGCGGGCCTCAATTCAATCTGTAACGCTGCCGTGAGCTGCCGGAAGGGGCGTCCGTCGGGGGTGGAGTGGTGGCGGTGGTAGGGGTGGTAGTGATGTTGTTAGTGGTGGCGGTGGGTGCTCTGACAAATACGATGGTGGATGGGGGGGGGTGTACGCGATATCATGCATGGCCGTAGTCGTATGGCCATAGACCTGGATGGGGCAGGAAAAACTTGCGGCCGCATGCATGCGGACGCGTTGTACTGTAGAAAAATGATCGCTTGCCAAGATGGTTTTTGTACATACACTATAGTATGCCTGCCACACTGCTGCTGCAGCGCTGACATCCGACCACCAGCAGACCTATTAGTCTACTCGTAACCCTAAACCATGCCTTGACCCCACCCGAACTGCGTGGGTACGCCGACGACACGAACCGACGACGCTAATAGGAGTTACCGACGTACGTGCGAGATTTGGGCAAGGCCGTCCTGGCTGACCCGCTGGTGAACAAGGGCACGGCGTTCTTATGGTCGGAGAGGGAACGGTTTCACCTGCGCGGCTTGCTTCCCGCGCGCATGGTCACTATGGAAGAGCAGGTAACGTCCTGCCCCCCCCCCCCCCCCCCCCCCCCCCTCCTCCGACCCCCCACTCTACCCGAATCCCAATCTACAACTAAAAACCTTTTACTGTTGTCGGGGCCGTGACGAAGAGGCTGCCACCGCCACGCGGGCCGACATTGCTGTTGACGCCCTCCTTCCCATGGAGCGAAACGCTTCCGACAACGTTTTGGTGTCGCATGGAGTACATAGTCAGTGCGGTTTGACGGTCATGGGGTCAGAAAGAGAGCAATTTGCTGGCCCAGGCGCTGAAGAAGGCGAGACAGTGGCCAGAAGGCGTTAGTCCGTAGACCCTTTCGCCGGACATTTGACTTACCCGAACTCCAGCTTTCTAAGTACCCACATCTGTACTATTTGAGCGGCGCTTTTGTTGCAAGCGAGCGACTGAAAAAGCCGCTGTGCTTAGAAAGACTCTAGGTTGCCCTAACTGTTACGGTTAGAAAATAAGTGAACTCTACTTCCTCCATGGAGGAAGTAGATGACACGTCTGTGGAAGTAGCTTATGGAAGCTTTCGTGGAAGTTGATAAACTCTGCTTCCGTGGTGGGGGTAGAGGATAGCTTCGATGGAAGCAGGTCGGATTTTGCCTCTTTGCGACTCGAAAGGGAAGGAGTGTCAACATGGGAGTGACGATTACTAGGTCTGTGAATCGGCTGTGTTAACCGATATTTATAACACCGGTGTTTGGGCGCAGACGATGTATCCGAACAATAAGCGGATCCGGCGTGTGAGTGAATCCTTGTGTTGAATCCTGGTTTTACGATAAATGTGAGTGAATCCTAACTTGAGTCCGGCAAAGCGATGTTTCACCGGTGTTTTGCCCATGTTTTGCGCGCAAAAAAACTCCTCCCGATTTGCCGATTCCGATTCCCATTTATATCGCTCCGACTAATTGGGTGAATCGGCTCCTCTTTACACCCCTAACGATTACAGCATCGGTCATACGAATTAATCCTGGCTGCCTGGGGAGAGGATAGGGGATGCGTCCGAAGTGCAACGGAAAAATATGCACGACATACACGGCAGTTTGATGCGACCTGCTGTAGTGCTGCACGCTCGTACGAGAAAGATGATAAAGAAGACCGTTTTCCTCTGTTCATAGCGGGTGAGATCGCTCGGTCTGGGGGGGGGGGTCCCAAACGGGTTACCAATGTCTACTACTGTAGAGCGTGGCGGGTGATCTCAGTCTCCAACGCGGCGCCCTCCCCAGTCCATCACGACAGCGGTCTCTTGCTGTCGTGGCCCTGAGGAGGGTGGAACAATATATATCGCTCTGGCAGGAGGTGTGTAATTCCGCATTAAAACCTAGGCAGAACCCTTAAAGAGTCGGTCGACATGATCCTCAGTTGAGAATCTCCTTCAGCCAGAAATACTTCGGGAAAGACGAACTGTATATATATCCCTATCGCCTCCAAATGTCTCGGTAAGCCGCCAGCCTCCGTGCGTGCCTTTCGCCGTGTTACATCATGCCGACTAAATGCTACCGATATTGCTCGAGTCTGATTCATCGCTTGGGTACGTACCCCTTCTCCTTCGACCGTGTGTTCTTTCATGGTGCTGGACGCGAAGACGGAGAAGGTCCTGGAGGAGTACCGGTAAGTAAATTTATAGCGTTCGCGTGCTGCTGTAGAGCTCTATGCACCAGTGTTGTCTTTTTTTTTCCTCCTATGTTTCTCTCTCGAGATTTTCCGTTCCAGTTGCACAACGTATTATTTCGCAACTGACACCAGCCGCGTACCAACAATATCATAATTTGCATAGTATATACATACGAGTACATTGGTTTTGTGTACTGGTATACCAGTACCTGGTATGTTTTTTGTTCGCTGCATTTGTCGCGATTTCCTTCACGTTGTTTAGAGTTGGCCCTAAATGGCTTTGAAAGTTCCACTCCAGGATTATTGGAGCCTATCTTGGGACCACGAGCTATGAAATAGGCTATGGAGATGAGGTAATATGCAACAACTACCCCAAACCCCCCTCGACGATATTTTTTCCGTAGGGAAGGGGCATGGGACAAGGCGGCTAGGGATCCGAATGATGAAATGGTGTCCGCCGGGCTCACGCCGGACAACATCCGGAAGTGGGAATTCCTGACGGGAATTCAAGGGCAAAACGAAACGGCAAGTCACCGTTTACGTTTGCTAGAGCCGTGAGTCGGCACAACTTCAGACGCCAATCACATTAGTAAATAGTTGTACTAATACCGTTTGTCAGAGGTACGTACCCACTATCGACTTCATTGGGTTCCCTCGCTCGTTCGGAAGGCTCTTCTAATGCGGGGTACAGTTGTCTTTTTTTTAAAGTAGTACCAGGTATAGCGTAAACTCTATCTCTGGGGGGTAGTATAGCGTAAACTCTTATCTCTGGGGGCCTTTCCGAGAGCGCCTCGGCCCTTGGGGAGGTAGATTTTGCTCGCTTGGCCCCTGACGATAGTTGGCATTGCATCAGCGGGCGAGACCCACCGGCTTGCCAAGTAAAGTTTGCTAGTCGACAGATGCCGTATGCCCCGCCCCCCCGGCAGCTCATTGAAGCTGTCATCCATATGGAAGTCCGCCTCACACGCGATTCTTGTAGGATGCAGCTCACCCTTCATGCGACTCGCCAAACACCTCACGTTTCGCTTCGCGCTTGGTGCAAGCAATGTCTGTCTGGCTCGTGAAAAGCCGACGTGCTCCGTCTCGGCATTGTAGGGTTGCGAGGGTCTATCTATGACTACGGCCATGCATGATATCGAGTACCCGCCCTCCCGCCGCCGCCACCCCTCACTGTTCATTTGCCGCTCTATATGTTTTTTTGCATTTCAGTTGTACTACCGCGTTTTGATGGACAATTTTGCCGAGATGGCCTCGGTGGTGTACACGCCGACAGTGGGGTGGGCTTGCCTTAACTTCTCCCGGATGTTCCGGGTGGCGAGGGGCATGTACTTCTCGTCTCGCGACAAGGGGCACATGGTGTCCATCGCTTACAACTGGCCGAGCCACGAGGTTAGTCAGGGGCGGGAGGGACAGGGAAAAATAGCGTAACCATTGAATTCACCTACCGGGGGGTAGCGATACAATTGGGGTGACCAGGTTGCACGCTTGGCCTCGGCCAAAGGGCCAGTGAAGACCAGGGGTTGATTGCAGGTTTGTGTGAGTGCCTGGGCCGCAGCTGCTGTGGGTCTGGGCCGCAGCTGCTGTGGGCCTTGGCCGTAGCTGCTGGACGAACAGCACCGTCCGCCAGCGCGTCAAAGTTTAGTACTTAAGCCACCTGCCTCTTACATCACGGATAAGCAGCCGATTACCTGGATGTGTTCCAGTTGACCTCGATCTGTCAGAAGCATCCGAACACCTGGCCTACGTGATCCAGATGACCTCGCTCGACCTGTGATGCGCAGCCGAAATATCCGACCGAGGTGTCCCAGATGACCTCGACCTGCATGCAATGACCACTTTATTTGTCCGGGTGTGTTGTGATGTCGACGTGCCCTACATACCACAGCGTTACCGAATCTACGAGAGCTGTACAATCGTATAGACCTTGCCCCTGCTTGGACATAGTGGTTGGATTACACTTGACTTAATAACCTGACCCTAACCCTAAAAATCCTAACGCCGACCCCGACCGCTCGGGACGATCGTCGGAATGGAGATGTGAGGAGCAATCACGGGACGAGGGGGCATAGTAATCAGTAACCGCGGTGGACCCAACAACCATGTATCCCCCCATGTTGATACAAGATAGTTGGCTTTGATTATCCACGATGGACCCCATAAACCATGTACCCCCGTACGTTTTTCACGCCATTTTTTGGTTCTCATTATAAATGTATATGTTCCTCCGCGATAGTGTGGCCTATCAACCATGTTGTCGAAGAAGCTGGGCCAAGTCGTAACCACTAAACCTAAAAACCCCGACCGCCGGAGAAAAATCTCGGAGAAATATTTGGTGTGGACTGTCAACCTTTTTGTTGTCGAAACACCAGGGCCAAGTATTAAAACACTACTATTTAATAGAGTCCGCAGACTTTGCGTCACAGGCGGCATTGACGAGCGAGAGACGCAAGAACGCCGACGCCGTTTCCGGCTTGGTGAGGCACGTTTTGAATTCCTCCTCTATCGCTGACCGACGGATAACAGCGAAACGACGAGCGACAGACCCCCTTCACTCTCCGCGATGGTTTTGCGCGATTTATTTCTCGATTGTGCCTAAATTTCTGTTCGATGTTTCGCTCGATGTTTAAGCCCATTTTTTTGGTGTGTAGAGTATTTCTGTGTGTATGTCTTCTCAATGTTTTCCGCGTTTTTTTTCCCGATTTGTTTACCTTTTTGCTAAGGTAGACGCCATCGTGGTGATCGACCGGTCGAGAATCCTCGGGCTCGCTGATCGACGGAACGCCGGAACCGACGAGCGACAAAATCCTCACTCTCCGCGATTTTCCCTCGGTTTGCTCGATTTGTTTTCGCGGTTTTTTATTAAGGTGGACGCCATCGTGGTGACCGATGGGTCGAGAATCCTCGGGCTCGGAGACCTAGGCATGAACGGCATGGGCATTTCCATCGGAAAGCTCGACCTCTACGTCGCCGCCGCCGGCTTCCACCCTGCCCGCGTGCTCCCCTGCGTTATCGACGTGGGCACGAACAACCCGAAGCTGCGCAAGGATAAATGGTATGAGGTTGAGTTAGTCGCGGGCAATTAACGTCGGCGGCTGATTGGGTGGAGGGTGTCGTTTTCACGCGTATTGACCCGACCGCGCATCGCTGAGATGAGGCTCTTGGGGTGTAAAAACTTGCAAGGCAGAAGTCAGAGGGGGAGGGGCGGGCGGCGGGGAGTCCGTCGCAGCATCCGACCTTAAGGAGTACGTTGGTGGAACATCGTGGTCCTTGTTCGTCGATCTAGATTCTGCTGTTGGGAGCTTTGCTTTGCTGTGCCATACCCAATGAACCTTCAGCTTTTCTGCTGAAGCTGTGAAATGTTAACAATGAGACCTGGGCCAATGCAAATACTGTACATACAAGTATGCATGTTGATGTTCAGGGCCAGTTTTCCAGATGCGTTGTGAGAACTACAGAAAACGGAAAAAACGCCCCAGGCAGCAACTTAGCCTCTGTATATGGAAACACATGGCGTAGTGGTTTCCCCGGATACCAGTTGAGTAAGCGCAGCATTGGCTTCATCTTTAAATCAGCGTACATACGTACGAAGTACAACATGTTGCTTCAGTGCCAAATGTCGCAGCTATAGATTTTCGACTCACAAGTACCTGCACGAAGATTTCTCATCTCTTGTGTTATAACTAAACATGTCGGTGATCAAGTACCTGATTCAAATGGTCCCCTCCCCTAGATCTGGCTCTATCCTCTTCTCTTCTCTTCTCTCTCTTCTCTCGTCTTATGCTGAAACAACACTGCTGATCAAAGTGCCTTGTTCGAAACGCCTCCTCACCTGCCTGAACATTCCCTCTCAGCTCCTCTCATACACTTCGTATACCAAAAACAAAGTGCGCAAATGTGGAAATGTGGTGAGCTCAAAAGCCCTTTAGGACTGCAGTCCCGTTTTGGGGACAGACCACTGAAATTGTAAGTAATTTGCTCACAAAACGGGACTGCAGTGCTAAAAGAGTAAAATTTTGTTTTCATCATTCCACCAGAAGAAAAAACAAACCAATTTTTTTTTTATGGCGGTGGATTTCCTCTCAGACCAATATTTTTGTGGGCGTTTCCCCTGCGGATGTATATACGTTTGTTTCTCTCTCTCGGTCCCGCATCGGTGTGCAGCTACCTGGGACTGAACCAGCCGCGGATCGAGGGCGACGAGTACCTCCAAGTGGTGGACGAATTCGTCGCCGCTGTCAAGGCAAGGTGGCCCAAGGTTTTGATTCAGGTGCGCGACACGCTCATCATCACGGAGGGCACTAGCTGTTGTACCGCGAGCTGTGGGTCGATCGAAACGTCGCACGCGAAATGATAAAGTGGGTTTCCCCACAGCAATTCAGAATTTGTGGGCTAGGATTGCTGTTGTAAACAATCTGTACCATTTTATAAGCACCGGTTTCACACTAATTGTTCGACAAAACGGTGATTACATTTCGGTACAGGGTGGCGCCTGGTATGATGAAAACTGCAAGAAACCCAACCCAACCAAAATTCTTCACAACAAACACCCTATTAAATAGTAGTACGACCCCACTGCTGCTGTGCTTCGACAACAACACCGACAACGGCCGTGAGGACCTGGGTTACACGGTTTCTGGAATGCGGCAATCAACAACGGTTGAAAACTTGGGAGTTCCCCAGAAAAAGTACCTTTTTTCTGTTTTTGGCACTGCATTTGCGTCAATCTTGAAGATATTGTGCTTGTTCCCAGGGTACCTGATGCGACCTACCAGGCAGCCTTTTCCAATTGCCACCCTCATCGCCATAACCTCGCCCCCGGCTGCGTTTCTCCGCCCTCCTCCCCAGAGCTGGTCATACGACTACGGCCATGCATGATAATGAGTACACCCCTCCCTTTCCAGAGCGTTTCACACGACCCTTTCCTGGTTTTTGCCGCTGATTTTGCCCATGCGATATTTGACGTTTTCCCTCACGTCGTTTTCGTTTTTCGTTTCTTTTTTTTGTAATTATCCAGTTTGAGGATTTCCGAACCGAGTACGCGTACAAGCTTCTCGAGAGGTACCGGTACGACCACCTGTGCTTCAATGACGACATTCAGGTACAGCGGAGATAGACGGTTGAGCCGCGCTCAACGGTAGAGGAGTTGCAATGGGGGGTTGCGATTAGGTTTTACAATCAGGGGTTGCATTGAGGGGTCGCAATTAGAGGGTTGCAATTAGAGGTTGCAATCAAGGGTGACAATTAGAGGTTGCGATTAGGGGTTGCAATTGGCTGCGATTTTGAGCCCGTACGCTTCTTACTGAAGGAGCTGAGGAGCTACTACTCGTATAACACCGCAGGACAACACACACCCCTCGGACGATTTTCAAGCCGTGTTTTTAGTCTCGACAAAAGGAGAGAAGCGCACAAAACGCCCAAAAAACGCCGCGTTTTTTACAGAAAACATATCGACGAGATCTTCCCAGAACCGCCATTTTCATTGAGTACCTGCCGGCCCACCTGGTGTGAAGCGGGGACCGAGGTATGGTAAAGATAAGGGACGCAGGTGGTTCTGGCCTTTGGAGAAAATCTGCTCTGGCAGTCGTCTCAGGATGTGACTTTTTCTTAGGTGTTGCCGTATCACACGGGTGATGAGATAACACATCCCCTGGGACCCATTTCGCAGGCGAGTTTCTCCAAACCATGCCTTAAGGGAAGCACACACAACGAAAATGGTGGCTTTGGAAATATGCCGGCGAGATCTTTCCATGGACGAGTGAGTCGCTCCGCGTTTTACACTCTCCTCGCTGTCGAGAAAACGCGACTATGAAATTCGTTCGAGGGGGTGTGTTATCTTATCACACGTGTGATACGGTATATACATACCGTATACGGTGCCCGATGTCTTTGGATCCGATGCGTATTTTGTACAGCAGTGGGTACGCCGATATAATGGCCTGTTACAGGCAGAATTCACCTCTCTGAACTACTGTTCGAGCCTTATCTTTTGTCCACCGTGGGAAATGTGCTTCGTATATGGCTTGAATGTAGGCGGGTCCAGCCGATTTTAGCCTCTCTTAACCACTGCACTATTTTTTCAGCGTGCCCTCTCTTGTGGCCGGGGTACCTACCTACTGCAACAGTATTCGTTAGATACCTCGCTCGCCCACGGGATTAGTTGGACTTGCAGTTTCTTACTTTTTTTTCTCACAAGTTCGGTGTTTGGGGTGAGGTTTAGGGCGCCCCACAAGCGAGGAAGTGCACCCTCTCAGAAAAGTTTAGGTGCTACCAATCTGGCCAGAAATACAAGGCATGCATTTCGAGATTTTGTTGCCATCTAAAAGGTCCCTTCTATTTACGATCAGACTTCTATGCACCTACCGTAGTCGTGCGCCTCGATGCTCTCCTTGCCCCTTCGTGAAGCGGGTGTGGGTTTGTTTTTCGGCGTACATGTCGTGTTGTCGTTGCCCGCGGGTGTATCGGACAACAGGTGTTTTGGTTCGGACCGCTGATGCTCCTCCGTTCGCGGGGTAGAGTCTGTAAAGCCGGCACGGGAGATGGTTTTCGTCAGTTTCCTGCATGGCCGTGTGTTCGTATGTTGCTCGTATCATTAGAATACCGGGAAAGTATTACGGCGAACCATCGTAAATAGGACCAAATATTGTTAGCAAAAATAGGGAAATATATAGGTTTTTGTGTGTACCGTAGGTCCTATTTACAATGGCCCCCCGTAATAGCTACTACCTGGTATGGTGTATATTGGTCGTGGCCTCCAAGGTTGGTGACGTGTCCGCGTCTACAGTTTGCGTGGAGGATGCGATCCGACGCAACTCACTATCATGCATGGCCGTAGTCGCATGGCCATAGACCCTCGCATATATCCCTACGATGCCGAGACGGAGCACATCGGGGTTTTACGGACCAGACAGACACTGCTTGCCCAGGCGCGAAGCGCCGTGAGGTGTTGGGTCAGTCGTGTGAAGGGTGAGCTGCATCCTACTATGAACCGCTTGTGAAGCAGACTTTTCTCGCACATTGATGACAGTGTTGAATGGAGGGGCGGGAAGGGGGGGGGGGGGGGTCTGGTGTCTCCCGTTTGTTTTCGTGGCACCATGATGCGGCCAGGCGCACTCCGGTGTTTGCTTGGCCCACACATTGTAAGTTGCCAACTTTTTCAGCCAAATATTTCCTACCCCTATAGTCCAGTGTTTACTGCCACGCATTCCGATGTTTGCTGCTCTACCATACCACTGATGCCCGGTGCTTGTTGCTCTGACTTCACAGCACAAAGTGGAACCCATCTATATACCCCACGACGGTGCCTGCCTTCGTGTAGAGCCTGCAGCACGCTGCCGTACCTGAGATTGGTGTAAGGCTGTGAGCTTGCTGGACTTCACGGCTGGTTATTCGCTGGGGTGGCAAAGCTAGCCAACTAACCGACTTGGGTATTCTATCAGTATCATTTGCACGCGGGAATCACAAACGCAAGCAGTCAAATTAAAAAGACGCAGAACTCCGCAATTTTTGGCACGCAACTAACTGTAATGCCTAGACAGACAACTAACAACTGAGTCGTGGCTTGTTGTCAGCCAACGCACATCTCTAATTTTTTTGCAGTTGGATCGGTCCGCGTACACGATTTATTGGTATTCATAGAAAGCGAGCGAGCGAACAGCCCATGTTTGGATCGGTCAGTCAAAGGGGCGATGGGGCATCCGTGGTTCGTTCTGTTTTGATTTTGTTTTGTTTTTGTGTGCACTGGTTCCGCGCACGTGCCGTGGGTAGCTTGCCGCGCAGGAAATGCGAGTGTGTCCGATTTTCGTGCCGCGTCAGGTTACCAATGGTCGCGGGCAGCACTGTTGGGTTCTGCAACAGCGTTGGGTATTGAGTAGCTTTTACGCGGGGCCATACACAGTGATCCGAACTCACGGTTGACCCAAAACGATGGATCCCCCTATGTCTACAAGCAGTAGTTCACACCTCCGACAGATCATGATCTATCTATATATCTGTAGATCATCTAGTTCCTCACCGTCTTAGTGAGAGATTTTGCAGGACCTGCATAGTACAGATCCAAGCCAGGTAACGTGTGCTAAAACATGCAGATTATACGGGTTCCACCCTGGAACACGAGCTAGATCATACACAACCGGGAATAGATCTGCCTTGTGTGACAGATCTAAATAATGAACTGTGCGAATCGATGTGTCCGAGGTGAGCAATAGTTGGTTCTGATCGCTGTGTTGCCCCGGTAATACCAATAAGTTACCGGGACATTATGACACACTTCTACGTACTTTCGTGCGTGGAAGCGTGGTGAGCCTAACCTTTAGTTTTAACGATCCGCCGGAGGATAAAAAAATATGTTAGAAATAATCGGGGATCAATGTTTCGCCGTGCGCAACCTCTGTTTCCTTCGTGGGCAACCTCGCTCGTCCCTGCCATCGCATGTCGCGGCACGACGTAGGGTTCCGTACAATGTTGTTCTCATGGAACTCACCAAGTTGGTTTTGACTTTTTATTTGTGTATTTTTTTATTCTCCGGCGGATTGGTAAAAATAAAGCTTAAGCTCACCGCACTTCCACGTGCCAAATTTCGTGTCGTGTGTCAATTTAGCTCATAGCTCCCGTTGTAACATCAGAACAGGCTGTTGTTACCCCTGGAGTTTGGGCACGTTGACCCGACCTGACCCCCGAGAGGAGCAGGTGCGGTGGAGATAGCCACCCGGGAGAGTCATCTCTCCCCGGTAGTGTGGGACTTGCGCGAGCTCACCCACTATCAAAAACCGAGGCTATGAGGCCTCCCCGCCGGACTTGGTCCAGTTACGGTCCGCCCTACCCATTGGGGCGTTGGTCCTCAGAGTTGGTTTTGACGTTTCAATTTTTCTCTGGAAATTCGTGATGGTGACGTCGATGTCTTTCAATTATGTGATCCCACCTGTCCCTACCATCGCAATTTGTGACACGATGGAGGGTTCCCCTAAATGGGTGCACATCAGCGAGTAGGCTTGTCATCGCACACACATGACCATTTGAACTGGTATCATGTACACGGCGCACCAGCATCAAGTACAATGCGTCACATGCAACGGTTTTGTCGTGGACACTCACGATGATAGCTTTCATGAATATTTTCAATTTTTGTCAGGGGACTGCGGCCACGGCCTTAGCCGGCATCTACGCCGGCCTGGCCGCGATAGGGAAGCCGTACAGCGACATTCGGCACATGAGGTGATCCCCCCCCCCCATCCCTTTTATGGCCTTCGCCGTTCTTGCTCATGCTCCCTCCTATTGATAGTCGTAGATCAGACCCGGGGTCACAAAGTAGGTTTTCCTCCCAACTCCACACTTCGGTACGCGCTTTGCATTTTTGTCGTGATGAGTGTTGAAGCACTTTTTTTTTTCCCCTCTTCGGCTCGCGTCGAATTGTTTTCGATTACGATCAGTCGCAGATTTTTCGCCCGATTTTGCTCCAGCCTCTAGTATCAGTAGTGTTTTTTTTTACGAATGGTTGATAAGAAGTCCTCCACTTTTTTTTTTTATCATTACCGATTCGCCCCAGGCGTGTACTCAGAAAAAAAACGACGCACCCACTGCCCCTTTTGGAGAGGGGGGTACTAAAACCAAGTTCAAGAAAAATCGTTTTTTTCGTCAATTCGTGCAGAAATCCCCCCCCCCCCCCCCCGGTATGTTTTTTTATCATGACCGTTTCGGGAGCGTGATATTCTTTTTGACTTTTTGTCGTGCATCCCTGTTTGTTCCGAGAAATTTGTCAGGTAATCGGGGTTGGGGTTGCACGGTTAGCGTTAGGGTTAGGGGTAGTATTTTGCGTCAAGTATATTTCAACCACTTTGCCGAAGCTTGACCAAAGTCTATACCGGTATTATAATAGCCCTCTCGGCGTCCCCGAACCTGTCGGTGATCGGGTTGGAATTCTCGAAATCGAGAATGGCCGTTGCAGACGCCTATCTATCTATATATACGTGGTACCAGGTATGTATATTGTATATAGACAGTAGGCGTTTGATAATCACACGTTTAGTACGTTCGAGGTTGTGAGCTCGCATGTGCTGGTACGCCTGGGTGCTCAATCCACACGTACGCCAGTCTGTGCGGCAGGTCGCGCTTGTCGTAAACGATAGCGTAACGGTCGCTGGAAACTCGCTCACCGCAGGATACCTGTAGCTGTCGTCAACTTGGTGTGTGTAATGGTACGGCGTATGGCAGACGCTTCAGGCAACTAACTCCGAAAGGGGCCCCTGTTTTTTTTTTCCCGGCACCGTCGTAATCAGAAGACGCTCGCACCCGCTCGTAGAGTGCTGAACTACGGAGCGCGAGGCCGGACGGCCGGGCGAAGCGCGGCGTATACGTACCGATGCAAGGTCACAACATCAGTAGAACTACTTTACCACTCTGTACCGAAATATAGGTACCATTTCTATACTATTATTCAACACCAACGTTCCTTTTATTTAAAGGCAGTGGTAGCTACGTACCGTATTCCCATCGTAACCGTAAGGACCGCGTGGTCTTCATATTGATGTCGAGACGGTCCTTATAGTCCCCCCCGGAGTGGTAGCACGCAGGATAACACACCCCCTGGGAAGAAATTCCGAGTCGAAGTTTTCGAAACCGGGGGGGGGGGGGGGCGTACTCATTTGTTGCTTGCCTTAGTCATTTGACCATTGACCACGCATCCCTTTCGAGACGGAGGGGGGGGTCAACGAAATAAGGCTTATGAAAGATGTTGCTGAGACGTTTCCGTAGCAGACACATCGCCAGGCGTTTTGGTCGTTGTCGAGAAAATCAGATGGAGATTTCGTCTAGGGCAGTGCTGTTGTTGTGTTGCGGGTTGTACGGTTGCTCGAGCGTTGTACGGGTCGTTGCCTCCCGCCCTGAGTCGGATTTGTCGCTCGCCGCGAAAAGTTGAAACATAAGAGCAGCTGTAAACCGATGAGCTGGTTGGTGTGCAAACGATTGCGACGCCGTTGCGCTGTCTTTCACCCGGGCAGGTTTGTCGTGTGCGGAGCTGGCAGCGCCGGCATGGGCGTGATCCAGTGGCTGTGCAAGGCAATGGAGAAGCACGGGGCCGACCACGACGAAGCTGCGCGTACGTTCTGCTCGGTCCTCCGTCTGTAGTTGTTGTGTTTTCCCTCGTTGCCTGCGGGTCTTGGCTTCGTTGGCGGCGTTCACTAGGCTACCGGTGAAACTTCTCTCGAAGCATCAACACGTATCGAGTGCGAAAATACATTAGAACATCGCATACATGTTAGTGTACAACGAAAGTGCACCTGATAATCAGTTGTTCTTTTAGTGGTGAGTAGTAGTCGCACGTCAATCTTAGTGTTGTAACTGTTTGAGCGCTGTGGCTGACCTAGTTATTTGATTCAGTGCAGCTGACATAGGTTGGGTCAAAATAATAACGAACCATGTACAGTAGTATACCGGTACAGTGCAACTTGGTGGATACTTGGTATTTTTCGCAAGTGCTGAGCCGGCAAATGTGTATCCCCGTTAGTTCTCCCTCTCCTGTTGTCAGCGTTGCCTTGTTCGCTTTCTTCCATTTCACGCGGTTCGACACTTTTTTTCCCGTATTGTTTTGGCCAGACTTGCACTATGATTCAAAGGTTTGGGGCAATTTTTTACGGCATATGATTTGGGGGATTCATTTGATCGCCGTTCTTCACCCTCGCTCATCAAACCATAGCTACGTAGCTACAGACTGCTGGGGTCGATGCGTTAACTTCAGGATGACTATGGTATTTTTGGTTTTTCGGATTAAAACGTTTGAACAGATTGTCTATATGTGTTGACAAAAAAACATTGGTTACCACTCCAGCAGAAAGTGATATCTGACACGGACGAACGCAACCCGTTAACGCATCGAGGAATCGGTCGACGAGGAGGGCAACATCAGAATCCGAACGAATCAAAACCCCTCAATCTTGTTTTTTTTTTTTTCACGCCCCCCCCCCCCCCCCCCCCCCCCCCCCCCCCCCCCCCCACAAACCTGCTCTTTTTCTAGGAAATTTCTGGATCCTCGACGCCGATGGGTTGCTCACGGAGGCCCGCGTTTCAAGTGTGGACAAGCTCACGCAGCGCTTCGCCCGGCCAGCGGATGATGGTGAAATGGCCGAAGGTGCCGGTGTCGAAGAGGTAAGTACAACCCTCCATATAGGGCTGTGAAAAAGGCATGCCCTGGGTGGACTTCACGGCTTCCACTCGGGGCGCTAATATCAGGACCGCTTGGTCTTTATTTTATGTCTAAACGGTCCTTGTATGTCCGCTCAATATTGGCAGTTATTACCTGATACGGTATCACACGGGTGATAAGATAACACGCTACTACCGTACCACACTAGGGTGATAAGATAACACACCCCCTCGGACGAGCTACAGAGACGATTTTCTCGACAACGGGTGGAGTGCAAACGCCGAGCGACGCGTTTGTGGAAAGGTATTTTTACGACGTATTTCCAAAGGCCGCTGTTTTCGTTGGGTGCACGCGCCTTGAGGCATGCTTGGGAGAAAATCGGCTCCGATATGCGTGTTCCAAGGAGTGGGTGTGTTGTCATGCGTGTTATACGGCAGTTGGCCGGCGAATTAAGATAACCAACAGACTTATCAGGTAACGGGTAGTATTTGTCGATAATACCACACGTCACGCAATAAAAGCGCGCCTACAGTAGTCAACTCTATATTTTTTCACGCGTATTTCGGCAAACTTATCGCACGCAGCTAACTGTATGTAATACACAGCCATCTCATGATTGCAATAGCCGGCGGCTTATACCTAGACGGCCAACTCACGTCGCTGACAGTCCCAGTTTTCGCATGGAGGTGTTCTATTTTTATTTTTTTCACCCATGGTTGTTTTCACATGCGCTGACGGCACTACTGCTGAAGTGTAGCGTGGTTCTGGTCGCAGTCCTCGGTGCTTTACCGTAGCGTCGCGCTAGGGTTGGGACACAGCCAAGGAAACAGTCGTACGCATTTGACAGATCGCCGAACCCCACTTGATGATCTAAACCATTCAGGGAAGATGGATTCCTAATCTGTGTGATCTAGTTCGTGAGCCGGGGGGGGAGCCGTAGAATCTGCATGGTCTACAGTAGCAGATGTTTGCTGGGTTGGACCTGCCCTACAAGGCAGATGCTGCAGAGATCATAGCGGCAGGTGGAGAGCTATAGCAGCAGGTGATATAGATCGATACCTGGTACGTTTAAAGGTCGATCGGCCGGCCGACTAGTCGTCGCCCAGCGTACCACAACCTCTTCGCGGTTAGTTTAACCCTGTTTAGACCCCCGAGATAAGCCACCGAAAACAATTTCTAGAGGGTCAGTTCTACCAGCAGTCCACGAACTGGTGTGAGCGGCGCAGCATGCACGAGTAGGGGATCAAGCCGCAGCCCGTGTCGTAACCGTGACTGCTTCCAACCATTGTAGTTTCGGGCATCATTAATTTCATCATCCCCCAACCATTGTAGTGGCCGATGCTGTAATCGTCCCTTATCATGGTCTTTTTCCCCCCTCTGAAGTCCCAAGCGGGTTACAATAACCATGTTCAGGCGGTAGGGGTTGCACTTTTGAGTGCAAACATTTGCACATCTCGGACAGAAAGATCATAATCTATAGGTCTACCGTACCGATCATCTAGTTCCTCACCTGCCGGTGCGAGAGGCTGTGTGCAGCATCTGCCTTATAGGGCAGATCCAAGCCAAGAAACACGTGCTAGATAGATTATGCAGATTGTACCGGTCCCACCCGGCAACATGAGCTAGATCGTACAAGATCGGGAATAGATCTGCCCTAGAAGGTTTACATCGAGTGGGAATCGAGCATCTGTCCGAGATGCGAACATTTCTCGCTGATGGGTCACTCAACGGAGGACAGCTTTTGATGAGCTAACCAATGTTTTATGGTGTTTGCGAAGATTTTGGTCCGGGTTCGGTTTCTGGTGGTGTGTTTCCTATATTAACATCAATCCCAACCCACACGAAAATGAATCGCCGTGCGGAAAAAGTGACCAAAAATGTTTTTGTATCTACTGCTGCGAGTAGTTTTGGGTTGGGTAACTCTGTGGGTTGGGGTGGTTAGCAAACGGAGCAGCTTCTCTCTGATTCACCTCGTTCAACCAATTATTTCCTCGTGTTATATCGGTTTTCAAATATTTTAAGAACCCAATCAAACTAGGTCTACCGCAAAAAAACACCCCTATTTTGGAGCCGATGTGATATTTTTCAACAATGTTTCGGCTACGCGCCTCACACTTGATATTGTGATGAAACCTGCATAAACGTCAGCCGCCGACCTACAGTGAGCTGGCTGAAGGTTGTCGGTTTTTCCGTCGATCGCCCGCAGCAAAAGCACCAGCCAGATAGATCTCCGGTGGGGATTCATCAACGAAAAACAAAACAAACACACCCTTGTCTATCGGGCTCGACTTGCTAACATTTTGTTTCAAAATCGATCTCCTCAAGTGAAAGAGCCCCAGGAAAAACAGGTGCTACCTCCATCGTAGCTCTCGTCCACTGCCAAATACATCCTGCACTGATTCCCGAGTATGTCGCAGTTCCCAGAATTATGGGTGGAGTTCTTGAGGGGATGTCGTCGTCTGTCGTTTATAGTTGTTGTATAAACTCATTTCTCTTTTATGCATTCGAAATGTTTTTCTCCTCCAGGTTGTGACGAAGGTGCGCCCAGACGTCCTTCTCGGCCTGTCGGGAGCGGGACGCATCTGGAGCCCGAAGACGATCGAAGTGAGCACAACGTGACGTGATACAGTGATACAGTAGCCCGTTTAGGACGAAGGGGATTTTATTTTTTTCCTCTGGATAATGAACGCCCACAAATATTACAGTTGTTCTATGTACTTGTTAGTTATAGGCCATAAGCATTTTTTTTTTTTGCTATTTTATATTGTGTTCGTTATCACCAGGTAATATTTTCTCACTAATTTTTTTATCGAATTTGACATTTGTTTTTTGCTGTACGTACTTTTTTCTGCCCAAGAATGTTATTGCCGCCGGCGTCTTGTAATCCCCCAGTCAGCGTTGCTGCGCTTTCTTCACGAAATAAAATCGAGACGGCCGCTTTCATCGTTGTTTTTTGGACTGATTTCTTAGGGATGTATCCCCATATTTTGGGGAATCGTTCAGCGTAATTATTTTTTAGACCAGTGTGCAAGCTACACATCCCGTAGGCCGTAGCACGCGCGGTCAAAAGTATCGCGCGTGCAGCTCGCCAATATGAGAAGTCGAGTTTTTTTTTCGGTCTTACAGCTTACGTGTCTTTTCAACTCTTGCAAATATGCCGGTACAAGAGCTCGAGAAATCAGCCGACCGACCCATCGGCAAAACGAGCAGCCAACCGACCTATCGATGAACTCAACGACCTTGCAGCGAGCGGGCCAGGCATCCTAATATGCTACAGGAATAAACTAATGGGCGAATTAACCCTGTTAACTAATACGGGGAACATAGTACTGAGGACCGAATATGGTTGGTAAAAATAATGGAACATACTGTAGGTTTTTGTGTATATGTTGGGTCCTGATCACTGTTGATATGGTCCTCTGCAATACGAGAAATTGCGAAAGTGACCCCGACTCTAGTTCTTTTTGGGGCCCATATATGTGATGGGCTCAGATAAACGACCAAGAGAGAAACAGAGTTCATACATTTACTCCAACACTTTCAGGGAGTGAACCGTAATGACAGCAGTAGCCATATTTGCTCATGAAGACATACAGCACCAGTTTCCTGGTACCTGGCATGTAGGTAGCGGATTCGTGGCGTACAAAAACAGTCAGAGTTTATAGACCGCTCTAAAAACCTATATATATATATATATATAGATTCACACACCCCGTAGCACAAGCGATCGAAGCATCACACGAAGCTTAAGCTTGCAAATGCGGTCATTGAGGAAAATTTCGATGTCACAACTTGGGTTTTTTTTCTTCATTTGTTTCTTTTTTAAAATACTGGGAGGGGTGAATCATAGTTTTTTTTGTTTTTTTTAGGAGACGACACCGTAAAGAGCGTCGACTTCTCACAGGGATGCGATCGTTTTTCAGCGCTCGACTTTTTCCAGAACGGGAGGGCTAAGGTTGCCAATACCGAACAAGAAGGGTGTTTTTCGGAAAGACATGGTCGAGAGCCTTCCGAAAATACGAGAAATCTTCGATTTCAGCGCCCTTGCCGTTGTCGAGAAAGCGAGGCCTGAGAAACGATTGCAGCCCCTGTGCGGACTCAATGCTCTTCACAGCATATCGATCAGTTTGTGTCCAACAGCGTGAATTGTATTCTCAAGGGGTTAACCTGTTGGTCGTCGTTCCTGTTGCTGCTCTGTCTTCCAGGCACTGGCCGAGGGCACGGAACGGCCGCTGATCTTCCCCATGTCCAACCCTTCACACAAGAGCGAGTGTTCGGCTGAGGTAACGACGATTTTGGCGCTGCGATGCATGCAATGTGTACGGAGCCGTGGGAAGCATTTTTGTTGTTTTGTCTTTTTTTTTCTGGTTTCCTGTGTACGTGTTATGTTTCGGCTGGCTGTGTCGGAGCGGTAGTTCCGTTGCGTTTTCTCTTCTTCTTTCTTGCTTTTGTTTCTGTGTTGTCGCGTTTAGTGACGCTTTTTTTGTGAGGCCTTTGCTCGTAACCTTTTGGGGACGCTCGGTCCCACGTCTCACCACCCATGTAGGGCGCCATTGATCTGCCGTGCGAGTAGTTTGGATTCTTCGGGGGTGTTTCCAACCCTGGGCATATGTCCTACACAGAACGCACCATCCCCTAACCTGCCAGCGGCCGGTTTGCCTCGTGCGCCCCATACCGCGCTTGGCGGAAGTGTGAGGACCGCATAGACATCACCTCTTTTAGGACTGCAGCCCCGATTTGGGGACAAACTGCTTAGAGTCTGAGTAGTTTGTGCCCATAACGTTGCAGCTCTAAAATAACTTCTATCTACGCGCGGAGTGGTACCAGGTGTGCTGTATTCGCCACTTACTCCGTCCACCCTATATATTATATATAGGTTGGGTTGGCGTCGGTTGGTTGGCAACGGTATAGTAGACAACCGGGGTACCGTTTTTTTTTTTTCTCTTTTTTGATGCGGTCGATCACAGCTGGTGGTCGAGTTACAACATTGAGCGGGGTAGAGAACCTTTACTCCGCACAAGAGGAATGATCGCATTGCGTAGTTTTTATGGTATGACACCTAAGAGGCAGTTAAATAGTACCCCGATTGCTGTCTCTGGAAGTGGCCTCACCGGAAATTGAATTCAATCATTGAAGCTGTCATCCAGATACAAGTCCGCTCCACAATCGGTTCTTAGCAGGATTTTGCTCACCCTTCATGCGACTCGCCGGACACCTCACGGCGCTCCGCCCTTGTTGCAAGCAATGTCTGCCTTGTCGGTGAAAACCCGACGTGCTCCGTGCTGGCATTGTAGGGATGCGAGGGTCTATGGCCGTACAACTACGGCCATGCATGATATCGAGTACACCCCCCCACCCCTCTTGCCTCTGATTTCTCCGCGAAGACCACGATAGCATTTCTACCTTTCACCCGTATATAGCTGTGTATAATAGAGTCAATTCACCCGGTTCTGAAAGCACCACATCATCTCCCAGAACCTGGTACCCCCTGGGTTGCTATGATACGTGTGGCCGATGCTCCGACGGTCACCTGTCATTTGTGTGTTCCCTTCGCGCCTGTAAGTAAGCTCCTGAAAAATTGTGTCATGTATGTGTGTCTTGCTTTGTAGTATATACGCTCCTGAGTCCTGAGAGGGTTGTAGTGGTTCTGCCTGCTATTTGGGTTGCTGTGTAGAATCAATCAGGGCGAACACGCAACTGAAACAGCTGGCCATTTTCAGACCGCCGCCTATGGTGTACGGGACCCGTCTTACTGTTCCTCGTCTCGACTTTTCCCTGTTTCGAATACTGGGTGCGTCTTCTTTCTGACAGTAGAATTTCATTTCCCACTCTTCGCTCCATGTATGAAATACTGCGTACCGGGTACGTTCCCTTCTTGGAAGTACGAGCATTCATATCCCACTCCTCGCTCCATGCAAAAATGTTCAAAACTTTTTTTTCTGCAGGATGCAGCAAAGTATGCTAAGGGGCGTGGAATCTTCGCCAGCGGTTCTCCGTTCGAAGATGCCGCCTTTGACGGCAAGGTAACACACATGTAATACGTGGGGCTTTGAGTCGGCACGACGTATGTCACCAACTACAACAGTAGTTATTTTTCGGACGGACAGTTGGTCGTTTTCTCGGAGGTGCGGACTATCCGACTTGTTGGGGTCTCCATGCTGGGTTTCCATACTTGCACGAAGGATTATTGAATGCGAGATATGTTTTTGTTGAGTTTTTGAGCGGGGCCGCCTCGGCCGGGGAGGTTTAGCTCGCTTCGCTCGCCCGACTTAACTCCTATGGGACTCCGAGATAGTAGACAAAACTAATGGTAACATGGGCAATATCACGCATCTACGAGCAGCGTGAGCTTTGGGCACGATGAGGAAGATCATGCTACTGCCGTGCCGTACGATTCCTTGCGTTGTATCTCGGACACAGATTTATGCCATCCTCCAAGCACGCAGTGACCGTTGCTGTGATGTCACTTTTGCGGTCAATTTTCCCCTCGGAATTCTAAAGAGGGTTAAGTCGGCAAGTCGGGTGACCATCACCTGGCTTCGCCAGCCGACTTGTCGACTTAAACCAGGTATCAATAGTTGGCTAACGACACCTACCGACCAGGTGTTAGCCGTGCAATCCTGCCGACTCGCACTTTCGGCAGTGCGCGTATGTGTCTGTGGAGACGCCCCGTCCCACAACCATATTTCGTTTCCTGAAAAATATCAATTCAATACTTTTTTCACCCCTTCATGAAAGGATAATCCTATGTCAGGCACTTCGCATTGTAACCCTCAGGGCGTTTGTTTGTTTCTCTGAAGGGTTTCGTTCCCTTTCGCTGGCCGCGATTTTCTTTGGGCAGGTGTTACCGAGCAATCAGAGCAACAACCTGTACGTGTTCCCCGGGCTCGCGCTGGGTGCTAAGCTGTGCCAGGCGACTTTGGTAAGACTCACGACTTTTCACGCCACTATTAATAATAATCCCGGCGACCGCTGATTTTTTCGATGGTTTTGGTGGTTGTGGGCGTATTAATATTTGCCAAATGGGAGGAATCACCATCTAGATGTGAGATATGTTGTGCCAGAGTCGTACCATACAGATCTCATCCGGCAAGACATGTGCACAAGAGCTGTGTCATACAGATCATACAGATCCCAGGTGACAAACGTACATGTTATGCAGATTATACAGATCTCTCTAGGAAAGCATGTGCACAAGAGCCGTGCCATACAGAACCCACCCGGGAAACACAAGAACTGTGTCATACAGACCATACAGATCCCAGCTGACTAACATACATGATATGCAGATCATACAGATCTCCCTAGGAAAATATGTGCACAAGAGCCGTGCCATACAGATCTCACGCAGAAAACATGCGCACAAGAGCTGTGTCGTACAGATCATACAGATCCCAACAGCTAAACGTACATGTTCCGCAGATCATACAGATCTCGCCCGGAAAACATGTGCACAAGAGCCTTGCCATGCAAACCCTAGCCGACACATCATACACTATCTACTTAGTAGATCGTGCAGATCACATAGAGTAGGGGTACATATTTTTTTCCCGAAAGAACTATTACGGGGGACCATAGTAAATAGGACCGAATATCGTTAGTAAAATATAAAAATATATAGCTTTTCGTGTGTACTTAGGTCCTATTTACTATGGACCCCCGTAGTAGGGACGCGGCTTACGGGTGCATAGGGGTGGTAGTTTTTCGACCAACACATTTCTGACTGTCGAGGCTCCTTGACTCTTTTAGTACCTACCGCGGTCCGTTTTGGGGACGAAGTACGTCGAATTTGAGTGGTTTGTCCCCGCAGCGGAACTGCAGCCCTAAAAAAGAGGGTTACACTGAGGGCTTTGTGAGCCAATATCGTTGGAATGCGTGCCTTTTCTAGTTTACGTACCAGGTATACACTGCGTCGAACTACCGTAGCATTCGTTGTATACCTTCGTAGAACATTGTGTTGCACCTTCAGTTCTTCTCAAAAGACAGGTTTACTGGAGTGAGGATGACACGCCTGCATAAAAAATGGCATGCTTCTACTGTAGGTAGATCATGTGGGGGTCTGCTTTCTCCGAATGTTCTTGGAATATATTGTTTCGGGACTTCCGGTAGTAGCACTGATTGCTGCACGAACAACTTGGACGCCTCTCGGGCGGAACACCGCTGTGAGCTGTGAAACGGGAGAAAACGTGCTCGAGAACAGTCCTGTGCACAAAAGTCTCAATCTGAAAAATTGTCATGGTTTTCGTTTTGCGCTCGTTTGGATTATCATCTTGACCCCTTTAGGAGAGCAAATACGTTCCTGACAAGTTATGAGCAGTTTGTCCCCTCCCCATGCTTTCCTGTTCGTATTTTTCTACGCGTTGTGTTTTGGCGGTCACGCCGTGTCGACGGTCCATCGCCCGATATGGCACATACCCTTGAATAATATCCTCTCTGCAAGCGTTTTAAGGGTGTGTATGGCAGGGTGTAAACTCTGAAGTACCTAGATACCAAACCGGGTATTTTTTTTACCACACTTGGGCATGTGTCCGCGTACCCCCACAGTATACCTTGTTAAACACACCCTTGCACACGTTCTAAATGTTGGACGTTTGGCGACCGGCACGGCGGGAAACAATTATTCCTTTCCAAGTTGACTCCGGGAACTATGGCTAGCCCAAGGCTGAGACTAGCGCCCAAGGCTCAGGCCAAGCGTACACCGAACGGTGGGAGGTGATCCTCCCGGAAGCCGCCGGCGAAGCCCCCTTGCATTTACACCAGTATGATAAGGGGTGAAATGCTTCCAAGTTCGCTAATTATTGACCATACTATTACGGGGGGTCATAGTAAATAGGACCAAATATTGTTAGTAAAAATAGGGAAATATATAGGTTTTTTGTCTGTACCGCAGGTCCTATTTACTATGGTCCTCCCTAGTATCATACTTGAAAGGATAGGGTCATACAGGGGTGACATATTACGGGGGGCCATAGTAAATAGGACCAAATACTGTTAGTAAATATAGGTATAATATGTATGTTTTGTGTGTATACCGTAGGTCCTATTTACTATGGCCCCGCGTAATAGTCACTGTTATTCCTTGTGTTTATTCTTGTTTTGGTAGAGAACGATATTGGGCGTTGTACGGCTCAAACGGTGGGAAACCGCGTTGGCATCCGAAGCAAGCCCCCCGCGTACCCACCTGAAACATGTTTTGCCTCTTGTGCAACTCCGGGTCTGTTCACCCAGGAAACAGACGACATGGTCACGGCGGCCCCCCCCCCCCCCCCCCCCCCCCCCCCCCCGCCCTCCAGTGCACCTGCCTGAAACACGCCTCCCCTTTGCGCAACGCCTGGTCTGCTCGCCACAGGTGACCGACGGCATGATCATGGCGGCGTCCGAAGCACTGGCGGCGAGTAACCGTCCGGAAGACCTGGCGAAGGGCCGGATCTACCCCGGCCTTTCCGACGTCCGCGGCATCAGCGCTAGGTGGGGATATCGAGGAACTTACTTTTTTGGGCCGTGTTCACTAGTTGCCCAGCTTATACAAAAATTGTAGATTACACTATTACGGGGGACCATAGTAAACAGGACCAAAAATTGTTATTAAAAATAGGTAAATATATAGGTTTTTGTGTATACCATAGGTCCTATTAACTATGGATCCCCGTAATAGTAGTGGTTCATTCACCGGGGTAGCTACTCTCCCCGACGAGGTGTCGTGCTGATTACAGGCGAATCAACGCGGGGTAGTACGTAACCCTGAGTGAGAGTCTTCGGCTGATCGCAGCAGAGAGGCCTCGTTGACCCAAAAATATTTACTTGGAAGTTCGAATTAGAGGGACGATGGAATGTGTCAACATTCCTGGATTCTAAAGCACTGTTAATATGTACGGTAACCCTGTCTTCAACCCCACGTAGCTCCGACCGGTTTTAAAAAACGAAGCTTTGCAAGGTTCAGGCGTTGTTCGAAGTCATTTGATGCTTTCTAAAGGGATGAAGAGTTCTCTATATATACCCTTCGATAATATATTAAATACCAGGTACTTGATAAAGATGCGTTAACCCTACATCAGCCCCATAAAAAACTCTTGGAATCCACCCAGTCTTTGTGGTGCGTACCGACCTTGGCTGAGCCTCGTTGACGTTTACCTGAGCATGAACAAAATTTATGACCCGAACTCTATATCCCTATCCCCGATCACCTGGGAAGATGCTCAGCACTGAACTTTGAGCCTCTTGGGATGTCTACAAGTGAGGAGCAGAGCGACGACTACAGCGTGATTGGAGGGTGATGCGAATGTGTCCGAGTTTCATTTGCAACGAGCCGCACGCCACGGGGCGTGACATCACCCCACCCGTAACTGCCGGGCGCTCACGCTCCTCCCACACAGTAGTTGATAACACCAAAGCCGTAACTGTTTTGGTCGTTACGTCGGGTCCCGAAGGGGTTACGCTGTGATGAGTCTATGCGCAAGTGCACTATCGACTGTGTTGTCGAGGTTACAGCAGTAGGCCAAGTCGTGTACTATTCCGCTACGGTTAGGGATATGCCAGTACATTGCACGCGTTGTGTTTTCACTAGCAACTCATATTTGGAATGATTCGTATTTATTTATAGTATTCGCTCCGAAGCTGCTGGTTAAGTTTTAGTATTTGTATAGCTCAACATATTCAAGGCATGGACATTGTTGGCTTCCATCTCCATATCCTGGCCGTGGTCGAGAGAGCCCACCCCCTCGCCCCACACCGGATTCACGTGTACTCCCTCCCGTCCATGTCGTCAATGTAGTTAAAAAACTTTTCGCTCGAAAAATGTGCATGGAAAGGGGCGCTAAACGACGGACATTAAACCAATGCGCTACAAGTATATGTTCAGAACGCCTGCTGCCCGTGCACGGAGAAGTGTACTATTAGTACATGGTACTGGACGCTAAGCAGTGGACACTAAACCAAGCTACAGTGTTTTTCGGTCCCCGAATTCCGGAAAAACAAGATGTGTCAACCAACTCCCAAGTAGTAGTAGCACCCCCTCCCCCTCCCCCACGCCACCCAACTTTTTATACATACTTTCCCTTCTCAAAGGCTCGTGCTTCACACCTTCGTCCCTTGACGATCTCTCGTTTACACTCCGGCTCGTCACTGAAAAATCAATTCAGTGGTCAATCTGATTAATTAAATACCAGGTAACTAAATGTTCTCATTATTTTTTTGTCGTTCCTCAATTCCGGAGAAAAATATGCATTATGAATCAACCCTCAAATAATAACGCCCATCTGCCGCCACCCCCCCTCTCCCTGCACAACAAAAAAACGATACCAGGTATGGAATATATTCAGAATGTTCGCTGCCCGCGATTTCACCTCCAAATCGTTTTGTCTCGTGTGTTACTTTGTTTGAATAGGGTTGCCGCGGCGGTGATGAAACAGGCCCACTCCGAAGGCGTCGCCACACGCGAGCAGGCAATCGCCGCTATCGAGAAAGACTTGCGAGCCTTTGGAGACGACAAGCAGGTGCGGCGAACAAGTTTTTGGAACGTTGCACACACCTCACACAGATCGCGATGTAGTGTAGAACACTTCGATCATAATTTGCCATCACGAGATGTTGTCCAGGATCTGCCTTATAGAGCAGATCAAGCCCAGGAAGCATGTTGTAATGTAGATCATGAAGGTTTTAGGCAACATGAGCTAGATAATAAAGACCATACAGATCAGACCTATCTGATTTATCTGCCCTGAAATATCTAGATCATGAAGGGGGAATGATCTATCTGATGTGTCCGAGATGTGTGGGAAAATTGATTTGAGTGCGCGGTTTAGGAGATTTGTTGATGAAGCAGTCTACAGCCCGTCTGGAAAAACTCGAGCGCGAGTATGACGTCAATGCCTTCACGCCGACAAATCACCTACCCTACCGGGCGTTTGACGAGCAAAAATGCCCAAACATCTTCTCTGCAAACGAAACGTCTTCTATGAGTTACTTGCTTGCACAGAGCACAAGCAGGCACTATGCCAGCTCTCGACGAGACGGAGGCAGTTTCTTCCTCGCTTCGCTGTCGTTGAATCAGTACATCGACTTCGTTTGTTTCCCGTGTTTTGCTCTTGTCGCTGGCTTCTTCCTGGCTTCGCTGTAATCGAATGGACACATCGGCCACTTTTGAGTTCCCCCTTTTTTGCTGTCTTCCACCCCTCCCTCCCTCCCTCCTTCCCTCCCCCCCTTCCCGCGCTTCCTTCGTACCCCCCCCCCCCCCCCCCCCCCCCCCCCCCCCCCCCCCCCGTTCGCTTCGGCGCCGAAGACTTACCTCTATAAGTACGTGCTCAACGAGATGTACTTCCCTGTGTACACGCCTCTCGCGTACGTCCCCCGCGGCGTGCTGGAGTAAGAGCTGCAGAAGTGCTCTACGTACGCTTTAGCGTGCCAAACCGCGGGAGAATATGGGGAGACGCGAAAGGGACTTACGGTTGTTAGCGCGTCGAAACCATGGGAGTTTCTCGGTCAAGCGAATGGTAACAAGCACAAGCGCTATACGGGGTGCAGTTAGCGAGCCCAGAGGTTGGGAGCTTGACCAGGAAATAGTGGGATGGTTGGCCAAAAAAGGATGGCAACGTGTAGATGGATAAATTATAGCCCTTTTTGAATTTCGGAGGGAGAACATGACAATAAACATAATTGATTGCATTATCGACCACTGCTTGGTATATAGGGTAGGATAGGCTTTGGTGACCAAAACTGCAATGCAAGGAGTCGTACGACGCGGGCGCAGTATGCCCCTGCTCGTACTGCCGCGCGCGCTCTCACGTTTCTCGTACACAGGGGGGTGAGACGAAACTATTCTTTTTGTTGGGTCGCTTTGTCTGGGGATCCCAAAATGGTTCTTGGACCACGTCGAGAATTCAGAAGGGAATCGTGCCGAAAGTATTTGGTGAATTACGACATCATCGATATCACGAAGCAGCAGCCCGGGTTTGCTGGGGTGCGTGATGGGATGCGCGGTGTATCCGAAGTACGGCGCAGGGAGGGTGTATGAGACGCGTGCAGCATGACCTTGCTGCTTGCGCTGCTGGGAAGAGACGCTTGTCAAGTAAGACCGCACTTACTTTTCGTTTTTGTTCAAGGCGCCACGGGTGAGCCCCCCAAGAGGTTCAACGCAGCAGTGGCGGTCGGTTTGTACCGATTCGCGAGACAGGTCGCGCCTTGACGTCGCCCTCAACCCCTCTAGTAATGCAGTCCCGTTTGTGGGGGACTAATCTCTTGAAATTGGAGTAATATTTAGGTACATGTACAGAGCGGTTCTAAAAGGGTCAACCATTGATGTTTACACACCTGTACCCACCATACCCACCCCTGTTCGGGGGATAAAATGGTTGGAATAATAATTTGGTAATTTCGCCGCTAATTATCGGGTTAATTATGCCCCTCCATTGCTAAACAACTGCAACCCCACGTAACTCCGGATGGCTTGTTCCGTGTGCATGGTAGCAGATGTAAGGGGGGTCAAGCTGGTTTTGGCGACGACTGCGCGTCGGTGGATATTTTTGTGGTGGCCGAAGGGTGCGAGTTGGAGGCGACTTTGACGACGTCTTTTGCCCATCGTTGACCAGGTCCCACTCCGAGCAAAACCTCGTACGTACTCTGGCGGAGGGAAGAGGACGGCTGTTTTTTTAAACGGTTGCGAGGTTCTTATATAACGTGGATGCTTTATTCGTGCAGGGTGTTGTTTTGATCTCAAGAGAGCTGTGCGAACGTGCAGAAGCTCAATCAAGCTTCGCGTCTTTGTCGGTATGTTGCTAACCTACTTTGTGTATGCAGCGACTAATTTTCTTGTCGCGTCGCTGGTGCTTCAGCGGTGAGGTCTCGCTTCCTGGTCGGACAACGAACGAACACCGCCGCTTCCGTCGTCGGCTTGCGTGTCCGTCGGCCTTCCGTTTTAGTCGGCTTGTCCGTGGATCAACGTTGATATCATAGTGTATCGTGACGGTGTCTGTCTCTGTATTTATTGCACGGGTATTCGGAATAGTCACGGGCGGTTTCGACCGAGTGCGAAATCTGTTTTGTTTTTGTCGTGTCGCAAGTTTTCGCCCCGGCTTTGGGCCCAAAACGAGTGATCACCCATTTGTCCGACTGGCCGGTGGCCGGTCCGAGTCGCGTGCAGCAGGCGAGCTGGAAGAGCGAAGCTTCGTATGCGTAGCTCCATCCCGGGACCGGCTAAACTCGGTCAGCCTGTCGCGTTAGATAGAAGCGACTTCCCGCTGAAAGAACAACATGAAATACACTGATGATACGAAATGGATACACTACCAGCCCTCTCTCACAAAAAGCCCGACAAGAAAGCCTGAGTTTGTTTTCGCGGGAACTAAGGGGTTCGGGAGTGGTTGGGCCACAGTTACTGTAGCTGTGGAACACACCCTTGCCATATAAGAACTTCAGCCTGGACCGGTATCCAGGTTGTTTACTAGAGGGTCGGTACTGCGTATGACGGCACTCGCTTCGTAGTCTGATGGTCGGCTTGGTGTCCCTGAAAACGTGCGCCGTGGGGAAGGGAATGACTTTTCGAGCGCGACGGTTTTGATGTTTGCTCTACAATTTCATATTTTCGTCACCATTCGCTTTGTGCAGTGAACGGCCTTTCGCATTGCGTCGGCAACGCGATGGGGCCGGCTCAGGCAGGTAAGGTACATTCAGGGCGTGTTTTAACCCCCCCCCCAGAGAGCATTGGAACGAACCGAATGGAATATTATTTGCTGCATGAATTGATCCTGATTGGTTGTGGGAAACGAATAGATTCAGTGCCGCCCGAGAAAAACAGTATATCTAGGAAGAGGAAGAAGTGTTGCACCCCTTTTTCTTGTTTAGGAGAACCGAACGGCCCGAACGAACGGGAGCATATAGGATCTTAGTTGATGTAGATGGACACCACCGAAGATGGATGTGGATACCAATGTGCTCTGGCATGTGCAAAAGATACCGTTCGTACTGATTAGGCGGGCAAGCCCAGGATTCTGCATGGACCTAAACACATTATTCTTACACAGGCACGCAACGATCGACCACGAACAGCCTCGTTCCGTTGCGCTTGCTCCCATGCTCTTTGGAGGGAGTTAAGACACGCCCTCATCCACGCTCGCCAACTCGGGCCGTTCTGTAATTACGTGCCCCACATATGCTGCTACTGCAGTGGATTCGGTCCTTGCTCTTCGCAGACAGCAAATGCATGCAAGCATGAGGTTTCTGTGATGTCGATACTGTTGTGTTTCGGTCTGTGACCAAAGTGTGGCATGCTCTGGAGCTGTGCAATACGTTGGCTATCAGATCCCCGTTTTCAACTGTTTTCGCTAGCGGGGTCTCACGAAACCGGGTCAAGGATTGGGCAGGAAACCAAGAAAGGGCCGCTGCAGTAGCTAAAGGTTTCGCTGGTCTTTCCTTATGCGTGTATGTGTGGTACGTGAAACAACCTACTTTCTTCGCAGAGGCAGCGACGGGGTCACAAAATCTGGCGATGAGGTTGAGGTCAGCGACCACCACCATACCGCCTGCAACGAATTAAACGTACAGGCGATGGGGGAAAAAATGGAGTAGCTAGGTGTTGCCCTTAAACGGATTGCACGATAAGGGTTTGCGCTCATCGGACAGAAAATGATCTACAGTAGATCCTCACGCACCGTAAGGATTGCACGATCAAATTTGCACACGCCGCTGGATTGTAACGGGGCTCACTGGCTTTATATCGTTGGAATACTACGTACATCTACCGTGGAAATGACAACGCGGATTGATCTTAAAACTAAACCGCTGTCATACTCCCAACACTTGGCATCGTCTGTAGCTCCATGACTCCAGACAGTTAAACAAAATACTCTCTCAAGTGACCTCTCGATTTCTCCCCTTCGCGGGGAATGGGTGCCGACACCGGTGCAGAGCCTTGTGTGTTTCGTACGCATCTAGCCCAATCTGCGTAACCCAGGAAACGTGTGTCATATAGATCATGCAAAGAGTACGGCTCCCACTCGGCAACATGAGCTAGGTCACACCAGATCACGAGTCGATCTTCCCTGAACAATCTAGATCATTTATTAATTTGTGAGGATCAGTAATTTGTCGGATGCGTGAACGTTTATGAGTCAGTGCACACAGCAGCGAGAGGCGCCCGACGCGGAGGGGGTAGCAACCTTCCCCCTCCCGTGGTTGTATCGACGAGGGAAGCACGACACGGGTCGACGGACCCCCCCCCCCCCCTTCCCTCGTTGTTACGAAGTCAAGGGCGCGTGCTACGACAAAGGTATTTGCAGTTTTAGCCGGATTCTTTTTGACCGGCGAAACAAACTACAACCCTGCAGTCCCATTTATTTTTTGTAGGAAATTATGTTCCGTTTAGCATGTACTGCTGTACACCTTGGGGTTGTTTCGTCGGGTCAAGCACACTTTATCAAAACTCAGTTTTTTTTGGATACTGCAAGGTATGGAGCTCCTCAAGCGAAGAGCCCCAGAAAAATCAGGTGCCGCCCCTATAGGTAGTAGCACGCATCGAAGAACACACGTAACCAAACGTTAACCTCCTTGGGACTTCAGAAGGGAAACGTAGACAATCCGCCGGAGGATAAAAAAAAACGTGAAAAATATATGAATAAAAAAACGGTAAATACACGAACAAAAAGTGACGGATTTCAGCAACAGCCACTGCGGGATTCGGGCGTGATACGTGCAAAGATCGGTTAAGCCTTTTGGGACTTCAGAGGGGAAACATTGACATTGACAATCCGCCGGAGTATAAACAAAAGGGGATACCAAAAGTGACTGATTCCAGCAACGGCCACTGCGGGGGGTTCGAGGATGACATAAATCGGTGTTCGAGTTACCAGGTATATTGCAAGGAGTCGTACGGCACGGGCACAGTATGACCCTGGCCGTGCTGGTGGGCGCCCATGCTGCTTGTATTGGACACGATTGATAACATCAAGGTTATCATTGTTTTGATTGCTGTTTCGAGGTCCCGACGGGGTTCAGGGCAACTTCCTGCAGTAGCCGCTTAAGTGTGTTACGATACTGCCTTGAATGAGGTTGAAAGCCCGGTAAGTACCTGGGTTCAGGCACTGGGATCGTACTTGTAATACTTGGAGGGCGTATATTAGGTGGAAAACCAGGGGTTTTCGAGAGGGGCACGAGCTTGGTCTCAGTCTCCGTGTGCACAAAAGGAATAAAACTGCTCTTCTTCTATCTCTAAGCAACCAAGACACGTGAGTACCAACGAGTACGGACTTGATAGGCAAACCTGTCCAGGGATACGAAGTGTCCCGCCTGCGCGATCTTAACAAGTGGCGTCGACGGCAGCGCCCATTTTTTTTGGCGAAAAAATTCGCGGAATTAGGGTTCGGTCTGTTCTGCGTAGTAAACGCGCTAAGGCCGAAAACAGCAAAAAAAGTTGCGCTCAACAAAGGGAGTGGGTAGGGGTTGACAACGTCTGAGTGCCCGACGACCCTGTGGGATACCTGTTCAAGGTATGACAAAACGCCACAACATCCATCCCTCGGGTTTTCTGGATCTTGTAATATCGTTACTTTGCGCCTTAGCATTGTCAAGGCACCATCTACCATTGGCGCAAGCCCTCTGCAGCGTGCGAGAGCACTCCCTCGTTGTTGACATATTTGCGCCCACAGCATCCCGAGACCTCGGGACTAGCATCCCGAGACCTCGGGACTACTGAATCTCTTGACAGTGTCCCGCTGATGAACAATGTCTCATCAAGACGTGGTATGCAAACAACAACAACTCATACACAGTAGGTAAGGTCATCAGGATGGTCTCCTGTTATGTAGTGCTCGCCGCAGGGTAATTGGTCACCTCCTCCTGCGTTTGGCGTTGCACGTGCTCGGGCAAGATTCCCGTGTCATCCTTATTCGCGACCTCCGGTGTACTTATTGCATTCGTTCTAGGGATTGCGCAATCCCCGCTGTTGGTGGGTGCTGAAGCCATAGTATGGGAGGGACACAACCGTGCTGCAAACAACACGGGTGCTCCTTCGGGTAGCGCCTCCGCGTTCGCAACCCATCAGCGATGCCACAGCCCGCCATGAACATTTCGGGTGGCTACTCGCTGCATTCGCCCCCCAGGCGGCAGTAGAGCTGGAGCAACGCTGGTCCCAGATGTAGGTGTGCCCCCCGGCCAGCTGGTGGTGACGTATCGAACTCCCCGATGGTGATAGCCAGTTGTTTCCTCAGAACGTCAGTTACCACCTCGTCGTGGTCGGTGATGATAGTACAGTGGGCATCCCGACGTAAGGCCACGGAGGATCTTAAGCGTCCCCGCATCCCATCCCCGGGTTTCCGGTGACTTTGATATCCAAATGTCTTATCAGAACGGAAATAGCAGCCCGCTGCGTTTGGACTTTCGTCTAGTTTGTGCCCTAGAGGGGGCGCAAGAGAGGGCAGGTAGTGGCCGAGAGTGCTTCATCTACAGAAACTGTAATTCAGTTTCAGATTGGTCTTCCGTCCTTTCTCAACAGAAGCCTGCACCTCGACTTTGCGGTGCTGCAGTGGTCGAAATTGGTCAAAATTTGGGGCACACAAAAATGAGACAAAAACACAACCCCCAAGTGTATCTTTGCACTTCACTTGCCGACAGCAACAGCTCTTCACAAGCGACCACAACCCGTAAAATCGAGGGGCGCTCCTCATGGGATGTGCGATGGTGTCGGGTGTGCCAGGCAGCAGTCGTAGGCCGCCAAATGGGACTCCCGAGGTGTTTTCGTGATTTTGAAGTTGCGAGCCAGCAGCGCAACAAACTCCCAAAATCGCTGAAGTATTTCAATTCACGTGTCGGAGCCTTATACGATGAGTACATCACCGGTGAAGAACTGGCTTTCACCAGAAGTTTTCTGTTCGCCAGGCGGGTGATATAAATCTTGTCGGCGCGCACCCGAAAAGCCCACAGGTCAAAATATATCATTTCCGCGAGGGGTAGTAAGTTAGTGAGCCCAAAGAAGGACTAAAAAGGGCTCCAAACAGCTCTGGGATTTCTTTGTTATTTGCAGTTTGTTCTAAAACTTCGAAAATACTGATTTTGTTTGCACATGCCACGCAACACGTATTTCCAAGTCGGTTGCAGATTAGCGGCGAAAAATCTACGAGCGCCCACTCAACATCGCATCCCCTCGAGATCCTTCGTCCCCTTGTGAGAGGGCACGACAAGTGACTAGTTAACTGCAGACGCTTGCTGCGGTATAGGGGGGTAGCACCAATTTTTGCCTTGTGAGGCTCGTCATTTGAGCAGCTCCGTGCCCCATCCGAAAACGCATTTTGAGAAACGCTAAACGTGCAACCCTATCAACAATCCCAAAGCCTATTACAATATAGGTATACCACGAAAAATATCGTGAAGCACAAACGGTATTCCAACGAAATTGGGTTAAGAAGCCCGGTCAGCCAGGAGTATTTTGACCAAGAAGTGCTACCCCTATCATAGCACGCGTCTGCAGTCAACGGAGCCCAAATCAGCTGGCCCCACCTACTGTACACTGAAGCTATATAGTTCCCAATGTGGATAAGAGAGATCGCTAATTCAGAGCGGTTGTTTTCGGCCTGTACCACACTTCTCTTAAGCAGAGGTCCCCACTGTATCGTAAAAGTATTGCCTACAGGGCTATCGGGGTAGAATATCGATCGATTACCTGCCCCAGGGTACCCCATATACCTTCGCCGCCCCCCCTCTCTGAACGGCGGGAAACTTGGGACGTAACTGTACTGCATGCCAAAGACGCCAAATGTGAAGGTGTTACCTACTGAGCTGTCGGAGGTAAAACCTCGATCGATTACCCATCGCAGGGCAAACCATACAACAGTTCTCTATCGTTAGAGTATCCAAGTACAGTACCGTAGGTGACTTTCCGCGCGTCTACGGCGGAAAGGCAGTTTCTGGTAGCTTGCATCGTCGCGCACGGCGTCGATGTAGTTGATGTCATATCCCGGTTACACGGGTGGACAGGCTCCCCCCTAGTCACTTCTACCTTGCGAACGATATACTGCATGTGACGAGGAAATGTTGTCAAGCTGAAAAATATCCCGGACGTCAGCTCAACCTTTAGCATTACATACATACATACATACATATCAGGTATGCACAATGCGCTGAAGACATTTCGCGGTGAAATCCAGCTTCCGACAGCGTGTTGACAACGTATGGTTTGCTCCACGTCGTAACCGGGAGGGAAGGGAGCCTGTCCCTCCTTTAGCGCTTCACCATAGAGCGCGACGAAGGGCCATTGCGGCTCCGTGCTGGCCTCTCCGTCTCTGGGTGGTACATGCAATATCCGTAGACCCTGCTGCCCATGCTGTGTAGCTGTGGATGTTTCCTTTGCACGCCTTGTGCCGTCGAGTTTCTGTCTGTGCGTTACGACTCGTTCGTATGTAGACGCCATTGTGTTGAGCGGTGTTGGTGGCAGTGAGCTCAGACTAGTTCCTGTCTCGAGGCGGCATCTTTCAAAGTAAACCGTGGTATACCTGCCTTCCACAACGATGCGATATCACATATACAATCCCGAGACGAGGCTTACAACCTGTTAGTATGCTACTCAAATGAATCATTCTATGGCCTATATAGATGACCGTCTTCAGAGGCCAGTGCAAAGTCGCTATTGGACGAACTCGAGCAGCGCTCATGGTGGAGCAGCACGCATGATATACTCGCTTCATGGTCGCTGGGAAGTGCCGAAAGTGCCGAGCGTTGGGCCAATACACTCTTGAAACAATACACTGTGAGAAATTCATATACACAGTATACGAGTGAGGATTGGGTTTACACAAACTTTCCAGCTCCATAGTTGGCCTTTCAGGGTCTATTAGTAGCACTGAAGATGCCTGGGCGAGCAGGGCTTCCCTGACATCGGGGTTTCTGGTAGTACGGGGGGCCATAGTAAATAGGACCTACGGTACAGACAAAAAAATATATATTCAACTATTTTTACTAACAATATTTGGTCCTATTTACCATGGACCGTAATAATAGTGTTGTCGCTGGTAGGGAGTCTTCGTTCAGAGCTCGTTGCGAGGACTGCCATGATGCGTTGTGGCGAGGCCGGTTTTGTTCAGTATGAAGCAGCCTGTTTGCCTTTGCGATGGTTTTGTCGCTGCAAGGGAGTGTTCGCTTAGATTATATTGGTACTGTTCCTATTCGCAAGGATTTCCGCGATGCGTTGCAGGGAGGACTGTTAAAACCCCTTTGGGGTACAGAGGGGGTGCTTTTGTCGGAAATAAGTGACGATTGAAGAATTGATCCACACGAAGCATCAGCGTGGGCTGCTGGAGTAACCAAATGGTCTGAGTTGCAAATCAAGAAGCTGTACGACGCGCACGCAGCACAGCGATGCTCGTGCTGCACGCTCCTCCTGGGCGCTTCACAAGCTCGCAACTCATCCGGCGGCAGACGTCGCACTTTTTGGCCCTGTATTACCTGAACCGGTTGATCTCCTCGAGTGAGCAACTGCCAGGTAGTATGATACTTTTTACTACTGTAGTATGTTTGTTTTAGGACTACGTAGCACATATAGTTGTTGGTCAGGGTTGCGCAAAAAAAACTTGTTTGAAGCGATGTTGCGGGTGAAATATTGAGCGCCTTCAGCGAGGAGCTCAGAAGGTAAGGCACCACACCCCTACCATGGCATTGCTCCCGCCGCGCTCGACGTTTTTTTTCGTCACCACACAAGGATCCAAAATGGGCTAAATAGCCACCGTGACAGATACAATTTTTTTGTTTATGGGCCTTCTGCATGCGAGCAAAACATTGGACAGGTATGGCCAACGCTCTATCCTCCTCAATTTGCCTGTCTCGCCTCTGTGCTCATTCCGACAACAGCAATACATATCACACGTAGCTTACGAAGACGAGTATCGACGAGATATTCGATTATTTTACAGGTATACAAAACGATATGTCCAACAGATGAGATCCATCCGAGTACGAGAACATCAGCACACAATCAGGGCTGCCGAGGATGGGGCAGCACACATATAGTCGCGGGGAAACGTCCCACTCAGTTTGTTCGAGATCGTTCCCAAAATTACAGCAATCGCTTTTTTGGTGATCTCGACATTTTTGGCGATCTTAGAGAGGAGTGACGATCTCAATCGGTCTCGATTTCGATTCGCACAGAACTTTGCTCGGTCTTGATACGTCACCCGTCGCACACCCTTCTCGTGGCCTCTATTGTTTGTTGGACAACAACACACAACAAGTCCACGGACTGTCTCCTGTTTGGCCAGAGGGACGCGGGATTCAGCCACAATCTGGAGGACAAAGCGGCCTATGGCCTCTGCCAGATGATATCAGCAAGAGGGCTTCCAGCGAGGGACTCCACCAGTCTCGCTGGCCTCGCACTCAGTAAGTCTTGTTCTTAGAGCTTGTATTATCACGGAGTGATCCTCATCGGACCACGAGCCAGGTGGCTAGGGGACATCACACAGGATCCCCGGCCACTGCTCCACTCACACATGCGATTACACTGAAACCTCCACGGCTTGGTATCTTTTGGCTACAGCACCCCCAAAGCGAGTTCACTCGACACGAACGAGCTTGACAAAACCAAAAAACCAAGACGAAATCGCATGCGGCAAATCACAAATCAATGCTGAACTCTGAAGCAATTTTAATCTTGAGCGCACGGGTCATCCGTAATTTGCGCAATTCCTTCACGACGAATTCAGGCGCAGCAGAATAAATCGACCGCAAAGACTCCCACGTGCGCTCCTCTGCTTCGAAACCATCCCAATCGACCAAGACAATCACCTCGTTGGCATCATCTTCGGCCACATGCACCAAAGCATTCATGCGGCATTCACCCTGCGCAAAGGAATGTTGGAAAACATCCTTCAGATCAGCGGTGACGTTCAACGTCGCATCCGCATAAAATCGTAAACGAGCCACGTGAGCTTGATGCACCTTCCCAGAAACGATGTTCTGAACTGAGTACACATGATCATGATCAGCTGCTACCACACGCCACGGACCAGTCCATGTGGACAACAATTTCGGTGTGACACCCTGCCGACGAACACGAGCATACAACACGAAATCACCAACCGCAAATTTTGGCAACACCACCTGGCCCTGAGCCTGTTTACGTTTGTTGTCGCGAGACACGGCAACAGCTGCGCGAATATCGGCGCAAAATCTCTCCTGCTCTGCAACGACTTCACGGACGTTCGCACGCAACAAGTCAGCATTCATCACGTCAACATTCCACCTGCCATCAGACTCAGAAACGAGCGCCGAGAAATCGGTACGCGGAGCACGCCCAAACATCACGCTGTACGGAGTGCTTCGGTAACGTTCACGAAACGAAGTGTTCAAGGCCCACTGAGCGGCCGGCAAAACATCAACCCACTCCGAAACCTGACGACGTTGTTCTGACAGAATGGAACGCAGAGCACGTACCACCTCTTTTACCATGCGTTCACACGTACCGTTCGACCACGGCGTGTAAGCGACAGCAAAACGATGTTCGATGTGCAACGCGTCGCTCAACAAAGCAAGCACCCTGTTCTTGAAATGCGTGGCGGTATCACTCACCCACACACGCGGCACCCCCAAAGTCTTACACCAGGCTAGCAAATGCTTCGCTGTGACCTCGGCTGTACAAGCCTCGGCCGGTTCCAACGCCACGTAGTTGGACAAATCATCCATGATGACCAAAACATATCGGAAACCATCCTCATCAGGCAGGCCATCGCTACCTTCGGGCCCGCTGTGGCCAACATACAAAAAATCAAAGTGCACCACTTCTCCCGGAGCGGTACCATGCACCGTGTCTCCGTAGGGACGAGGAATGAGTGCACCTGCACGCGTGTCTACACAGTGCAAACACTGGCGAACGAATTCGCGAACCTGAGAATCCATGTGAGGCCAAACACAATATTCCTTCAGGCGAAACAAAGTCGGCGCCACACCACGGTGACCAGCCGAGCGCATGTGCGCGCACACCATCAAACGAGTTTGAAGAGCAAGATCATCCGGCGGAATCCACAAGACGTCACGCACCCCAACACGCACACGAAACAAACCATCATCGGCCAAGGTAGCTTGACCGAAGGTTGTCGAAAATTCATGAACACCAACGCCTATACGAGCGACAGACCTTTGTTGCGAGGCACGAATCACATCCAATGCGGGAAGCGAATCGTCAGCATTACATGGGCTGTGCACGGCAACCGAACGAACAGGCACCGTAGGAACTTTGACCCAACGAGACAACAGATCCCCCCAACAGTTTCGATCGCCAGGGATGTGTTCGATTGCATAGCGGTATTGTCCTAAAACACCCTTCCAATTCTCTAGGCGTTGTGCCATGGTCTTTGTGACCGTCGTGACACACTTCTCCGGATTGAAAATGTACTGCAAGTTTCGATGATCAGTAAAGATATGAACACCACCCCAAAGCAGGTATTCGAGCCTCCGGAACGTATTAACGATCGCAAAACCTTCTTTGTCGACAGTCGCCCAGCGCAACTGCGAACCTGTGAACGAACCACTCAGAAATCCGAGAGGCTCGTGAGACATGCTTTCCAACGCCAATCCACTGCGAAATTCGTGTTCAGGCACTTGGGTGAGAAAACTACCCCAATGGAAATCAGAAGCGTCAGGAAACATCAAAACAACGCACCCGGGACGAGGATGATGAAGCGGCACTGCTTGCGCCACCAAACCCCGTGCGGCATTCCACGCCCGCACCCGATCCTCCGTCCACGCGGTATCCTTGATGACACGATTGCGCGCCACTCGCTTAGTCCGACGTGTAGCCCCAACAAGGAGCTCCTCCAAAAAATCACGTAACGGTGCTACCGTTTCCGCTAAACGTGGTAACGATGTACGCAACCAGTTGACAGCCTGCAAGAATTGCATTAGTTCTCCAGCGTTTTCGGGACGACGCATTTCACTTAAACCTTGCACTCGAGCGGGGTCATGGGACACGACACCATTGGAATACACCTTACCACACCAGACCAGTTCACGAGAGAAGAAGGTACACTTGTGGGCGGCGACAAACAGTCCAACATTCTCCAGGCGTTCAAGAATGTCATCAAGCAGCTGCAGAAGAGCTTCTTCGGTGTCTGCGAAAAAGAAAACGTCATCGACCCAAACTTTGCAATCCAAACCACGCAACACTTCAGTCATGACACCTTGGAAATAAGAAGTCGCATTCAAAACACCTTGGGGAACACGGGTAGGCGTGAACAAACCGTCGGTTGTCGCCATGGTGAAGACGTCTTGCGCCTCCGGAGCCAAAGGCATCTGCCAGTACCCTTGAAGTAGGTCCAGCTTGCCGAAGAAACGCGCCCCCAGCAGATCTCCCATGTCTTCATGGTTGGGCATGACGCCCGGGGACTTCTCCACCTGTGCGTTCACCGCCGAGTAGTCGCTCACCAAACGGAAAGAGTCCTTCTTGGGCACCGCCATCGCCGGACTCGCCCACACCGCCTGGATGTTGTGGTAGACAAAGCCAAAAAACACCAAAGCAGCAATGCACTTCGAGAGCCAGTCCCTTTTCGTCGGTTCGTACCGACGTGGCGTTGCCTTGACAGGCTTCGCCTGTTGCTTCAGCTGCACTCGCATCGGCTCCACTTGCGCTGGCGGATCACCACACAGCGCACGGCGAAAAGCACCCACGCGACGAGCCAAAATTTCGCGCAAACGGGTTGCTCCGCCGACGCTTAATCCACTCTGCTCTGCCTGCTGCACGCTGTCCTCCAACGCCCGTTCTCGGGCCGTCCGCTCCTCCTCCGGATCCATGAACATGTCTGGCCCCCGGTCGACCAAATGTTCCACCGCCTTGTCCTCCGGAGCATCCACCGTAGCCTCGGTCTGAAAAGCACGCACGGAAACCGTCACTCTGCGCGCCGCAAGGTAACTCGGAGTCTCCACACCGGTCGATACCGGCACTGCGCGAGGGCGAAGCTTCTCCAGAGCTTCACGGTAGACGTCGATGCCAAGAGCTTTCATGGTAGCCATGCCAAACAGAACGACGTTATCTGTACCAGGCATGACCGCGAAAGTGATGGGCTCCAATTTCACCGCTCCCCACGGCGTCCGTACACTCACGGCAATCGGCACCGTTTTGTGCGTGACCATCACTGAAACACCCGTAGCGGTTTTCGCCTGCTGCGGGCCATTTTCGAACGGAATTTGCAGATCGGCGCCGCCGAAATGCGAAGACAGCTGCTGAAGTAAGCCGACACCGATGGACGTGAGCGCCGACCCCGAATCAAGGATCACACGCGCCATCAGCGAACCAACCGACCCTGGCAAAGAGAGATCAGCGCGTAAACACTCAGCGCTGCGATCGACAGGCACTTCACCTGCCGTTGAACTCTGGTCGGTACCAAGAGTCACCTGACGCCATGGCTGCCCTCCTACAGCCGGCGCCGAAGAAATAGAATCGGCGGTCCACCCCGACCAAGACGTCGAATATACAGACGGTTCCGGCGCTACCGCCCCTGCAGCAGCACCAGACACTGACTCCGCCCGCTCGGTGGATGGCGAAGTTCTCGCTCCAGCAGCACCCACCGATGTTCCAGCTCCTCCAACGTATACAGCTCGGCCGGCAATAGACGAACCAGATCCCGACCCAGCGGCTCCTGCCGCTGGCGCACCAGAAGTTGAAGAAGCAACAGCAGAAGTTCCACCGCCCGCTGTCAATTGATTGCCACCACGGCCACCGCGCCCGCGTCCATGGTTGAATCTGCCCCGGCCGCCATTGCGGCCCCCGCGATACCCTGACGACCCGCGCCCACCACTGCTGGGAGCTGTGCCGCCACCGCGAGCTTTTGGGCAATCAGAAACATAATGGTTGGGATCACCACACTCGAAACAGACGCGAACAAACGACTTTTTCGCGGACTGCTGCTGTTTCGGTTTCTGCTGCTGTTGGCGTCGCGGTTCAGCTGCCCCTGCAGCATCTTTCCGACCATACGCCTCGATGAATTTCCACTGTTCTGCAGCAGAAAAAATTTGGTCCATGACCAATGCCGGGTCCTTCTTCCACCCTGCAGCGTACGTTAGCTGACCTTTTACGTACTTTTTGAACTCGGACGGCCATAAGCCATCCACCAACGCCATGCTCACAAATTCCGCCGGTCCGGGCAACCACGAACGGTCCTGCGCGCGGTACATGGCATGCACCGCGTGATTCTCCGCAAAATACTTTTCCATAGCGGAGTTTACCATCATCGCGCGGTCTTTGACGGATGTTTCACCGCCCTGCTTTTCATCGCGCCTCATTGAGAGAACGCGACGCAAGTCCGCTGCCGCCCGCGAGGTGTCAAATCTGTTGCTGGTGGTTGTGTAACCAGCGTGCTGCCTAACAGCGTCCAACAACTCCGAGGCGGTCATCGTAGTCTGATGCTTGTAAAATCCCTCAAAACACCGATGAATGTAATTGGGGATAAGCTGGCCCATGCTCACTTTGGAGTGCTGAACCACCCCCTGAGCGTTGGCGAGCTGCAGCCGTTCCTCATAATCGAGGTACGCTGCGTAAAAAACACGAGAGGCCTGCTCGGTCCACACCTCTCCGTATTTCGGTGGAGTCAGAGACTCCCCTACCACCAGCGGCGTGCTTGCCGTGTGCGCCATAATCCACAGCAGTCCACCTGGACTCTACTGTAATAACGGAGAAACTGCCGCCTGACCTGTGCGTCCTCCAGCTCCCGGAGCGTCCTCCCCTGCTGTGCGCTTCAAGCCGTTTCGATCCGTCCAACGGGCCAACTGCCTTCCCAGCTGTGACCCAATACTCCGCAGCCGAAAACTCCTCCAACAGAAGTTCCGCGAAAATCTAGATATTATGGCCTCTGCCAGATGATATCAGCAAGAGGGCTTCCAGCGAGGGACTCCACCAGTCTCGCTGGCCTCGCACTCAGTAAGTCTTGTTCTTAGAGCTTGTATTATCACGGAGTGATCCTCATCGGACCACGAGCCAGGTGGCTAGGGGACATCACACAGGATCCCCGGCCACTGCTCCACTCACACATGCGATTACACTGAAACCTCCACGGCTTGGTATCTTTTGGCTACAGGCCTTACCTACAGCAGCAGTAAAGTGTATATCTTGTAGTCTATGCCACGACCGCAGTGGTGGTGGCAAATCAGCTCAGTATTCTCCGGTCAGAGCACCATGGCATGTGGCTGTCCGAGCAGCTGGTAGAGGCCCTCGTTGATGCACCACCAGTGGTTTTCGTCAATGGCGTCACTGCCATGGGCCCACTGGCACGATTGTCCTCCCTGAGAGAAATGTTCGAGGTGGGAGCTATGGCCAAACGCGTGGATGACCATTCATCCCACGGTGAGATAACCCATATCCGATTACGAAACCCGGGGATGTGCCCAGGATGTCCCCTCACGAAGACAAGATCGTCTACATGATGCAAAGGCGACGACTGCCGGAGTTTTGTTTCGACGCGTGGCCGCGTTGGAGACTGACTGAGGACGTCGATGAGTGGGCTTCCGAGATGTTCGGTACGCGTAGCCTAGGACCGGGTACCCCTCTCCATGCCGAAGAGTTTCCGTCAGGGGTCGGCGAGTTCCAACTCAAGAAGAAGCTGAACACGTTGATTAACCCATGTGAGACCTTCAAAGGGATATTATGAAATTGTGCACCTGGTATGTCGACAGAATGTGACAATTACAACATCGGCCACACAAGCAGCCCAGATTGCTGGGGTAAATGGCGCGTTGATGCGCCTCCTTGGTGTGCTCGAATTGTCCTCTGAATGGCACTTTGACGCAAAACACGTACGGGGAATTTTTAACGTGGCCTCTGATGGAATCTCACGGTGGGATTGCGCCTCCGTCATCGTTAATTTGCGTGCTCTTCGACCCGACATTCCGTAGCAGGAGCAGGACCTGGGGGACGCGGGCACATCCCTCTGTACTTCGGTGTTGGCCTCAAACTCACGCGAAACGCCATTGCGACCTCGTCTGAACGCACTTATCAGGGGCATTTTGGCGCATGGGTAGACTTTCGGATACGTTGTGGCATGCCTGTATTCCTCGAGCGTTGCGGAGACAGCATGTCATTGACCAACGTGTGGAATTTGTTCGAGTATGTAGCGTACGCCTTTGACGCCAAGAAATTGCGGCCGGCAACTATCGAGAGCCATTTGTCAGTGATCAAGTTTGTCCATCGTATTTCGCGAGGGTTCGAGCTGGACACTACTCTTCCCGTTTTGGTGAACGTCCTCACAGGCCCCGCTCGTCCGTATGCCGACGCTGGTAACCAAGCAACCGTGCGTCGGCCTGTTCCGTGGGAAATAATGATCGCGGACGAGAAAGTGATCCCTACGTGGCAGACCGAGGGTCGCCTCTTGTGGCTCGCCCTCCGTGCTTCCTTTTGTTTTCTGACTCGCACGTCCGACATGTTTGCGTAAACTCGGTCTCGTGTGCACGAGACGTACTGTTTACGACGGGCTGCCGTAGCGTTTTTGCGCGGAAAGTTTCAGCTTACGCGCGGCGCATTGGTCCACCGCGGATCGCGTTGAGGTTAGGTTGCGTGGGTCGAAGGAGGATCAATTGCGAAAAAGGGGGCGGTTCTTTCGAGCGTACGTTGTGGTCCGGCGTTGCGCGTGGGCGACGGTGGCGGTGGTGTCGATCTCATGATCGAAGTGATGTCTTGCTTTCTGTTTCTTCCCTCGCGGGCCCCCCTTGCCGCGTTTGGCGTTGGTGATTTCAGATGAGAATGCATGTGGACACAGCAGCAAGCGACGACAGCTTTGCGGAAAGTGGTTGCGTTGGCCGGCGTGCGTGCAGAGGAGTGCGTTATCCACTCTGAAGATTGGAGGCGCAACACACTTGTCAGCGGGGGGGGGGGGGCGACACCAGAGATGTTGCAGCGGGAGGGCCTATGGGCGTCCGATGCGTACAAGACGTATGTTCGCAGTCACGGAAAGGATGCGAGTTGGGTAGCAGACGTTATGGCACAGGAAGGAATTAGGGGTGGGATTCAGCCGGGCCAGGGCACAGAGAGGGAGCGAGTTAACTCACCCTTAGATTTGACTAGGAAGAAGTGAAATTATGGAGAAGTGTGTTATCACATGCGCTCCCTATGATATTGCAAGTGGGGGGGGGGGGGGGGGGGGGGGTCGTAAGAGTACATCCGTAAATCGGGTCAACTCCCATTTGCGATGGAGGCTGACGTCGAAAGTTTTATGTTGCCAGTTGGGTTGACTCGAGTATACGGATGTTAGCATGGGGTTGCCAATGGGGCAGCCCCTGAGGTCACGCCCCCCTCCAACCCACCTTCTCCGGGAAGGGGGTTGCTCAATATATAATACCACTTTTAAAGCAAAGTGCAAAGCAGAATATTCTCGGAAGAATGAGAGAATGTGAGTTTGTACTTACCTAAGATGTTTAGGCAATCGTGATACATGGTAACATGAGCGTAGCCCTTGGTATACACACCTTGTCCGGTACGTAACCGCAACCTACACATGAATAGCGCAGTCGAGCAGACACATAGCTAAGGGATGTATGTGTCCCAATCACAACGCGAAGAGGAGCTATGCGACACCCACGCGCGCAGCGTGATGACACGTTTTTTCACATGCACTACTGCATGCTCCTCTTACTAAAGACGGATGATACAACTTATTTTCTCGCTCCTTACCTCGACCTCAAAACGGTTTAATGTCCTCCGGTTTCACGACGAGTACGACTTTGTTGGGTACTCTCTTCTGTTGTCGGCATCTCCTCGGCTGGAAGCCATTCGCGTGCAACGTGACGACCATGCCGACTCTTTGCCGTTGTCCTCAACATAACAAAAGAAGAAAGGATGACGCCTTTTCCCCCTTCCTAACCGTCATTATACCAAGAGAGTGCAATATCTGCTGCGTTCATATATTTTGTAAGATACAATATCCTCTGCGTTCATCTATTTCGAAAATGTAACCGGCGCGAGTGACAAGCATACCCGAAGTAAAAAATCAAAGAAAAAGCGAAGTCCCGCTGCTCGTCAGGCAAACGTGTGCACGAGTGCTGTTTGACACAGATCCCACCCGGCAAGCACGATCTAGATCGTGCAAACCATACTATCTGGTATAAATCAGGGATCTATCTGCTCTGAAATACCTAGATCATGAAGGGATGGGGATCTGGATCTGCCGTGTGTGTTCAAGTCTGCAAATATAGATCAACAGAAATACTGCAGGCGCCGAATGTCTTTCTACAGTAGCAGTAGTAGTAGTGGTAGTAGTAGTATTAGTAGCAGTAGTAGTATTAGAGCCATCCCACAGTACGGGTGCTCCCGACGTTCCTGAGCCCCTCGCATTAGGAACTCAATATCTCATCCGATACAATACTTGGAAGAAATTCGTTCGGACCATCCGACCGGCACTTGTTTGCGCTAAAGCCTAAAACGAATGCACGAGTAAATTTTTCATCCTAACTGGTAGTTCCTCACGTAAGGAACTCAATTGGTCAGAAACCTTTCGCCCAAAAGGTGCAACCCCTATACCGTGGGGTGACTCATTAGTAGGAGTGTTAGTAGTAGCAGCAGTAGTATTAGTACTAGAAGTAAAGGTAGCAAGCACACCAGCAAAGCTAGACATCTCTGGATAAAAGCTGACGCCTTCCGGGCTGATCACCCACAGACCAGTAGTTACACTGTTGCATATTTCATAAATATAGCGGGGGCGGGGGCACGTGTTCCTGCCCTACGCGGAACGGAGCAAGGGGTTGGGGCTGCCCCACCGGTAGGTAGAGTTACCAATTAGTGTGGATGGGAGGTGATGGCAGCATGCTACACGCAGCTATTCACACAAGGTCTGGGCAACGTACACCACGTTACCCATGTCTTGTGCTATCTTTTTCTTTGTCCCACCTACTCATATTATCTTTGTATTGCTGTACTTCCAGCTTGGTCCCTTTCCAAGCTCAGACCCGGAGGCACATGACTGGTACACCCCTTCCTCAACAATCTAGAACTGCGCTACCCTGAGAGTCAGCAACAACACGTGAAGATCCAGCTTTGGTATGCTCTACTAGGCGGCAACAATACATATCTCCACCATAGGTACGCTTTGCTACCATCCTGGATAGAAATAGCGCGGACATCGAACTTTGGAAAGCGCGGCCGTCGCGCGCAGTACTCGTCAATGCCGTCACCGAGAAGGGAAAACAGATGTATGCCCGCACGAGGCCCACGGGTGGGGGCACGAAAAATCCTCACCCCACCGTCCATAATATATAATGTTTCCGATACAGTCGTTTGTAGCACCACAATTTATGCACCGCGTAACCTTTTCCCCGCACAGGCGGTCCATGAGTGGGGGGGGGGGGGGGGGGGTACGTACGAAAACGTTCTTGCCCCCTGCCGTCAATGTTGTCGATGCAATTGTTTGCCGCACCAATCGATGCACTGCGGAACATTTTCCCATCTGTCTAGTGCTGCCGAGCAGCGCGACAGTGCTGTATAGGTGCCTACTTGCCTTTATCTCGAGTTCCTCAGCTTTTTTTCTCAAGTCCTCGCACGAGCTATGGACCCCCCCCCCCCCCCCCCCGCCACCCATATAACCCGATTACCAACAAAAAAACAAATGTGCACGCCACCCGGAGAGCAATCCCAACGGCTACGTAGAACAAACCTAAGATTACAATATCAATCACAGCGGATCGTGATACATCTGAAACGGAAAAAACAAAAAAAACAGCCGTTGTTGAGATCAAAACATATCTCGAAACTCATGTTTGCAATGATACCTTGATGCAATATATATGTACGTACGGACTGCGTATGGGCCGTTCCTACCGGTTGAAGAATCCCGCCAGTCTGAAAACGTTGGACCCGAAACTCCGCCGTGTACCGTACGTAGCATGGGTCACATGACGCAAACAAATCGTCAACATCGCAGCAACACAACACATACATGTGGACGGGACCCCCCCCCCCCCCCCCGTGCATGCCGTGGGTGTATGCAAATTATTGTGGGCACCGGGGCTATCGATGGTGAACTCGAAAATACCGTGTACCACATGCATCACGCACTTTACTCACCATCGGGACGCGCGCCCCCACTGCTTTTCTAGGCGCAAAAAAATGTTCCGACCTTAACTCAGAAACTTAACTCAACCAGGCATATTTCGCACTCAACTTGACGCACATCCTCCGCGTTCAAACGGAAAGTCGCAAAATAGAGACTTCGATGCAACCATTGAATACATGCCAAATTATATCTGGTCTTAAAAACAAAAGACATCACCAAAGCGCTACCAGTGGAAATCCCGAAAGATTGGTGCGCAGTTTACTCCATTCACGCCTCGATACTTCTACTTGGGGGGGGGGGGGGTATTTCCATACCTTATCACGAAAAAGTGCACGAAACAAATTATACAGCGTGGTGCCCTCGAGTCAGCAGCGGTACATTCGATTGTATCAAAAACCTACGCAACCGATCTCGCGTTTTGACTGGACTTCACCCCGTACCGTGCGCCGACTAAGCGACAAATACATTTCGAGGCGAACACACCCTCAACCAGAACCGGACCACCCCGGCCCATTCGTCGTCCGAACGTCATGTGACAACAGCATCCGAGGCCAGTCTACCGTCACTAGTCACGATGAGGGAGCACATACCACGACGGCGAAACAGTCGCAAGAGTTTATCCGACGAAATACATTCACAACACACCCGCAGCAGACAACATCGGGGTATACGTACATGGGAGGGGTGTGTGTGTGCAAGGCACACAAAACATCTGTTCGAAGAGCATCAGGCCAACAGCGCTCAGCTGCTCGGCCGAGGATCCTGTAGGCCACCTTCAAACCGCGGCAAGCCAACAGCGCTCGGCTGCTCAACAGGGGGTCCTGCATTCTACAAATAGCGCTGGGAGGACGTACCGGAAACTACAAAAAGCGCAAAAAAAAAAGTTTGACAGGCAGGTAAGCAAGCTCTACACGCCGCATGCAGCCGTGACCAATGTCAGGATTAGCGAGCCGCTGCAGCCCAGATGGAAGGAAGGCGCCAGCTACCTGTTTCTGCGACACAACACATACCCCTCTCAACCAACGAACGTATATTGCGTGGTACATCCGGAGTTTGTCTTGGCAACCTAGCCGACGATGGGAACATTTGCAGTCAGGCTCTACATTCTCGCTTCAAAAAATATTTTTTTTTTTTTCAACTGTTTGCTGCTGTGCTCACTTCAAGGAGCCAGCTTCACTTCACTTCAAGAAACGAGCGAGATGGCGGTTTTTCCGCACCACAAAAAAAACAAGATATTGTGCAGACGGCACGAAAATCAAAAGACGAAGGCCAAACAAACGATGAAACTTAAATTTGCCGTAAAAACAGATGAAAAATAATAAAAACACGCCACCAAAGCCCAGATGTCAGCGGGCTAGCGTGGGACTACAAACAACAGGGAAAAGTTGTCATCTACTAGCCCCCCCTCCACCCCAACAACGACAAAATGGGTTGGCGTACAGCATGCATTGGGGGCATGCTGAGGCAACGGACACTATCCGCGAGACACGTCCACGCTGCCTGCGCATTTTTCGACAACACTTCTGAGGAGAGGACGAAGTGTTCAAATGGCGTGTTTGGTACGGCATACATACTCCGTGGTACCCGGGTACCACACCTAGTTCGTATTATCGTACTTCGGGTATGTACCCGGGCACCCCTAGAGTATTCACATTTATATATATATTACCAGTATACCAGTACCATACTAGTCACATCCTTGGGAGGCCACACTTGTTACAAAACTAACGATCAGGTCAGTTGGTTACGTGCCGAATCACGACCAATCGAGGTGGAAAAATCGTCACCATCCCCGAAACTCAGGAATTGTTCCGAAATCCGACACAATTCCGGCAGCACTCCTTGCAGGTGCCGAACCAATAGACACCCGCGTCCTGAAATGTCTCAAACCCAACTATTAATAGAACGTGCGGGCATCAATACCCACGTGGCGTGAAGGCCGATCTCGACCCCAAAAACACAAGGTCCGGACACCGGCGACGACGGCTCCAGGAGAGGGGACGTACCCCCTCGCCGGGTCCTGCCGGGGTATGTCCCTGTGTCCCGTGGCCAAAAAAACTATGCAGACATGGCTACCAACCAGGCATGAGGTCCATCATCTCGATCCTAACATTCAAGGTTCAAACACCTTTGACCAGCCTACTGCAGGGGGGGGGGGGGGGGGGGGGGGGGGGGGGTACGGTAAGCGGGGTACAACTATTTGCCCTATCTGGCTTAAAACCCTTTCGCTACAGCTAAAACTTGACCCACCATACTGCAATTTCAGGTAGTTCGTAGTGTGTCCCAGCGTCTACCACGGCGCGAATCGGATGCGGGGAAAAAATGTGGTAATAGCATGCCCTAAATTCATGCCTCTTTGCTGGTCAGTGGTGCCCCAAACGCTGCGCGAGCTGGTCGACCGTGTGGCGGGCCACTACCGAGTAATCGGTCGCGCCGTCGAATATCTCCCAGTACGCCTCGAGTGTTTTCCGCTGCGGGTGAAAGAGCCGCGAGGCGTAGGGGAAGAGAGGGGGGGGGTGTTAAAAACACGCCATAATCAATGGGCTAACAGTCAGCGCAAAGTAAAGAGATTGCAACCCTTGGGGTAAATCAGGGGTCCGGGCTCAGACTCATCCCACGGTACGTAGGGGCATATACCACTTTTAGCCTTCTGAGGCAAATTTTCTGACCGGTTGGGTTCCTCAAGCGAGTAACTGTTATTATACCGGTATGCATGACACTTTTACAACTACTTACTACGGGGGTCCATAGTTAATAGGACCTACAACACACACAAAACCCCATATATTTACCTATTTTTACTAACAATATTTGGTCCTATATACTATGCCCCCCCCGTAACAGTATATTTGTTTCGAAACCGCGTTTCGGGTGAGATACTGAGCTTCCTCATGCGAGGAAAGAGCTCCTGAGCTTCCTCAGGCGAAGAGGAGCTCAGAAAGTATGGTACCGCCTCCATCCAAAGGCATACCTCCTCGTCCCTTTTGCTTCTACCGCGCTCCTGTACAGACACTTCCCTGACGGACTCGAGACTGCTTGTGTTATTACGGGGGTCTATAGTTAACGGGACCAAATTTTGTTTGTAAAAATAGGTAAATATGTATGTTTTTATGTATACCATAGGTCCTATTAACTATGGACCCTCGTAGTAGATACTTAATGCTACGATGGGGGGCCCACCCCCCGATTTTCATCGCCGCGTTTAGGACACTCGGACGAGTGGCGCGTGTCCAGGGGCTCTGCACCCCACTCAACAGTTGAACTTGAAAGATGCGTTTTTGGCGCAGCGTAGCCAGGGTGCATATCGCAAAAAAAAAAAAAGCAATGGTATCTTGGAAAAACAAGATCATTCTTGAGGCGATCCTCCAATCTTTCAAGACTGCTATAAAACACTTGGGGTTCGCAGTCACTCGGCCGAGTGGCTCTGAGCGGCTGAAAGCAAAAATACTTTGGAAGTAACGCCTCTACCATACCGTTGGTCAAGAGATAACACCAGAGCCACTGGGGCAATAATCAGCGATGACTGCCAGCTCAGGCGTAAATCTGTAATCTTAATTTATAAACTTAACAGAAGGGCTGTTGACGAGTGTTGACTCAGCTTCGAAACAATGGTTGAAGCACACTTGATTTTAACCCCAAGCCCTAACTACGCCTGGGATACCACTGCTCACTCCACGTTTCACAAGAGGAAGGGTGTGACATACTCGTCTATTAATAGTGTGTATATTGGGTATGGGTGGGGGAAACATATGATACCAGCAACAAGACTAATGACTTGAGGTAGTGGGAGATTAATTAATTCTGTACAAATCAAGTCCTTCACTAGTTTCTACTTCTGAGGTGCGCTACAGAAAAATTAACTGAATTCACGCAACTGTAATTCAAGACACGGATCAGTTTCCACGTACACCCTTCATGATGAACCGAAAAAAATTCCCTTGCGAAAACAAACTACTGCTGTACGTCAATCCTGCGACGCCCGGCCCCCGTTTGACGCATTCACCAAAGCCCACGGTACAACGCCAAAATTTAATTTCATCCATACTAATCCAAGACCTTGATTAGGTTTCACCTACGAGGCACACGATATGATACCGCATGTAAACGTACTGGGGCGACAAAATCGCGCGAGAAATAAGATACGACCATGACCACGCTAAACCGGGGTCAAACAACGTCGGGCAGTATAGCGAAAAAAATAGGATCGCGACCTCTATACATATCGTCATGAAGCAAGTAATTTTACGTCGGTACATGATTCGCTTCTATACCTCGATTCCTTTGCGATGCTCTTGTTTTTCAAGTCCACGAAAACCAAGGGAGGCACTGGGTGTACTGATGGTTGGTGTCGTCGGGTAGAGAAAACGGTTACGTTTGAACACAACGTACACACACACCACTTCAGAACCCATACCAGCTAAATATAGTAAGAACTTTCCTGGCATGTGGTTTTACTGCCGTATCGAAACTCTCGCTTCAATGAGCAAATGCAACACGCGTGTAGATAGAATCGCACGGGCAGCGCGATATAGGTCTACTCGCACGCAGGCGAAACGTTTCTTGCAGACACGAGCCTTCCACGGGTCGGGCCCCGAAACGGGCATCGCTTATTATTACGGGGGACCATAATAAATAGGACCTACGGTACACACAAAAACCTACACATTTCCCCATTTTTACTAACAACATTTGGTCCTATTAACTACAGTATGGTCTCTCGCAACAGCAGTCACCTGCATCTCCTTCAGCTTTTCCGGCGGAACCGCTCTGAGCGTTTCGAGCATGACAGTCTCCACCTCGTCGGGGGGTGAACATGAAGGAGAAAGAGGGCCAGTCGATCTGCTCCCGAAAGGGTCGCACCCAGTCCCTCACCACAAACACTGGGATTGCTCCAGCGCTCATCACCTGGCACAGCAGCACAGTCGTGGAAACATGGCGATGGTGACCGACACGAGAGCCACGTACGTACGGCGGGCGTATTTTTTGCGTAGCGCGTAACATTTGTTGGCGCTCCCTCGCCTGGGGAGCTTTTCTTCTCTACGTATATCTCACAAAACAGCCGACTTTCGCAAGACTTGTAGTACCTGGTACGTACGATGATGGTGTTATCAACATTTACTCGATGCCATGACGCCTGCTATTACGGGGGGCCATAGTAAACAGGACCGAATATTGTTTTCAAAAATAGGGAAATATATAGGTTTTTGTGCGTACCGTAGGTCCTATTTACTATGGTCCTCCGTAGTAGAGTACCCTGTGATCGCAAAAACAGGCTAAAATCGGCCCCCGTCCGAAGAACAAGCACGATATACTACATCCAACAACATACGGCGATGGGCGGGGGGGGAGGGGGTTTTCCATGTAGTGCATAGCCGTGGTCGTATGACCATAGACCCTCGCATCCCTACAATGCCGGGACGGTGCACGTCGGGTTTTCACCGACCAGGAAAGACATTGCTTGCATCGAGCGCGAAGCGAAACGTGAGGTGTTCGACGAGTCGCACGAAGGGTGAGCTGCATCCTACTACTAAGAACCGCTTGTGAGGTGGATTTTTTTGCATATGGATGACAGCGTAAATGAGTTGATGGGGGGGGGGGAAGGGGTAGAATAAAACGAAAGATAACGAAGGAGGGGGGGGGGGGGGGGGGGGGGGGGGGGGGGGGGGGGGGGGGGGGGGGGGGGGGGGGGGGGGGGGGGGGGGGGGGGGGGGGGGGGGGGGGGGCTTCTGCCCCGTCACAGGGTGTCCTTCCGGATCGTTTGCCGTTTCGCGCGACACAGCAGTAATTCCAAACTTGCTATTCATGGGAGGCTGACCTTTCGGGTGCGCGGCAAGGCCTCTTTGGGCCTAATACTACAAAGTATACACGTCGAAGAATACTATTACGGGGGTCCGTAGTTAACGGGACCAAATTTTGTTAGTAAAAATAGGTAAATATATAGGTTTTTATGTGCACCATAGGTCCTGTTAACTATGGACCCCCGTAATAGTTTCAGTGCAGAAGGGGGTCAGGGGTGGTCAGTCGAGTGGCCGAAAAAACCGCGACCTGCTTGCATCTTCGCAAACTGACGTCTTGAGAAAATTGCGCCGAGCAACGAACAACTGCTGTGGTAGATGGCCGGGCGATTACCGGCTCGCGTGCATCTGGACCGTATGCTGTGGACGGCCCGCAGTCTACCGGTAGACTGTACGCTTGGTCAACTTCCCAACAGGCAGTAGACAGAGCAACGCGCGATACCCCCCCCTCCCCCCTGTACGTAATATAGTGCTCTGCATCCGATCGTTTGGACCGTTTTGCTAATGCGATGCACACCGTGTAACTTACAAGACAACACACCCCGTCGGACGATTTTCAGAGCCGAGTTTCTCCAGCGGGGCACACACGACCAAAATGGTGACTTTGGAAATATCCCGTGTCGAGATATTTCCATAGACGCCTCGCTGGGCGTACTCTGTACGCCTTCCCTTTTGTCGAGAAAATCGGCTGCCAAGTCCGTCCGAGGGGGAGTGTTATCTTATCACCCATGTGGTACGGTAATGGTGTGTTATCTTATCACCCTAGTGTGATACGTTAGCAGTGTGTTATCTTATCGCCCTAGTGTGATACGGTAGTAGCGTGTTATCTTATCACGCTAGTGTGATACGGTACTAGTAGTGCTATGTTATCACCCTAGTGTGATCCGGCAGTAGTGTGTTATGTTATCACCCTAGTGTGATACGGTAGTAGTGTGTTATCTTATCACCCTAGTTTGATACGGTAGTAGTTTGTTATCTTATCACCCTAGTGTGATACGGTATTAGTGTGTTATCTTATCACATGTGTGATACGGTATCCAAAGCGTATTCCGAGCGGCTTGTCCCCGAGCTCTTCGTGCAATTCCGAAGTAGTTGGCGAGGAACCTCCCGTCTTGTAACCTTCATCCGACGGTCTGTCACCCCTCCATAATTTCACCCACGTTTTTGGCGACACTTTTCTCACCGTTTTGAACAGGCGTACTGTAGGCAAACCTTTTGACCCGATCAGGGGGTTTACACTCACCTCTCCGAGGCGATACGTTCCCGGCGAGCGACCCCCGGGGACCAACCCAAATGTGGAGTTCATCAGGCTTTTGTAGTCAAACATGGCGTTTCTCGCGCCCATCGTTTGGCAAAACTTGTAGTTTTCCGGCAGTAGTTGCTGACCGTGGAGCTCGTGGCACTTCAACGCGATGATCACCCCGTTCTCTTCGTCATGGAGTGGCGCAAGGCTTAGCCTCTGCTCGATCCCGTGGCCACCAAGGTAAAGGGTTCCCTGGAATATGATACACCGTGCCGCACGGAAAAAAGGGTCACGCTATGTGCGGTAGAGCTGGTGTACGCGCGGCGCGCAAATAGAAGCTACGGTAGGCGGGGGGGTGCCCAGTGTTTGCCAGGTTTCTATATCGTGCGCCTCGTTGGTGGGAACCTGTTCAAGTCTTGGATTCGTACGAACAGACATTTATCCTAAAAAAAAACAAGTAGCTCACGTCATTACGTACTTCCTTTCACCCGCGCACACTCATACCTATTTTGGCCGACATGGTGAATACTCTGAGGTAGCAGACTAGGAGTGTTGGTTCGGAGCCCCCTCAATCGCATCGTAGATCGCATAGAAGGGCGTAAAATCAGGGGCAGCCGGGTACCAAGCCTGGTCGCGTATTGATCGTACTCGGGTAGGTGCCCCCCGGGTACTCGGTAGATACCCGGGTACTTCCTATTTGCATACCCTACTACACACGCCCTTGCGCATGCCATACCTTCCAACTCCAATTCAACGTATACCGAGATTTTTCTTTTGAAAACTGAGAAGACGCCGCTGAGCTGCCGTACATGAGACCGAGGAAGTAATCGAAAAGTCGTCCTTGCAAGCTGCGCGTGATGCTTCGATGGTCGTGCGTGCAAGACGGGACGTATGATCTCGTTACACGCGCTCTACAACAGAGGTAGCGCATTTCCCCTAAAATGGTTTTCTGAAATGACGGGGGCTCCTTAACCCAAAATCGTCGAAATGCCGATCTTGATTCGAAAAAATGACTTAATTGTATACTTTGGCAATGGGAATATTCATCGGGACGCAATTTGATTATTGCTGTGTCAGTTTTCGGGTCAGGTGTGGAGCTCCTCAAGTGAAGAGCCTAAACAAAATTAGGGTGAACTTCTATCGTAGAACGCCTCGTCAACATACCTTGAAGGTGAGGAAGAATTCTCGATCTAGGGGAAGGATGGGTGCCACTTCTGGGAACACGACGTTCGGGGGCAGGGGGACCGACATGTCGAACTCGCTGCGGTAGTAGCAGGTGTGCTGGTTGGAAGCCCCCTCCATCGCGTAGCTGTTGCTGATGATGGGGCGCATGTCCCTGGTGTGGGGTAGTAAGGACGTTACATTTTTAGGTTAGTGGAGAGGGGATGTACTCACTATCATACATGGCCGTAGTCGCATGACCATAAACCCTCGCATCCCTGCAATGCCGGGACGGAGCACGTCGGGTTTTCACCGACCAGGCAGACATTGCTTGCACCAAGAGCGAAGCGCCGTGAGGTGTTGGGCGAGTCGCACGAAGGGTGAGCTGCATCCTGCTAAGAACCTCTTCAGAGGCGGATTTTCTTGCACATGGATGATGGCATCAATGAATTCATTTTAATTTCTGGTGTGGCCACTTCCAGAGACAGCAATGGCTTTACTACGTAACTGCCTCGTGGGTGCCTCACCATGTACACACCACGTGATACGATCGTCGGTGGAGGGGGAGGGGGGGGGGGGGTTGTTTTGGCATCAAAGTGTTTCGCAATCTTGGACAGATCAAAGCACTTCACACACTCCACACGTCAGTTTTTACGGACCTGCACAACCGAAGCAAGTTTCCACGGGGTTATTCTACGTACAGTATTAGTATCCGAGCTGCCTGTATTTGTGTCCAAGGTCAGTATTAATAGCAGTAACGTACAGGGCGTGGCCATGTTATCATGTGTACCAGGTATACATGTGCCCGGGTTTGTCAGCAGATTGTACTCCGGTGTGGTACTGTCTGTGTGCTCTGCTCTGATCGCGTTCGCCCGTGATGACCTGTAGGATGTGCATGATCATACACAACATGTCCCACCCCACGAATCTGTGCGATCCGTTACGGGGTGACCATAGTAAAAAGGACCAAATATTTTGAGTAAAAAAAGAGAAACACCAGGTATGCAGGTTTTTTGAGTTTGAAGTAGGTCCTATTTACTATGCCCTCCCGGACACAGATCACGAAGATAATGTTCTGTCTGACGTGCGCAGTCTTCATCCTACGCACCATACAGGGACACCCACCCCTGCTGTGGGCTGTGACGATGTGTTAACTTGAACTGACGTACGATACTGTCACATGACAGCCCACAAACTACAACAATAGCATTAGTAGGTGCAATTAATACTTACCCGTTATGATGCAAGAAAAACGTCGAGACGGTGAAACATTGAAACACAGCACAACTAAACCTAGGGTGTGTTGGGGAGGGCAACTACCAAATTACACCGCGGGAATTTGCTCGATAAATTCCCTACCGAACTCTTCGGGAAGGTTTTTGGTAAGGTCTTAATACCCTGCTGAACTCTCCGGTAAGGGTCGGTATGACTTTGATACCGCTACCCGACACTTCGGTAACTTTGGTACGCCCACCAAAAATACATCAGGTACCGGTATATACCCACCGAACATACATACCCTTGCAAGTTTTTTTGGTTTTTTGTTTATCCTCCGGCGGATTGGTAAAAAAAACCACACTGCAAACATTTGATAGCATTGGTGAATTTTTCTTCTTTGAAGATCATTCTGTCACGCTTTACCTCAACTCTTGGGAGGTTTGACGGTTTTACTCCCAGCGGTCTTGTGAGCAAACCATGGTCGCAGACCTTCCCCCCGTTATATACTACTAGTATATGGAAACGTGATGAGCCTCTATAACCGTTCAAGGTGTCTCCTATACCCCCCCCCCCCCCCCCCCCAACCCCCCCCCCAATCTTCCCTTCTCAAAAAAACCCCAGACCTTTTTATCTCATCTATTCTTCTCTTTCTTTCTTATATAACCTGTTTTAGGAATAGGAACGGCGCTCCGTTTCGAAAGGGATGCGTGATGAACGATCAAACGACTAAGGCAAGCAAAAAATTAGTACACCCCGCCCTAGCCAGTAGAGCTTACTACTTACTCAGGATTTGGTCTGATGGTTAGGGTTGGTCAGATCGGATTAAGGGTTGGTTCTGTTCGTATCGTACACAGTGTGTGTTAACCTTTTCTCGAAAGAGTGGTGTTCACCCCCCACTAGTACGTATTTTCCTCAATAATCAACGCGCACAGAGCTTCGGATTCCAACTCACCTTCTCGCGCTATGGGCGACGGGTGAGGTCTAACGAAAAAGTACCTTGTGCAATTCAAGTGCACGCATTAAAAAATCCGACACCCCACCATCCATTTTCGAGACCAAAACAGGAGGGGGATACCTTGTCCAAATCCGCTTCACGTAAACAAAAACCCGACACCCCACTATCCATTTCCGAGACCGAGACAGGACGGGGGGGGCATACGAAAACCACGCAAGACAGACAATCGACCTAACAAATAACGGGTTCAGTAAATTCGTCCAGGAATCCCACGTCACTGGTTTGTTCTTCATTGTGACCCTGCCTGTCAGGAAGATGGTGTCGTTTTGTCTTTTTGTCGTACGAGTGCGCGCCCCTGCACCAGCCGAGAGTCGAAACCCAGCCCGCCCGCCGAGAGGGTGTGGCCGTCTATTCAATATCCTATTACGGTCAACCCCGCTTTAACCCCTCTAGAACTGCAGTCCCGTTTTCGGGACAAACCAGTCTAATTCCAAGTAGTTTGTCCCCAAAACGGGACTGCAGCGCTAAAAGGGTTAAGAGCATTGAAGCAGTGGGTAGCAAAAATATTTTTGTAGTTAGCGTAGTAGATTCGGCTACTCTACAGTTTTACATTTTTCATGACAGCGCTTTCTTATCGGTAAAACAGCACACGCCGTGAGGAAGCAATGTTTTCTTGCATAAAATTGATTAGCGGAAAGCGCGAGAGCGTGAGTTAGCTGTACATTCGATGAAAATCGACGAGCAGTGGGAATGCTGAACCCTATGCGCGATAAAAAATAAAGGCACGTACCCCGGGGGGAAGGGACGACACCTGTGACCACGGCTTGTCCAGAAGATCGTCGAGGGTAAAACCTCCTACGAGTGAGCTGGAAAGTAAAAGTGATGATGAAAAAAAAAAAAAAAAAAAAAAAAAAAAAAAATGCGGTTAATCCGGCATCACTACTACTGTTTCGGAGACCCGGCGGATATCGCGACCAGAAAACATACAAGGGTGCCCTTACCTAGAAACCTTGAGCGTCACGTGTCAGCGTTTTATTTTTTTCATTTTTTTTTTTTTTTATAACATAACGTTTACTTTCCAGCCGAACTCGTAGGACGCTTTACCCTCAGCGATCTTCCGGGCAAAGCCGTGGTCACGGGCGTCATCCTTTCTCCCCCCGGTACGTGCCTTCATTTTTTTTCATCTCATATAAGCACGCAGAGGGATCGTAGCCGTAGCACGGCAAAGTGTTAAGCGCTGTGCGGGTTTCGTGCAACTCTTCGTGTCGTAGAGAACCAAAATAGATCGGATGCGATACCACCCCGCAAAACCTACCACAGCCCACGGCCATAGCCCGGCCGGGTAGCAACATGTGGCCGTTGCCACCCAAGTCAATTGTGTTCGTCACCTTGTCTCTCTGAAATAGATGGCAAAAGAAGTATTAATAGTGAAGGGTTCCTGTCATACACATGCGTGTGAGTAAAAACCGGTATTTCTACCCATCGACATACACACAAATATAAGTGAGTGCGTACTTTTAGCTTTTAAATTGGGAATCCAGGTTGGTAAATCGGAGAGAGAAAGTTCGATTGCGTGCGTACGTACAAATCGAATTCGGCGAAGTCGATTACCGTGCCAACTGACCCTTTTAGGAGTGCACCCTCAATTTGGGGGCAAATTACTAGAAATACAATCTATCACGGGGGACCATAGTAAACAGGACCTACGGTACAAACAAAAACCTATACGTTCCCCCATTTTTACCAACAATATTTGGTCATATTTACTATGATGGTCCCCCGTAAATAGATTGTATCATAGCTGGTACATATTATGTGTGATTGTAGAGTGAGTAGAGTAAAATAGTTGAAAAACAATTCGGTTCGCCTGATTTTCGAGTGAAACCGAAGGAGCGAAACGAGCCGGGCGAGAGAACCGAGCCCCAGCCTCCCCCAAGCTCGTCGTGAAGAGAGGGCAATGTAGCCGGTGAAACAAATACGTTATCAACACATTGTGAAACGATCGGCTCAATCTAGCGATTCCGTCGTCGATCGAATGGTACACGATTGAATCGGACGAATCGACTGCGATCGACGGCAGCCCAATTAAGAAACATAAAAAATATACCAGGTAATTTGTATCGAGGCTCGTAACCCCGTTTTGTGGCGCGGAATACTTGGATTTAGGGTGGGATTTGTTTAGCAGGCGTGAAGGGGACAAGGACCAAACCCCGGCAGATAATGGGTAATCCGGTCGATATATCGGCCGAATGGGTAGAATCACAACAGCCATCTCAGCCCCCAGGTACTTTGCGGGACTGAGTTATTTCAGTCCTCAGGTATCTTCGGGACTGTGGGTCTCCCAAAGTGCCTGGTACTGGCGAGTCGTTGACTCAGTCCCGGGTCCTGAGGAGACTGGTACTACTCTTGATCACACAGCCAGAGAACACCCAGACACAAAACACGAAGCTCGCAATAAACCCATGAACGAGGCATGGAGGCCCCGGGAGAACCTCCTGAAGGGCCCCATCATGGTTTGCTTCATTTCCACTTTTTTTTCCAACCATTCAATGCGTACGTAGCGCGTCGCAGATCAAGACGCCCGACATTTTGTCCTGAGACCCAGCGGGGCGTATCAGGTACTATTAGTAGAAGAAAGTAAACACAATCGTTGTTCCTCGTGTGGCTTGGTAGGTGGTCCGCGTGCCTATCAAGATCAATTTCGTGGGTTCAAGTCTCACCGAGTGCATGCTCGTAGGGGATTTTTCTTGGATAAAAGAGATTGATTAGCGGAAAGCGCGAGAGCGTGAGTTAGCTACATTCGATGAAAATCGACGAGCAGTGGGAATGCTGAACCCTATGCGCGACAAAAAAAAGGCACGTACCGGGGGGGAGAAGGCAAGACACCTGTGACCACGGCTTGTCCAGAAGGTCGTCGAGGGTAAAACCTCCCACGAGTGGGCTGGAAAGTGAAAGTGATGAGTAAAAAAAAAAAAAAAAAAAAAAAAAAAAAAAAAAAAAAAAAAGAAAAAAAGAAAAAAAAAGTATGTACGACTAGGTACATATACCGCGTGAAAATATGTAGTTATCTTGACTTGTACAGAAATCCAACCTCGTCAACGTATAATCTCGGACATCTTTCGTAGTTTGGTTGAACATAAAGCATACTTAACCGCATCAAGGTATATATATATATACCTGGTATATTTTGGTTAACCCTGTTGATAGTACATTAATATTAATAGTTGCGAACCGGACTTTGGTGTTCTTTCTTTTCGGAATGGTTGATGTTTCGTCCGCAATGGGGCCCATCCGAGATTCCTCGTAACGGTCTGCTAAACTTGTGTGTATCTCTAACACCTATATTCCGGTATCCCGTAACAACCCGCCCACTTACTGGATTGCTGCTCTGCTGCTGTGGGACTATTTGTGCACTTCGAGAGCCCTCAGTGCAATGTGGCTGATGCGATACGTTTTTATGAGGCAACACGACCATCGCACATCACACATACAATACGCATGACACCTGATACCATGCGTAGGTATCAGGTGTCATGCGTATTGTATGTGTGTATACTACCGGCGTCCCCGGTGGCTTGGTAGGCGGTCCGCGAGCCTGTCAAGATCAATTTCGTGAGTTCGAGTCTCACCGAGTGCATGGGACTTTTTCTTGCATAAAAAATTGATAAGCGGAAAGCGCGAAAGCGTGAGTTGGCTACATTCGATGAAAATCGACGAGCAGTGGGAATGCTGAACCCTATGCGCGATAAAAACTAAAGGCACGTACCGGGGGGGAGAAGGGACGACACCTGTGACCACGGCTTGTCCAGAAGATCGTCGAGGGTAAAACCTCATACGAGTGGGCTGGAAAGCAAAAGTGATGATTAAAAAAAAAAAAAAAAAAAAAAAAAAAAAAAAAAAAAAATACTGCTTGAAATACCACAATAATATCATGTGAATATCGACGGGTAAAAATAACTCGAATGTTAAGAACACGCAAACATGTGCTCGGTGCGAGCTTCAAAAATGTTCCTGTTCTAGAATATATTTTATCCCATCTGCAATCTTCGCCCTTCTGATACCACAGAGCTTGTATCTCGTGCTGGATGTCGACGGTAGAAACAACGATACAATGCATAAAGAACAGCACACATCAAACAAAACGCACTCGATAGATAAAAAAAATGTTCTTTTCACGAATATACCCGGTAGATTTTATTCCATTTATTTCTGACATTCACCCTTATTCCTCCTGCTCCCTCCCTCGTCGGGACTCAGATCCGGGGGCGGGGGGTAGCGGGCCCTTTCCCCCTCCACCCCCCCCGTAATAGTATTCGATCACCGGGGTGCCCGGGGTGCCCGGCTATTAGAGTTAGTTGCTGCTGCACGTTCGTTGCACCACTCGTACTATTAATATTAATAGTGAATGCGTTCTGTTGCACGCCATCTCCCACGGACCGACTCTTCGAAGCTCTCCGGAGAACAACGATGCCTAAAAATTGCAAAAAAAGATTGAAGAGCAGAGATGAAAAAGAGGACCCGTAATCCAAAAACAAACCATTAATACGATGTATTACAAGTAGTAATTATGAACCGCTGTCCGTTGTGGGGTTGTGGGCAAGTAGCTAGATCAACGAAGGGGGGTGGGTTGGGACTTCACAATATATGTGTTGTGTGTTCTTCACAATAAATCATTCTTTCTGCCCGTCGACATCCAGCGCAACCGCTGTCCGTGCAGATTCTTCAATCCTAGAGAGTTGCAAGTTATGTGGTCACAAAACTAGGTGTGTGTGTTTTCACAGTAAAACAGTTCTTTCTACCGTAGACACCCAGCACAACCAGTGTCCGTGCCGATTCTTGTTCTACTGCTGTAGAGAGATACAGGCTCTAGTCACAAACGCCAAAGTAGAGATACTATTATTGATAATAAATACGTTGTTTCGTACGTACCTGGTGTGCAGTACACACAGCAGCAAGACAGTGCAATGCCATATCATCATACGGTACAAGTTGTGGGTCCTAAGGCGACCCCGTGCCAAGACATTTTGACCGCCTTATCTCGAGTGGTCGCTTTATACGCTGTAATAAGGCCGTTACGGCCCTATTGAGGTGTTGTTGTTGTTGTTGTTGTTGTTGTTTTCTTCACATTAAACCGTTCTTTCTACGCGTCGACATCCAGCACAACCAGCAGTGTCCGTGCCGATTCTTCAATCCTAGAAGATATACAAGTGCTGTGGTTACAAAGCTATGCCACATGGAGATACTACGTTGCCACGTATGCAATGGAATGCCATGTCATCATACTGCGTACGACAGGCACGACATACACATTCCATGACCTAGAGAAACAAAAACGAAACAAAGAGCAAAAAACAAAAACAAAAACAATTCGAAAGAGAAAAGAACAAAAAAAAGAAACAAAATATACCTGGTATTTGTATATACTTCAGTATAGCAACAAACCATAGTACCCCCCGTAGGGGACGTGGCAGACACTTGAAAAGAACGAGCTGGAAAAAAAAGAAAAAGAAGAAAACACCACTAGTCGTCAACAGAGTAAGACTAAGAACCAAGGGAAAAATAACAGGCAAACCAAACAAAGCACAAGGCATGCTCCAGCAGTTTATGGTACGAGTAGCACAGCCAGGGTCTCCCTGCTGGCCCGCCTGGTACCTTGCTACCCTGTCTGCCACCATCGTCCAGCGTTCGTCAACTATGCGCGGCCCCTCGGCGTCAGACAGTACGAAACAAGCAAAGCAGGCTCGTCATCCACCCACGCCACACGACTCCTTCAATAAGGCTTATCAATCGGAGAAAGGAAGATAAATGAAAATCACATAGGGTCACCGCAAAGAAGACAATAAAATGAAATAGAAATAAACAAAAACAACAGGAAGACATAGGAAGACCACGTTCGAACCAGCTGCACCAGTTGGTGGTACGAGTAGTATAGGCATGTTCTACTTCTTAGTCTACCCGGTACCTGGCGACCCTATCTGCCATCTCCTTCCTACTTTCGTCCACTGCAGTTTCCCTTCTACTCCTCTTCCCCCCCCTCTCCGCATTCCCTTGGTCGGGTTTTCTGCTACTCCTCTTGTTGCCCCTTGGAATCCCCCCAATAAGGCCAGTACCCCCCTATTCAGGTATTATATTATTATCACCTGGTACAGAGGTGCATGCGACAGAGCCTGCCTGCTCCAGATGCACTCCTCTCTGTTTCCGAACTTTGAGGATCCTTCACACAGCCACGCATCGAGACCAAAACCGCGAGATATATTACACTATCCTACTGCTACCTGGAGCACTACTCTGCTGTACTAGCCCCCTCTCCACAAAACTTCCTCGTGTCTGCGTGTCGCACTGGCTTATGTTATACCTGGTGTAAGGCTTAGATTGGGTAGGCGATTGGGTATCCTTGTGTCAATACATACCGTGCCCAACGGACTAAGACCGATAAAAATACAGCTTCATCGGCAGTACATGGGTCGTTGGTCGTTGGTCGTGAGTTCGAATCTCACGTCCAACACGAAATCGTTTTTTGAAGAAAAGTGAATTTCCTCGTGTCAAGAATCTGAAAAATTCTTGTGGAACCGCGTGTTGATGACACAACCTTTTGCCAATAGGCCAACGGATAGTTTAACTCTTAGAGGGATGCGCTTTGATGAACGACAGCCTGGCCTTCGGTAGGAAGATGGCATCGCCATCGCCGCACGCCCCCGCCGCGCTCTCCACGAGATTTCACCACAAAACCCGCGAAGTCGGCCACCACATTTTCCACGACATTCGTGGCCGTCAGGGCGCTGTGGAGTGCGGTCTGGGATCAAGCATAATCCGCCCGCCGCACAGGGCATCGTGCCTATTTAATCGTACTTTCGCTTTCTTCCCAGCCTGACTCGCAGGAGGGTTTCGCCCATATATAGCGGTCTCCTGGACAAGCCATGGTCACAGGTGTCGTCCCTTCTTCCCCCTTGTTCATGCCTTTATTTTTTGTCGCGCATAGGGTTCAGCATTCTCACTGCTCGTTGATGTTCAGCGAATGTATCTAACTCGCGCTCTCGCGCTTTCCGCTAGTCATTTTTTTTATGCACGAAAAAGTCCCTACGAGCATGCACTCGGTGAGACTCGAACCAACGAAATTGATTTTGATAGGCACGCGGACCACCTACCAAGCCAACGGAGACCGCCTATATCCACCACTTGTTGTACTCTTGCGTGTGTCGCAGCAGCGGCAGCAGGGGTGTGAGAATTCTCTCATAGGGAGCAGCAGCAGAGTGAGGTTGTGTAATGACGTGGAGGCGGGAATGGGCCATGAAGAAGGCGTATGCCGCCTCATACATATAGAGCGCAAGGACTAAATAAGGCGGTAGCCGTTCTAGCCGTGTCAGCTGATTTTGACGGCCTTATCTCGAGTGGTCGCCTTATATAGGCCCCACGTACTGTACTGGATATTTTTTTTATCTTTTACTTTCCAGCCCACTCGTAGGAGGTTTTACCCTCGACGATCTTCTGGACAAGCCGTGGTCACAGGTGTCGTCCCTTCTCCCCCCCGGTACGTGCCTTTATTTTTTGTCGCGTATAGGGTTCAGCATTCCCACTGCTCGTCGATTTTTATCGAATGTGGCCAACTCACGCTTTCGCGCTTTCCGCTTATCAATTTTTTATGCAAGAAAAAGTCCTTATGAGCATGCACTCGGTGAGACTTGGACCCACGAAATTGATCTTGACAGGCACGCTGACCACCTATCAAGCCACCGGGGACGCCGGTATATGAACGGGCACGACATACACATTCACGAGAGAGAGAAAACGAACGGAAACAACGAAAAACAAAAACAAAGGGAACAAACGGAAACGCTTCGAAGTCGCTTTCGGGCCACGACCAATCACTGCTGGCGCGGCAACACTATTCTTGCCTTCTTGTTGCGTCCCTCATATTCCTGGCTACCGCCGGTATCTTTGAACACAGGTAAAAAGGGAACCTACTGCTGTAAAAATAAAGACGAATTGTTGTACGAACGATTTGTTTTTGTTGTACTCGAGTCAACGAATATGTTATACTTAACCGGTGTATTTTTCGCCTTTCCTGGTATGTATTGTCGTATACCTGGTACAAAATTTTCCGGATTCGGGGAGATGAAATCGAAAGGGAAAAAGAAACGTTGTCACCGCATGTATGATGACTTACTCAATAACCACCTACTATCGGCGTCCCTGGTGGCTCGGTAGGTGGTCCGCGTGCCAATCACATCAATTTTGTCGGTTCGAGTCTCACCTAGTGCATGCTCGTAGGGACTTTTTCTTGCATACAAAACAGGTACATTCGATGAAAATCGACTAGCAGTGGGAATGCAGAACCCTATGAGCGACAAAAAATAAAGGCACGTAGCAGGGGACGACACCTGTGACGACGGCTTTTGTCCAGAAGGTCGCTGAGGGTAAAACCTCCTACGAGTTAGGCCGTGGAAAGTATAGGTGATGATTAAGATTAGGGTTTTTGCCAAAATCAGGTGTACCTGGCCACTTTCGTGCCAAAAACAGTTACATACTGAAATCAAGTACAAAACACACACCAGGAGCCCTGCTATTGGCCAAGCTGACATTGTAACTGATTTTGGCACGAAAAGGCCAAGGTACACCTGATTTTTTCCACTCTGTCTAGCTTTCAACTAATTTTGGCCAACTTTGAACCAATCAGAGAGGCCATACGTACACTGTTTTTTCTCTCCGTATGCGCCTGCCCTCCCTCGGTTGAATTTCTTCTGTATTGACGTATAAACTCTGTACTCGTACGTCGTACGTAAAAGCACGTATATACATGCATACATGCGTACGCTGGTTTCACTTTTCCTCCTTTGGAGTGTGCGATGTGCTTCAGTTAGTTGTCGTGTGTACTGCTCTGTTGTTTTCTATGTTCACATCAGTCTTTACAGCACCATGGATACTCGGCGTTTCGTCTGCACCCCCCCGCATCGAGGTGGTCTCAGGTTTGGTACGGCAAGATAATTTCGTGCCGAGCAAGCGGTTCCGCGAGGACGGTCTGGAAGCTTTGAAGCCGTCAACGGGGGGGGGGGGGGGCAGAGTAAATACTCTTGGCGCTCCCGCCGTGGCGAAACAAACGAAGCATATTAATAGTGACTCTTTGCAGGTCCAAGTGGAGCCCGTGGTACCTACACCCTGAAGAACACAAAACAATTCAGATTTTGGAGGCCATGTGGCACGCTTAATGCCTTAGGCGCATTCTTTTTTTTCCGGATTGTCATGGACATCACACCGCTCGTGGCGCGCGTTTTTTACTTGGTTTTAGCATGTACCTGATTTTGGCTCAAACGGATCAGGTATACTCGGTTTGGTTTTTTGGTTGCTTCTCTTTCTTTATGGTGTATTTTGGTTGCTGGCGTATGTATGTATGTTGTGTCGGCCGCACCTTCGTATTGCGAAGGCATGGTATTGCGTAGGCTATTAATGCATTACGGTGTGTTATCTCTGTGTCGTAGTCTGTGACCACAGAGCTCGTATCTTTCTAGGGTGAAGAATCAGCACGGACACGGGGCTTGCTGGATGTCGACGAGTAGAAGAACGGTTTAATGTGAAGAACACACACACACACACACCTGTACAACACACAAGTTCAGTTCTGAGGTCACAAAATGACGCCAAAGATACTATTAATGCATATTGTGACGTATGCCATAAGCACAAATATTATAGTAGTAATAGCAGTAGTAAAATGTGGTACACCGCACCGGTACTCCTATCGCAGTAATATCGAGAATTTCCATCGTCGGAAAATTCGAACAATCCTCGTCGAATGATGAATGCTGCTTCTTTCTGGTCCACGAGTGCTCCATAGGGGCCAATATGCCTTACATATTTTTGCTCCCCTGGCGTTCTTGGTAGCGGAGTAAGTACGTTCGTTTTGGTTCCTATATCTCTGTTCTACACCTCTCGCGTACTCGTACGAGCTTGCGCGCCTGCAGTCTGGGAAAATCTGCGTGTTCTCTTGTGTGCTTCCTTCATCCTTTCTTGCTTCCTTGCATGTTTATTTTTTTTTGTCTCCCTTGATTCCTTTCGACGTCATCTCTCTTTTTCTTGTGGGGGTATCATGCGGTCTTTTCGGTTTCTGTGGCATCTTGTACAGCGTACCGCATGTACCTGATACGTACGTGCGCAGACCTCACCGTTTGTTTTTGTCCAAGATGTCAGATGTGCTTCCTTGTTTTATTCCTTATTTTTTCCAAAGAAGAGGTATTCTTCCACTCCAGAGTGTATTGGACAAAAGGAGTGGAGCCAGACCTGCGACCACGGACTGCATTGTATCGTATTGTGATGAGTTAATGTGAGAACAGCAACAGCCATTTGTTCTCCCCGAATCCGGAAAATAAATAATTGTTGCAAAAAAACTACCCCGAATATTATATACTCTTTTTTGTTCTCCCCGAATCCGGAAAATAAATAATTGTTGCAAAAAAACTACGTAAGGCTACGTATTATTAATATTAATGCTATTAAAAATTTATGATTTTCAAGTCCCTTCGAGGGCCAGCATATTGGGGGGCATTTTCTAAGTCTGCTTTTAGGGGCGCGCCCTATATATGTGCGACGCAATTTAATACAGCAACATCGTCAGTGTGCCTTTTTTATGCCAGACTGTTCTCTTTGTTTGCGTGAAAAATACGGCAGAATTTTGTTGAAAATACTTAACACAACCATGAGTACATTTGTCGTAGCTCGTACTGGTTCGTAATCAATTTCGTGGGCTCAAGTCTGACCGAGAGCACCTATCAGTTATGTTCACTCGTAGACTCGTACGTAGAGTCTTTCTCTTGCAAAAAGAAATAATATTACCCACGGGGTAGCATAGTAAATACGAAGGACCTACGTACGTTACACACGAAAACACCTATGATTTCCCTTCGCAAGTAATTTTACCAACAATATTTGGTCCTACAAGTATTTACTTCGTATGTGGTCCCCCCGTATTATTGAAAGCGCAAGATATGTGAGTTGACAACATTCGATGAAAATCGGAGGGCAGTGCGAACGTTCATGATGAGCGATAAAAAATATGGAGGCACGTTGCGGGGGGGAGAAGGGACGACGCCTGTGACCACGGCTTGTCCAGAAAATGGCAGAGGGCAAAACCTCCAAAATTCGACTCGAGCTGGAAAGTAAAAGTGATGGTAAACAAACATAGCGAATACTATATAATTATTTTATACCGGTAATTTTTATTATTATTATTATTTTATTTTATTTTTTTGGTATAAAAAACATTCAGAATTACGGATCTAGTAATTAAGACCTACGGTATACACAAAAACCTATATATTGATTCGTACTTCGATCACTCGTGCTGACTGATTCATAAGTGTTTTTCATGGGGCCTCGAGAAGAGGATCTGAGGCTTGCTGTGTCGCCGTTTCTTTTGTGTCTGCCGGTGGACAAAACAAGGTACCTGATATATGTGCAGGCTCACACCGCTGTCACATCGATCGTAGGCACGATTTCGTGCTTCTAGGGTTGGCAAGCTCTTTCGGGTCCGGTTATAATATGTTTTTAAAAAATTGTATACGTCAGGTGTGAGTTCGACTGATTAAATAATCGATGCTCAACTTTGCATGCTGCGTAATACCAGAAAATGTTGTCTGTTCTTACTATATATACCTGGTATTATTCCGGTCATCAGATATAATAGTATGGAAGTTGTAAAACTCATAATGTAGTTATACCAGTATATATTTAGGAATTACCATTATTACGGGGGAACATAGTAAATAGGACCAAATTTTGTTAGTAAAAATAAGCAAATGCACAGCTTAAAAATTTGCGAAGATGAGTTTCAACGAAATCCTCTGTACATGCATTTTTAAATGGTAAAAACTGCTCGTACGCAAAAGCATCCTCCTACGTGTACACAACTAACTAAGCTGTACGTAATCGAACCTCACCCACCTTGACCAGTCGGTGAATTCCATCATCATATGGTTTTTGCCCCCATTCCACAGCGGAGAGACAGTGGCACATGGCTGGTTGTGCGCGTGCGCATTGACGTGAATGAATAAGCATGCCTCCTCATAAGTTTCCGCTAGGAGTCCTGCATTCTTAGCCGCCTCTCTCCAGTGGGAGCTCTGGTGCCTTGGGTCGTCCAGCTCGTGATTCGCTGTGGGCAGATGTTTGCTGTCCGCGAGCGTACACTGGGATGCAGTTGTTGTGTCGCGTGTTTGTTGTTGATGCAACAATAATGAAGTGGGCGATACGTTCGGAGATTTAAATCAGCGTACGAAAAAATCAAAAACTAAGTTCGTTCGCGAAAAGTGTCACAAAAAAGAAGGGAGAGGTTGCTGCAAGTTTAGAAGAATGAGAGGAAATAGAAAAAAAAAAAAAGCGCAACTGCGGCGGTGCAGCCGCGCCGACTCAAGGGAAAATTTAATGTATAATTACTGCTGTTGCTGTGGAGATGGCTTTCCCCCCGGGTACAAGGTACGCGTATACCTGACATTGCTTTCGAACGTTTATTTCACAAAAAAGCAGCAACAACAGTATACCAGGGTACCAGGGAGGTATATGTTCGGCCTCGCTGTTGTATTAAGACCCCTACATGCGAGCACTCGTGGTGTGGCCTATGAGCAGAGACCCCGGTGGCCCGAGACGAAAGTCTACCACATATATATATATACCTTGTGAACAAAACCCCTCGACATGATGAACTGAATATAGGTACGAGTATGTATGTGGTCTCACGAGTACAGCAGAATTTTGTACCAGTCCTTTTGTACAACAGGAGTATAGTTAAGACAGACACAAACACGTAAATTCAGAACAGCCGGCGTCCCCGGCGACTTGGGTACGCAGGTGATCCGCGTGCCCATCACGATCAAGATCAATTTTGGTCGGTTCGAGTCTTACGTACCATACAGGACTACTAGCAGTGCATATGCTTGCACGTAGGGACTTTTTTCATCTTGCATAAACAAAATGATTACGTAGCGGAAAGCGCGAGTCTCGAGAGCGTGAGTCAGCTACATTCCATGAAAATCGACGAGCAGTGGCAATGTTGAATGAACCCTATACATGCGCGACAACAAAATTAACGGCACGTACGGGGGGGGAAAGGGACGACACCTGTGACCACGGCTTGTCCGGAAGATCGTCGAGGGTAAAACCTCCTACGACGAGTTATTATTAGACTGGAAAAATTAAAAGTGAAGCCGTTTGATTTGTATTTTTCGATCTCAAAATCGAATGACCCTACTTATGAAGTCCGATTATGCAAAATCCGACCGGAAATTTTTCGATTTGAGAATCCGATGACCCAAGTCGTCGGATTTTGGCCGACGACCCTGGGTCATCAGATTTTGAGATCGAAAAATGGCATGCTCTCTAAATTCAAGATGTTATCCACGACAGCAAACAGCAGCAGAACGATCGATGAGTTGGATGGTGATACAGCTGTATAGCGACGTTGCTTCGCGCCCGACGCGCGGACGGCGCGTCCCTCCCGGCGCGTCTCTTCGCGGCGCCAAATCACAAAAACAGCAGTTGGTCTTGGGGTTTGCTCGAGTCTCTACCCGCACAATAAATCTGATTTTTCCGCATAGGAAAAGGCCCTTTCGATTTGTCAAGCTCGTATCTGAAAATGCCATCGGGTCAAAATCTGAAGCTCAAAAATCGAACCGCATAGGAAACGGCTAAGTGATAAAAAAAAAGAGATTATTTTTATCATCGTGCTCTTCTGGTTTGTTTATATTTAACATTAATAGCTCGTACGAGCGAAGCTACTACTAGTACTGCCTGCTGTGCAACCCTAACCTCAAAAAAAGCGTGGGCACAGACTGCATCAGTATACATACTGCTGCTGTGGGCACCTACAGTAGCACTGCATCGTGGGGATGAGTTACAGCAGAGATGTGAGAACAATAACAACTGGCTAAAATATTGTGAGAACAACAACACCAGCACCGCATGTTCCAGCAAACAATAGTTCCTCGTTGTTTTATCTCACCTCGTAATCGTAGACGTAAATCGACGGACCGTTTACACAACGGGAGAGGTCGAAGCACGGCGAGGACAGAGGAGCCCCGCACTCCCTCCCGATGTCGAAGGACGAGAGGTCGAACCCTGAGCAGCGGTTGACCTCTTCGGGCTTGGCGCCCGAGATCATCGAAGTGCCGAGCGAGAGGGTCAGTTCCTCGTGGGACGACCCTCTTTGCCTCGGAGTCATCGCATATGACGGTTCCAATTCAACAACAGCAACATCAGGCATCCTCCTCCTCCGGCTGATCATTTCATCCGCATTGTGATCATCCTCGCTCATGAACTTCGTCAGATGTCGCGAAGGGCTGGCACTGGGGGCTCCGAGTTTGCGAGAGGGAACAATCGGTCTTCTTCCTGGGGAGGCCTCGGTGTGATCATTATGGTGTCGGGGTAAAGGGGATGAGGCTGCGCCTCGGACGCCGCCTCGGGCAGCTTTTTTTCTTCGTGGCGGTGCTCCTCCTCGTCCTTCGCTTTTCGATAAGATGACACTGCTGCTGTTAATATTTTTGCTGCTGTCTTGGTCGCGTGATGCCGCTGGTATTAATAATAGGGCGGCGCCGAAAAAGCAAACGGCCAGCTTCCTCTGAGAAAACAGCATGGCGACTTCTTGCCGTGCCGACTGCTGCCGTGCCCGCGGCGGACTTGTGGTGGGGTCTCTCGCTCTTTAAGAAGAGAGGTGCAGGAGGAAAAGCGTCTGCCAGAGAGAATCTCTGCCAGAGAGACACAAGGCAACGTTGTGGGTCGATGTTGTGGCTCGAGGGGACGATAGGTTGGCGCAAGGACGAGATGTGTCATCAAAGCAGAGATTTTGGAACTTAAATGCATACGTATAATATGTGTGGTGGTACGCACCAGCAATGTGCGCGGATAAGTATATTATTATTAATAAATGGTTGATTTATTTGTTGATTCGGTCTGATCGGGCCCTCAAAATTCTTCAATCATAAACTTAAACTTTTCACGTACACAGCAGCAGTGTGTGTGTGTGTGTGACACTGTGTGTTCTTCACATTAAACCGTTCTTCTACTCGTCGACATCCAGCAAGCCCAGTGTCCGTGCTGATTCTTCACCCTAGAAAGATACGAGCTCTGTGGTCACAGACTACGACACAGAGATAACACACCGTAATGCATCAATAGCCTACGCAATACCATGCCTTCGCACTAGGTGCGGCCGACACAACATACATACTACATACCAGACACGCCAGAAACCAAAATACACCATAAAGAAAGAGAAGCAACGAAGAAACCAAACCGAAAAAGAACAAGAAAAAGAAAAAGAGAAGGAGAAGAATCCCAAATAAATAAAAAAAATGGGAAGCCAAAGCTCAGACACATCATACTTACCCCGAGCATGAGCCAATAGGGACGTGCAAGGGGAAATATAGAAGAAGGAAAAAGGGGACTATGCATCCCGGTGAACACTTAACTAAGTAAAAAGAGCAATAGTGAGTGGGCCAAAATACGCTCGTCACCCACCCACTATGTAGTACTTCTTTCATAAGGATAAGAAGGGAAAAAAAATCACAATGCATACCGAACGGCCGCAGCAGTTGGCGGTACGAGTAGCAAAGAAAAGTTCAACCTATTAGTCGGCCTGGTACCTTGCTACCCTATCTGCGGTCTCTCTGCTACTCTCTTCTGCCGCGGTTTCCCTTCTACTCCTCCTGTTCCCCCCCCCTGCCCCCATACACTTGTACGGTGTTCCTTCTACCCCTCCTGCTGTTACCCCTCCCCCCATTCCCTCTAACACTACCTGCAGCGGATGCACGGCGCTGTCTACTCAGCTTTGCCTCAGCGTCGTGCCACCTGCCCACGAACTGTTCAGCTGCTTCGAGGATTCCCCGGTATCACTTTCCCGTCTGTTTTGCTGCAGTGGGCCACAGTGCGGTCCCAACTCCAAAGACTAAGGGGGAGTCTTCCGTTGATCCCTCGGTGGCTTTGAACACTCTAAGGTCCTCAGCAATGGCCCTAGGCCAAGTCTTGGGCTGCCCGCCTGGTTTCGGGCTCCCCCCACCAGCGATCGTCCCGAAAATCAACCGACTGGGCAATCGCCCCTCGTGTTGCCGCACCACAGCCCCCGCAAACAAGAGTCGCCGTTTACGGATGGTCGTTTCGATACTTTCGCATCGTGTTATCCTGAGCGCCTTCGCATACGAGAGGGTGGTGTGGTCGGTGCGTAGTCGGCGCTGGAAACCAATGACTCGCAGAAGGACTTCGTGGTGGGCTGATCGAAGCTTGGCGAAGTGGTCCGCATTGAGGGTCCACGTCACGCAACCGTACAGCAAGGTCTCAATCACCTCGGCCTTCAGCATCCGGACTTTCAGACTAAGCGGTGCGTTCGTCCTATCGTACAGTTCCGGACCATACCGTTTGAGGCATGCCCGCATCAGACGGATTCGTCGCTCGATTTCGAAGGAGAGGTCAGCGTTCTCGTGGATAATGCCTCCTAGGTACAAAAACTGGGTCGTCTGTTTATACTTTTGGCCTGCAGCTTCGATCGCGAGCGGTGAGGTAGTAAACGTCTGATCCGGTGTTCGTAGGAGCATCGTCTCTGTCTTCTTCTCGGATACCGTCAAGCCACAGCAATAACCACAAAATGAAATAATACCACACGACAGATCACACCGTACCGCAAGATCGACGTCTTGAGTACGCAATGCGTAGCTGAGCCCTGGCGTTGTCCAGGTAAGCGCCACGTCGAACGTCGAGCCCACCGCCGTTGATAGGTTGCGTGGTAGACGAACGAATACCGCAACGCGTAGCTGAGCCCTGGCGTTGTCCAGGTAAGCGCCACTTCAAACGTCGAGCCCACTGCCGTTGACAGGTTACGTGGTAGACGAACGAATTTCGCCGAGTCCGTCGCCGTTTAATTTCGTGCGGTACGGTACGCGTGGCCTCAATTCTGCGGTAAATCACACTCAAGTCCATACCAAAACGGAATATAAAACAACCAACCAATGGTCAGCAATAAAATAACACACACATCCAATATATTATATATTTATTATATGTGGCAAGAGCCGTGGCTACGCGAAGGTAACTCAACGAATTGTGATGAACACAAAGACTACCTCGTAGACCACACCACAGCGCAGGATGGAAGGAGGTGAGGGACGCCGCGTTGGGACCTCCGGCGGTAAGAGGAGACAGAGCGATGACATGGAGTAAGACGGTGCTCCCGCAGCACACCCCCAACCTGCTGTCTCGTATGCCATCGCGCTCACACATCCGTCCTAACCAACCCCGCGCCCCCTCGATCAGCCCCTTGTACGAGATAAAGGGCGCCCGCAGCACACCCCCGACCTGCTGTCTTGTACGCCTCCACGCTCACCCGCTCAGGCCGCCAGTTGTCTTCCAGGTTACATACGATATAAATCAACTCGCACTTTGAAATTGATAATACATGGACGGAAATTAACACCCCCAGTAGTCCCCCCAGGCGTGACTCTCGCATTTTTTTTTTTCATGCCGCACGATAAGAATCAACTCGCATTTTGTAATTCATAATACATGAAGGAAATTAACACCCCCAGTAGTCCCCCCAGGCGTGACTCTCGCGTTTTCTTTTCATGCTACACGATAAGAATCAACTCACATTTTTGAAACTCATAATACATGACGGAAATCAACACCCCCAGTAGTCCCCCCAGGCGTGACTCTCGCATTTTTTTTTTCATGATACACGATAAGAATCAACTCGCACTTTGAAATTGATAATACATGAAGGAAATTAACACCCCCAGTAGTCCCCCCAGGCGTGACTCTCGCATTTTTTTTTTCATGCCGCACGATAAGAATCAACTCGCATTTTGTAATTAATAATACATGAAGGAAATTAACACCCCCAGTAGCCCCCCCAGGCGGGACTCTCGCATTTTGTTTTTCATACCACACGATAAAAATAAACCCGCATTTTGCAATTCATCATACATGAAGGAAATTAACACCCCCAGTAGTCCCCCCAGGCGTGACTCTCGCGTTTTTTTTTTCCATGCTACACGATAAGAATCAACGCACATTTTTGAAACTCATAATACATGACGGAAATCAACACCCCCAGTAGTCCCCCCAGGCGTGACTCTCGCATTTTTTTTTTTCATGATACACGATAAGAATCAACTCGCACTTTGAAATTGATAATACATGAAGGAAATTAACACCCCCAGTGGTCCCCCCAGGCGTGACTCTCGCAATTTTTTTTTCATACCACACTATACAAATCAACCCGCATTTTGAAATTCAAAATACATGAAGGAAATTAACACCCCCAGTAGTCCCCCCAGGCGTGACTCTCGCGTTTTTTTTTTCGTGCTACACGATAGGAATCAACTCACATTTTGACATTCACGATAAATTAACACCCCCAGGAGCACCCCCAGGCGGCCCGACGTTAACCAGTATCACACCCCCCTTCTCCCATATACCGTCCGCCGTATACACTCCCATAGCGCCGGCGCAATGGCCTCCCGAATACCATCAGGGGCTTCATCTGCCCCTGCAGCAGCCGCCCCAACAGGCGGTGCTAGCCCCGCTGCCGCAGGGCCAGCCACCCCTACCCCCCGGGCCGCTTCCGGGCCCTCAGGCGGGCCAGGTCTGGCCCCCCCTCCCCCCGGGGCCGCCTCCAGCCCCACCCGCCGTAGTGCCGGGAGCAAACCCCCCGGGGCCGCCTCCAGCCCAACCCGCAGTAGCCCTGGGACAACCGCAACAGTACTTCGCATACGCTCCGCCGGGCCAGTACCAGGGGCAATACAACTACGGACCCGCTCCGGGACACCTGCGGGCGACAGCCCCGGCGGGGGTAGGTGAGTACCGCCTGTCTCGCGCTACTATCGACCCAGCTAAAACAATCAAGCGGATCAGAGACAAAGTGTTTGGTCCTAAGCAGGGCGTGTACTCTGGGACAGCAGGAGGTCCCCTCTCAATCCTAAACAGCGGGGTCCTTTTCCAAGACAAGGTAGCTAGGGTGCTTAGCGCTACGGATGGGGGAATCTTAGCACTGCCGGGTGACACACTCAATCCGTGGGGCACCTCCCATGAACGACCGACCCTAGACCGCATGTCACCGATCCGCCGCGAAGTGCTGCAAGACCTTATTAGCGACTCCTTGTCCACATACGACGAACTCACCTCCCACGGAGCCGTCTCTGTGCCACAAATCGATGGTACCTTCCGCCTAATCCCAGCCCAACAAGTCACGATGACCGAATGGCTGCGCATACTAACACGTGAAGGGCTGTTGCAGTCGGGCAGCTAGTGCTGACATTTCGAGCGCTCACCGCAGACCCGGAACGCCCCCACCAGTCAGAAGCAATTTATTTCTGGCGGTACGTGTCCGAGAAGAACCTCATTGGACTGTTGGAGAGAGTCGTTCGCCTGTTCCTGCCTAGCGCATTTGACCAGTCCGGCATGCAAAGTGCGTTGCACGCTCAGGCTGTGAGGGTTCGGACAGAGGTCCGGCCCCTACGGGTAGACTATGCGAACCCTCAAAGCGCAGACATGGTGAGCCGGGGGGGAACTACGGAGGGAATTTTCGTAGATTGGGTGGATTTCATCTCGGAGCGCCGCACGTCCTACGACACGCCGGTAAACAACCCGCGTGTCGGGGCGGGCCCTAAGTCAGCCCAGCACCTGGCCTCCGTAGGTGGGGAGTCCATGACCCAGCTCCGCCAGATGTTCAGCCAGACACGTAACCCCATGGCCGCCCTAGCAGACCGGCCCGCGACTACTGGTAGAGTCAAGATGGACGACACACTCGCTAGCCGCCTCCTCGAAGCTGCATTCCAATGGTCGGCCGGTGCATCGTTGTCGCTTCCAGACGGGGCTAGAACCAAGGAAGAGCCCTCGGTAGCCGCCTTCAAACACCAGCCGGCCTCCACCCCAGGTGGACATGGAGTGCCGTTTGGCGCTTCGCAGACGGAAGACCCGAGGACGCGCCAGGGCGGTAAGCGAGCCCTGCCACAGGGCAGGGAGCGCGAACAGGTAGGAGAGGACAAGTGGACTTTGGAGAGGCCAGATGTAGACGCGCCGCGACAAGAAAAGGTGGACTTTCTGCTGCGACACCAATTCTGCTTCCGCCTGGCGTTCAATGGCAACTGCCCCAAAGCCTCCTGCCCGTTCAGCCACGACCAGAACATCGTCCCGGCAGGACACTTCAAGTCCCCTGAGGCGAAGAGACGGCGGACCGGGACAGCTAGCGTAGACTCAACTGAAACGCGACCCCGCAATAAGCTTTACGCGTTGTCTGACGAGATGGCAGGGATGTTAGCAGCGGTGATGGGAGAGGACTGCGAACCAGTAGAGAACACTGGGGTGGACGCTTGAAGGCACGCCCCGGGGGCCGCAGCCCTTCCGGGGAACAATTCAGACCTCAAACTCGTCCGACTGGCACCGTGGCCCGTGTCGCCCATTCGCCGTTCACTACAGGGACTTGGGTTGTCGGAGGCCACCCGCCCAAGCGACCAGGACCTGGGGGCGCTGGAGGAACAGCTAGTCGCCGTAGGGAATAGTCAGCAACTGTGGGTCCACGGTACAGTTTGGGACCCACGTCGGGTCGTGGGGCGGATCCCAGTAAGCGTTTTAATCGATACAGGAGCAGGCGGAGGTAACTATATATCGTTGGCTTTTTGGAAGAGCGTCCAGGCGTGGGGGGGAAGCGCCGTCGGCAGGAAGCTTAGTAGCAAGGGTCAAGGGGCCCTTTTAGCAGCGAACCCCGCTAACAGCGAGGTGCCGGGAATGACCATTCTGGGGTCCACAGTGCTGCCCATCGTGTTTCCCCCCGAGGACTGCGTGCGAAACGTCCCGGTACGGGTAGTGCAAGATCTTCCGTACGGATTTATATTGGGAGCCAGCTTCTTTCGTGCCAACAGGAGCGTCATCTCCCTCAACAAAAGCAAGGGGTTCCAACCCTCGCCCGGTGCGCCATGGGTTCCTTTCCAGTCGCGGAGCGCAGGAGGTAAGCGCGCAAAAGAGGCGTACGGCGCGGTAAGGCCTCGACACACCGCCCGGGCCCCACTGCCCGATGTTCTTTCGGATCTCCCACCGCTACCGAGCTGCGCTATAGGCCAGGCAGCGTGGGAAGATGACGGCACGTTACAATGGGAACTCCGCCTGGTGAACCCGGCGGAAGTAGGAGGCTTCGTAGGAATAGCAGCCGAGGCGTACGTACATGGTCCACAGCCTAGTGAAACACAACTGGTGATGATTCAGCCCTCTGAGAAGTACGACACAGATAGCGGGGCAGTGATAGGCTTAGCACGAGGGGTGCAATGGTGGGAGCCTGGCACCCCACTGTATTGCAAGGTGGTCAACACGGGTCCCGCTCCAGGAATCGTCCGGAACGGGCACCCCGTCGCCAAGGTAATCGCCCTCAACGTGCGAGACGTCGACAGGTTTAGAGCGCTTTTCATACACCCTGCCCCCATCGCCCCGCCCTTGACGCAGCCCGACAAACCCTCGCCGCTAGAAGCCGATCATAACCCATCGGCGCCAAAGGGAGTCGCACTCTCGGATGCTAACATAGGCCAGCTCAGCGAAAGACAAAAAAGACAGCTGTTACACACCCTCGGTCCGAAGAATGTGGCTGGCCTGTTCCCGGAGGACCCGAAGCGCGTGAGGCCTTGCACAATAAGAGAATTGCGAATACCTTTGATCGATGAACACACCCCGCCGGTCGCAGTTAAACAGCAACGCTTTTCCCCGGAGCAGGCAGACGCTATACAGAGAGAGGTAGAACTGTTAGCGAAGAGAGACATCATCCGAAAGTCGAATTCCGCTTGGGCAGCCAGGTGCGTCACCGTGCCTAAGAAAGACGGCACGCTGCGTCTGTGCCAGGACTATCGCGCACTAAACAACCTCATGAAGACAGATAGCGGGGGGCTCGGGGACATGCAAGGTATCTTCCAACGATGTCAGGGTTGCTCATGGTTCACCTCCATCGACCTAGCCTCCGGATTTTTCCAGCTACCCATTGCAGAAGAAGATCGGCACAAAACCGCTTTTCGCGACGCATACGGTCAACTTTGGGAATACATGAGATGTGGGTTTGGGCTCAAAATCCTGCCGCCAGCGTTTGCAAGTATGGTAGCGGAGCTGCTTAGCGGGCTAAGGGGAAAAGGAGTGGAAAATTACTTGGACGATATCCTTATTTACAGCCAGGACTTTGACCAACACCTCATTCTGATCGACGCAGTCCTCAACCGCCTGCAGTCCGCTGGACTGTCAGTGAATTTTGCTAAATCAAGATGGTGTTGCCCGAGTCTGGAATTTGTAGGGATGGTAGTGGACAGACAGGGGGTTAGACCGTCGGAGTCGAAAGTGGCGGCAGTAGCTGAGCTACCTCCGCCGTCAACGGTTGCCATCCGCGCTTAGTGCAATCGTTGCTAGCATTCCGCGGACCGTAGCCGTGCTCGAAGAACCACCCGACGAACCCGTCGACCTAGCCTCGGACGCACAGTTTGCCACCTTGCCGTTCCATGACCGGGTTGCCGCGATACATACAGACAGCTCCGGGCTGATAGTACGGCGATCCAGCCGCGCTCGTACTCCATCCGTGCGTCTAACTTCGTTTCCGGAAGCCCCCGCCCGCCCCCCTCGCCCTGCGAGCACCGCGCGTACGTCGTCAAACGCCCGATCACTGACAGGAGGCGAACCGGCCGTTCAGGCGGCAGAGCCCGGCTCCTTACAGGTCCCGAAAGACCCGCTACCACAGACGAAGGGCAACCTTCTGGCGCCTGACACCGTCGAGTGCAGTCTCCCAGCGGGGGGGGAGGGGGGGGCACGCCAAAAGGAACCAGTGGCGACAACGGCGATAGAGCGTGCCCTCCAGGCGCTGCAAGACGTGCCCCACCTGGTCAGGAGCCAGGCAGCGGACCCCTTCTTGAGCAAGGTCAGGCGAGCACTATGTAGTCAAGGAGAAGTCGCCGGGCAGAACGAGTTGACAGATACGGATATCAACAGGTACCTTCTAGACGACCAGAGTCTCCTGTGGCTTGAGTTCGAACAGAGGGGAGCGTTGGTAAAGCGAAGAGCTGTATTAGCCTTGCCGAGTTGCCTTGTAGCGGACATGCTCGCCTTAGTGCACTGCCAACACGGTCACCCCGGAATCGCGAGAACCCTCTCGTTGCTAAGGGACCGGTTTCACTGGCCAGGCATGTGTAGGGATGCGCGAAAGTATGTTCTATCATGTGGGTGTAGACGCAGGAAGAGGTCGCGTAGTCAACAGGTGGCGATGCTTCCCGCCAGATTCCTGGAGCCATGGGAAGTGCTAGAGGTAGACCTACAGAAATTCCCCAACACGTCGGACGCAGGGAACGAGTACCTACTGCTCGTTGTAGACAGAGCATCTAGGTTCCCCTTCGCTTACCCACTACCGTCAAAAGAAGCACACGGAGTAGCCCGTTTGCTCTTAGACCTTTGCTTGACATTTGGAGTGCCCTCATTTATTCGCGCAGACGGTGGGGGGGAATTCACAGCGGCAGTAGTGGGACACCTATGTCGATGGTTAAAAGTCCCAATAGAGTTCGGACCAGCAGACCATCCCAGGGGGCAGGGAGGAGTGGAAAGAGCGGGAGCATGGATGCAAGACGTGCTATCCGAACTGTGTAAGGCCTGGCCAACGAGATAGGACGAGTACGTTGCCGCCGCTTGTTGGATCAAACGCACTACGCCAGACCCGTCACTACCCTCCGCCATGACTCCCTTCCAGCTTCTGTTCGGTCGCAGCCCTCGCACAACCCTCGATATGCTGATCCCACAGATGGATGACACAGAAGCCACAGGCGGCTTCAGCAACTTCATCGAGAACCGCAGGCATAACATGCGGGAGGTAGCGGAGGCACTGCGAAAGATCCACGCAGATAAGGAAGCATCCCGTCAGCGCCACAATGCCAGAATATCACGGTCCTCCCCAAGTACAAATGTAGCGGAGGGAGACCTGGTCCTGGCACGGGAGAGCGACAGCTCGCTTTTCAGACAAGGTATGGGACCGAAGTTGGTACACGAAAAATGGACAGGTCCGTGGACCGTGACCAAGGTCGTGTTTAAGGGCCTTAGCGCTGTTATAGAGATGGAGGGGAGAAAGAAACGATCCCGTACGGTCTCGGTAGCATCGCTCAAACCCTTCTACAGGCGCTCATCAGACTTGAGACACCCGATAGGGGACGAATTCGCGCAAATAGCTTGGGGCGCTGACCTGGGGCTCAGAGGAGACTCGGTCGCCGCGGCCCCGATGTATACCCTAATAGACCGCAGGGAGGTGGTGAGTAAAACAGGGACAGCCCGTTGGGAATATCGGGGAAGATACCTAGACGGGGTCTCCTCGGACTGGGTCACGGAGACAGAATCCCTAGACAGCTTTACCCCTTTGCAGCTAGACACCTTTCACGCCCTGTGGAACTTGAACCCCCCCGACGCGGAGAAAACTCAGACGACCGCTCGCCCGAAGAAGCGTACGCCCCTCAGTAGAAGCGAAGCGTTAACCCTATATCCGATAGGAACGACAGTAACCAGATCCCACGCGGCAGATGATAAGCAGACGGACCGAGTAGGACAGGTTTACGACTTTTGCTCGCCCTACTGGCGCGTCAGGTTCCCGGACAATGACTGGGAGAAACTGACGGTCTCGGAAATGAGGAAGGGGGTAAAGCGAAGAGTTGAGGCAGACAAGTTGAACTAGCCCAAAGGGTAAGGCCCCGTTGTCGCGACAGGAGCCGCGGTGCATTCTATACAGCAGGAATAGATAGTCAGTTTCGGTTAGAAAGTGGAGTATAAAAAAAACCCTGGTTGGTAACTTAACTCAGTATTTACGGACCAAGGTTTTCCCTATACGAAGCTCTAGCGTACGCACCGCCCGTCTTGCCGCGTTGTTGGCTTGCGCCACCAAGCTGGGGGGGATGTTACAGCGGTTCGGTGCAACAGGGCATTGCTAAGGTAGCCGTCGAGAGGCCCGATAGACAATGGATTGATGCCGAACGAGGAGGGTTGCCTTCAAGAGGATTGCCAGGGAGGCTGACATGCGGAGCAAAGACAGGTTCCATGCCGAGCTGTCAGTCGACCTAACAAAAAGGGGACGATGATGAGAAATGCCCAGGGAAACACGCCTCCAGGAAGTCAAACCTCAGACAGAAAGGAGCGCGGATGGACACACAAGTTTTTCCCTGGCCAAGAGCAATACAAATACTCTGAGACCCACCTAACGTCCTCAACATCGGGCCTGTCCATCAACGAGAGCGAGCGAAGGAGCTAGCATGGATCAGCAGCACTACAACCAGCACGTTGGAGCCAACATGCCCGCAGGTCAGAACAGTTCCGTAGAGGTGCGATTTGTGGTGAACGCAAGCGAAGAGTGGACCCCAGGAGGTCGCTAGTGGCTATAAGACAGGTTACCACCACGAGGGGTATCGAGCTGCCTCCTAGCCGGCAAGAGAGGACCCCTGCGCAGAGAACGCATTTGAAACACTACTGCTTCGAAGACAGTCACGATGACCGTCATCATTCTCGCAAGGCCTTCCGCCGACTTCGAGACTATTCCTGCATCGTCTGCATACAACATGCCCCACACAGCCCTTTGCACGCATGCCAACGGTTCCTCTTTTCCGACAACCCTGTCCTCTTCGAGATGAACCAAATCCCTTACGATGCATTCGTCTTTGCTGAGGCGTACCAGCACGATGTGTATAGCAGCGGCGAAGAACACGTTGAACAGTAACGGCGATAGTACGCAGCCTTGCCGCAGCCCCTGGCTTACATTGAATCAGTCCGAGTGTTCACCGTCATCCGCACGCACGCGAGCCCGCATGCCTTCGTGAAAATTGCGAATGATTGTGAGCATCTTGGTTGGTACACCAAGGCGTGTGAGTACCTCCCACAACAGTTCTCGGTCGACAGAGTCGTACGCTTTCTGCAAGTCGATGAAGCACATGTACAGGGGGATTTTCTTCTGCCGCCCGAGCTGCTGCAACCGGCGCACGACAAACAGCATATCGACTGTTGACCGTGCGGGGCGGAAGCCGCACTGTTCTTCAGGGAGTATATGCTCGGTCTCGCAGTAGCTGCTTAGACGGGACGCAACGATTTTCAGCAACACCTTGCCTGCGTGAGCAACAAGCGAAATACCTCTGTAGTTGTTGCAATCAGTTCTATCCTTCTTTTTATGAAGGGTTTTTATGATCGCATCTTTCCATTGCTGGGGGACTTCTCCCGTTACCTAAACGTTAACAAGGATACTGTGAAAATACTGCACGAAAGCAGGGTGGTCAAGTTTCAGTACTTCGACCGGGAGACCATCTGGTCCAACGGCTTTCCAGTTTGACATACCCTTCACTGCTTCCATCATCTCGTCAATGGATGGTTCATTTCCAAGGGATAGTTTCAGCGGTCGTGGTGGCACTAGGTCGATGATCGTGGGGTCAAGTTTCAGCGATTTCGTGTTCAATAGTTTGTGGTAGTGCCCCGCCCATCTTTCACGAATTCGCGCTTGATCCCGCAGCAGCGTGCCATCCTCGTCCATGATAAACTGTTCACTCCTCGCTTTCGTACCTTGCAACCCTACCGTACTCTTCAGGTGCTTGTAGAACCCTCGTTGATCGGAACTCGCGAGGAATTTCTCGGTTTCAGCGAGGTACTCTTCAAAATACGCATTGACTCCTGCGGCGACCACTTCCTGCAGATTCGCACAGGCGGATCTCAACTTCTTCCACGCTGTACTATCTCGGGGGTAGACACGCAAGAGCTGTCTCGCATCCTCCCTCGCTGTCCATGCTACTTTGAAAGCGGCCACCGTTTCGGGGGTCTCACACCAACCGTTTCGGTGGTGGCGACGTGGTGGAGGTGGCACCTCTTTCTCAACAGCATTCATGACAGTTGTGGTGAAAAACTCAACCATGCCAGACGTGTTACGAGGCTGGGTAGGTTGGTTAAGAGTGGAAACGACCCTCTCGACTATTCGGTGTCGACGCTCTCCATCGGATAAGAAAAAAAGCTGCCTGTCGAATTCTCGGCGTTTTGGGGGTTTCAGCAATCTTCGGTTAGACGAAAAGTGACCACTAAGTCGGGCCTTGATGTACACGATGTTATGGTCTGAATCAGCCTTAGCAGGTGGTGGGGGCTGTGAGACGACTGTAACATTATGTACTCTAGGTCGGTGGACTTGACGAGTTAGGATGTAGTCGATTCGCTTACGATCATTCAGGCTGGTGCCGTTGTATGTATGCGATATTCCGCCCTTGCGCGTGCTGAAAAATGTGTTGGTGAGCGCTAGCTTGCAACTGGTAGCGAACGACAAAAGCCGTTTGCCGTTATCACTACGAACATCTCGTCCGTATGCTCCGAGCACCCTACATTCATCATCACCGCACCCTTCTATCCTCCCCCCAGTTCGCCCATTGGCATCTATAAGCACAAACAAACACTCTTTAGCAGGAATCTGCTCAACCAGGTCCTCCAACTTTCGCCAGAACATGCCTTTCTGCTTGGAGTCTTTGGTACAATCAGTTGGGGCGTACGCAACGACGAAATTAACCGCATCGCACCGACCGTCCAACTCAAAGCGCATAGACATAAGTCGTTCGTCAATAAACTGCTGAGTGAACTTAGACGTACGGCATATTGAGTCTTTTACTGCTAAACCTACCCCATACAACCCTTGTCTCGCTGCTGTTTTTTCCTGACCTGAACAAAAAACTTGAGCTGCACGAAATCTCGTGTTGCCGGACCGTCGGGTTTCCTGCAGACCAATGAAGTCACAACCGAGTTGCCGTCCTTTCGCAAGTACGCACTCGTCATGCCCGTACCCGTTCTTCCCCTTTACGGCCAGGTCGGTGGACTTGACGAGTTAGTAATAGGATGTAGTCGATTCGCTTACGATCATTCAGGCTGGCGCCGTTGTATGTATGCGATATTCCGCCCTTGCGCATGCTGAAAAATGTGTTGGTGAGCGCTAGCTTGCAACTGGTAGCGAACGACAAAAGCCGTTTGCCGTTATCACTACGAACATCTCGTCCGTATGCTCCGAGCACCCTACATTCATCATCACCGCACCCTTCTATCCTCCCCCCAGTTCGCCCATTGGCATCTATAAGCACAACAAACACTCTTTAGCAGGAATCTGCTCAACCAGACTGAGTACTACCGACCAATTGTACTGCTTTTTGCACTTCGCCTCAGCTCGTGTTAGCGAGGAAACAACGCAGCCTGAGCCTCGCGCGCAGCAGTGTCCGCATTGGCCGCGGCCTCCGGCGACTTGTGCTCTCGTCGGACATCCTGAACTCCAACTAGTCTGTGTATCACACCTTGGACCTGTAGCTTTGCCTCTGCTTCACTGCGCTGTTACGTGTAGGTTGCGGCTAGGTACCAGACAAGGGGTGGGTGGGTGTGACCAAGGGCTACGATCCTTGCGACCGTCACCACAGTTATTTGATACTCGTAGGCTAAAAAAACTTCTAACGTACTATTACGGGGGTCCATAGTTAATAGGACCTATGGGGGGGACCATAGACGGCGTCCCCGGTGGCTTGGTAGGTGGTCCGCGTGCCTATTAAGATCAATTTCGTGGGTTCAAGTCTCACCGAGTGCATGCTCATAGGGACTTTTTCTTGCATAAAAAATTGATTAGCGGAAAGCGCGAGAGCGTGAGTTAGCTACTACATTCGATGAAAATCGACGAGCAGTGGGAATGCTGAACCCTATGCGCGACAAAAAATAAAGGCACGTACCGGGGGGGAGAAGGGACGACACCTGTGACCACGGCTTGTCCAGAAGATCGCTGAGGGTAAAACCTCCTACGAGTTAGGCTGGAAAGTAAAAGTGATGACTAAAAAAAAAAACAAAAAAAAAACAAAAAATGGTACACACGAAACCCTATATATTTACATATTTTTACTAATAAAATTTGGTCGCATTAACTATGGACCCCCGTAATACGATCCTTGCAACGCGTACTACATCCAATCGAGTCCTTCACACACACGCAGTCACACCACGTGAAATTCTCGATGTCGCAGAGCTCGTAAAAATACCAGGTACGACCAGTATATTATCTTTCATCTGGTTGGTACTTGTCTGGTACCCCACAGGGTACGATTCTTCGCGAAGCCATCGAACCGCAGGTGCAAGTTTAATTTTGACGCTGCCGTTGCCGACATTTGCGCTCTCTCTGCACTCGCGCAGGGTCGTGCGGCTTTCAGACATCATCACACCGACTCCCACCCACGCGAAAGATTGCACAATCCACAACGCACAAGAAGGCTGTGGTGGAGCAAGCGCTGTCGTTGTTGTACTGGATCCTGTGATATTCAGCCGACCGAGGGGGAGGTTCGTAGGGGCACATATTTTTACTAGTAATTGGTGGTAATGAGGCGCGACCTCAGCAATACCTGCAGTAGTCATATCTGCGATGCATCATGCACAACATTTGTGCTGAACCAACAAGAACGACATCTACTGCTGCTGTACCCACTACCTATACGCCGTCGTCGATGAATCTCATAACCGTAAATATTCTTGGCATCATATCCTGCTCTTGAAAAACACAGACAGCACAGCAGTACGGACACACCTGTAACAAATACCAGGTACTGGATTTTGTCGTGTGTATCCTGGTATTTCCACCTCGAAATCCGGCATAATAATGATTTGAAGATGAAAAGTATGTACTTTTTTTTTTTTTTTTTTCCTCTTCATTATTTCTACTTTCCAGCCCGCTCTCAGGAGGTTTTACCCTCGATCTTCTGGACAAGCCGTGGTCACAGGTGTCTTCCCTTCTCCCCCCCGGTACTACTGCTGTGTGACCACAGAAGTTATTGCTTGTATTCGTATCGGATCTCTCGGGAATTCAGGAATCGGCACAGACACTGACTGGTTGTGCTGGATGTCGACGGGTGGAAAGAACAAGCAGACGACAAATAGACACACACCTGATATATATTTTTTCTTTTTCTGTTTTTCCAACAGCAAGTGTTTTCTGGGTGAAACTCGGCATAATTAATTTGAACACGAAAAATCTGCATCTGAAAATATTTGTCCAACAGAAGGCGCTTCTTTCTCGTAGCAGGTGCCACCACTACTTGCTTGTACTTCTGATGTGTATACGACATCTACATACAGCAGCTGTGTTTCTCCCGCAACAAAAACAGCAGCAGCAGCAGTAGCAGTGGGACGCACGAGGCCAGGGTCAGCGTCGCTGTACGCTCGGCGGCTCGGCCTGTCAATCTAACCCTTGAACCCTTTGTACACATCTACAGCAGCAGCAGTGTTTCTCGAGCAACAAAACAGCAGCACAAGTAGAGTCGGTACAATCGTTACGTATCATTGTTTCGCGTGCTGTCGCTGGGCCGCAGCAGCGCAGTGGTTGTATTCGTCACCGTGAGTACAACTGCCGACGTGCTCTCTCCCTTTCGTACGGGGGGGGCAGCACGGGTAATCGCCACTTCTTTGGCAGATCTGCGTGGGGAGTCTAGCTGTTTGTACCCTTTTCTATCCCATGCAGAGGTCATATTTCGTACGTTGACCTGTCTGGCCAAAGTTGAGCAAACAACTCTTATTCTGCTAGTTGGAGAGTTCGTGGTTGTTGCACACATAAACGACTAAATAAAAGTAAAACGGAATACCGCAAAGAGGAGCTTGTCGCGTATGCGCGACCGAACGTACAAGGTCAGTACGAAGTATCAGGCAGCCGTCTTGCTTGATAAATGGTATTCGTGTGTACCATTCAGCTCGACTCGGTCCCCATGCAACAGCATGATGTGATAGGCGCATTCCGTACTCGGCACCATCGCTATTAATTGACTCTCGTTCAGGTACTCGTACGTACTCGTGTACGCGTGGTACTCGTACAGTCAGTCTGCCTGGTGGTCGATTTATGTTTTTATTTTTTCCGTTTCGTCTCGTATTTTTACGATTTTCTTTGGTTCTTTGGAAAATAATTGCGCCATTCAATTGCTTATCGCATAAATATGTTCGCGGATTTCCGTCCTGTTCGATTTGGTCGACAGAAAGAGCAAAGAAACCCTCAAACAGTCCAAAAAGCAGTACCGCAGAACGATATTGTATGTCACAATCTCACCGCATTTTGGCAATCGTATTGTCACTACAGAGTACTACGTAGTACTTACACTACTGCTGTATGGATTGAGGGACCACTACCACTAGTTCGACAGTAGTGAGTTAATACAGCAGTATAAAACTCGTCGTTGGCCGAATATAGGAGGTAGTCTATCAGACTGACTCACAGTCATATTTACCTGTACAACAGTACTCGTACGTACAAGTAAGGGCCACTCCTAACGAACAAAAAAAATCACGATTCATGACGCCAATTTTTTTAGCTTTTCCCTAAAAAAAAAACAAAATCACGATTCGTGACATTTGTCGTGTCTCAAAATACGCCTGATCAAGGCACTACGCAACCCACGTGCACCAACGGTATCTGATGGTCGGCATAGGGGCATGGCAGACTCTGCTTCGTACGCCGCTTGTGGACAACGGGCGGCTACCCAAAGACACCGCTGGGCGCGGGCTAACGAGGAGGTCGTGGCCTCGAAATTTCCAGGAGGAGGAGCCACTGCTGGAAGACAAACGCGAAAATGACCTGGGGATGTCATAGGCCAGGCCGGGCCGACGGGGCCTGCGAGATGGAATCTCGCGAAGCGAGCTTTGCCGACGGCCGGTGAAGTTGGAATCTGGCAGGCTGGGTCAGGCTTCGGCCCGCAATTCGAATATGTCACGGGCTGGGCCAGGTGCGGACGGCCCAGCCCGACCTGGCCGTGCTCCACTCTCGAGAGTTTGCTCCACACCCCCAAAAAACGTTGGGTTTGAAATATCAGAACTTTAACTATTTGAAAATATCACGAAACGCGACGTTTTTCGGCTTTTTTCGTTAGAACTGAAATGTCACGGATCGTGATCTTTTGGCATGCCTAAAAATCACGAATCGTGATTTTTTTTCGGTTCGTTAGGAACGGCCCTAAGTAGCTTGTGCGGTATACACGTTGGATGCATGACATAAAGGCTCCGTGGCCCACCAATGTGCACTTCGTCGCGTGCCGTAAATCGTTGGACGCTTGAAGTCGTGGCATATTATGTTCGATGCACTCACTGATATGATAGGCCAAGCCTGAGTCAGTTCGTAGAAGCCCCTCCAGGGTATATATATATTATCGCTTAGAAAACACAAGACAAGGAAGAAAGGGGGAGAACACGAAGTAACCACAGCTACAAGAAGAAGAAGGGAGAAAGCGGCGGATAGAAACACGCATATTTCCTGTGTGGAACTCCCAAATACCGTTACACATGAATCCATACACCAAGTACGTGGGCGAGTCGTTCGTATACCGGGCCAGATCTGCTTAGCATTCTCCAATCATATCGCTCCACTTGCTTCGCATCGCAACGCACCCAATATGTGGAAACCCATTTTTGCTTAGCATTGACCAATCAAGAGACCCAGTTTGCTTATGACATCGCGCCGCACTTGCTTGGCATCGCACCGCAAGGCCCGCGCTCACAGCACACACCCGGCATTTCGCACACTTGGATTTCACTCTGCACACACCCCTGGACTCTCTGAGTTGGGGACCATCCTACGCTCACCCTTGGTCTCCTGTGAGCCACGTGTTGTGGTGTGGAAGGCCTCGTGCTTTGACAACCATGACGGCGGAAGCACACACAGACACTGGCCTCGACCTGAACGGCCAAGTCCGTTTTCCTTACAACACACGCGACTGCAAGGCGGCCGGCATGTTGCAACAACGTGAGTTCGGCTATGAGGCTTACATGGCTGCTTTCATTGCCTGGCGGGTTAGGTGTCGCTTTCTCGTACTTTTCGTTTCACCGCGTTCTGATCAAGTTTAGGCAGTGGGAGTGTCTTGCGAGCACGCGTTTTGACGATAGCATCAAGACCAACCGTAGTACAGCTACCAGTCGTGTTGCAGCCACGGCGATAGGAGCGGCTACAACACCGCTACCATGATGAGGCAGCAGCAGCAGCAGCAGCAGCAGCAGCAGTACCAGCAGCAACAGAAAAACTGCGGATGCTGCTGAAGGTAGCAGGAGGTGTGCTGGTTGCTTTGGTTGCGTAGGCTGCGGCTGTTGATGTCCTACTAGTGTAGGTTTTGTTGGACAGTAGTACCGTTAGTGATCACGTCATCTACAAGACAGCAGCGGAAAGAGTGACAGCAACAGCAAGGCGTACGTAGCAGCGACAGCTACCTGTAGGGTTGCTGCTGTACGTTGAAAATCGATTGGTTCAGGCCCCTGCTGTTGTCGCTGCTGCCGCCGCCACTGCTGTCCGCGGCTTTCCCACACCACGTCACCCCGTACTTATATAGGCGGTACATTTTTTGACAGCGCGGTGTTGAGTACGACGACGCTATCTCGAAGCACCAGCAATGGCTGGGGCTTTGCTGCTGAGCTGGGGTTGCTGCTGCACAGTAGTAGCTGTGTCAGTTTCGATAGCTGCTGGGGCTGCTGTTGCTGCTGCAAACGGTGTTCTACTGTTCGTATTACCGGACAACAGCCATCATGTCGCCATATACAGATCCTGCTTGTAGGCGTCATCCAAGATAGCAGGTAGTACATTAGTACCTTTACATGACGCCTTTTCTCTCTCTCCGCTCGTGCGTCATGCTCTGAACAATGGCCGTTTGCCTGGGTCAGCGATGGATGGGATCTGCAACGCCGTAGTGCCCGCCGGGAGCTTTTCAGTTGTGAAAAACTACGGTTTCAACAATAGCGCACGCTTACGGAGAAACGTAGATCATCGGGAAGAATGCCACCACGTCAAGGTGAGGTTGATAGACGGTTGGGCAGATGGCGTGAACTGATGGTTCGTTGATGGCTCGTTGGATTTCGAGCGGTGTATCTCCGGAACAGATGCGATGCGTGTCAAATTAGGCTAGTAGGGTAGCTCTTGAAATTCTCTATCCCACGTCGTATGTCCTTCACCCTTCGCCCGTAGCTACAAGTTGGCGCAATGACACCCACAAGTTCTCCACCCGCTTTCGTGCGATCTGCTGCCCTTGTTCCTTGCCACTACCACACGGTGCTGTGCAGTAGACAGAAATATTGCTACGCACATAGAGCAGGCTCACGTGCGCATCGCGGGGGTCAAGTTCGTGGTGGACAACATTGGCGAAGGTCATCTCTTATACTTTCCACGGGAAAGCGATGCGGTAAGTGGTACATGAAAAATTCCATGCGCCCTGCCCATGTGATGGTCGTCTAGCTAGTACATAGGTCATTTTCTATCGTTGGGCCCATAATCGTCCCCAGCGTACAAGTTCATAGATAAGCAGACCGCCCTGGCCACTTAATGATTTTCTACTTTTGAGGGTATGTATGGCGAGAAAGTGAGCCAAAGAGTAGGCATCCGTTGGGCCGATGGAGATCGAGAAGTAGTGCAAGCGTGCTATCTTCGCAAGCACGGCGATCCGTTGGGTTGTACTAGCATGACTTCAGGCAAGAGCGTTCTCTCCAGCGTGTGGCACATCGTACCGAGGATGAGTTCCACAAGATGAAAGAGCCTACTAGAAATAGAGGCCACAAGCTTTCCATGGAGTGCACACCGTGTGCGAGTGCAATCAGGTCGTGCCTCAGGCGCGCTTTTTACTTTGAGACCGAGCCCATATTTCTGTTTCTTGCCTGTATATTGGGATACAGACGATTGGCGACCTTCTACACTCTGCCGGTTGTCGACAAAATCGCCTTGCTGCTTATCCCCTACCCCGTTAATTTTGTCTACCGTCTCTATTGCCAGCACCCATGGCGATATGCCTCAGTTGGAGCCAAGGACGAGGTCAAGCTGGATCCGGAAGGCCCTGGCCAGCCGTGCCCGACCTTGAATGTTAACCTATCAAGGTGAGGCTGGACGCAATCTTGCCAGGGGGGGGGTGTGTACTGGATAGGAGAGATGCACTCGATCTCATGCATGGCCGTAGTCATATGACCATAGACCCTCGCATCCCTACAATGCCGGGACGGAGAATGTCGGGTTTTCACCGACCAGGCAGACATTGCTTGCACCAAGCGCGAAGCGCCGTGAGGTGTGCGGTGAGTCGCATGAAGGGTGAGCTACATCCTACTAAGAACCACTTGTGACGTGGACTTGCATATGGATGACAGCTTCAATGAATTAATTTAATTTCCGGTGTAGCCGCTTCCAGAGACTCTTGCCAGTGGAGGGGGACTATTGAGCTATCGATAGCCAGCACGAGGAAATAACATAGACATGATGGCTCGATTATTTCGCAGTTAGCGGTAATGTGTGTGTGTACGGCACCACACAAGGCTCGACCAAGGTGGCTATAAACAGTTATCTCTCACGACCGTAGTACGGAAGCATCACTTAGTGAAAACTTACGTCAATATAGAAACACGACTTGGATATATCGGTTTCGTTTCCTGAAGATCACCAATGAATTACACCCCTTAAACTCCCCTCCGCGCATTTACCATCGTCAAAATGTTTTGTGTGCACGGTTTCTTGGGTGGTTTGTCATAACGTCTTGTAACCCGTACTGCTATTGTCGAAAGGGGGGAGATGCTAGACACAGGTAAGCGTTGCAATATAGCCAAGTACGCAGCACCATCGTCGTATAGGTCGCTTTCACTCGTACGTCATTTGCAGACGTTCGCTATGCGCCCCCAGCAGGTAGTAAGCTCTGGTTCGAGCGAGTCCTCGCAAGGGTCGTGGTCGATCCTGATTTTCCCATGATTTTTCTGGGAAAGCGCAGGGACATAGGCCCGAAGTTGCTCTTAATAGGGTTCTACGCACAATGACCAATAGACCATGTGCAGGAAGCTACACCCGGGTGGTTCCACCCTATCTTTACACGGTGGGTTTCAAGGATAACCCAGATATGTACCGCGTTTTTGGCATGGCTAGTTACCGCGCGGAATGTCAGCTAGACTGGTATTAGGTTGGATACTGTAAAACGTGTACTCTATCGTAAGTTTGAGGTGGCAGGGACGAGTACACTGACGCAGTAGATTGTGAAGAGGCGGGAGCGCCGAATATAGGAACTGTGGACGGTCGAGCACCAACTTCTCGATAATGTGCTACGTTCGTTCGTTTCTGTGCGACAGGCACGGAACACCATTAATTGACTGGGTATGGATTACTGACGCTACTTCTGTACCAATTTTGCGACTCTCTAAAAACTGCGTGCCTGCATGTACTCTACATCTGTGCCATTTTCTTTCGCAGCGATGGTGTTGAGTTCTGAGCGAGTACTAAAGCCTGGTATCATCACCCCTTGCGTCCTCACCGTGATCGGATTCGTTCGCGCCGTTTGCAGGCAGCCAGACAGGAATCCGTCACTTCACAACCGTCCAGCCAACGGAGAAGTCCAAAGTTGATCACTTGCCTAGCCGAGACGGCAGAGCACGCGGAACCTAAGCGAATGATGATGGCTGACCGGCTAGTTTCGGGTTGGCTTTCAGTGAAGGCACCTTATTCCCGAGAGTCCCCGCTTCAGAAGTTGCTCAAGCTAGTCCATTGCTGTGTGTCTTTATTCGCGCCAGACACAGCGCAGAGGCGGAGGAGGCTAGCAAGCATGATATGGGATGTTGATGCTAGGGGGGGGAGGGGGTGATGCGGCGGGCGGGGAAGGCGATGATGTTGGCAGTATTGGTGTGAGAGGAGGAATTATTGGCGGGGCGTCGTTACCAAAGAGGAAACGGAATGCCGATCCCATCGCGGCCTATTGATAATCGACAGTGGATCTACTGCAGAACCCTCTTGCGAAATCGCAGTCCATCTCTTCGGCATCGGTGCTGCGTCGTTTTCGTTGATACGTGCTTAACGCTGCAAAGCAGGCCAAGAAGTAGTTTGCCTTTTTGTGGCAACTAGGGAACCTAGAGAGTCAGATCATCCAGGCTGCCATATAACCGGTATAAAGCTTGCATATGCATATATGTACGTTGCATTCACCACCGGCAATAATTACGGTAGCACAAGGCTCGTGTGTCATGATTGATGTGATATAACATTGACAAAATAGTATCAGGTAGCTAAATTATACCGGGTACATACTACTACTGTAAACTTCAAGTATACGCCTTACAAAGAAAAACAAAGCTACCGGTGCCAGACTATATACTCGTATGACCACTGTATCTGTCTTCTCAATCTGCACTTCTGCATTTATTTATGAACCTGCACGGTGCTGTCTTCGCTCCAGGTAAGGTAGAGAGTAGCCGCGCTTACGTATTATTGTGCCAGGTACATGTACACTACTATTTGCACTACTGTTGTATGCGATGTACGTACATACAGCCACTAGGCTCCTTCCCGATGGAAATAGATAGTATCCTTCGCATATTGACGAATGCGCCAGAGCGCAATCTCCTTACGACTTATTGCCGTCGTACTACCTGCTCTCGCGACGAAATTCGTTGTCGAGTACTACAGTACTGATGTACGTAGATATATCGCTCTTCCAAATACCAACAGTAAAGATATCGCCAGAATACCCCATTTGAGCAGCAGAGCGCTAAGTGCACAGACAGCGACGGCTAACGGCAACAGTGAGAACACTCTACAGTCGCAGTCGGCAACGAACGTAATATCGAAGCGCAGAGCGGATGTATCCTCGCACCGCAGAGCCCTGTCTATTCTCGTTTACTGCGTACTGTCCCAGTTACGTACAGCACAGGGTTTCCAAGAATTTTCGGGGGCTTAGCCCCCGGAATTAAATTAATTAAAAGCTGGCCCGGTACACGAAATATTCGCCAAGTACGTGAGCACTCCGAACAGCCCCTCTGCTCTCTACTTGGTGAATGAATAAATAAAAAAAAAAAACAGAAATCAACTCCTCAAATCTCGACTGTACAGCAAGATCAAGCCCGCCAAGCCCAGAAAAGCCCACAAAGCAACTCCTCAAAATCTCAGAAAACAATCAATCGAGTCCTTGCATCATTTATATAGTACTGCAGTCCTCCCTTTCCATCTGAATCAAATACCAATCCGACATAGCCTCTCTACAGGGGACACACTAAATCCAGTCAAATGGCAACAAAAACCCAGAATTTCGTCTCTGAAATAACGCCCCAGTTTAGTGCGGTCGCCGTAGTATACTACAGATTTCAATTTCGCGTTACGTACGTAGATACGTATTCAGTATAATAATGTTATACAGTAGTTCCAAATATTTCAGTTTTCCTGCTACGCACAGCAGTCTTCCAGCCCCAACGGAACGGGATAAAAAGCACCACTAATGAATCACGATCGACTCCTCAACTCAAACCAGAATGGTACATAGTGGCATGTCGGATTCATTCCCTCGTCCCCCCCCTTTCCAAAAAAAAATTAAATCACAAATCATAGGACCGCATGAAGTCAAATCGCCCAAAAAAATAACTCTTCAGATCTCAGCAATAAAATATCATGACCTCCAAGCTCAATAAAATCCATAAACTATCTTCTCAAATCTCATGAGATTTGTGATAACTTCCTCGAATTCCCTCAAATCACAGAAAGATACAAAAATCGGCCTCGTCAGACATAAAACATTGACTCAAGAACAAAACAAAGCAAAACAAACAAATTAACTCATGTTCATGATGAAGTTCCTGTGGAAACGGAAAGCGTCTTTCGGAAGGGGTTTCGTCAAGAAGTCCGCATGTTCGTATTCCGACCTCACATGCGTGATTTCAAACTCTCCCTTTTCGACAAGTTCTCGCAGGAAGTGGTGGCGGACATCTATGTGCTTCGAGTTAGAGTTCGTCACAGGGTTGACCGCTATTTGGATCGCACCCTTGTTGTCCTCAAAAACCTGGATGCACGGATCCCCAAAATCAGGCAACAGGAAACGCCACACTGACCTTAGAAAAAGAGCCTCCTTGAAACCCTCTGCCATCGCAACGTACTCTGCTTCACTCGTGGAGAGTGTGGAAGTCTTCTGCGTCCTAGAAATCCATTGAATCGCCGCACCCCCACACATCACGGCTGCACCCGAGACAGACTTCCTCCTAGTGTCTCGGGGGGCATAGGCTGCGTCTGCATAAACCACCAACTCTAATCCACTGCCCCTCTGGAAAGTAATACCGTAGCTACTCGTCACCTTCAGATACTCCAAAATCCCTCTCGCAGCCAACCAGTGTTTGAGTTTGGGGGCATGCATATACCTCGCGACCGCCCTTACGGCATTTGAGATATCAGGTCTCGTCTGGTTAGAAAGCCACAGCAAACTGCCTACTAGTTCACGATACGGCCAGTCACCAGTGGGCTCCTCCTCGTCAAACACCTCCAGGAAAAGATCAGGGGAAAGTGGGGTGTTCCTACCAGTGGTCACGCCAAATTGCTTGACCGTCTTCTCCGCGAAAGATTTTTGCGAAATTGTCAGTAGACCCGCGACCTTGTCTCTGGAATAGTGGCAACCGGCATACCATCGCAGCTCACCAAGGTTATTAATGGGGACTACGCGGTTCAGGTCCTCGCAGAAACGGTCACATCTCTCCTTACGGCCTACCGCAAAAATGTCGTCGACGTGAACCACAGCAATGATGGAAACAGACCCCGCCTCGATTAATCGAAAAACACACGGATCTGCGAGGCTCTGTTCAAAACTAAGACTCTTCAGGCGGGTGACCAAGTGTCTATGCCAGGATCTCGACGCCTGTTTCAAGCCGTATAGGCTACGATTCAAGCGCATTACTTTGCCGCTCAGATCACCACATCCCTGTGGCATTCGCATCAAAACGAGTTCCTGTAGTTCGGCCTGGACAAACGCTTGTTGTACATCGAAATGGCATAAATCTAACTGTAACTCGCAGGCTATCGCAGCCATCATACGGATACATGACGCGGCGGGGGTGGGGGCAAAAGTCTCGTAGTAATCAACTCCGGGGCGTTGGCTAAATCCTCTCGCCACTAGTCGCGCTTTCGCCTTCACTACCTTACCATGCTCATCTGCCTTCCAAGTGAACACCCATTTGGCCGATACCACGTTCCCTCCCTTTTGCTGCTAAGCATCCCCGAAAGTCCCAGCTCCCTCGAGTCCGGCAATCTCCGTCTCCATTGCATGGGACCAGTTCGCATGGTATTGCGAGAGCATCGCCTCCTGGTAGGTCGCGGGTTCCGAGAGTTGACCCGCGTCACATGTTGGCAGAGCAGGGGCGGGTTGGTTGGGCGGGCGCTGGTTGAAAAGTGCGTGGTCAGCTGGCTGCGATGTACCAGTAGACGCCTGGTGGTACGCCCTCGTCCTCGCGCGCGTCCGCCCCGGTTGGAGAAGCTCGTTGTCCGGGGGACCCTCGTCGTCCTCGAACTGAGGGTTCTCGGCCCCCGGTGGGGATGACGGTGACATCACCCCCGGCGTCGGCGGCATCTCCGGTGGCGCCGGCGTCATCACCGGGGGCATCCCCACTTGAAGCGGCGCCATCGTCATCGCCCGTGTCCTAGCGCGCGTCCGCCCCAGTTGGAAGAGCTCGTTATCCCGGGGGCCCTCGTCGTCCTCGACGTGATGGTTCTCGGCCCCCGGTGGGCATGACGGTGACGTCACCCCCGGCGGCGGCGGCGGCACCCCCGGCGTCGGCGTCGGCGGTGGCGGCACCTCCGTTGGCGTCGGCGGTGGCGGCACCTCCGTTGGCGCTGGCGTCATCGCCGGCGTCGGCGGTACCGCCGGTGGTGCCGGTGACATCATCGGTGGTATCCCCGGTTGCACAGTCGCCAGCTCCGGTGGTAAATACCTGATGTGCAGATCGGTCTCCCACGGCTCCGCCACCGAGTCCTTCCTCACCTGAGGCGCAGCCTCGATGATCGGCTTGCGCTCCACCTCCCAGGTGACGTCCCGCGAGTTGCTCGTACGCCCGCATGCCGTGACCACCTTGACGCAGTCGCGCGGATGGTTTCTCCCCCTGTTGAGGTAGAAACACCGTTCGGCCTTGGGGTCAGACTTGTGGGTGCGGTGGATACGGTGGAATCCGGGCTGCATGAAGGCGAGTGTGTTGGGCGGTGGCAGTGTCCCAAAAAATGCCTCGTGCGGCGACTTGAAATGGGCGTTCGCCGACGTCGCCGTGGTGTTCAGGCAGTCGTTCATGTAGATGGCTGCTTCCACCCAGTAACGGTCCAGGTTCGGGAGCTGCCCGGGGAACAGCCGGGGGGCCTCAAGGCAAGCGGCCATACCGCCTTCCTGGATGAGGCCGAGTCCACGTTCAACCACACCGTTGTGTTTCGGTCCGTCGACCCCGGTGTGCTCGTGTCGGATTTTCTCATTGGCGCATAAGTTTGCGAAGAGTGCGTTCACGAACTCTGTGCCGTTGTCCGTCCGGAAACACTTGACGTCTCCGCCGACGTCAGCCAGGAATTTTCGGGTCGCCGCGGTCACGTCGGCGGCGCTCTTGCTCTTGAGGGGGTATAGCCATCCCATGCGTGTCGCGTCATCCTTGAACAGGATCAGGTACAGAGCCCCCCCAGCAGACGCGATTTTCCTGGGGCCGGCAAGGTCAACAAAAACGCGCTGCAGGGGGAGTGTCTTCCGAGACGATGCAGTCGTAGGTATAGACGCACGCCTGCCTTTCGCCTGCACACATCCACTGCAAGTGACCAGAGTACCAGTGAGCTTGACGCCTTGCTGCTTGGCCGTCTCGCGCAAAAGGCCCTCGTGGGCGTGGGCGTTGCACACGTGAAAGACGTTGATATCCATCTCCTTGAAACGTCTAGTGCCGGGGACGAGTACGGCAGCAGCAATCGCCGGGCGGAGCGCGGGGGGGAGCGGGGGAAGGCATTCTTCCGGGGGATTAGCTGACGATGGCGCTGGCTCACTACGTTCCGGCACTGTCGCAGGGTGTGTGTGAGGGGTTGCTACCGCTGTCATTGGTTCTATCGCTACTGGGGGGTCTATCACTACCATCACCCCCGGCGACGGCGGCATAGCAGATATTCCCGGCGTCCTCACCGGTTGTAACGTCACAGGCACCGGCGCATGGGGGGGAGGGGGGGGGGGGGGTTGCAAAACCGTTGTACCATCCATCGCTACCGGCGGGTCTACCGCTACCATCACCCCCGGCGACAGCGGCATAGCAGATACTCCCGGCGTCCTCACCGGTTGTAACGTCACAGGCACCGGCGCATGGGGGGGGGGGGGGGGGGTTGCAAAACCGTTGTACCATCCATCGCTACCGGCGGGTCTACCGCTACCATCACCCCCTGCGAGCAGCGGCTACCCTTGCCGTTCCGAAACGGTAATCGAGGTCTTGTTGGCTCCTTCTATTTGGGCCCTGCAAGACTATCGGGTCGCTTGTTTCCTTCAAAACATCGTCGCAAGTGTTCGTAACAGCCCATGATAGAAATTGCTTCGACCATCTAAAATAATTTCCCTCGTTGCTACCGTCAAGTTTCGGTGAAGGCTTACCAAAACCAACTAGAAACGTGCCTGGCTGACCATGTGGCTCCGGTGGACGCATTCCTCCTCCAGCCCCCTGCTGTAGCCTCTCCATCCTAGTTCGTTCCTCCTCTCTGATCTCCAGCCGGAGCGACATCTCGGCCATCTCTCGTTTCAGGCGGGCGATCTCATCATCGCGGCCTGCGGCTCCGTCCTCCCGCGAAGCCTCGTTCCTTCTACTCGTTTCTGCTCCGCCCTCTGGCGGAGCAGTTCCGCCCTCTGGCGGAACAGGGTTTCGCGCTCCTGCGCTACTAGCCATTTCCGCGGCCTCTGCCGCGGCGTTGCTGACTGCCTCTGCTGCCGCTGTTATCGCCACTCCTGTAGCTCTCCTGGCTCTGTCGACCTCGTTGTCGCCAGTGCCTCTGCTCGGTTGAGGACCCTCTGGCCTCTGCATCCGAAAAACTGAAAATCTCTCGCTCGTCCTCGAACGGGGAGTTGCTCTCCCGGCGTAGCCCCAACCAGCAAGTGCGTCCAATTGGAACAGCCGCTAGCGTGTTCGATGCACTCACTGATATGATAGGCCAAGCCTGAGTCAGTTCGTAGAAGCCCCTCCAGGGTATATATATATTATCGCTTAGAAAACACAAGACAAGGAAGAAAGGGGGAGAACACGAAGTAACCACAGCTACAAGAAGAAGAAGGGAGAAAGCGGCGGATAGAAACACGCATATTTCCTGTGTGGAACTCCCAAATACCGTTACACATGAATCCATACACCAAGTACGTGAGCACTCCGAACATATTATGTCACTATCCGTTACATTAGGCGATATTCCTCGCCGTACAGCACCAGTCGTCTCACTTTCAGCAGCGCATGGAAACACGTGCTGAAGTATGTACAACGTGCCGAAAGTTTGCGAAATTATGATGATTTGTGGCGCAGCCATCGTTGGCACGTTACATATATATGTAAAACCGTTACAGGTATCATGATGTGGTCATTTAACTGTGAGTGCTATCAGAAAATGAGGTGTTCTGCGAAGAGCGAGCTATCGTAACTCGCACCGTTTTCACATGGCTAGCAATAATTATAGATGGTTTGGTTGCTATATCAATAGCTAATCCATCTTCCGAGTATCTTACCCTGTACATACGTGTATAGGTGCAGAGATTGTCAAGTTCGTCGTCAAGTGTTTCGGTAGCATCTCCAGCTCAACTGCACGTGCAGACTGTCATAGCAGCAGAATCATCCGTAACACCGACCGGCATAATTGCAGCTGTGTGTGCTGAAATCGTAGCACCGTTGTCTAAAGTACTTGTTGACTCGACGTTCTTGATGATCAATAGTCAGCAACTAACTTAAGATATCTGCGCAAATATTATCTCGTTTTCTTTTCGTTGTCTCGAGCGGAGTTTGGCAAGTGTGTCACGGCGGGAACAGTGTTCCCTTTCCCCCGTTTTCTCGAGTACAGCATTGCCATGGTCGGCGGTGCCCAGTTCCATCAGCGCGACTGTTGTACAGAGCGCTTACTGGCACGTTGTCGTTCCCCCCGATCACAGCTATTCTACCACATTTTTGTGGCAAGCACTCTCCTACACATTTACACCGTGTGGTAAGTAAGGGTGGCGCGTAAGCTGTCCCGTGACGTATAAAATTTGCCGGGTGGGGTGCTCCAGTATCTGCCAAAACAGGGGTTTTACATATATTGCGCGGCGCGCAATTAAAGTCCGCGTAAGCTGTCCCGTGACGTATAAAATTTGCCGGTGGGGCCATGTATTGTCATTCCCAGTGACTAGAGCCAACTTTTATGAGAATCCTCGGCAGACATCGATCGACAAAACCAACGACACCGTCATGAAATCTGAACGGAATGCGCTGGTTAAGGTCTCCGACCCAGCCTAGTGTCACAGTGCTCACACCTCGGTCGGTGATATGTGGCGCGGGCTGACCAGGCGTCTGATAAAAAAAAACATTTTGGCACTGGTCTGTAGAAGACAGACGACAAAAAATCTCTACCCCTCACCGATGGCAAAATATAGGCAATTTCTCAGGTTTGACATCGATCGACAAACCCAACGATTACGTCACGAATTCTGAATGAAGTGCGCTGGTTATAGGCTCCGACCCACACTAGTATCACAGTTCTCGCACCTCGGTCGGTGATATGTGGCGTGGGTGGGCCAGGCGTCTACTAAAGACATAATTGGCAGCTGGTATGTAGAAAACAGACGACAAAAACTCTCGATTCCTCTCCGTTGGCACGAAACAGAACTTTTTGAAAGCTCTGACGAAGAGCATAGGACGCCGCGGCCAACCTCTCGCCCCCTAGACGACGGATTCCAATTATACCTCCCAGGCCATAATTAACACTCATCGGCCTTGCTCGGTACCAAGTTCGTTGACCATGGGTGGAGTATATGTCGAGATCGAAGGTCAATCGTCGCGTGACTGCGGGTGTGCGAGCTGCGAGCTGACTTCTAGTTTGTGTGCGGCGTGATTTCACGTGGTTCCCGTGGTTCCCGTTAATACAGCGATTTTATTGGAAGATGGCTCCCGTCGTTCGCGTTATTTCAGCCATTTGATTGGAAGATAGCTGGCGTCAACTGCCCCGTGTTATTTTAGACTTGCCACATGGCTCCAGTATCTGCCAAAACAGGGGTTTTACATATATTGCGCGGCGCGCAATTAAAGTCCGCGTAAGCTGTCCCGTGACGTATAAAATTTGCCACGACCGTGTTCGTAGCTCGGCAAACAACTAGTAGCCGTCGAAATTAGCGGATGGTCCTAAATCGGTCGTATATTTAGGCCACGTAAATTCTGCTCGATGAGTATACCAGTTGGGGGAATCGTGGCAAGCCCTCGAAACGCTGTCAAACCCCATTTGCACCAAATATTGGCGTTTCGTTTTATGTGTGGTAAATTTCTTACGGCGGTTCGTTGTCAAAGTTCGCCGAACGCCGGTACATAAGGATGTTGCTGCCCGGACACATATTACAAAGCCTGGACAACGCGCAAAATACGCGTTTGCCCACATCAAGCGTTAAACTTTACTGTCGGTGGCTTCCGTGTTCAAGATCCTTATTTTTACTAGAGTCAGGTATCGTACATACATGTAGTGATATGAAACCGTTGTCGCACTCGCTTATTATTAATGGCGAGCGTACTCTATTGAGAAGGACGTTGCGATGATTGTTGATCATAAACCTCCTGACCCATCCATATCACGATTAGACATGTATATTTTTAGTATGCTAAATCGTTGGAGTATCGTTCTTCAGACTTCCAACTTTACCGTTCAGCATATAAAAGGGAATATTGTTTTTTTGTTTCCCTATACATAATACCGAGCGTTTGACGTAGTGGAGAATTAACGTTTGCTTGGAGCGGTGGCCGTAAGTTATATTCCCGCAGCGTCTGAGGGAAAGACTCTACCGTTTGGCTAGCCACGCACCATTCAGGGCTCCTCTCAATCCTCGTAGAGCGAAATATTCGCTGATACAGCGTCGTCGCTGCTTCTCAAACAGTGTTGTCGCTGTTCTTCCTACAGCATCGTTGCTGTTCCTCAAACAGCGTTGTCGCTGTTGCTCATACAGCGTTGTCGCTGTTCCTCTTTTATTACAGCATTGTTGCTGCTCCTCAAACAGCGTTGTCGCTGTTCCGCATACAGCGTTGTCGCTGTTAATCTTACAGCATCGTTGCTGTTCCTCCAACAGCGTTGTCGCTGTTCATCATACAGCGTTATCGCTGTTACGCATTCAGCGTTGTCGCTGTTTCCGTGGTTTCAAATACAGCGTTGTCGCTGTTACGCATTCAGCGTTGTCGCTGTTTCCGTGTTTTCGTTGATGAGCCCAGAAAATTTCTGGAAGAACAATGTGTTGAGTTCGATCCGTACTTCGAATTGGTGAAAACAGTTGTTACCGTCCTTTTCCAACGATTAAATCTAGTACTCGATGAGCCACAAACCGTTTGAACGAAACCGCACTATTCCAATCGTTATATGCGTATATATCTGCAAGAGAGCAGTTCGTTCGGTGACCAAATCGTGCACCCACCACTCTCCGGGAATGACCCGTACCGTGATCTACCAGCGTTCGGTGGTCATCTAGCTTCGAAAGCTACGCTCATTAAACCCGAGACCGTGGTTCAGTGGCTGTCTATGTACAAAGATGAAACCACGCAATTCGATGTTATTTTCGAACCAACATTGCAAGACGTATTACTGTCCTCTGACGTACATGTTGAGCATCGTCTTTTTTCCGTCCGTTTCATGTGTACACCCTGGCCTGGTCGAGTAAAATCGTCGTCGAATTACTCGAAGTACATCATGTCCGTGATTGACCACACGACTCATTTTCTCGTGATGGTCGCGATTAGTGACTGATCAACCGCCACAATCGCCCGAGTTCTTCGAGAACACGTGTTCTCCGTTGTCTCTACTCCGGAAACTTTGCATTCGGACCAAGGTAGCGAGTTTGAGAATGAACTTGTCAAGGAGTTGCAAGCCGTATACAGGTATGGGTTCAAAAAGACGCGCACGTCAGCGTACCGCCCACAAAGCAACCCCGTCTTAGAGCGTGTGCGTAGTACCTTGCACAACATGTTGGCGATGTACGTAAACGTTAAATACGACAATTGGGCAGAATTACCACCGTTTATTCAGCTCGCGCACAACACAGCCTATAACAAAACGCTCGAAGACACCCCACATTTTTTAATGTTCGGCCGTAGAGCTTCGTTAACTGTTGACATTATTCTCGGCGTCCCGTGTACGTCTGGTTCTGGGACACGATTGGAATACTCCCGTCGTACCATTGAAAACCTGCAACTCGCTTACGAAATTGCTCGTCGCAATTTACAGGAACGAACCGACAAGCAGACAGAAACTAACGAGAAATTGTCCTTTCCGCAATATCAGCAGGGAGATCAGGTGTTCGTACACCGCCCCTATACCGTTGCTGATGGACCGAACCCCAAACTTATTAGTCCCTGGCGTGGTCCATTTACTGTTCGTTCCCAACTATCACCCGTAATTTATCGTGTTGCGAGAGATGGCGAACTTGCGGAAACATCAGTTCATTTTGGTCGTATGAAGGCATACCATAATGACGCGTCTAACTCAGCACCGGATTTTACAGCACTGGACGAGTTCCTTGTGAGAACAACGTTGCCGCTACCTGACTTAGACGGCTCTGTGCTCACCGTGCACATCGGCCCGTATGCTATTGAAGCTATTGAAAGTCATAAGCGTGGCCTTGGTAAAGCCTCGCCGACTAATTTCCAATACTACTTTCTCGTGAAAGATAAACCGTCTAGTTTTGGTATTTGGAGACGTGGCAACATCGTGCCACAAGATGATCAGAGCGTATCGTACGAGGATCCTAGCTGAAGATCCGCATGCATTTGATCGTCCCAAACGTAAGCGAGACGTCGTCGCCTCGTAACCCTGACACAAGCCCCAGTATCGTTCGTTGTCGACGTCGCTATAGCCCTGGGAGTACTTGTAGTCAGCACCGTCGCACCACACCCCACTACCATATAAATATCTGGCCAGATATCGTTTGTTCCTTAGTGGGTCGTTTAACACGTGATTCGCAACCTCACGTGCAGTTGTCTTGTGGATGCTTGGGAGATATCGTTTGTGGAGTAGTGCCCACGAACCAAGTCATGGTCAGACACCTAAATGCTGAACCCCAACAGCCAGTGTCCCGGTATATCGTTGAGATACCAGTGTGGATTGCGTTTTGTTACTTCGTGTGAATGTGCCCCACGCGAAATGATAGCATTTTAATCGTGGTAATTTGCTATAGAGTTTGAGACGTACAAGTGGGAATAAAGCGTTCAACTAGTAGTCATGCAGGGGTGTGCATATACCAAGAGTATACACTTGTGCGTTATTATTGGGTTATTTGACCACAATAGCCGCGCACAGTGCTCATATACTTTAAAGTATGCACGTGTGTGTGGTTATTCAATCAAGTAATGAACGTTTTCTTAATCGTTTTAGGTGGAAGAGACACGGTGTTCTTTCCATCAGTCTCTTTGTGCGAGACACTAGGGATTCCTGGATACATGGATAATGTATTCTCTAGTGTCGGAATCGTTCCGTTGGATTTGATCGAGGAGAGGCAACCGTGCGCGTGAGTTGCACAATCCAAAGTCATATATCCTCGGGCACAGTATGAGTCCCCGCTTGTTTTACTGCATTTTCGTGAGTGCTCTGTCTGCAGTCAATCGTCAATGACTGACCGAATGTCTCTTGTACAGATCGTCAACTGTATAGATAGTTCGTGCTATCAACTCGTTAAAGTCGATTCCAGTGTTTTCACTGAATCGCAAACATGTACTTGCTCAAAAAGTCGATGATGCCTTGTCTGACTGAGGAGACATGTTGTCGTCGTATCGTTCACCATGCACCTGCAGTCCGTTATACTGCACCGTTGTTGTCACAACCACACCGTTGTCAAGACATGCAGATTTTATTGTTTATTTTTTTTTAATCGTTTAAAAAAATTGGTTGATCAACCTAAAACGTTCGTATCGTTTGTTGCGCACCCTGCATGCAAAGCCCTCTGACAAAATTGTCATTCAGTACATTTAATTCTCTTCAGTTTGTGTGTACCAAAGCTTGCAAGCAATCGTTCCATATACACACTGTGAAACGTCGAGAAAAGCTGGAATGTCGTCAAAGGCACATATCATCGTTCGATATGAATGGTTTCGTATACCATTAAAAAGGCACCATACCATCGCTAGGTATGAATGGTTTTGTATACCATCGCTAGTGATGCAAGGTTCAATATACCATGGTTTTGTATACCATCAATCATTCAAAATACATGGTTTCGTATACCATTGTATAGATGGCTCCGTATATACCGTCATTATGTTTTCATGGTTTCGTACACCATACAACACACATCGATAAAATAGAATGATTGGGTTTGTATATCATCACTACGTACACATGGTTCCATATACCATGACACATATACATGGGCTACTATACCATGGTGTGAAAGGTTTCGTATACCATATCATGAATGGTTTTGTATATCATTACGCATAAATGGTTCCGTACGCCATAGTATACACGGTTTTGAGTACCATTTTAGGTATACATGGTTCCGTACACCATAGTATACATGATTTTGTATACCATCATTAATATACATGGTTCCGTACACCATAGTATACATGGTTTTTTATACCATCGTAAGTGTACATGGTTCCGTACACCATAGTGCACATAGTTTTGTATACCATCGTAAGTAAACGTGGTTCCGTACACCATAGTATACAAGGTTTTGTATACCATCGTAAGTATTATATATACATGATTCCGTACATCATAGTGTACATGGTTTTGTATACCATCATCACCTGTTATACATGGTTTCGTATACCATTGTATTATTCATGGTATTGTACCATAACTCACTCGTCATACGTGGTTTCGTATACCATTGTATACCTGATACATGAATTTGTATCCCATCGTTCGTTACACGTGGTTTCGTATGCCATCGTGCGTTATAAAAGGTTTAATTTTCGTTGTGTATGTTAATCCTGAACCATGCAAGCGCGCATGCGAAGGACATAAACATATCCCACTAGTAGTTGATATTTCGTAGTATATGACTGACACACTAGCAAGTCAAATCATGATCATACAAGCCCGTGGTTTTTACTACGCAAGGGGTGACATGACTAGATGAAAAAGTGCAAAGCTTATACATCAACTACTGCTGTACAATGCCTTGAATGGTAGAAAGCCACAAACCTGTCACTCTTCATAAATGTTCAAAAGCGGTACTGGGTTCTCCAGTATTACGCGTTCAAACATTGGGGGGCGATGTGGGTTCCAGGTTCTCGACCAGACCGTCGCATGGGTATTGGCCCGCGGAGGTCCCACCATTCGCCGAGGTCGTGGATATCCGTATATCTTATTGTACGACTGTGGTCATCCATATTCCGTGACTATTTGTTGTCGTCAGCAGAGATGTCGTCAGCGGTGACATTGTCCCGTGACAAGTAGTCACTGCGGATTGGAATGCAAGGCCCGTGCCTCGCACACACTCTCTCTTCCTCTTCCATCATCGTTGATGGTTGTTCGTGAGATCGTCCGTACCGATCCTATACCAAAACCTGGCGTGTCCTACACGCTACACCCTCTAAGAAAGGGAAGTGCCACAGATGTCGAGTCGAACCTGGGGGTCCTCCCCACAATATACCTGGTAAGAAACTAAGAAAGCACGTCAGCTGTGAGTTCAACCGATCGGCAGATCGATCGATACTCAACTTTGCAAGCTGCGTGAACCGCGCGCGTTTTCCATTATTTCCCTCGCGATTGACTACTGGCCAGAGACTCCCCTGGATGCCACCAGGGTCGACGAGACGATAATATTTGCAGCTGGTTCGATTTCCAATTGATTTCGGCCAGTACCATTTCGCGCACTGAAACAGCAGATCGACACGTGAGGGCCGGGGTACACAAGACAGCAGTTCACACGTGACATACACACCAAGACACCGGAAATTTTTAATACTCCCTGTAAATGTTGCAGTTAAACGTACAAGTACGTGTTTTTGGTGAATCTCACTATCGTACATGTTCTTGGCCTCTTCTGCTCTTGATATATGAAAAACACAGCAGCAGTAAGCACACACCTGTAAAATAGCAGAAGAAGGTGATCCAACAGCACAGGAGGAGGTGATGTTCGTGTTTTCTGCAGGCAGGCTAGCGAGTGGCGCATTTCGATCCTACAGCTAAATATAGATCTTCTCGGAAAACGATCAGATGGATGGGTGTCGATGTGCAATAATTTGCAAGTACGCACGTGTCAAGCTGTCGTATACGATGGATGAGCGCTGTGCGCTGGCAGGTAAACATACGATGACGATCGCAAACAAACAAAGGCGAAAAGTAGAAAGTCCACTGCTGCCGGCGGCGTCCTACGGTATCCCCCGAAACCTGAAGAAAAGCCCATTTTTTGCCTTTCGTTGCTGTAAAGACTTGCGATAGTATGCATTTTTTTTTTGCCATTCGAGACGCAGTAGCGCTCGTACTGCGTAGATAATTTTGCTCTGGCACAAAAAGTAACCCACTCCTGTTGTACTGTAAATACCTCCTATAATAGTATGCGAATGTAAACGCGCAGTACACCAAAAAAGTATTATTTCAGCTCGTGCCCCGATACACGATAGACGCTCGATCTCGACAGAGACTCAGCCCACGGACAATTCGCGCGGTGGCGTGCAAGATCAACTAGTATAGATGACGGGCTCGAAGAAATGAGGTGGATGCATGCTCTAGGGGGCAAGAGCTTGCCGGCGGCGTCCAACGGTATCCTCCCAAAACTGAGAAAAGCCCTTTGGTTGTCCACTTCCACGAAAAAATGCTTGATATTAATTGAAGAAGCCGAAATGGGGGGGGGGGGGGGGGGGGGGGGGGGTGCCCTGGCCCGTCCCCCCGCCCCGCATACGTACGCCTTCCTTTCCCCTATATAAAATAGCCGGAGGGAAGAGAGAAAGGGGGGTTGCCTTGTCCCTTTCGCTTGCTTACGCCTCCCACCCCCTTCCACACCAACGAAACGCGGTCGACCTCCTTACCGGTCGCGCTCCGCTAGTGGAACGCCTCCCCCCCCAGACGCCTCCCCGCCGGGGACCCACCTCGACTGCCAAACGATTATGAGTGTAGTGATTCCGTTTCAAACGGCCCGTGCGATCGGGGGTTAAGCCACTACTAATCGACCCCTATGTGCTTGTGCTTTCGGGTGGTTCCGTTTCTAACGGCCCGTTCGTACCGGGAACCCACCACGATTGCTAAACGATTATTGAATGTGATGATTCCGATACGCCCGTGCGATCGGGATTATGCCACCACTTAATCGACCACCACTTACCCGTGTTTTCTAGTGGTTCCGTTTCTAACGGCCCGTGCGATCGGGAACCCACCACGAAACCAAACGATTAATATGAATGATTCCGTTTCAAAACGGCCCGTGCGGTCGGGATTCATCCACTACTAATCGACCACTATGTGCTTGTGCTTTCGGGTGGTTCCGTTTCTAACGGCCCGTTCGTACCGGGAACCCACCACGATTGCTAAACGGTTATTGAATGTGATGATTCCGTTTCTAACGGCCCGTGCGATCGGGATTATGCCACCACTTAATTGATCACCCCCTTACGCGTGCTTTCTAGTGGTTCCGTTTCTAACGGCCCGTGCGATCGGTAACCCACCACGAAAATCAAACGGTTAATACGTAATGATTCCGTTTTCAAACGGCCCGTGCGATCGGGATTCATCCACTACTAATCGACCACTATGTGCTTGTGCCTTCGGGTGGTTCCGTTTCTAACGGCCCGTTCGTACCGGGAACCCACCACGATTGCTAAACGATTATGTGATGATTCTGTTTCTAACGGCCCGTGCGATCGGGATTATGCCACCACTTAATCGACCACCACTTACGCGTGCTTTGTAGTGGTTCCGTTTCTAACGGCCCGTGCGATCGGGAGCCCACCACGAAAATCAAACGATTAATATGTAATGATTCCGTTTCAAACGGCCCGTGCGATCGGGATTAAACCACTACTAATCGACCACTATGTGCTTGTGCTTTCGGGTGGTTCCGTTTCTAACGGCCCGTTCGTACCGGGAACCCACCACGATTGCTAAACGGTTATTGAATGTGATGATTCCGTTTCTAACGGCCCGTGCGATCGGGATTATGCCACCACTTAATCGACCGGCACTTACGCGTGCTTTCTAGTGGTTCCGTTTCTAACGGCCCGTGCGATCGGGAGCCCACCACGAAAATCAAACGATTAATATGTAATGATTCCGTTTCAAACGGCCCGTGCGATCGGGATTAAGCCACTACTAATCGACTACTATGTGCTTGTGCTTTCGGGTGGTTCCGTTTCTAACGGCCCGTTCGTACCGGGAACCCACCACGATTGCTAAACGATTATGTGATGATTCCGTTTCTAACGGCCCGTGTGATCGGGATTATGCCATCACTTAATCGACCACCACTTACGTGTGCTTTCTAGTGGTTCCGTTTCTAACGGCCCGTGCGATCGGGACCCACCACGAAAACCAAACGATTAATATGTAATGATTCCGTTTCAAACGGCCCGTGCGATCGGGATTAAGCCATTACTAATCGACCACTGTGTCTCCTTCCCCTCCGTTTGCCCATCCGCCGTGGAAAATTGTTGCGGGAGGGTGGGCGGGAAAAAAAAAACAACTAGATGACTCCCTGACGTCCCCTGCCCGGTTCTATTCAGCTCGTGCAGGGCCTTGCCCGTCCGCAATCTATTCTGGATACTCGCTGCCCGACGACCCCGCTTCACACCGCTCTACCGTTGCTTGCTCGTATCTGAACTGCTTTGGTCTTTCTTCCTCAATCATCCGGGATTTCTATTATTTTTCATTCTTACCCCCGTACTAAGCATCCCTTGTTATTATATGGGAAACCCTCCGAAACCGTCTCATTCCTTCACTGGTTTATCTTTTCTACCCGTTACCCCCAAACACCAGGTTGCTCCTACGACAACCTTCCTCATTTTTTGCCATTCGACACGTTTGTTGTACTGATGTACTGATAGACACAATACATTTTTTTGCCATTCTGTTATGATACTGCTTGGATACAGCACTCTGCAGTACAGCAGTACTCGTCCATAATTTTGCTCTCAATCTCGACAGAGACTCAGCCCACGGACAACCCGCGCGGTGGCGGGCAAGATCAACTAGCATAGATGACGGGCTCGAAGAAATGAGGTGGATGCATGCTCTAGGGGGCAAGAGCTTGCCGGCGGCGTCCGACGGTATCCTCCCAAAACTGAGAAAAGCCCATTTTTTGCCATTCGAGACGTTTGTTGTACTGATGTACTGATAGACGCAATGCATTTTTTTGCCATTCTGTTATGATACTGCTTGGATACAGCACTCAGCAGTACAGCAGTACTCGTCCATAATTTTGCTGTGACACAAAAAATAACCCACTCCTGTTGTACTCTAAACAACCTGCTGTAGTATGCGAATGGAAACGCGAAGTTCACCAAAAAAGTATTATTTCAGCTGGTGCGACGATACACGATTGACGCTCGATCTCGACAGAGACTCAGCCCACGGGCAACCCGCGCGGTGGCGGGCAAGATCAACTAGTATAGATGACGGGCTCCAAGAAATGAGGTGGATGCATGCTCTAGAGGGCAAAAGCTTGCCGGCGGCGTCCTACGGTATCCTCCCAAACCTGAAAAAAAAAACCATTTTTTGCCAGGCGAGACGGATGCATCAGTAGTATTAATAGTACTCATAGCTAATGTTTTTCATCTATTTCGTGCACACCAGCGGCCAATGCGCTGCACTGAGCGTGGGACCCAAGCGTCTGAGCCAACTCTTACTCTTGTATTCATCGCCACTCTTGCACAACAAAACAGCACTACAACAGTAGCATGCACCTGGTCTGGTGTATAGACGTCTCCCCAACTCGGTATGGGCGTCTGAGCCAACTCTTGTATTCATCCCCACCCTTGCACAACAAGACGGCACTACAGCAGTAGTAGCAGGCACCTGGTCTGGTGTATAGCCGTCTCCCCAACTCGGTATGGGACATGGGATATGTTGGTATGGTATGTGGGAATATGGTATATGGGAATATGGGATATTGGTGGTATGGTATATGGGGATATATATTGGAAAACCACCGTATGTGGTATGGTATGTGTTGACGGTATGGTACGGGAGAAACACAGTATATGGTATGGTACGTTTGTGGTATGGTACCATGGTACGATGTCGTGGATGTATTATATGGTTTAATTTGCCTTGTGGTATGGTATGTTTCAGTATATAAGGTCCGTAAGGGTCGAAAAAACGTCGTACGAATACCAATTGTAACGAGCTTATATATCGGCCATTGGAAAGTGTTCGAAATATAAGCTTGCGGACAGACAGACAGACAGACAGACAGACAGACAAGATTGCAATTACCGCAGCTGAGACTCAGTTTTACAAACTGAGAATAAAGTATAGCAGCAGCCGATTGGAAGCCGCTGGCAAACTCATTTTTGTTACGGCTCGCCTGCCTAAAAGCCAGTTCATTTTTGGGACCTACTGCTGTGGAGCAGCCGCGTGGATGTTCGGAAAAAGCGCGTGGTGTACGGGGTAGTACTAGACACATATAAAACTCAAGAGAGGGCGATATTTCGAATCTTTACGTCAAATTCAATATCGCGATTTCCGTATTGGCAAATCCCTCGATATAAAACTCAATATCGCCTTTTTTGCCAGAAGCACCTGAGATATAAAACTCGGGTGTATTATGAAGAGTCTGATTAATTAGGTGACAGTCCACGTCATCCTCCAGCAAGTCAAGCACGTATGTACATCATATGGGCTAGAGGACATGCTGCTGCTGCTGCTGCTGCTGTGGTAGGTAGAGTTCACACCAGAACCCATGTTACGGCGATGGCGCCGACATGAAGTGGCCGCCAAGCGGCTCCTCCTCCTGTCCGGGCATCCGGCGCGCCGACCGCTACCCGCTTGTTGCCGGATAGGGTGGGTGGCACGGCTTGTTGGGGGCATGGATTTGGGGCGACTCCATCGTCGAGACGCCTAGCCGGAACACTGGATTCTGGACTGGTGTCGCTAAACCCGGGCATCCCGGGCATCCGCCCGTCCCCGACCACGGGAGAACCTATCTGCCCTATGCATTCAACCAAGTCGTCGCGTCCACCGCCGCTGTTGTTGCTCATGGCGGCGTCGTGATGATCGGATGACCGAGTACAGGAGACAGGCTATGTCTGAGGTGTGTCCAATCTTGTCTACAAAATTCGGCTCTACCAACAAAAAAGGAACACAAATATATGCTTGGGGTAAAAATACCCCAAGCATATATTTGTGTGTTGCGGACCACGTATAGCGAACATATCACCTACACCCGACGTCCGTATAAAACTCGTCAGGCACATAATTTGGCTCTAAAGGTCAAATATCGCGATATTCTCGAGTTTTATATGTGTCTACTACTACTGTTGTTGTAGGTCGACGTACCCCTTTTTTTTTTCTTTTTTCGGGATATCTTTTTTCTCGCCCTTGTGCTCCTCCTACTACACACAGTTGTACGGCGGTATCATCTTGATCCTTCTTGTGCGAATATCTTCGGACGGCTCTTCTATCTTCCATCGCAACGAGCATTTGGAGAGGTTCGTGTAGAAGAAGCTTCGAGTGGGGTGAGGATAATACTGGGGAAACATAACCACGTAGAAGATGGGTGGACCTTGATGATAGTAGATCTTCATGGGGGTTTTGTGTTGGACGCCTGAAGCCGACCTTCCGACCCGAACCCTAACCCGAACCCTAACCCGAACCCTATGCCAGTGGTCAGTGCTGGGATGCTGGGCTTATTAAGACTCTAGGCTGGCTCGGCCGGCGTGGATGCTGTGTTACGGTGGTAATCCAAGGATCCGAGGGGTTTCCAAAAGTAGACACGGCATTTATGCTAAAGGGGAAAATGCGAATTGAACCCGGAGACTGGGGGGATGTGAGCAGACAGTCACAACCCTTTTCCACCCCTTCAGCTTCTTATATAGCTCATCTTGCCGCCGGCAGTGCTCCCCTTCACCAGAGATTACCGACTGAGACAACTAGGAGATGGCTCAGGCGTATGTTCCGCAAGCGGGGTGGAACGACGGGAATGCAGGTGGCAGTCTTTGCATCGAACTGAAAGAGCTTGAGTGTGTGCATGTGGGACGGACGGCCCAACGGCCCTGTTTGTTCTGAGAACGAATTACTACATGATGTTTTGGAGGTGGGTATATCTGAGCAGCTTTTCGAGGAATATAAGCTACCTCGGGCCGGAGAGCCCGACGAGATTACACCATCATGCATGACACGCGCACCGCTCGACTCCATAACATGGTGGCCAATCCGGTAGTATAGTCTGTGCCTGCAAACGACCGTGAGCGCCTAAAGGAGAACCCTCTTTGCAAGCTTTTTACTATGTATGTTGCTCCTCCTGATTGATGTTGCTCCTGCTGGTTGATGTTGCACCTGCTGGTCGGGGTTTCTCCTGAAGTGTGAGGGGGTTCTTGGGGACTTTCCTTCTCACCTGGATCACCATACTGTGTAGACTCGTACCGGGTATCTCTCAATACACTACAGCCGATAAGTAGCGACGCCACTAGAGAAACATTACACTCACGAACGGGACATGATAGAGCGGGCAATCGGCCACGGCGGCCTCCGGCATGCGGCGGGTTTGCTCCCCGTCCGCGTGTCGCTCGGCGCCGTGGCTCCCGAGTTTTCACAGAAAATATGATAGCACAATACCCACGGAGGGTGGCCACCGCAGAGGCGATGACTAGCCCCGAATCCGTAGGCTGTGCTGTGAGAGGTGTAGCACGAGTGAACGAGGGCTGAGTCCACACCCCTCAAGATAGGGCCGCGTGGTAGGAATCGTTCAGCAGAGTCTGTCCTCTGCCGAGCTTCGGTATGCGCGAGTGTAGTAGTCTCACGCACATCTCACACGCGTCCGACGGGATGCTGGTCGATGGATTTTTCCGGCATCCCGTGTATCGCATCATATTTCTGCGCCGTGTTTCGGCGCCAAGCCCTCTCTGATTGATTCAGACGGGGGCGAGGTTGCTCTTGGTTCCCTATACCGAATCCTAGACTAATACGCTCATAGACGCGGAGAGTAGCCACAGACAGCGTAAACAGCAGTAGTGAACCCTGAGCAAAGAGTTCGACGGTACGTGCAGCGGGGAGGTCGTGACTGAGTCCGTCGTTCAGAGGAACGTTCGGTAGGTCACGATCGGTTCGCACCACGGTCCCCAAGCGGGACCGCGGGCGGACACCGTGTGGATCTTGCGGCTGCACGCCGTGGGAGGTTTAGTGTGGGTGAACGAGAGCTGACTCCGTCCCCCCGTGAGGGGGGGTGGCTTACGCCTCGTTTAGCAGAGTCCGTCCTCTGCTGAGCTTCGGTATGCGTGAGTGTAGTAGCCCCACACACTCCTGTCATGTGTTCAACGCAGGTCTGTTTAGTGGATGGAGGTATCCTGCAGTCTGCCGCGGCACATAGTCTCTTTTTAGTGCGCAGCGCCCACCCCTCGTCACATGTGAGCTTTGCAAACTCAGGCGAGGGAAGGGGGCCTAGTCGCGACGCCCCGCTAGATGAAATAATGTCCCCCATATGGATCATACTAAATCATATATACCGGGTATAAAGCATGATAAGAAGACAGCACCCGAGCAGTGAACCACACGCTCATTAATAATACAGGCGCCGTGTTAAATACTACAGCAATTTATACAAAAAAATACCTATTACGCTAACCAGCAACAACGCAGACAATCTTCGCACACGAGGCATGAGAGCAGCCCCCTCTGTACGCCAGCGGGGGACCGAGGGGACAGGGCAGGGAGGTGAGAGGAATCGGTGAAAGACCGTACGGCCGGTTTTCTCGCCAGAGGGCCCGCAGAGAGAAGCAGGGATATGAGAAGAGACAAATAAGATCCGCTGCTGACGGCACCACCTAACGCATGAACGTCGCTAACCCCGTCCACAAGCTGCATATTTCGTATCCATACTTGATGCCCACTCCCATACAGAAGCGCTTGCAGTCCTACAGGAACCCGTAGCATGCGAGATACCTTATCTCGGTGCTTCGGTATCATACGGCTGCAAGGACGGGTCGATGTCGCTTGCTCGTTTTAGTAATTCGATGTTTGACGGTCATGTAGAGACGCAGGCAGTCATGTTCGGGGTTCGTCCGGATACGCATCGACTGTACAGCAGTAGTATTAATAGGACTCGGCGTGTTTTTTCAACTTTCGTTGTCAAAACTCGTTAGCCGCATGTGCGGTCTAGTTAAAAACTTACCGGCATGCTGCGCAATTTGCAACAACGTCCAGTGTTGCACCTGTCTCGAACATACCGGCATGCTGCACGAAATTTCAACAACTGGCTACGTAGTACTGCATTGGTAATATTGTACCGACTAACGAACACTCAACGATGTACTCACGCATGGATAACTTGTTAGCCGCGTGTTCGATCTAGTCCGAGACACGCGTTTGCACGCACTGGGGATCGTTCTGCGCATCCCACTCTGTTTTGTTTTTTCACTGTGCGGGACCCTGAGATCTCTCTGGATTTTATGCACACGAGGATACGTACAGCAGCAGCATACGATACTTGCTGCTGTGCTGTTGTAATACAGCAGTATTAAAATAGTAGTCCTGCTGTTTTGTTTTTCTAAGTTGTTGTCGTGGTTCTCACATTCAACTCATCGCCGTGGTCAGGACACGAAAATACCTTGGCAAAGTACTGGTTAATTAGTACTCATGTATACAGCGGTATAGACCCACCACATGAATAAGAACCTGACAGAAACAACTTGAGGCGCACTTTTTCTAGGGACGCCAAGAAATTGCATCGAGATGAGGCGCTCCGCGGAGAGTACGTCTTCAATAATAGTATCATACCCGGCACCTGGTATGTGTTGTGGTTGCTTTGGGTTTTGTTTGTTTCATGTTGTGTTTTGTGTCCTCTTGTTTTTCGCGTTATACCTTTATGCCCTCACGGTGTCAGAAAGGAGAGATAGGCCAGTGCCTCGTGGAAAGCGAATAGTTTCGTCAACTAAGCTTACACGGGGTCTGTGCCAGTCCTACCTGTGCTTGCATTATGATGGATTAAAAGAGATGGGCCTGTACCTCGCGGGAATGGTAGTAATGTATTTTCAGTCGTGGGAGACAACCACGAGCTTCAACGAGGTCTGCGCCTATCCTACCTATCTGGCATACGTTTTGTTTTTATTGGAGATGGATCTGTGCCTTGTGGGGACATAGTTATGGTCTTGAACCGAACCCCCACAAGGTCTGTGACTGTCCTACCTGTACCTGTTGTTGGGATGGGTCTGTGCCTTGTGGGGACATAGTTACGGTCTTGAACCGAGCCTCCACAAGGTTTGTACCTGTCCTACCTGTACCTGTTGTTGGGATGGGTTTGTGCCTTGTGGGAACATATTTATGGTCTTGAACCGAACCTCCACAAGGTATGTGCCTGTCCTACCTGTACCTGTTGTTTGGATGGGTCTGCGCCTTGTGGGGACATGGCTATGGCCTTGGACCGAGCCTCCACAAGGTTTGTGCCTGTCCTACCTGTACCTGTTGTTGGGATGGGTTTGTGCCTTGTGGGGACATATTTATGATCTTGAACCGAACCTCCACAAGGTATGTGCCTGTCCTACCTGTACCTGTTGTTGGGATGGGTCTGCGCCTTGTGGGGACATGGCTATGGCCTTGGACCGAGCCTCCACAAGGTTTGTGCCTGTCCTACCTGTACCTGTTGTTGGGATGGGTCTGTGCCTTGTGGGGACATAGTTATGGCCTTGAACCGAGCCTCCACAAGGTCTGTGCCTGTCCTACCTGTACCTGTTGTTGAGATGGGTCTGTGCCTTGTGGGGACATGGCTATGGTCATGAACCGAGCCTCCACAGGGTCTGTGCCTGTCCTGCCTGTGCCTGTTTGTTATTGTATAGAAGAGATAGGCCTGTGCCTCTTGGGAGTGGTGCTGTGTCTTTACCCGTCGTGGGAGACAGATACGAACTTCCACGAGGTCTGCGCCTGTCCTACCTACACGGTCTGTTGGTAAGCTCTCTACAAAATTAGTTCGTTTATCTTGTGGGTGCATGCTGATTGTATGGGTTTGTCTCAGCCTGGGGGACCATTGTTGTTGTCTCCATCCGGCAGAGAGATAGCAACAAGGTCTCTGGAATACTGAAATGTTCGGCTGATATGCCCCGACGCTTTCAGCATGCTGTGCGGGCAGCAAAATTTTGTTTTGCTTTGGTTAGTTTGTTTGTTTCGTTTTCTTTTGTTTGTATCTCGCTTGTTTCCTTCTTGAGGCGGGGTGAATGCCCAGAGTGGTCGGGCCTGTACTTATTGGGACCGCTGTTGCTGTCGCTCATGCTAAAAGGAGACAGCAACCAGCCCCCTCTAGGTCTGAGCCTTGCCACGGGACTTGTTGCCTGTTTGTCCTTTAGTTTTATGTCGTTCGTCCGTTTGTTTGTTTGCTCCTCTGTTTGTTCTTGTTTGTTCTGTTCGCTTTTGTTGTTTGTTTGGTCGTTTGTTTGCTTGTGTATTTGTTTGCTGCAAATCCGCTTGCCCGTGCATCGGACCGCACTGGCTGTGACCTTTACTGGCGCCCGCACTCCGTCGCGTGTGTCCGGCAGTTCACTGCCGTCCCGTGTCCGCTGTGCGTGCGTGTCCATCGTGGTTATTGTTGTTCCTTATCACTATGTTCTTTTCTCTTCATTTTTTGGCGGGTGAAGGACACATCAAGAAAAATATTGCCCTGATATGTGTCTTATAGCCTGGACCTGACTGTTAGGCTCGCCAGTTGCGTGGACCTGACTGTCAGGCTCTCCAGTTCTCTTTGTGCCACATCCTGTAACCGTGGCAGCCACGTTTTGCAATGCAGTGTTGCCTCACCCCGCCGGAACTGCCCACTGCACGGTAATCATATTGTTCCCCTGTAGCGCGCGATGTTTTTCTCTATACTATTTTCAACACGGTACCTGCATGAGGTGCAAACCCTTCCAGATGTACCGACCCGTATTTAGTGTTTTGGTGTTGTTGCAATGTTCTCGCGCTCATACGGGCTGAATGACTCCGGTTCAGGGATGGGCTTACAGGGTCGAGAAATTAGCAGTTGGTCGAGAAATCATCAAGATTAATATCCAGTCCACATATATAGGTATTTTACAACCGATACCGCGTGTTCGTGCTATCCCTTGCGTAGGTAGTGCACAAAGGGGGATGGCGAGTATGGCTAGATTAGCGAGTTCAAGAATATGTAGCCGGGACAGCCGAGCGGCGGTTATACTCTAATAGCTACAGCAACAAGACTTTTCATGACATGAATCGCCTCACTCTTAATCGACTCGACCGCCCAGAAACTTATCATGAGAATCATGATCACGCCGCACGCCACCGAACCATGCTCGCAGAAACCACTCATACTGAGACTACGCCCGCCCCCTGCGCCCTCGCTGCTTGGAGCCCTTGTTGACAGCATCCCTCAGACTCACCTCGGCACCGTCTCCCTTCAGACATCTGGGGAAGGGGGCCTGACTGACAGACAGCTGGGCACCCTCACGTTTCACGACACGCCGCCTCCCGTTGGACTTCTGGGGAAGGGGGCTTGACTGACAGACAGCTGGGCACCCTCGCGTTTCACGACAGGCTTGCCGTCATGCTCGGGGCTTGCCACGGTAGGGATGGCCACGCCAGCGATGCTGGGTCTCGGAGGCGGAGTCACTGGTCAGGAGGGTGGTCAGCGCTACCGGGATCGCGAGATCGGGGTACCGCGGCGGGTACCTCGACGGGGAGGCGTCACTGGGTCTCGGAGGCGGAGTCACTGGACAAGCTTCACTCCGCCGCAGTTGGACACGTTTCACGCTTGGTGGAACTTGTACGATCCGAGCAGCAAGTGGAGCCGCCCCGCAGCCCGAGACGAGGGGGCGAGAAGACGCCCCACGCTGAGTAGAAAGGAGGCGCTGAGAAAGTTCGCAATCGGCACGAAAGTCAGCCGGTCGAGGGCGGAAAGGGGCGCGCGGGGCAACTCGGGCAGGTCTACGACTTTACTCGCCGTATTGGCGTGTCCCATGAGGGGATTCGGAGTGAGAAGGCGAGGGTGGGGCCGCGGGCGCGCCGTTCCGAAGATCGAGTAGCTCGTCTGGGGTCCATCTTCAAGTACAGCCGCGCGCAACACCGGCTAACCTGTCTTGGTGGTGTCGGCTTCGGAGCTTCGGGGGGGTTGATGGACGAGGAGCGTCTTACACTATAGCTCCGGGGGGGCGATTCTGGGAGCGCTTGTTCTAAGCGGGGGAGGATGAGCGGGATGCCGCTGGGGGGCGTTGTTCTAGGCCAGCGGCACTTTGGAAAAACCACGCCACTTAGCTCGGCAACAGCACTACGAATTTGCAGGAGTTCATTTTAGAGCTATTTTTTTGGTAGGCGCCAGGTGATTGCTATGTTGAAGTCATGCAAAAAAGACCCTGTCATCTCGCATTACCGTCGCGATCTGTGTATCTATGGCGGGAGTAGGGGGCAATAGGAGACTATTGTCCGAAGGAACGGGGTTCCTTGCGATCTCTGACATTCTGTTTTTGCCTAGTTTTCACCTCGGAGGCGCGACGATTGTAATCTTTCCTATCGATTGGCACAATAGTGTTTAGGGGGAACTGTAGGGAGTTTTGGAGTCAAGGGAGCATTCGGGAACGTAGTTGGAGGGGACGTAACAGGGTACGCCGCGTTAAGAGAACAAGGCGACGCATGTAGTGTGCGTATTGGGGGAAGGCCTTCCCTATCGGAAAAAAAATAAATTAGCCGGGTTTGCTTCCCTCAGTTTGGTGGGCATAGAATACCTTGGGTCCACCGTCTAGGACATCGCGTGGCTTGCCTTATCCGGCTAAACCAGCTGGGGAGGATGTTGCGGTGGTAATCCAAGGATCTGAGGGGTTTCCAAAAGTAGACACGGCATTTAGGCAAAAGGGGAAAATGCGAATTGAACCCGGAGACTGGGGGGATGTGAGCAGACAGTCACAACCTTTTTCCACCCCTTCAGCTTCTTATATAGCTCATCTTGCCGCCGGCAGTGCTCCCCTACACCAGAGATTACCGACTGAGACAACTAGGAGATGGCTCAGGCATATGTTCCGCAAGCGGGGTGGAACGACGGGAATGCAGGTGGCAGTCTTTGCATCGAACTGAAAGAGCTTGAGTGTGTGCATGTGGGACGGACGGCCCAACGGCCCTGTTTGTTCTGAGAACGAATTAATACATGATGTTTTGGAGGTGGGTATATCTGAGCAGCTTTTCGAGGAATATAAGCTACCTCGGCCGGAGAGCCCGACGAGATTACACCATCATGCATGACACGCGCACCGCTCGACTCCATAACAGCTGAGCTTGGGAAGACTCTAGGTTGACTCGGGATGACTCGGGATGCTGTGGCTGGGAAATACTCGAAAGTTGATTGAGCCGCGTAAAACATACCCCTAGCCAATCAGAGTGCCTAAATAGCTACCCCAGGAAGAGCTACTATCAAGGTTTGTCCACTACTGTGCCCTCACAGGGTGTGTCTTAACCCCCCCCAGAGAGCATGGGAACGAGCGGAACGGAACGAGGCTGTTCGTGGTCATTCGTTCCGTGCCTGTCTAGTGCCGGTGTAAAAAAAACGTGTTTGGGTCCATGCAGAATCCTGGGTCTCGCCAGCCGAATCAGTACGAACGGTATCTTTTGCACATGTCTAGAGCACATTGCTGTCCACATCCATCTTCCGTGGTGTCCATCTATATCCAATAAGATCCTGTATGTTCCCGTTCGGTCGGTCACGGGCTGGGCCAGGTGGGGACGGCCTAGCCCGGCCTGGCCGCGCCCCACTCTCGAGAGTTTGCTCCACACCCCCAAAAAACATTGGGTTTGAAATATCAGAACTTTAACTATTTGGAATGTCACGGATCGTGATCTTTTGGCATGCCTAAAAATCCCGAATCGTGATTTTTTTTCGGTTCGTTAGGAAAATATAAAGCCATCTCCTATGCGGTTCGATTTCGAGCTTCAGATTTGTATTTTTCGATCTCAAAATCGAATGACCCTACTTATGCAGTCCGATTAAGCCGTTTCCTATGCGGTTCGATTTCGAGCTTCAGATTTGTATTTTTCGATCTCAAAATCGAATGACCCTAATTGTGCAGTCCGATTATGCAAAATCCGACCGGAAATTTTTCGATTTGAGAATCCGATGACCCAAGTCGTCGGATTTCGGGCCAAAATCCGACGACCTGGGTCATCAGATTTTCAAATCGAAAAATGGCATGCATTCAAGATATTATCCACGACAGCAAACAGCAGCGGAACGATCGATGAGTTGGATGGTGATACAGCTGTATAGCGACGTTGCTTCGCGCCCGACGCGCGGACGGCGCGTCCCTCCGTGGCCAGACTAGAGTCGGCTGGCGCGGGCCCGGGCCTAGAGACCAAGAGAAGAGCACTCGGCACGCGCCTCTCCGTGGATACATACTCGTAGACTACACCGCAGCTGTACAGCTGTTACAGCAGGCTACAGCTCTCAGACCGTAAAAAGGACCTGCGCTCGTTAGATCTCTGAGGCCGGCTCACCTGTTGTTTGGGAGTTCGAGGAAGTGCCTTCAAGCAGTAATGATCGGGTCACACAGAATGTGGATCGATGCAATGCGGTAGATGCAAGCAGTCAGCGTGAATACTCAACGAAGCACCACAGACACGATGATGGGCACGACGGGCAAGGAAGGGCCCAAGGGGCTGGGGGTCGATAGGACAGGTATCACAGATCACTTGGCTTTGACTTTCTTTCTTCACTCTTGGTGGTGTTTTGTAAACACCGGGTGGCTCCGGAACCTCGTTACTGGCTCTGTACCCGAGACCGAAGACGTTCCCACACCGGGGATCCTCCCTGCCCCTATAAGATGCGCCCAGAGGATGCTAACCAAAGCTTGCCCTCTGCCTATCGAATAGACCCGACGCGTGACCCTGATCAGGACGGTGGTCTCGCGCCGTATTATCCTCCCCATAGCGCTGGTCACGACAGTCACAGCGCTATGAACCTCCCTCCCTGGCGCCACCCGCTGTAACACCCCCCCTGCCCGACACATAACCATTGTCGCCACAAAGCCGGCGCCCCGGTGCTAGCCCGGCGACAGCGTGTGCGCTTTCCTCCTCGGACACCCCGCCAGACCGGCGCATATGAGCGACGGTGCCCAGCGGGTATTACGATCATGGACCGCTGCAGCGCCTGCGCCTTCCACCTCCGCACCTCGCCGTCGGCTCCATGTTGCAGCTCCTCTCCTTCCTTTAGTGCTGCCCTCTGACGGTGGGTAAGAAGAGCGGCGGTCCTGACCTTCGTCCTGACGTTCTTCAGCATTCCTCTTCCATCCATCGCCGTCGGCCCGATGTTGCAGCGCCCTTCCTTTCCGCGGTGTTACCCTTGGACGGTGGTAAGAAGAACGGCGGTCCTGACCTTAGTCCAGATGTTCTTCAGCTTTCCTCCTCCATCCATCGCCGTCGGCCCGATGTTGCAGCGCCCTTCCTTTCCGCGGTGTTGCCCTTGGACGGTGGTAAGAAGAACGGCGGTCCTGACCTTCGTCCAGATATTCTTCAGCCTTCCTCCCCCGTCTATCGCCGTCGGCCCAATGTTGCAGCGCCTCTTGTTCCCGCGGTGCTGACCTTGGACGGTGCTGAGAAGAGCGGCGGACCTGACCCTCGTACAGTCTTCACTTGCAACTGCCTGCGCCACATCTGTCTAACACGCTCGGAGCATGTACTCATCTGTGAAAAAACATGTTTTCTTCTTGGCTTACCTGCATCTGAGGTGGGGGTTCCTCTCGAAGGCCTACGTCTGCACTTTGACAATAACCTACACGTTTAAGCTTTTGGTCAGACATAGATTCCACTGAATGCTACCATCGTCCTACCCCACCACCTAACCTTTAACTGAGACGTCAGATAATTCTGCCAGTCTTTTGTCGTATGGCTATACGTGGCCACACTACCGAGACGCTGCGGTGGCTGTCCACCTTGCCCCTCTATATATATATCTGCGGGCTTGACTTGTCAAACCTGTTATAACGGTTCACCGATCAGTATTCCAATATACTCACGTACTTGTTTGTATCGATGTGGCAAAACTTCACGTTTCCTTGCGAATGTGGAGGTCGTTTTATGTAAACGTTCATCACGGGCTGTAGGAAGTTCATGAGTTCTTTCTACTCCGGGCCAAAATTATTATGCGAGTGACTTAGGTCGTTTCAAGGTACTGACGTTCACGCCACATCGACTTGCTGGCACTAGGCAAGGTAAATATTTGATTCCGAGTTAAGTAAGTGTTTGAAGTTACCGGCGTTTGCGCCACCTTTATTCGAGTGACCTAGGTCGTTTCAAGGTACTCCACGTCGACGTACTGGCGCTAGCCAAGGTAAATATTTGATTCCGAGTTAAAAAGTGTTTGAAAGTACGATTTGGAAGTAGGTCTGGACGAATGCCGTTTTAAGACGCGTGATTGATTTTAGCACGAACAAGTTGCACGAGTGGACAGTGTCCGTGCTGGGGGGGTGTTTAGGGATCAATCAACAGTTATCTTCGCCCTTTTTTCTCTATCCCTCCTACGTATAGACATCCGGTGTCACACAGCAAGCTCTTTATTCCTCTCCCCGATGTGGTCTGTGCCTTGGGTTTTGTTGCGGAAATACTTCAGTTCTTCGTTGCGCCTACATTCGTTAGGCGATGTCAGCAGTTGATTCCACACCTTTTTGTTGTATATATTGCGTGAATCCCCGCCTCATCCATCTTGAGATTCGAGCTCCATGGTTTAACGCTAAAAACAGAAGCGATACTCTAGACCACGCGGGCCTTTAGATGAAAAGAATAGGCCAACCATATCAAAACCAACGAAACTCTTTCAGGGCACCACCCAGATCGGGTATACGTATATAGAAGGTCGAACCCTAATAAATACCATGGTATAATCTTTGTGTTTCTGTACGGACATTATTAACGTAATCTACAGCAGATAATAATGCTTCAATCGAATTTTTGGCCATGGACGGAGAAGTACAACATTAATAGTATCGTACGAAGCTCATGCACAGCAGTAATTATCTCATTGCTCACTTCCTCACCGTACGTAGTGGACAGAATTATACGGGGTATCTGCCAAGAGTAAACTGAGGCTGTGTGATACCGCTCGGTATGCTAAAGATACTGCTGTATATTATAGAATATGAATGAAGGAAACATACTTTGCAGTCAGCATGAATAATGTGCGATCGTACGGATGTAAAAACCTTTTTATAATGCTACTGGATGTAGAATGTATGGAGACCCCACGGATATGAGTCGTAGGGGTACGTACTTCCCTTATGTGTGTGCCATACCGTTCTATATACCCAAATACATCTGTCCAACCCAGTGTCCGTTCTGATTTATTATTATTTGCAGACAAAGCAATGAGTAAAGCAAGAAAGCAAGGGAAATACCAGCGTACCGGTGAATACCGGGTAAAGCAAGTGAATTGCCAATGTACCCGGTACGAGAATACCGTAACGGGTTTCAAGTGAAATGCCAACGTACCGGGTACAAGAAGACCACAACACCAGCTATGTTGTGAACATATGAGTCGTTGTATAGTTCTCAGTTTCAACGTAGCTTTCATGCGGTGTTTTCACCCGAATAAAAACCTGATTGCTGTACTGGACAGCTGACCGGTTTCACTGCAGTACTTCATGCTGGGAGGCAGCAGTGTTGACACTTTGCTGCGGCAGCAGTATGGGACACTATTTTAGGGCCCAGGATCGAGGGAGATCTTGCCGTACGACCTATAGTATCATCAACTGTTACAGTTAATTTCTTTATAGTATGAATACCATATAGAACGGCTTCACAACAGTACTTTATGCCGAGAGGCAGTGGTGTTGATGCTTTGCTGCGGTAGTAAGGGACAACTATCGTATGGCCCAAGGATCGAGGGAGATCTTGCCGTACGACCAATAGTATTACCCATATATTTATATACATCCTCCAGGTTGTTTGTTGTCTTGAGTTTTTAGACCAACGTCTTCTACCCAGCTTCACTCTGTTCGTCCAGCTTCAAGTATGCCCCGTGTGAATATGGTGTATGTGTGTGTTCTTCACATTAAACCGTCCTTCTACTCGTCGACATCCAGCAATAGTGTCCGTGCTGATTCTTCACCCTAGATATATACATACGGGTGTTGTGTAGTTCATCCAGCAGATACTGCTGTTGTGTAGGTACTGTTTCAACGAGTCAACATGATAACTCGTCAAGACTCCTCTGCCAGCCGGGCAGGAGCCGGTGGACATGCCTGCGGAAGTGCAGTTCGCCACGTTCGTTGCGGCGTTCATGGCGACCCTAGAGTACGGCATGGACGGAGCGCAGGCAGTATGCAGGAACAGGGTGCGCACGGTACGGGAGGAGCTCGAGTAGTTACAGGAAAAAGTGGAGGTCTACCTGCGTAGACACTATAAAACACTCCTCGACCACAAGGATATGATCCGCGAGGTGCTTATCACAGCCATGAACGTCGGTCTGCAGGTGGGGATGATCGACCTCGCGAAGCAGGGTGGCGTCCTGCACCGGAAGCACAAATACGTAGCTCCCCCGGCCGGCACAGGCGTTCGCATGGCCCCTCTGGCTTTCACGCGGCTGAAAGAGCTGGTAGAAGAAGGCGCTGGATCCAGTCTCACGGAGCGTCAGAGTTTCTGGACGCAGGCGCCCGGAAAATCAGGCTCCAAGAGGAAGGGAGCCCCCGACGCGGGGGGGCAGCGGAGTGCCCAAACGCAAGCCCGGGCCGGCGCCGGAGGTGGAGGCGGGTCCACGTTGAAGGCTCGCATGCTGGAGCGGGGGATTCCGTCGGGCGTGTGCGATTTAACATGGCGCGGCGATACGTGCCCGCGGGTAAACTGCACGTTTTCCCACCTCCTACCCGCCGGAAAAGGTCCGTCGGTCGCCGGGCCGCAGCTGCAGCTCCAAGCACTGCGGGGCCGCCGCCGCCACCGCCGGCGCTGCTGCACCAGCCGCCGCAGTATCAGGCGGCCGCTGCAGCCGGTGGGGGGACGGCAGGAGGAGGGGGGGGGGGGGGCGTCACGGCAGCCGAGGGTCGCACGGTTACTACGTGGTCGGCGGCCGGGGGGTGGTGCGTCCGCCGGGGGTGGAGCGGGCCGGGGGAACGGCAGCAACTGACAATACGGGCTCTGCCATCCGGCAGGGCCGACCGAAGGGGGCGCAGGGGCGACCGGAGAATGGACAGTTTTCGGAGACGCCAGGAGGGCCATGGGAATTCTCCATGCACCCACTCCCGGGTCGGTGTCGCCGACCCTGTTTCACGGTGAGAGTCAGGTACCGAGAAACAGAATCAGTGAATCAAACAGCAGATCATTTGAGACAGCGCCTCGGCAGGAGACCGTACGGCAAGAAGAAAAAATGATTCACGCTGGAGCTCAGGGCTGCAGCAAGCCAGCCCACTCGTCCCATCAACTCTCGCACGACCGACACACGCACCCCCCCGCCCCCCGCCGCAATCCGCACGCACACGGATTCCTATCGCCAGCCAAGTCGTTCCACTCAGCTTTGAATAAACCACACGCCCCACTCCCCGCAAAAAAAAAAACAGCGAGACAGATCAGACGCGCACGCATCGGTGAATAACCAGAAGAATGGAGTACCTCATAAAAGGAACACTCACCCTGAACAGAGGGCCAGATTACCCCACTTCTTTGCGAATCGGGACAGTACCGAGGTTGCAAAAAGTTCAGTACAGCAGGTTTGGTGTGGGCAGAGGGCCAGACAACCCCCTTCCGACGGAACCCGAGACAGTATCGGCTACGCGGAAGACTCACCACAGAACAGAACAGCTTGAGCAGAGGGCCAGATTACCCCACTTTCACGCGAATCGATACAGTGACGATCCCGCAGAAGGCTCAAATCAGAAGGGCCGTCCACCCGTTCAGTACAGAGAAATCCCCACATCAGCTTATCGACGCACGTAGCCTGGCAGAGAGAACAAGGGCAAGCCCAGCCACCCTTGCAGCAGTTAGATGAATCAATGCTCGTTTCGGTCGACGCGCGGGAGAGTAGCGGGTCAGCACGCTCACGGCTTCCAAATACGGAGTCGCTCAATCGAAAACGATCAGAATGCATGATACAACAATGGCACGCAGAAAACGAAAAAATCGGAAATGATGACCTTGACGCACGAGAAAGAGAAGAACTGCTTTACACGCTCGCTAACATTTGCAAAACCATGATGCGTGATATGCAAGGAATCGTGGGGGACGTAGCTCGAGCACTAGGAGGATCTCTGGTCGCACCGCCGATAGACCCCCACACATAAAACGATGCTTCGGAAACCTGAAACGTTTCGGGGCGGCGGACGAGATCGTCGCGATCATCACGGGGGGGGTACCGGTGAACGCAGCAGCGCCGGGTGTAGATCTAGAGCGCGCATTACAGTACGGAAACCACCCCAGTGGCAACGAGCATTAGCCAGCAATCTGGAAGAAAATTGGCCAAGATGTAAGACGTCAAAAATGCTTAGTGATACAAAAGTCAACTGCGCACGAAATCCCTAATCTAGGAGTGTCCCCGTTGGCGGCCGTAGTGACACACAAGGTTAGGTTTATACTTGATTTATCGTTCGATGTACAAAGTCGAGGGGAGAAAGGTGGACTCAACGGCGACACCGACCCTGACACTGTCCCCCAATGCCTGTGCGCACACGCGCTGCCCAAATTCCTGGACGAACTCGTCCCCAGTAGAGAGGATACTGACGAGTAAGGCCGACGTGTCGGACGCCTTCAGGAACGTGTGGGTAGACCCGGACCAAGCTCACAATTTTGCTACAAAGTAGGAGATCTGGTTGTGACCGATTTTCGTTTAACGTTCGGATGGTCGGGATCGCCGGGTTTCTGGGATATCATATCGACCGCGGCCGAACACGCGCACTGCAACACCACACTCAAGTCGAGCCAGCTACTAGAGGACGGAAAAAGCATGGTGGCCCACGTCAAGGTGGTAGATCGATGGAAAGAAGGCACACCCACGCCGATTCCGCCAGACTCCAAAATCAGAGCGCACAGCGGGGGAGAGATCTCTGACTCATTTTTCACAACCGTGTATGTAGACGACTATCTCCTAATCAGGGTTCAACATTCAGACGACGACAAGTCCGCCCTGATCGCATCGGCGTCTCTTGCCTCGGATCACGTGCGTTTATTTGGTCCGGGGAAGGAGGGAGTAACGCCCATCTTAGCCCCAAAACAGAGTACGGACTGGGACTCCACGATTGGCGCTTGAGGGTTCACTATCAACTCGCACACAATGAGAATCTCGTTCTCACGCGAAAAAGCTGACGCTATAAAAAGGTTGCTGCTGGAGCAGTGGCCCTTGAGCAGAAAGCGAGCGACCGCGAGGGACGTTCTCAGCATGGCCGGGAAGCTGTGGAACCTCACGTACGTGGTGCGAGCGGGCAGGTATTTCGAAAGAAGGCTGTTGCGACTGACCGAATTACGCGATTCAAGCGCTAGGAAAAATCAAAAGCGCATGGTAGCTCTTGGCAGAGAGTTTCACGCCAACCTCTTGTTTTGGAAGCGGGTGATAGATCACGAGCTTCTACTAGAAAGATAGACGCTTAGCGCACACTGTTTCACGGCGATAAACGACCCGCCTAAAGGCACTACCTGTCTGACGCGAGTTTCGAGGCGGTGGGAGATTTCTGTGCTGAGAAAATTTTTTTTTTGGAGATACGACTTACTGATAGAGTTGACTGCCGAGCTTAAAAAGAACGCTGATTACAGGAGACCTGTACCATCACTACCAACCTGTTAGGATTACTGGGAATGGTGGTGACTGCGTGGGTCATGCTCGAATTGGTAGGAGACCCGCCGGATGCGGCAGGAGACCCGATCTTGATGCGAGGGGACAACATGGCTGCCGTGTCATGGGTTTGTCGAAGCGGCGGGGCGACAGACAAAAGGGCGTGCTTACTCATGAGAATGCTGGGGCGACTTGAACTCGCGGGAGGTTGGAACCACACTGCAAAACATATTCCGGGCGTGCAGAACACTTTAGCTGAGGGGATCTTACGGTGGCCTAGAAAGACACTGGCAGACAAGATCAGGCACCTAACCCACTCCTGCGAGTGGTACGAACAACCCATTGGTCGGCGGGGTTCGGGGAATTTATATGTTGGGCTCCAGACAAAGAACATCCTCACCAAACACGACGACATTCTATGGAACTCATGATGAACGACGCAGAAGAACTCGATTGATTCGCGCGCTTTTTATCATGCATGTCTCGCTCAACGCATGGTATGCATACCGCACGCGTACGCGCCTCACAGGAACAGGGGGCAACAACGGAGGAAAGAAGGAAGAGGTGGCGAGGTTGGTCGAAACGCTCGCGCTTGGTTCAGTCGCGAAGAGTACTCAGAAAAACTACTTAGCGAAGTGGAACACCTGGGTGAAAGAGAAACATGCTCAGGGTAAAGGACCGTGGTTGCAGACTATTGACGATCCCAATGCAACGCTGACGGAACTGCTCGAATTCATGACGTCCCGCTGTTTCGTGCATAGAAACATCAATCGACCGTCAAAGGGTACTTGGCGGCCATTAACTTTTTACACAAGATGTTCGCAGGCTGGGAGCTACCCTTGTCTCATTGCATGATAGTCGCAGTGGGGAAAGGGACAGACAGGGCGCACGGTATGTCTCAAAAGAAAAAACAAATGAGATTGCCCCTGACCTAGTCAATGCTTGCGGAAGGGCGACAGACAGTTGTGAGCAGAGCAGACGGGGGTTACGTGATGTGGTTAGGACCCGCCGTGTCGTATTTCCTTTTGTGCCGAGCGTCAGAGTTATGTGCGTACGCAAACGGGCGGGTTCATCCCGAGTTTTGTCTGACGCGGAAATGCATTTCCTACTTTCACAAGGGAGTGCAGGTGGCGTTTGAGAACAGAACAATCGCCACAGCAGAGCAGGTAAAGTTTTTGGTGTCGAAGTGGGACCAAAAAGGGTAGGGTGCACCATCACGCGCACACGTCTCGCAAAGGAGAAGATGTCGGGGGGGGTGTCGATGGGGGCGTTCGAAACTCTGCTCGAACTGCTTGACGTATACCCCTTGCTACCAGCGGAAGCGCCGTTGACCGTTAGGAGCACCACGGTCGGGTGGAAAGTGTTTTCTAGGACGGAAGCGGTCGCAGCGCTGAGACTCATGGTAGGTAGCAGCGGTAGAGACCCCATGCAGTTCGCACTGCACTCAGGAAGAATCGGGGGGGGCACTCAGTTTGGGTCCCAAGGGATCTCGGAGTTGAAAATCCAGCGCGCAGGAAGGTGGAAGGCTCGGGCGTTTATGGCGTACGTGAGGAAGGCAGGGGAACGGGCCAACTCCGTTTCTGTTGCACTCGCAAAAACGTAGAATAACGGTGATAGCATGGAAAGACGTTTGGAGTGGTCAGGCTGGTCATATGGGGTGAGTGTTAGATAGCCTCGCAGAGATTGGAGCGGGGCCATCAGAGTTCGGGTTAGCCTGATCCATGAAACGCAAGAGGGTTTCCATAAAAGGTAGAAGGGGGGATAAGAACGGGGCTCCTGACGGTGTGAGTGATCGTTCGTATCATGCTTGGGTTTTGACTGAATTTGCACGACAAGGGTAGCCTTCATGTGAAAAATAAATCCAGAATTCTTGAGCCATAACAAAACGTAACTTCCCGTAGGGAAGTGGAGTTTGTGGAGGCGTTTTGGAAATCGAAGAAGTTGGGCAGAATTGTGAGATGAGGCGAGATCAGACGTCAGTCGAAAGCGTCTAGCCACCTGAGCTACTTGGTCTTAGAAGGCCGCTGCGGCAACGAGAGTTCGTAGCAGTAGTGGGCCCAGACAATTGACCGACTTTTCCACCCGCCCGCCCTGCCGCTCAAGAGGGAGGGGGGTCAGGTTTTAACAAGTCGGTGTAATTGTTTGGGTGTCGGTTGTGAGTGTTAGATAGCCTCGCAGAGGTTGGAGCGGGGCCATCAGCGTTCGGGTTACCCTGATCTATGAAACGTAGGAGGGTTTCCATAAAAGGTAGAAGGGGAGATAAGAACGGGGCTTCTGACGGTGTGAGTGATCGCTCGTATCATATTTGGGTTTTGACTGAATTTGCACGATAAAGGTAGTCTTCATGTGAAAAATGATCCAGAACTCTTGAACCATAACAAAAGGCTCTTCTTCTATCTCTAAGCAAACACCACACGTGAGTACCAACGAGTACCGACTTAATAGGCAAACCTGTCCAGGGATACAAGGCGTCCCGCATGCGTACCGGGCGGCATAGGCCGCCCGCCGAGCGAAGCGCTTTGTACTTACTTATCGATCTATTTATTTATATTTTTTGTGCGAAGCGCTTACTTATTCTGCTGCTGCTGCTGGTTGCACAGATTTTCCCTCTTTTGTCGCTGCTGGTACTTTTAATATTTTTATGTTTTGTCATCGCAACATGTTTCTGCAACGACGGGCGAGCGGGCAGGTCCGGCTGGATACCTTGTTAGCTTTTCTATCTTATATTGTGAGTGCATGCTGGGCATCGCCCATTATGTGTAGGTATGTTTGAACCTGGGAGGGCGGTTGTTGCTGTCTCTATCCGGCAGAGAGATATCAACAAGGTTCCTCTGGAATATTGGACTATCAGGCTAATATGCTCTGCTTTCAGCGTGCTGTGAGGGCCGCTAAAGATGAACACACTCGTATACTGCGCATATTAACGTGCTTACTAGCTGCTAATTTTCTGATCCCCGGTGTTCCGCTGTGCGTGTCCTTTACCTGTTCAGTGATACTATTTAACGAAACTTATCTTGATATTCGCTTGTCATTTGTCTGTCTGCGTACCCACTGCTGTCGCCGTACGCCACTCGTCCCTATCGCAACGCATGGCTGTGCGTCGCTGCGAACGCGGCACCTCTTGTTTTATGCGTTCCGTTTGTTGTTTTCGTTTGTTTGCCTGTTTGACTGTCCATTACGTTTCTCGGACAGAGAGGTTGGATGCCCAGAGTGGTAGGGTTTGCGCCTGTTGGGACCGTTGTTGCTGCCTCCCATGCTAAAGGGAGACGGCAACCAGGCCCCTCTAGGTCGGTGCCTTAGCCACGGGGTTTATACCTGTTTTATTTTGCTTTGGTTATTTCTTTGTTTATTTTCCTTTGTTTGTATGATCGTGTGTTTCCTTCTTTAGACTCAGCGGATGCCCAGAATGGTTGAGTCTCTGCCTATTGAGACCGTTGTTGCTGTCGCCCATGCTAAAGGGAGACGGCAACCAGGCCCCTCTAGGCCTGAACCTTGTCACGGGGCTTCTTACCTGTTTTTGGTTTGATTTATGTTGTTCGTTCGTTCGTTCGTTCGTCTGTATGTGTGTTTTTGTTCTTTGTTTTGTTCGCTTTTGTTGTTGATTTGGTCGTTTGCCTGCTTGTATGTTTATCTCTTGCAAACCTACATGCCCGTGCATCTGACCACGCTGGCTGTGACCTTTACTGACTCCAGTATTCCGCGGCATGTGTCCGGCAGTTTACTGCCGTCCCGTGTCCGCTGTGCGTGCATGTCCATCATGGTTATTTTGTTCCTTATCGCTTTGTAGTCGTCTCTTCGTTTTGGGCGGGTGAAGGATACATCAAGGAGAATATTGCCCTGACATGTGTCTTACAGCCTGCACCTAACTGCTAGGCTCTCCAGTTCTTTCTGTTCCTCCCTTTCCCTTCCTTTTTCATATCCATCTCGTTGACGGGAGGAAGGCGACGCGTTCATCGGAAGCCTGCAACGGCAGGAAGTCGCCGGACATCAACCAAGCGGCTCAGATACTCCCCAACCCGGTATCCCTCACGCGAAAGCACCGGAACGACTCCCATTTGGGTCAGCCTTTACCCTGTTTCCGATAAGTTCGCTCTGTAGAAGGACTTTGGTGGCGATCTCAGACCGCAGAATCAGGTGTACGACTACAGAGACCGCTACTGGCGAGTGCACTGAGAGACCAGAACCGGGAGCAGCTGGTCCACCGCGAGATGGAGCAGTTGAAGAACTGAAGTGATATCGAGCATCAAGCCCAGTGCACCGCTCCCTCGCTTTCCCGTGCGCCGTTCTCTCTCTGCTTCTCTTGCCCGTATGCCTTTCCCTCGCTTTCCCGTTCGCCGTTCCCTCTCTGCCTCGTTTGCCCGTGCGCCGCTCCCTCGCTTCGATGTCTTGCTCGTGCGCCACTCCCTCAATCTCACGCTGCGCCCGTGCATCCCACGCTCGCTCCGAAGCCTTGCCCATGCGCTGCTCCCTCGCTCCGACACCGTGGGTTCCCTCGCTCCGGCGTCGTGCCCGTCCGCCGCTCGCTGCGCCGCTCCCTCGCTCCGGCCGCCGTGCGTTCCCTCACTCCGGTGTCTTGCCCGTCCGCCCCTCGCTCGCTTCGACGCCGTGCCCGTGTGCTGCTCTCTCGCTCCGACGCCTTGATCGTACTCCCCAACGACCAGAACTGAAAGAAGCTGACCAGCCGCTATTTGGAGCAGTTGCAGACCTGAAGCGATACTGAGCGTTTGTCGAGGAGGCGCAGATCTTCTGCTCCTGTCCTTCGTTGTTTTGTGCTTTTGTATGAAATGGTGTGAGACCTTCTCGCAACAGCTAGTAGGTCTGGTATGGGACAGCTGGGTATAGACTTGTGGGATGCTAGACGTATGTTGCGACGGCGTGAATGTTTATGTGTGGATCAGTTGGGTATTTTGTGGGGGGGGTTATTCTTCCGTGCCTGATAGTGGGAAGACTTGTGTTGATGATTCGACCTCCTCGTTCATTTTCATTCGATGTGGGGCACTCAAATCCCACGGGTATTGACGCTTGACCCGTTCAGACAACGCAGAGATGACGGTTTATGCCTAGACGTTAGTGTGCTGCGCTTATTCACTGTTGAAAAGTGTGAAAAGGAGACTATAAACAATTGAATAGGGGTCAGGCAGTCAACCTCGCAGTGAAAAGGCAAGGAGGGGGGGTTGTGGGGGATTTCCCCGTGATGGCCCCTGCGTTTTTGGTTTTTGTTGGTCTATCCCCGAGACCCTTATTGTTGTATAGAGCCTTGTGGTTCCTTACCCTTGGTTCTAGTCAGATTGCTATAGCATATTGCCCCATTATTCGCAATACGCTAGGGGGGATGTTACGGTTCTGGACCGTTTCAGGGGTTACGACGACATGTGTTTTTGCATCAGCAGGGGCCGCGTCATTTACGGCCTTTCCGCAATTTGTGGATTACCCTCCTTTTCGGCGGTACTACGTGTTGCCTTGGTCATCGCTCTCGACCTGGGATTCAAAGCAATCAGTTTACCATCTACATGCATGCCTGGGAGACCTTCTACCTAGCATCAGAAGCACGCTATATCCCTCTGGGACGCGTGCGAGCGCACGTCTCGACTCGGTTGGACCGTGGCCACACGAAACCTGTGCTTGATCTCTCGTGGGCAGTCACGTCGTATTGAGATTTGATGAACATCGACGGGTTGGTTTTTGGTTGTCATACGTATATTCGTTGGTATATAGCAAGATCGTGCCACGAGATTCGCCCCATCATGCAGTATGTACTACCTTGCTGCTTTGAAGTTTGACCAAAACCCAGAGGGGCAGCGTGGCAGGAGTCCCCTCTCCAGACAAATACCATCGCCAGATACGAGATACGAGTATCAGATACCTGGTACCAGATACTTGGAAAGATATACCAGATACCCGTACCAGATGAGGTCAGAGGGTAGATGATACTGTTGGAAAGATCAGATCCAGATCACTGATTGCGGCATGCCTCCGTCCGTCATCCCCGGTGCCCCGCGTTCAGGTAATTCTTCAACGCCAATCCAGAAAAGTGGAAAACCAGCAAACGGTCGGTCTCAAAATTGCTCAAATCTCCAAATCTCCGCAAGCAGCAGACAAGCATCTTGTGCAACCAACAGCACCCTCTGTCTCGAGGGGTACATTGCTTCTCTCCAGCCTTCAGCTCCCGCTCGCTGGCAAGATACAAAGGATTCTACTGCAAACGGAGCGACGAAGCGGAAGAGATTGATCAGCAGTATATATAGCTCGAGCCAAGCGGATAGAAAGTCAGTGTGACCCAGCCTCTTGTGATGTCAAGCACGTCCAAGGATGATCAGATTGGGAGAGATGAAGAAGACCAGCAGCAACCGCAGCAGCATACCCCACTACAGGGAGGGGGGGGGCTTCCCTTCCCGGAAGAGGATGACGACGACGAAGAGGAGGAAGCTGTCATGAAGGTTCGTTGCTGCTGGTGTTTGTCGTGGCAGCCGCGAAGTATGCACGGTTTGGGATGAACCCGTGTACAGCAAGCAGTACAAGTACTGACTGATGCTTGCTGTTGTTTATCAGTATAAACACCTCCATGTAGTCTGCCAGCAGACAGCAGTACGTACCTGTACATGGCGCTACTCGCACAGGTGTACAACTCAAGTACTTGTCATTATGTTCTGGTTATTCACCGCGTGTACGTTCATATCCAGCACATTTCTTGATCCGGATGTTTCATCTCGACACCTTCTACAGAGTATTGTGTACATACCCTCCGCAGCTTTGGATAGTACGTGCCTGGTACCTGGTCCTGGTAGGGTACCTGATATGCCTATTAATAGTTGAAACCACGGAGGGAGGTTTGCCTCGCTTGCATACGTTCAACGGGCAAACACGTGCTGTACGTTTGCGTGCAAATGGGCAGTAGGCTGGAGTGACCGCACGCTAGACCTCGTCTGGTCCGTCTTCGCTGCCAAGTTCGAATCTGTTCCAATACCATACTGCTGTATAGGGGCAACAGACTACTGCTTGCTACTTGTTCGAAACAGCAGTACATGATGCCTGCTGTAAACGTACATTCCCAGACTAAGCGTTGTAAAACAGTACGTGGCACTGCTGTACGAGTAGATAGATGGCTGCTGTAAACGTGCACCAACACGTATGATACGCGTCTGCACCTTTCGCCCGCTTTCCGCGGCTAATATGTACTGAAACCCCAGATGGCCCGCTCGCTGCTTGGCTCCGCTATTTCCTTGCGCAGGCGCACTCTCTGGAAGGCGCAACGTGGCGAGACATGCGAGTCGGGCAGGTGAATGAATATAGGCACACATTGGACAGATCATTATCTAGATCATTTGCCGATCTACCAACGATCTTCAGCAGTAGATGGTAGATCATCTATTATTACGGGGGACCATATTAATAGTAAATAAGACCAAATATTGTTAGTAAAAATAGGTAAATACAGGTTTTTGTGTGTACCGTAGTTCCTATTTACTATGGTCCCCCGTAATAATAGATCTTTCAGATGCGTTTTTTTTTCGCTTTTGGGGGCTTCTCTGTCTCCCAGTCTGTGACGACATAATTAGGGCCATTCCTAACGAACCGAAAAAAAAATCACGATTCGTGATTTTTAGGCATGCCAAAAGATCACGATCCGTGACATTTCAGTTCTAACGAAAAAAGCCGAAAAACGTCGCGTTTCGTGATATTTTCAAATAGTTAAAGTTCTGATATTTCAAACCCAACGTTTTTTGGGGGGGTGTGGAGCAAACTCTCGAGAGTGGGGCACGGCCAGGCCGGGCTGGGCCGTCCGCCCCTCGCCCAGCCCGTGACATACTCGAATCGCGGGCCGAAGCCTGACCCAGCCTGCGAGATTCCAACTTCACCGGCCGTCGGCCAAGCTCGTTTCGCGAGATTCCATCTCGCAGGCCGTCTGCCCCGCCTGGCCTGTGACATCCCCAGGTCATTTTCGCTTTTGTCTTCCAGCAGTGGCTCCTCCTCCTGGAAATTTCGAGGCCACAACCTCCTCGTTAGCCCGCGCCCAGCGGTATCTTTGGGCAGCCGCCCGTTGTCCACAAGCGGCGTACGAAGCAGAGTCTGCCATGCCCCTATGCCGACCATCGGATACCGTTGGTGCACGTGGGTTGCGTAGTGCCTTGATCAGGCGTATTTTGAGACACGACAAATGTCACGAATCGTGATTTTGTTTTTTTTAGGGAAAAGCTAAAAAAATTGGTGTCATGAATCGTGATTTTTTTTGTCGTGATTCACGACAAAAAAATCATGATTCACGACAAAAATATCACGAATCGTGATTTTTTTTGTTCGTTAGGAGTGGCCCTTAGTATCTCTCTAGGACAAGGAAACAGGACGGACACTGGGTGTACTGATGAAGCTCGGTGGAAAGGACGATTCACTGTGAAGACAGCACACGCCACAGATGTCCTCGTGAAATGTTGCAGTAGACCTCACCACTTTTTCGATATTTGGTGTGATTGGCTCAGAGTCAGGATTAGGGTTGCTCTGATCGGCTTGGGGTTATAGCGAAGGCTACTTCAATTCGTCTCGTATACAACAGTGCTTGTCAAACTATTTTCTCGAATAGGTGGTAATCAACCCTCAAATGTCGTGCTAGAGACGTATCATACAGATCCCACCCGACAACCATGTGAGCAAGAGCCGTGTCACACAGATCCCACCAGGAAAAACACGGTATTTTAAAAACCGTCCAGAGTCCAGATCATAGAAATCAGGGATCTACCCGCCCAGCAAGATCCAGATCCTGAAATGGGGATTTGATCCGTCCGACGTGTAAGCATATACCAGCACCACTCTGGACGGAAATATAAGGAGCGCTTGGTCTTCATGTTAATAGATAAACGCTCCTTGTATTTCCGCCCAGAGTGGTCATGTTTTTGTGTCACCTGGCAGGCGGTACGCGCACGGGGAAGAGGGCACGAGGGGCAGGACAAGGCTACACGTACGTTGCCGCCTTTGATAGTATACGAGGGGGACCCAAAGGCGATGCTTTGATTCTATCAACCATTATTGGGACTTCCGCAGGAAAAATTGACGACTTCGGCTACTACGTGATTGGCGCATAATACAAAGTTGTGTCCGAGTTACAATGGTTGAAATGAGTCGCACGGCACGGGCGCAACATGACCCTACCCGTGCTGCTGGGCGCTGACGCTGCTCGTAGATGGTTGATAACACCAAGTTACCAACCATTGTTTTGGTCGCTGTCTCGGAGTCCCTAACGGGTTGATAGGCGTGGTCGTGGGCAAAGACCTATCTCTCACTGGGGGGCTAAGTCGCGGCGGGTGGGCGCGACGTGCGCCTGAAACGCGTCCTGGCGAGGCGGGCTCGAACTTAGTGAAAACAAACCTGGCGTGTGTATATGCACGCGCGCGCATGCGTGCACAGGCCGGTCTTCTGGAGATTTTTTACAACGGGTAGCAACCGCTGGAACCCCAAACGAAACTGCTATATTGCTATGAGTCATTCTGTCGCGCCGACCCTCCTGCCCTCATCCCTGTACCCGTGCCCCCCCCCCCCCCCCCCCTTCTCTGTGTACATCTCTCCTATCGAGTACACCCCGCCCCCCCCCCTCTCCCTGCGTACAGCTGCCGTACGCTTGGCCCGCTACACTCTGAAAATGGTACTGCCACAGTAGCACTCATAGACTAAACGTCGTCCGTACCCCTCCCCCTCTACCCCCCCACTGTGTACAGCCACCGTACACTTGGTCCTGCTATACCCTAAAAATATAGTTGCCACGGTACAATGGCACTCGTAAACGAAACGCTGTCGATACTCCCCCCCCCTCCGGTCTTCCCTGCAGCCCACCACCCCCCCCCTCTCTTGACTTGCTTGCACCTGAACAACAACCCCCGCGAACTCAGGAGTCCGCAAGGGAATTGTTCCAGCGCGTGCAACCCCACCACTGGCCCCACCATACAGGCGTTTTCCTTTGGCGGCGGCGGCGGCAGCGGCACCGCTAGCCTCGGCCAGGGTAACAGCAACAATGATACCGACAGCGGCGGCAGCGGGGCTTTCTCCAGCCCCCTGTGGCGGTCTGTCGGTGGGGGCTCGAGCGCGCGCCGCGCGTGGCTGGTAGTCGGGGGTGTTGCTGTCGCTGTTTTCATCGCCGTGGCACTGAGGGGGGGCGGGGACGACCTAGAAGGTAAGGAGGGGGGAGGGTAGGGGGTGGCAGGGGCGGTACGTATTCATGATGGCCGTAGTCACATGACCGTAGACCCTTGCATCCCTCTACATACAGTGCCGGGCGGGAGCACGTCGAGTTTTCACCGACCAGACAGGCGTGGCTTGTACCAAACGCGAAGCGAAACGTGAGGTGATTGGCGAGTCGCACGGAGGGTGAGATGCGTTCTTCTAGGAGCCGCTTGTGAGGCGGACTTTTTTGCATGTGGAGGACAGCATCGAAAATTCTTTGATGGGCCAGGGGGGAGGGGGCTTCGCGGCATATGCGAAAATCGCGTGTGTGGCGGTGCCCATAATTTTCTATTGTATCACAGGTTCGAGGTATGTGCGAATGATGATTTTTGGGGGGGGGTTGGGGTGGAGGTGGGGCTCCGCTGCACGCGCGAAAGTTAACGCAGGGCTAACCCTTGCCGCCACTGTGAATCTAATCTCACTATAAGTCCAAGCGATGTGTCCCCTGAATGTGGGTGTAGCTCAAAAGTGATTGAGTCGCAGTACAAACAAAGCATGTACCATACGGTTGTCGGCGCCTCCCCAACGCGATTTACTTTTTGCGCCTGTACCGGGAAGCAACATGCCCTCTTCCATTTTATGTTTCTTTCGTCGCAGGGGACAAGTCGCCGCTCTCCGCTGGGACGCCGCGCCACCGACCTGACGACGAAGGCGCAGCGGGGACATTCCCTCGTCCATCCCCACTTCGAACACGCCTCCAAGTCGTGGCCGACGCCGCGCTGGCGGAGGGCATCACTCTCCCCATGCACACGACGTTCGAGGTCATCCGCTCCGGCGTGTCGGGCGATATAGTTGACGGCGACGGTGGTGATGGTGCTGATGGCGGGGAGGGTATGGACTTCATTGTGTCCGTTATTTCGACCGAGGCTCTGGAGGCTAAGGTACGGGTCGACATCTTCTCCCGTCCCGCTGGTCGCGTCAGTTCGTCGCGCTGCTGTTGCTTCGGCCGCAACAAGTTCAATTGGCGCACTTGACACCTTTTTTTGTCTGGAAGTGTGGAGGGCTTAGTTAGCCCTTTTGGGACTGCACTGCCGTTTTGGCGAAAAGTACTTGTAATTAGCATTGCTATTCACGGGTCATGACCCCACCCGCGGGTCCGGTCAGGAGGCTTTCGAAATATCACGGGTAGGGTCGGGTAGGGTAGGGTCGGAGTCGGAGTCGGGTAAGGAGTGTTCCACACTCTCACGGGTCGGGGCGGGTCACCCTTACCCGACCCGACCCGAACTGACCTGACCGGACCCGCGAGGTTTGAACGGACCCGTGAACAGGTCCTGTTGGCTATAGAGTAAAATATGTGTTTCTGCACAGCAGTGCAGTATTAAAAGGGGTAAGTTCGATGCCAACCCATCCGCCGGAGGGTTAAAAAACAAAAAAAAACGTGCGCCTGGGCAAAAGATTGGGGCGGCGGTGGGCAGTGAGTGGGGAGTGGCGGGCAGGGACTAGGCGGTGGTGGCGGCGGCGGCATCGAAGAGAGGGGCTCTCTGTTTTGGTGTTTGTTTTGCAAGGCTGGTTTGCTGCTCTGCTGTTTTTGGTGTTTGGCTGCAACTGCTTCTTGGTTTCTCTGCTGTGATGCGAAGTGCTGTGCTGTGCTGTGCTGTGCTGTGCTGTGCTGTGCTGTGCTGTGCTGTGCTGTGCTGTGCTGTGCTGTGCTGTGCTGTGCTGTGCTGTGCTGTGCTGTGCTGTGCTGTGCTGTGCTGTGCTGTGCTGTGCTGTGCTGTGCTGTGCTGTGCTGTGCTGTGCTGTGCTGTGCTGTGCTGTGCTGTGCTGTGCTGTGCTGTGCTGTGCTGTGCTGTGCTGTGCTGTGCTGTGCTGTGCTGTGCTGTGCTGTGCTGTGCTGTGCTGTGCTGTGCTGTGCTGTGCTGTGCTGTGCTGTGCTGTGCTGTGCTGTGCTGTGCTGTGCTGTGCTGTGCTGTGCTGTGCTGTGCTGTGCTGTGCTGTGCTGTGCTGTGCTGTGCTGTGCTGTGCTGTGCTGTGCTGTGCTGTGCTGTGCTGTGCTGTGCTGTGCTGTGCTGTGCTGTGCTGTGCTGTGCTGTGCTGTGCTGTGCTGTGCTGTGCTGCTGTGCTGTGCTGTGCTGTGCTGTGCTGTGCTGTGCTGTGCTGTGCTGTGCTGTGCTGTGCTGTGCTGTGCTGTGCTGTGCTGTGCTGTGCTGTGCTGTGCTGTGCTGTGCTGTGCTGTGCTGTGCTGTGCTGTGCTGTGCTGTGTGCTGTGCTGTGCTGTGCTGTGCTGTGCTGTGCTGTGCTGTGCTGTGCTGTGCTGTGCTGTGCTGTGCTGTGCTGTGCTGTGCTGTGCTGTGCTGTGCTGTGCTGTGCTGTGCTGTGCTGTGCTGTGCTGTGCTGTGCTGTGCTGTGCTGTGCTGTGCTGTGCTGTGCTGTGCTGTGCTGTGCTGTGCTGTGCTGTGCTGTGCTGTGCTGTGCTGTGCTGTGCTGTGCTGTGCTGTGCTGTGCTGTGCTGTGCTGTGCTGTGCTGTGCTGTGCTGTGCTGTGCTGTGCTGTGCTGTGCTGTGCTGTGCTGTGTTCCCTGTCTGCTGCTGGCCATGCTGCTGACGCTACCGCCACTGCTACAGTCGTTTCTACTGCTGACGCCGCCGTTGCTGCTGCTGCTCCTGCTGCTTACTGCTCTCGCACTGCAGGCGGCGATTGCAACCCCACCCTCTTCGGCGGTCAGCCAAGACCCCTTCGACCCCAGGGTACTGGACCCTCGCATGGTAAGAAGCGTGTTTTTCGACCCCAGCGTGAGTTTTGCAGCTGCCGCAGTGCGTGTCTGCCAGGTATTGTCCCACAGCGGTTGGTGTTCGTGTTACAGCCGGCAGTAGGGGCTCAACACGCTATGAATGCAGACCTGAACCGGCGGGTAAAGTAAACGCTAGTAGGGGTATAGTAGCTTGCACGTATTGTTTTTTTACCCCTTGGCTCTTCCTCTGCCAAGTCTTCGTTCAGCGCATGCCGCGTTTTCCTTCTTTTTTTTTGTTGATTGGGTGGCATCCGAATCGGTTCGTGTGTCCGATTGAGTCATGGAACTCAAGCCTCCTGTGCTCCACGTCGGTGTATTCTCCGTTCTATGTTGTCGCGATTGACCTGCCTCGGTCCACCGGCTCGGGGGGCGTATCGTCATGCAATTGTTAAAACGTGATGCAACGTATAGTACTAGGTAAGGTATTGTTTTAGCTATGTAGACTATTGCTTAGAGCGCTATTTTACTCAAAAGGTATTGGAATGGTATGGAATAGGAAGGGTAGGCATTGAAATACACCGTTGTGCCATTTGTAGCAAAGTTGTGCAGGGTATAGCAATATGTTGCGCTGCAATGCGATCTAAAGCAGTTTTGTGCAATGCAATGCAGTGAAATGCAATGAAGTCAACAGAAACGTATTGCAATGCTATGTCGTAGCGCAATATCATTCATCGGAATGGGATGTATTGGTCTTTTCATGCGAAGCGAATACGTAGCGTATCTCGCCACGCGATCTACGGTCGTGTGTATTCATCGTATCGTATTCATTCTGCCTCCGTCTCTGTAATTATCGCATCCCTCCCGCGACGCTGTGTCGAAACATGTCGAAAATCGTTCGGTTTATTCCACCGCTTGAGCAAAGCGATGCTAATGCTGCAGGTGCTTTCATAGACCCAAATTTAGATCGTGCCGTCTGGTATGATGCCCATGATGTCATGCAGCGTGCATGCAACGCGTTGCCTTCGAAGTTCGCATCGACCAATCGCATGTGTTTTGGTATGCAAAAGGTCGATCTCCTCCTACCACTGACATGATTAGTACATACCAGTACCATGTACCTGGTAGTCGAGGCGGAGTCGGTCGTTCCTGTGGTACAGTCGTCAGGTGAGCGAGATGTTCCGCCGTTAATCCATGGGTTTTGATTTTGGGTCAAGAACGATGGACGCAAGACCCCCCCTCGTACCTCCTGAGCTTAATCCCACAACCAACCCGTAGCGCGCGGTGACATTAGCTACCCGCCCCACCTCTCTATTTTCATAAACCCCTCGCAGACAGTACAGGAGCTCCCTCCTGCTCACTCCTTGGTGCTGAACAAGTTCAACACGATGAGGAACCACGCGTTGATTGTCACCAAGGAGTTCCAATCTCAAGAGGAGGCCTTGACGGTGGCAGGTGAGGTTGAACGTGTAGACCTCGTTCTGTGTTGGCCGCCGCAGGGTCCTTCTTTGGCCCACCCTTATGAAACTGTCGGTTGCACTAATGTCCTCTGCTGTCAGTTGCGCACTCCTTTGCCTCTGTCGTCTCAGTACACCTCCGTCCGTAGTAGTCGGTGGAACACGCCACCTTAAATCGGGGCCCAGGTATTGCGATCTACAAAACGATAAGTGCGGTCTACTTCAGGTATTAGGGACCAGGTATGGCGGCCTAGAATGTGACAAACGCGGTCTACTTCGAATATTCGGACCCAGGTATACACTAGGCGACATGTGATAGGACGTTGGGAGTCAAGAGTCCCAGGCTGACTTTGTCAAGTTTAAGAATCTATCGCTAAGCAGTTGTGCTCAGCGAAGAGTACCACTTTAAATCCTACAGAATTTACTTGGTACCAGGTAGCCTTGTAAGAGTCTATGCTCAACGTTGACATCACAATAAGCCGTGAGCCTTGTACAACATAGGATATGCTTCACTGCTGTCGCGTACTGTAGCGACCTAAAAAAGCGATGACAATGAGTGAAAAGCGGCAATTAACACCCATGCCAATGGTAACGCGAAGTTAAAAAAAAAAAATCAAAAATATTGCTTAAAAAAAACAGCCGAAATTATCCTCGCATCGCCGCTGTGGGAAAAAAGGGAAAAAATGTTTGATTTTTCCTTCTTTTTTTTTCTAACGGCTGCAGGCGGCGCAATTTGTATTCTCTCGTTGCAAAGTGTCAACACGCTGATAAAAATCAGCTCGTGCGACGATAGATGCTCGATCTCGATATAGACTCAGCCCACGGCCAACTCGCTTGGTGTCGGGCAAGGCCAACGAGTATAGACGGCATCGAAGATAGAAAGTGAATACATACATGCTCTAGGGGGCCACAGCTTGCCGGCGGCGTCCTGCGGTGTCCTCCCAAACCTGAAAAAAAGCCTGCTTTTTGCCATTCGAGGCGGATCGAGAATTTTTGTCTTCTGTTTGGTACACACCAGCGGCTAATTGGTTTTTTATCGTACGCCTGGCCAGCGCCCGCCACAATTCACTGGCCATTGTGTGAAGACGGTGACCCAAGGGTGGGTCGGAGCCCCTAACGAGCGCACTCCGTTCAGAATTCATGACGCAATCGTTGGTTTTGTCGATCGATGCCTGTCAAGGACTCGGAATCTCGCGACTTCGAACCAAAGATCGGCCTGAGTCTTTCTCAAGCCGATCTTGGTCCAACATCGGCCCCAGATTTGCTTTTTTCGGGCTTTTACAAAAGTTGGGAACTTTTTTTTTTCTAAACGTGCCCATAGGAAGCGTGTTCTACACTTGTTCGGCGGGTATCTTTGGAATTCAAACTTTTTATTGATACCTCGCGTTCCCATTGGCATAGGTCTAAGTGAAAAGCGGTATTAAAGTAAAAAAGCAGCAATTGTGTGCATTATCAACCTTGAAGGAAAAGCACCCAACTGTGCAAGGAAAATCGTCACACTGCGCGGGTGTCTTATAAGATTCCTTCCCCTTGCGGTTCGGAAACGTCATCTACCCCCCACAACCCTAACTGCTTCGTTTTTGATCGATGCTGCTGTAGTCGTCAATTGTTTCCGACACTTTTTTTTCCTTCCTAATTTCAAGAAGGGGCCTCCCGAAAGCTCGCGTTATTTTAGGGGTCGCGGCATGAATCGGGTGAGTCGGGGTTTAAATTCGGGTTTCGGTCGGTTGGGTTCAACCAAGCGTTCGATGAAAATTGAAACAGAAAAGTTCCTGTGCTTTTTCGCGTCGACCGTTTATTTATACCGCGTATGGATGCAAGGTGGTCTAAAACCAGCCATCGAACCTGCATGTACATATACACGCACTCGCAGATTTCTCTGCGTGGCATATTTCGGGACAAACGTTGAACAAGCATTCCGCGCATTCGTGAAGCAGTCAATAATCAGGCCTGGGTTGCTAAACGTTCCGCGCGCTCGCAGATTTCTCTGCGTGGTACCGGGTGGTCGAAGCGCTACCAGCCGTGGGTTTCTACAACTCTGCGGTGGAGGCGGGGGCTAGTCAGCGGCACAAGCACATGCAGGTGCGGCATGACCATTGCCTTTGTGGGTGCCGTGTTGCGTGGTTTGGCGCGCTGTGTTGCGTATGGTTTGCGTGCTCTCCCTGGTCTTGGTGGTTGGTGGAAATAGATGGTGGAAACATGTAGGTGGTGCAGTGATGGTCGTCGTTGGTGGTGGTCCTTGATGGTTGTCGTTGGTGGGAATGGTTGGTATTCCAGGGGTCCATAGTTAACAGGACCTATGGTAAACATAAAAAAATTATATATTTACCTATTTTTACCAACAAAATTTGGTCCCGTTAACTACGGACCCCCGTAATAGTTTCTTCGTTGGTGGTTAGCGCATATGGTTGTTGTTGGTCGTTGGTGGTTGTTGCTGCTGGTGGTCGTTGATAGTAATCGTTGGTCGTTGGCGGTTGCCCGTGGTGGTCATCGTTGGTGGGCATGGTTAGTGGTTCGTCATTGGTTATTGTCGCATACGGTGATCGCAGGTCGTTGGTGGTTGTTGTTGGTGATTGTCCGCGGCGGTAGTCGTTGGTGGTTGTCGTTGGTGGTTGTTGTTGATGGTTGTCCGTGGTGGTTACCGTTGGTGGTATTCGTTGGCGCTTAGCGGTAGTAGCGTTCTGGGGTTGGTCGTCGTTGGGTCGTAGGTGATTGTCGTTAGTGGTTGTCAGTGGTGGTTGCCGCTGGTGATCATCGCTAGCAGTTGTCGTTCGTGGGTATGGTTGGTGGTTACCGTTTGTGTGGTTCATGTTGGTCGTTATCGTTGGTGACTATTGACGATGACTATCGTTGGTGACTAGCGGTGGTGACTAGCGGTGGTAGCGTTCAGTACCGGTAATTGGTTATCGTTGGGTAATTGGTGATTATCTTTCGTGGTTATCCTTTGTGGTTATCAGTGGGTTGCCGCTGGTGGTTCTCGATGGTAACTATCGTTGGTTGTCCTCGTTGTGTCCTTGGTGGTTATCGATCGTGCTGGTTGTCCTTGCTTCAGGGTATTTTTTCGCTTTTTATTTCATCGTGGTGACACGATCGTTTTGGTTTGTTCGCTTTCTTCTTTTACTTTCGTGTTTACGCATTGGCGGGACGCTTCTTCGGGTTTGCGTACTTCCCCTGCGGTTCGGTTGGTGATGGCTGTTGTTGGAGGTTCTTGTTGGTAGTTCTCGGTGGTTATCGTTGATGATCATCGCTGATGGCGTTCGTTGATGGTTGCCGTTGATCGTTGTCGTAGGTGGTTGTCTATCGTGATTACCGTTCAGCGTGGCATCCGCGGTGGATGTGGTTGGTGCCTGCCGTTGGTGATTGTTGGTGGTGGTTGTTGTCAGTGGTTACGTGTCATTGCTGCGTATCTTTGGTGACTGCCGTTGGTGGTTGCCGTTGGGCGTTATCGTTGGCGATGTTTGATGATGTTTATCGTAGGTGGTTATATTGATGGTTATCGTTGCTGCGTGCTGTTGCTCATTGGTGTTGGTGGTTTTATCATTGCTGGTTATCGGTAGTAGCGTGCGCTAAGTAGGTGGTTATAATTGCTGGTTGTTGGTGTTAGCATTCTGTAGATGGTTATTTGTTGGCGATATGCTAGTGGTAGATAGTTACCGAGTCGCTGGTCGGTAACGCAGTCGCCGTCTGGTGCACCTGCATCTAAACGATTTGCCCCGCAGCAACGAAGCCAAGGGAAGGGTTGTGCACGTGGTGTCGCCATGTCGGTGCAGTCAGTTGTTTGTTACAACTGTGGCTACGTATCGTTGCTGGGTATCTTTGGTGACTGTCCTTGGTGGTTGCCGTTGGGCGTTATCGTTGACGGTGCTTGTCGATGTTTATCGTAGGTGGTTATTTTGGTGGTCATCGTTGCTGATTGGTGTTGGTGGGTTTTGTTGGTGGTCATCATTACTGGTTATCGCTTGGTCTAGGTGATTGCAATTGCTGGTTGTCGGTGTTAGCGTTCTGTAGACGGTTATTTATTGGCGGTATGCTAGTGGCAGATAGTTACCGAGTCGCTGGTCGGTAACGCAGTCGCCGTTTGGTGCACCTGCATCTAAACGATCTGTCCCGCAGCAACGAAACCAAGGGAAGGGTTGTGCACGTGGTGTCGGTGCAGTCAGTCATTTGTTACAACTGTAACAAACAGGACATTATCCGCGCAACTGCCCCTTGTCTGCCAAGAACATCATCAAGGAACATGCCAGAGGATACGAGATTCAGGACAACCGGCGAGAGGGACAGCAAGAGTAAAACAGCTGGAGCCAAGGCTGGGTCCCGGGGAATCGCTAGGAAAACGTGTTGCTCCGTTTATGATCCACGATACACAACAACACTGACCGCTATCGGCAGGGAGCGCCACGCCCACAGGGGGGCAGTGCTTGCACCGTTTGCGTTCATACCTCTCCTACTGACGGTGGAAAAAATCGGCCTTCAACTTCGGCGACGACTCCGACGACGGGTCCGGCTTTCTGTGGATGCTTTCTACTTTTATGCTCGGACGTTTCTTCCCACCACCTGCGACATGACGTTGCTGGTGGACAGCGGCAAGACGAATCTTTCTTCGACAAAAAGCTGGCCCTTCGTCTGGAAGACCGTATGACGGGCCACACGCTGCTGGATGTGCTCAAGACGATCGCGACGACGCGTGACGGGAGCGTGGGACTGCAACTGACTACTTCTATGGCACCAACATCGATCGGGCTGACAACGAGTATCGAGTGCGGTTTTCATGCCGTGGTCGCCTCAGGCCCGGGGCGCCACATCTTCTCTCCCACCGTAGCGATGAAGCGGGGGATTACTACGGTACCCTCCTCGAGGAAGGTGGTCCCCACCTGTGGAAAGGTATCGTGGCGGCTCTGCAGCAACAGCAGGAGGACTTGAGCCTGTGCTCCTTCGATGGAGGAACTCGAGAAGGCGGCGTCTTCGCCATCACCCGTTTCAACGAAAAATAAGTGCTGAAGTCTGGTACAGACGGCTGAGGACGGGTGGCGGCACCACTAGCTGGCACACATCGGCACCGTGTCTGGTTGCAACGTCTGGGCCTTGGATAAGAACCGGCAGAAGACGCACCCCGAGACGAGAAATCACAAGGCGGGCGGGTCCATGCCTCTGATTTACATCGACCTTGTAGCGCCCATTGCGCCGGTAATTTAGGACGGATACACGTACATCAGCAAGCATACCGATGATCCTCCGTGAATGAAGAAGATCGTCCTCCCGATTTCTAAGACGGGGGGCTATGGACTCTCTCGACCTGCACAACTCGACCGTGACAGTAAAGCTGAGACTCCGCATCTGACGTCTACGATCATGCAAAGGCGACGAGTACGTTTCCAAGGGATTCAAGAAGTTCTTCGCTAACTTCGACATCGCTGTGGAGCACACCGCTACGGCAACACTTCACAAGACAGGGTGTCCGAACGGAACAGGCGAACGTTTTCGACCTTGGTAAGGCCCCCGACTCGAGGGCTGCAGCTTCCCTCACACAGTGTTCAGCAAGCTGTCCTTGACGTCAAATTAGTTTCCCAACAGGTCACTCCACGCATCGCGGGAGGAGCAACGTTCCGCTAACAAAGGCACGGCAAGGACGGGGTTATGTCGCCTTATTTCGCCGACCTACGGGAAATAGGGGCCAGGGTGCTTGTGCTCATCGAAATATATACGACGAGGCTGGGAGACAAGCCGCGAAACGTTAAGCTCTGTGGGCTCAACCACGACAGCACAGGGCTTACTGCACCCTGCAACCCGAGGCAAGGGACTGTTGTGGAAAGCCGGAATGTCACCTTCCTGGCAACTCTACCCTCATCTGCGGACGGAGGGACTCGACGACCTCCACAAGGATCTAAAGCCCTATGCGCGAGATGTCATCGCTCACTCCTCCTTCCTCAACCTTACGGTGTTCGATACCCAGGCGGCAGCTGCTGCAGCACAACTGGCCCGCCTACATGCGAGGATCCGGGATATGCCACGATAATATGCGGACGTATAAAACACGCTTCGGTAGGGCAGGGTATCGATCGCTCAAACGTCACCGCCTAGGGCTGCCGAGACATCGCCGGCTGGAGCTGCTGGGGTATGATCGCCTGGGATTACCGGTGCATCATCGGTTGAGACTGCTAGAGCATCAACGCCTGGGTCTGTCACAGCTTCATCGCCTGGGGCCGCTGGGGCATCATCTTCGGAGGTCGCGGTCACCTGGGGTCGCTGGAGCGTAATCGCCTGGCGTCGCCGAAACATCATCGCTTGGGGTCGCCGGAGCACCATAACCTGGGGTGGCCGGAGCATCATCACCTGGGGTCGACGGACTGACGCCGCTTACTTCACGTGTTCACGTGGGGTCGCACCAGCTCCGCTAGTGAGTTGTGCGTCACTTGCGCTCCCACACGAGCCGATTCCGACACCGAGGATACCTTCTTCGTCGCCCTCGCTGACTGTTGAATTGAAGGGAGTTTCACACCCTCGTGCTTGCGAAAGAACCGCGGCGGGGATCGATCTCGCGGAAGAATCTCTGGGCTTCGCAGACGACGACGAAGACCCACTTCTGAATCCCCACGGCCTTGACGTACCCCACCGGTAGCCCTATCCACGAAGGCTTCTTCGGGTCATTTATCGCTCTCTCTTGTCGTTGATGGCGATGCCGCTGTATCTGCTCGTCGACTTGTTGTAATTTGTTTGTGTGGGCTTTTTTGTTTTGTCTTTTACTTTTCATTTGTTAGTAGTACTTTTTTGTTTTGTTTTTGTTTTCGTTTTTGCGCGGCACATCTTCGGCGTTGCGTCAATCCCTTGACGTTGTAGTCGGCAAATGTTGTTGGTGCTGTAGGTGACTATCGTTGGTGGTTGTTGTCGGAGGTTTTCGGTGCTGCTTTTGTATCCTCCGACGGATTGGTGAAAATTAATACGTGCCGTGTGTCAACCATCGTTGGCGGTTTTGATTGGTGGTTGCCGTTCGTGTTGGCGCCTGGTGCTTTTTCGCCGCTCTGTCTTGTCGTTGACGGTGACGCTGTATATTTCGGCGACTTGTTTAATGTTGCTAATTTTTCACGTTCCTATTTCGTTGTTTTGGTTTAGTTTTACATTGTTTTTTATTTATTTACCCCTCGCAATTTGTGTTGGTTTAGTTTCTCTTGTTTGTGGTCTAGTTTTGTCTCAAGTGTTGGCGTGGCGCGTCTTCGGTTTTTCGTCCAGAAGCTATTTCTCAAGGAAGAATTGAGTTGATTCTGTTCGATCTGATTCTTTCGGCCATTTAATTATTTTTTTGACCCGGATCGCGGTCGGAAGGGTCGTGCGCTTCTCGGAATCTATGCTCCTACCGCCTCAGGGACACCCAAATAAAAAGTCCGCTTCTCCAACGATGCATTTCGATTTTTTCAGTTGGTGCCATTTCCAACACCCATGCAATATAATTCGAAGGTACTTCCGAGTGAGAAATGACAGTACATTTTGAATAGTCTGTGCTTTGATATTTGTCGGCAGTTATTGGCAATGCCACAATCCTCAAGAATTTCAAAACGCTTCGATTGGAGAAGCGGATTTTTTAATCTGGGTGGGTAGCTGCGTCGATTCCAAGAATCGCGCGATCCATTCGACCGCGTTCCGAGTCAAAAACATCCATAATTGACTGAAAAGAAACAAGTCGAACTTGCGTGAGAAACAATCTGACACCACCGTCGTGGTGGGTGATGCTGACAATGGTTGTTTTAACAGCGCTTTATGGTTGTCTTTTGGTTACTTTCGTTGGTTATGGTTCATGATCATCGTTGGTGCTCGTCTCTGAAATGATTTTTGTTGGTGGTTGCAGGTGCTGGTTATCGTTTAGTGGTCTATCGTTAGTGGCTTGCCGATGGTGGTTGTGATTCATGGGTGTGCCGGTGGTAGTTCTCGGTCGTGGTTATTGCTGGTGGTTGTGGTTTTGTTTGGTCCGGTGCTTCTTGCCGTGTCGTGTCTTGCCGCTTCTTCTCATCGTTGGCCGTGATACTACACATACTCGTCGAAGTTTTTGGTGGTGTTTGTATCCCACTTGCTGGAATTGCTGTTACGTGCCAGGTAATTACCGTACACGGGTATACGTATACGAATTACATATTTTAACAGCTGTGAAATCTCGTCGAGAAGCTACGTACATCATGTTGCCTTCAAGTTTTTTTTCTTGTTGTCGAATATATTTTGTGGGAACGGTCTTTAGTTTTGTTTGTTGTTTTACCTGCGTTTATGACTGTTTGGTGGTGCTGCCTGGCACGATTTTACCCTGATATTTATGATTAATCGTGTGAAATACTATGTATTTTGTATTAGCAGCATTAACGGTTGACTGCACGGAAACGCCACTGCTGTACGGTCACGGCAGGTCATTCCCGACGACGCCCTCTGGGACTACCGGCCGACAGCTACAGAGGTGAGAACGCTTCTCGGGTTTCCAATCAAATACCTGGTATATGTTTTTATGTCCTGCTGGGGGGGGGGGAGGGGGGGGGGGGGGGGGGGGTACTCGGTAAGAGAGATGTACTCGATCTCATGCATGGCCGTAGTGGTATGACCATAGACCCTCGCATCCCTACAATGCCGGGACGGAGCATGTCGGGTTTTCACCGACCAGGCAGACATTGCTTGCACCAAGCGCGAAGCGCCGTGAGGTGTCCGGCGAGTCGCATGAAGGGTGAGCTGCATCCTACTAAGAACCGCTTGTGAGGCGGACTTGCATATGGATGACAGCTTCAATGAGTTAGTTTAATTTCCGGTGTGGTCACTTCCAGAGACAGCAATGGGAGTACTACGTAACTGCCTCTTGGGTGCCTTACCTTGAACACTACGTGATACGATCAATTCCCTTGCAGAGTAAAGGTTATTTACTTCGCACAAATGATCTAACTAGGCGACCAGCTGTGGGCGACCGCCAAAAAAAAAAAAAAAAAAAAAAACGGTGCCCTGGATGTCTAGCTCACGTAGTGAGCGGCACGTTTTACAGTGTCGTTGCCAACCGACGCCAACCCAACCCATATATAATATATATATAATAGGGGGGGGGGGGGGGGAGTGTGAATGGGTACGAAGCGTGGTCGAGTTTTCAAATTGTTTCGGGAGAGGCGACTTGAAAATACCTGGTATATGTTCTGCGCGGGCGGGGGGGAGGGGTGTTCTCATTCTCTTGGATGGTGGTGGTTGTATAACGGCGGGGGGTTGTAAATGAAGACGAAGGGAGGTCGGATTTTCGATATGTTTTCGGGAGGGGGGCATCAAACTGTGGCTTGTCGATGGTTGTTTTTTTATGTTTTTGCGCATTTGTGTCAGGGAAAGGGTGTACTCAATGTTAGATGACCGTTGTCGTATGACCATAGACCCATAAGTGTGAGCGGGGGGGGAGAGGTTAAGGGCTTATGAACAAGGTCCATCTGTGTTTATTTCTTGTGCTTCAATGGTGATGTGTGTCCGTTATCTTTGCTTGAAATTGTTTTGCCTTTCCGCAGGCGATTCCAGTAGACGAGCCGATATCCCGCTTGGTCGGGTCGAGCCGAGACCTTGACCAGGTATGGAGCGTCCCGGACTTCGACTTTCAGCACTCCTTCGTGCTCCTTCCCACGCCCGAGGAGCTGCGAGCGGCGACGTCAGCAGAGAAAGGGGGAGGAGGGGAGAAGGAGCAGGAGCTAATGATGGCGGGTGAGAGAAGGGGGTCTTGGAATGAATTCGCCCATCGGGGAGGGGTTTTAAGTGTGTAGAGAAGAGGGGCAGGGGGGCGCTGACGATGGCAGATGATAATAATTTTATGCGAACGGGGTGAATTTTGACTGTGGAGGGGGGGAAAAGGCGGTAAGAGGTTGGGAGGTACGGGAGGGTTTCAGCGTCGCTCACAGCAATCTTCTGTTTTTCGTACAATTGCAGGGTCGGGGGAGGGAAACAGAAAGAGGAAGCCCGCACCAAGCTTCAACGCTACGTATGTATCTGTTGTGTTTCTATTGATGGTGCCGCTCCCTCACCGCCGTTGCCCAATATGTGCTCTTGTTTAGAACCCACGGCCCCTATTGACCCCCACCCTCCCCCTACCAGCATGAGTTGTGCACCGCTCAGTCCCTTTGGCATTAGACTCGAGATATCTACCAAAACCGTGGTTGTAACTTTCGTGTTATCAACCATCTACGAGCAGCGTCAGTACCCAGCAGTACGGGCAGTACCATGTAGCGCCCGTGCCGTGCGACTCCTTTCGACCGTAACTCGGACACCGATTTTTTTAATCAACTCGTAGTGACGCAGTGGCCGTTCCTGTAATCGTCATTTTGTGTCGTCAATTTTCATCTCAGAAGTTCCGGTGAGGGGTTATGGCACAACCTTCACCCCACCCTCCCACCCCACGAACGCGTGTTATTCCTTTTCAAACGCGTCTGTATAAACCTTGCGACTCTCATCGACCTCCCTCTCCTCCCCCCACGCCCCCGACCCCTCCTTATGGTTGGTCCGCTGTTTTACAAGTGTACCTTCGGAAGCGATACCTGCAGCTGCTGGGAGAGGTGGGCTTCGACACGTCTGCGCTTATGCACGAGGTGGGAACGCCAGACGGGAGGGGGGGTGTTTTTTTTCTCCCCATAACATGCACGAATTATATGCTTCTCGTATGTATAATATTCGAAGCAGTGTAAGACCACACGCGATGTTTTTCTCGCCTCCAAGCACATGCTGGCAACATGACATTCGACCAAAACGTCTCGCCCCCCCCCCCCCCCCCCCCCCCCCCCCCCCCCCCCTGATTCCATCGTTGTCCCCTCACCCCCCCCCGTTGTCCCCTCACCCCCCTCCCTCCTCCCCCTCCTCAATACCTCGACAGGCCGGCGAAACAAGGGATGAAACAGCACCCGTCCCAGTGTCATCACTGCCTCCGTACAACGCACTCCTCACAACGCGGTGGCTGATGGTCGTGCCGAGATCGAGGAGAGAATGGGGTGGCATCGACGTTAATGGGATGGGTTTCCTAGGGGCGTTGCTTGTTAGAGAGAAGGCGTTTGACGGGGAAGGGGCGGGGTTGGAAGCGGTGAGGGGCCCCGGGGCGCTAACCGTTCTCGAGGGGGTCACTTTTCACGTTTCTTCATGACGTCGGTGATAACGTGGCGGTGGGGGTGATGGTCTATTGCGCGCTCTTCCGTAGAAGGTTGATACGAGCGTACGTACGTACGTGTCGCTTTTTTTCAAGTCGCTTTAGCTGGGTTCCCAAAAAGAAGCTGCTATTAATAAGAGGGCGAGAGAATGTACGTCACACATTGGTGGTGGTGGTAGTGGTGGTGGTGATGGTGGTGAGGTGGACGTGAGAGCGAGAGATCTGACGGTCTGGTATAGTAGCGCAATAATTTTTCACACGTGTTGTGTTGTGTTGAGTTTGTTGTTGTGTTTTTTGTGGGCGTACGCGGCGGTGGGGCTATTATGTGATGGGAATTGGGACGGGAGGGGGGGGGGGGGGGGGTTGTACTCATTTTCATGCATGGCCGTAGTCGTATGACCATAGACCCTCTCATCCGTAGGGGGGCGAAGGGGGGGGTTAGGCCTACTGCGGCACCTGCCCCCGCACCCAGCTGTGACGCCGGCTTGAAGAGAGGCGTCTCCTCCTGGCCTGCGGGGACGTAAATCAAGCGCAGTATTCTTGAACACAACAATCAGTAAAATGGGAGTGGGGGGGCGGGAGGGAGAGGGCAGGGCTCAAGATGTGTGCTGTCTCGCATCGAACGCGCAGTTGTATTTGCCCGGGTTCTATTTCGATGCGCCCATACCGCCACGCCCTGGTTATATATACCCCAGTGTTATTGTTGTAACATTTCGTCGTAGGTTAACTCGTACTGGAGTATATAGTTTGGGATCAATGAGGCCTCCTGCTGCCGCCAGCCGGAGACTCTCACCCACCCAGGGTTACTACTCCCGCGTTAAGTGTCTGGCAAACAACACTCTGCCTCGTCGCAGAGAATAGGTACCCCGGTAAAATAAGCACTAGGATCAACCACTCTCTCCCAGTGCAACATATAAGGCTTTCCCGAAAAGGGATCCACCCTTCTGGCGTTCTCTCTTTTCTGGCTTCAGATTACTGGAGTTTCTCTATATAGGAGAAAACAAAACATCTTGCCCGTCTGTCCGTCCGTCTGTCTCACTCATGACTTTGCTAAACGTTTTCAGTTGGTGCATCTACGCCGGCGTGCTGCGGTAATGAAACAAAAACATCATGTGCAAGACAGGCCCAGACGATTGACCCCCCCGCTCAGTAAGGTCACGAGTGCAGATAAATGGTCGGCACCCAGACCGCAGGCTGTGGCGCCAATCTCTAGCTGCTTCTGGTATGCCGTGTGTGTTAGTGTGGTGTGAAGCTTCTTTCATTAATAAAAACAAAATGCGACCACATACGACATCGGGCGCGCGAAGCAGTAGTGCGGACTACCATACACCATGCAACACGCAGGGCAACACACCCTGAAATAAAATTGGGAGCCGATTTTCTCAGAAAAAGAACAGGGGGGCGCGCCACGACGGAAATAGTACCTGGTGGCGGCTTTGGGAAAGTCAGAACACGGTACCGCGGGCGAGCCCGGCGCCGGCGCGGGTGTCAGCGGGTGCTAGCAGGCAGAGGGGGTGTTGCAAGTAGCGCCTTCACCGTTTGCATGGCTAGGCGTCGCGTGTGTCTCGAGACACGCAGGAAGCACAAATGGTATCTGTCTGGCCTTCTTGTGAGGCTCCGCTTGCACCATATACGATATATAAGGGTCGTTTTGATATGCGAAATAGTATTCAAGCGGTGCTTATTTTTGCGACCAAACTAAACGTCAAAGAGACTTCAATGCAGTTTGAACACCAACTTTGTCGAAGTGGCGAAGCAGGGCCACGGTGAGCATCGGGCTTGACGCGGGGAGGGCGACGACGCTCACTGTGGCAGAGAGGGAGGAAAACTTTATCCGGACCCAATCGATGATAAGGTGGCCGCGAGACGGGCGGGCGGCGTACAAGGCTAAGAGGGAAGCTCTGCTGTTCGTTTTTTTTTCTTTTTGACCGGTGGAACGGGCAAGCGGTAAACGCAACTCGTGAGTCACGTTTAAAAAATCAACTCAGGGGACGATAAGTAACTATCCCCTTGTACCCGCGTCGTCCAACCCCATACAAACATACAAACCGTTGGATACTCCGGTCAGCAAGTCAGGCGATCTTACGTACCGAGCACATGCCAAGGCTGAGACTGACGCGGCCACGAACCGCGGCTGAGCACGATACGAAAGCAAAATCGCTCGCAGTAGCCTTTGTCCTTTTGTGGTCTAGCGCTAGATTCGAGCAGCTACCTCGGCACGCGCAGCTAGAAGCCAAACAATAACAACACAGCAGTCCAGGTTGAAGCATGCCTTCAAAAAAGAGGTGGGTGCAGATGTGCAGATGGTGTAGACTGCTGTAGACCGACCTACCGTTGTATCTATCGCTGTCGCTCGTGACTCTTGACCAGAGGGTTTGGCTGTTGATTCACAGCAGTTTTTTTTCCTTGTGTCGAATGTGTCCCTGTTTGGTTGGTCGGATCTGTACGTCAGCTGTGAGTTCAACCGATCGGTCGATACTCAACTTTCTGCACACACCCCCGACAGCTCATGAGCTAGCTCATCTATTGTGCATAGCTCACGCTTCGGAAACATGTGCAGATGAGCTACCGCCTATAGCTCAAGCCGGGGGAAACATGTGTAGCTCATGTAGCTCCTATAGCTCATCTCGGGCGCAGATGAGCTACTGTAACTCATGCAGCTCCTATAGCTCAGCCTGGGAAAATGTGTGTAGATGAGCTATCTTCTGTAGCTCAAGCCTTCAAAACATGTGCAGATGAAGTACCACCAATAGCTCAAGCCTTCCAAACATCGACGCCGCCGACAGAGCTGGGCTATAGCTGGACGGGCTCCCTCGAGGTGTCATCGGCTGCTGTCCGGTTTACAGGAAGTTCTCCATCGTTGGTAAAGGCAAGCGGACATTCACCATCAACAGAATGCAGGTGCCTCTGTCTCTTGGTATTCTTTCCTCAGTCTATCGAGCACAAGGCGAAACCATCCCTGAACTTGTGCTCGACATTCGTAAGCCAGTAGTAACGGCTATATGGACAGCGCGGCTGTCTACGTCGCTCTGTCCCGAGCGACCGATGCCAGCAAGCTCTTCTTGCTGTCGCCGGTTACTCTCGACAATCTGACCCATCCACAGGACGACGATGTAGCGGTTATGATCGACTACCTCGAACGCCTCGACGAGGCTACACTAGCCTTGTTCTTGGATGATCCCTCTTCATTCCGACCGGCCACGACAAGTCCTCCGGCTAGTTATACATCCCACACCAACGACGGACAAACGGACACCGGCTCCATCCGCCCTTCACCTTCTCTGCCGCCCAATGAGAACAACAATTGCTTCTTCAACACCGCCATCGCCTCCGCCATAGCTGCTTGGGAAGGACACCCTCTCCCCAACCCAACCATGGCAAACCAGCTAGCTGGAGCCATCTTCTTCTCCATTCTTACGGCTGTGCGTGCCTGCATGTTCGACGGCAAGCCTCTCCAACGCCCCCTCTTGGTAAGTTCTTGCTTGTTCTGCTATCCACATCTCGTCGTAATAATACCCCCCAATACTTACCGGCGCCCGCAAGTACCCATATATACATAAATACTACGTTGTGCTTTCACGTGTCTTCTAAACGTATTGTATCATTTCGTTCGGTATGCGTCGCATTCTTTGGCGGAATGCAGGATTCTTTGGCTCAAGCACGTGACAAGATCCTTGGTAGTAGCGGCCTACCGGGCGCAGGATCCGTAATGGGAACGCCAGGCTCCATATACGAAGCGATCACCCTTCGACCTGATGATCAACTCCACCCCAACAGCGGGTGGCCAGGTGACGTCGTGGAACGGCATGCTCGTATCATGTACACTCGGACGGCTCTCGGATTCAACTGGCACTACACTACCGATTGCCATATCGAAGACCATGGCCATATCGAGATAACCGCATCCCAATGTGCACGATGGCGAGATCCCGCACCAGTCTTGATTCCGCATGGACCGCCCCAGTCACTCCATGATGCAGTCAATGCCTTGTTCCTAACCAGAGCCGCCTCCGACTTCCCATTTCCTGGACCTGCTCCGTGCCCCCCCTACGACGAGAGCTGCGCCCGGCACATCAGCACATCCACATGGTCGATTCTTCCTGGGAGTGCGGACAACGCCCCAGATCGCGTTTTCTTCGCGTCTGCACGTGTAGACATCTACGAGGACGCCGGAGAGCCGACAGCACCGTCACCCATTTTGATGATAGGCGTTGAGTACTGCCTCGTAGCTGTCATCTACTCCCTTCCGAACCATTTCGTGACCCAGTTGCGTTCGAGAGGGCGGTGGTTGAAGTACGATTGCATACTCGGGGGGAGTACCACGTCTTGCGACGATTTCGACTATGACTGGTATCATGGTTTTCAGCATATGTGTGTCTACCTTCGAAAATCTATGACCCTGCCTGTTCTCCAGGCACAAACGACACAATACCGTAGTGCTAGCTACCATGAGCGCGCAAGCCAAGAACACGCGAAGATAATCGAGGCGACTAGACAAGGACCCATCATGCCTCCGCCTTACCGAAGTCCTGGCCACTACGACGTGGGGAGCGCAGCTGTGCCTTGCCGACTCGACTCCGACGTACCGCCGCCTTGAGTATCTCCCGTGTTCTTCACATGTGTGTTGAAACGTTTTGATTTTTGATGTGATATTGCTTCTCGATTAGGACTGCCTGCCTTCTTGTTTCCCTCTTTTTGCTAGAACGAATTTTGTAGAAATGTTGCACGGCGCGTCCAGCCTTTCGAGTTCTGCGCGGCTACATTTATATTAACCGTTCGGTCGACAGAGTGTTGTTTACGGGGTGCATGTACGTGACGATCATCGGCGAAAAGTCTACTTGTATGCCTTTTGTCATCTTTGACTTCACGGCAGCGTTTTATTTGGTGTGGGTGTGTTCGCGACACGTCGAGGTCATCGCAATCTGCGCGATGCTCGACTGTGACGTTTTGTTTATGTATTTGCTTCGAAATAGCGGCAACATCAGCATCTGCAAACAAGTAATATTCTACGTGGCAAACGTCGCGAGAGAATTGTCATACCGCCGGCCAACCTTTTGTTTTATGGTAAAACCCTAGAGAACAGCGGGGCAACCCTTGCCCTGCCCTACAATAGTACCTGGTGGCGGCTTTGGGATAATTCTCCTCGAGATCGTACCGTAGCCAGGACGCTGGGCGCCTGCACATGTGCTCTCTCCGCGTTGTCGAAAAAAACAGGGTTTTTTGCGGGTCATGACCCGACCCGTGGGTCGGGTCACAGGGTGTTCAAAATGTCGCGGGTCGGGTCAGGAAGTGTTCAAAATATCACGAGTCGGGTCGGGTCGGGTCAAGAGGTTTTCAAATCTCGCGGGTCGGGTCAGGTCGGGTCAAGATTTTTTTCAAATCTCCCGGGTCGGGTCGGGTCGGGTCAAGAAGTTTTCCAATCTCACGGGTCGGGCCAGGTCGGGTAAAGAGGTGATGAAAAGCTCACGGGTCGGGTCGGGTCATGATCCGCGAGAAACGGGTCACTCGCGGGTCGGGCCAGCATGACCCGCGAGTCGTGTTCTGCTGATCCGCGGGTCGGACCCGCGCATCCGGCTCGCGGATCCGACACTTCAAACGCTTCCCGCTCTCTTACCCAAAAGCTTGTCTTGTGCCAATACTTAAAAATACTCTTTTGGTATCACATTCAAATATGCAAACACCGCCAAATCACTATATGTATGCCCGCATCCATCTACACCCACTACAGCCAGGCCATATAACGCCACGGGGCACAAAATTGATTTGAAATTGTTTGTGAAGTGTTGACCCACAGGCCGGATCCGCGGGTCGAACCTTCGGGTCAGGATAAATTGTCTCGCGGGTCAAGGTGACCCGACCCGCATGAAACCCGTGTCTCACGGGTCAATCGGAAGGTGGCGGGTCGGATCAGGTCGGGTTAGGAGGTTTTGAAATCTCGCGGGTCGGGTCGGGCCGGGTCAGGAGATTTTCAAATCTCGTGGGTCGGGTCAGGCCGGGTCAAAACTTTTTTTAATCCCGCGGGTCGAGTCGGGTCGGGTCAAGAGGCTTTCAAAATCTCGCGGGTCGGGTCGGTTCAAGTCAACACACCTCAAACTTTCGCGGGTCGGGTCACCCGACCCGACCCGTGAGGTTTGACCTGACCCGCGAAAAGCCCCGGAAAAAAACAGCTTAGAGTCGTTACTATCGGAGAGATTTTTTTTTCAGAATTTTGGAAAATTGTATATCAAGATGCGGAGGCGTTCTGCCATTCTTTCTGAAATTCTTCTCCAGGAGGAAAATATGCGTAGTATCTCTAAATTCTCGTGAGATGCCTGTTTTGTTCACAATCGACGGAATCAATTTTTTAGAGTCATGGGCTCTACCGACGGAAATTAAATGGCTAAATTTGTTCAGAGGCAGAGAGAGAGAAGAACGGCCACACCCGTGCCGTGCCCCCTCCTAGCTACTCGTGATGGGTGCACGAGTAGAGCACGGCACTGCTCGCTGCCGATTGTTAGACCTAGAGGCTAAGCCTACTCTTGTGGTTTCTGTTGTGGTTTCTCTGTTGCAGTTCCTCTTTACGACAGCAGCAACAGCGGCGGGTGGCGGGCTGCAGCATGCAAAGGGAGGAGGACGAGCAGGGCAGGCAGGTCCGCTCGCCGTGGGCCCGGGAGGCGGGGCTACGGTAGTGTTTTGGGCGGTACCGGGGCCACCGTGGGCCCAGCGGGAGGGGTCAGCTACGGTGGCGCTTTGGCCGGTACCGGAACCGCCCGCGCCCAACTCGGCCAGCCGGGCGGGCTCGCAGTGGGTCCGGGGGGGGGGGCTCGGCTACGGGGGTTATGTGGGCGGCGCCGGTGGGCGCCGGCGCCTTCTCCGGACAGGCGGACGGGCACGCCGCCGGCTCGGCTACGTCCCGGGCGGGGCAGGAGCCAACGGCGCGCCATCGGTTGCACTCGGCCACGTGGCCCATGACGGACCGGGTGAGCCTGAGGTCGGCTCGGACATTTACGGGAACGGCAGCGCCGGCAACCCATTTACCGCCTCGGGCCGACAGGTCAACAAGATTATGACCACCCGTGCAGTGGCATCGTGGGCCAGCCCCACGACTTGGTTATGGCAGGTCATCTGCGGTGGCTGCCTGGTGTCGATGCAGCGGGCGGCCGTTCAGGGGTACGTGGGGGCCACGGTCAACATTTCGGCCGGCGTCCATGGCATGTTGGAGCGTTGGACAATCTCGACTTTCTGGCCTTCACACCGCGCGGTGGGGCAGGCATCAACCTTCTACCAGCACTACCCCTGAGCATTTTGGGGTACGTGATCGTTACGAACGCGTCCCGTGGGCTCCTGCAAGATGGCGCGGACCTCCATGTGGCGCGCGCTCGCTTGGAGGCGCTCGGCCGAGCCTTCAGCGCCAGGGCTACGATCTTCAACGACCACGTTATGGAGCACTTTGCGGTCGCCGATCGCCCGGCGAACCAGGTCAGGCTGGCGGTTCTGGTCACCAAAGACCTCGAGACCTTCACGCTCGACCTGCGCGGTGTCTCCGACTCCTGCAGCCACGCTTGGGCCTACTTCCCGCCGGTGAAGTCCTTCGCCGCCATTCCGGGGCCGCACTGGCCCCGACTTTCCGGCTACATCGCCCTCGGCGGCCTTATCATCGCCGAAGTCCAGCAACCTCGCCTTACCTCCACCCTGCTGCCGGGAGCGGGGGTAGCAAATGCCGGCAGTGGGGGAAGACCGGCAAGTGCCGCTTCGGTGACACCTGCGTGTTCACCCACGTCAGTACCGCTCGCAAGACGGGCAGCGGCAACAAGCACAAGGCGGCTACCGGCGGGGGGGTCGTCCGGTAACGGCGTCGCAGCCAGCGGCGCTGTATCCGGAGAACCCCGGCCTAGAGGGCCAAGCGCAAGGGCAGGCGGGGGCTGGGGGTGGCGGTGCAAGTAATGGGAGCAGCGGCGGCAGTGGAAGCGGCAGTGGAAGCGGCAGCGGCAGCGGCAGCGGGGCGTCGAGTGGGAGGGTCTTCACTCGCTCGGTGGCGGCCAAGGCTGACGAAGAGGGGGACAGGCCTCGCCCCTTAGTGGCGGCGAGCCCGATCGTAAGGCGTACGGAAGCAGCAGCGCGAGATGCCCAACTACATCCGGGGTCGGTGTCCGTTGGGAGCCCAGGTCTTGGCGCCAGCGGGCGTCGCGCTATGCTCAGGAGTGCTGGCAGCCAGCTCATCCGCCAGTCGGTTGCGCCGTCGTCTCACCGAGCTTATACGTCAGGTTTCCGGTCTTTGACCGTTTTTTCCGGGGTCAATAAGGGTGGGCTCCGTATTTTGACACGTCAGTTTCCAATGCGGATAAGATTCAGTCGTTGCTTGAGTTCGTAGCGTGGTGTGCGTCGGAGGGCAACCAAGCCGATAGTATTGCCAGTAAACTATCAATCAGCCGTGTTACACCTCCACCGCGTAAACTTGCAAATGGAGTTGCCCACGTCGTCGCCGCTTGTTAAGCGCGCATTGAAAGGGGTGGCACGGTCGCACGTTGCCGCCGGTACCCCAAACAGAATTCGTCGCCCTATTTCGTGGGACACGTTGTTGGGAAGACAGGGCTTGGCCTTGTCGTGGGGCCCGGGTGGCCGAGTTCTTTGGCTGTCGTTGGCAATGGGTTATTTGTTTCACGGCGATGGCTGACGAAATATTCGCCTCTTCGTCCGGAGTTGCACACCCCGTGCATTGCTTGGAGAGGGGTCGCATAGCGTTATTCGCGGGGGAGCGGCGGTTGACCTCGTTGCAGTGGCATCAGGCCACCAGCATCGAGGTCCTGTTTCGAGGCCATAAAGGCGACCAGGCTCGGCAAGGATCGGTTATTGCGCGCACACGCGACGACGCCTTCGGGGCGTTCCGAGGTAGGAGCAGGTGGCGGTGCCATCGCTCTCATGGTGGAGTTGTTGTCGGGATATCCGACGTTGCCAGAAAGCACCCACCTGTCGTCGTATCGGTACGGTAAGGAGGTCAGAGTGTGGGGGTACACGGAGGCCCTCGGGGCACTTCTTGAAGTGGTAGCGGAAGCAGAAGACGATTCCAGCGAAGTCGGCCTCCACTCATTGCGTATCGGCGCAACCACTACGCTGGCGGCCGGGGGGAAAGTGCCGTAGAGGGCGATCCAGAGAGAAGGTAGTTGGAAATCTTCAGAGTTTTCCTATACGTACACCCGCAATAACCAAGAGGACGCGGGTGTTGTGTCTCGTAAACTAGCAGAGGCGGGAAAGATAGGGCAGAGGCAGCCAGGCCAGGGTAGTGCTTGGGGCCGAACACCGTAGTATCGACGCGACCTCGGAATTGGGGTATGTCAATAGCTTACTACCATTGGGGGTCTCGGTCTTCCGAGACTGCATTTGTTAGAGCCCCGGCCAGTCGATTGGGGGGGGGAACTCCCGGGTATTGGCAGTACGACAGGCAACGAGAGTCAGCGGCCGGTGTCGCGGCTCTCGTACCACGCCAGTGGTTCCCCCCCCCGACGTCGCAGAGAATAATAATATGACAATTCGAAGGATGTACAACAAAGCGTAGTATCTCTATGTTCACGTGAGATGCCTGTTTTGTTCGCAACCGACGGATGATATTCTTCTCCAGGAGGAAAAATATCAGGAAAAGTTAAATTTCACATATATGTTTGGACAAACAAAATCAGGAAAAGCTGGAAATGAAAAAAAAAAATGCGCGAGAATGAAACCCTGGAAATTCTGGAAAATAAGCTCTCCGATAAAAACGGACCCGTAGCAATTCGGATCGGGGGTGTGCTACCTTGCGTGTTACACGGTACAATTATGGAGGACCATAGTAAATAGGACCTACGGTGGACACAAAAACCGATATTTTTTCCTATTTTTACCAACAATATTCGGTCCTGCTTACTATGGCCCCCCGTGATACTGCAGGCACGAGATATCTTTAATCAAATACTCAAACAAACGAAAAATGACCAGTCAGAAAACTGCGGGCACGAAACGTCTTTCTGTCCGGAAATTCTGGAAAATGTGCTCTCCGATAAAACCGGCCCGTACGTAGTAATTCGTATAGGGGGGGGTGTTATCTGGCGTGCTACACGGTACTACTGCAGGCACGAAATGTCTTTCATCAGGCATTCAAACAATTGAACAGTGACCAATCAGAAAACTGCGGGCACGAAATGTCTTTCTCTGTAGGACAGTACATAGTATGTGTCCGAAAACTCCAATGAGCTGCACGGCGTCCCCGGTGGCTTGGTAGGTGGTCCGCGAGCCTGTCAAGATCAATTTCGTGATTTCGAGTTTCACCGAGTGCATGCTCGTAGGGACTTTTTCTTGCATAGAACTGATTAGCGGAAAGCGCGAGAGCGTGAGCTAGCTGTACATTCGATGAAAATCGACGAGCAGTGGGAATGCTGAACCCTATGCGCGATAAAAAATAAAGGCACGTACCGGGGGGGAGAAGGGACGACACCTGTAACCACGGCTTGTCCAGAAGATCGCTGTGAGGGTAAATCCTCCTACGAATTAGGCTGGAAAGTAAAAGTGATGATTAAAAAAAAACAACAACAACAACAACAACAACAACGTGCGCGAAAAAAGTGATTGCAATCGTCCTGCTGCACGCTCTGCCTTGCGGCCGGCTTGTTCGTTGTGCGTCGCCGTACACAGGTGGTCTCAAAATGGTGAAGAATCCCGAAGCCACATTTTTTCCGGCATATAAACAAGCATATTTTGGCAGTGGTTTGGCGGTTCAGGGACTTACTTGACGATAAAAAAAACAGGAATGAACGAAAGAGAGCGTGAGTTCCTCGGGTCAGGCTCGCCGGTGACACACGTACCGTAGTAGTAGTGCTAGTGGAAAAAAATCCGGTTGACACTCTTCGGTTGCAGCAGTTTGGGGTTTTGGGACTTGGAGACAATATGTCGGATCAGGTTTTCCGGTGAAATACGTAGTAGTAGTAGTAGTGATGGTGGAAAGACATGAGGAAAAATCACCCAAGGTTCGGCAAGAATAACCGTATCAACAGGCACCCGTTCGACCAATATCATCGTCGTCCATCGTCATGGAACCGTAATCACAACGTCTTGGGTTAATGGTTGCGAGAACGTTTAGCGTGTGCATCAGCTCGTAGCTCACGTATGCGTTTAGACCCGCTTGCCAATGACCGGTCAAGACACAAATTACAAAAAGTTGTATAGGGGGGCTAATCCTCGTCACCAGCATAATAGTCACCATCATCATTAGTCATCATCGCCATCGTGTCATCAACCATCAATAACCCCTCTCACCCGATCATCACCGGACAACCATTTCACCCATCACATCCTTTCTCCGCTGCATTGCCACCTAAGCAAGTAAAAGTATCAAATTACCAGCAACCTGAATAAACATGCGCAGGCTAGAAGAAAGCAGCAGCAGCAGCAAGCAGCAGCAAGCAGCAGCAGGAGCACACAGGTTGTTGAAATTACAGATAGACAAGAGATACAGTAGGAAATATATATATCAGGTAACTCGTACTTTGCCGCTGCGTCCCCCGATTCTGATAGATTACACGACACAATCACATCGCCGTTATATACTATCCAGAACAACATTCCACAAGCAATCACAATTTGTCCACAGCCAGATGACCAGCCCCGCCCCGCCCCTCTCTTTCACTCTGCACCTTCCCAACGTCCCATCCATCGACTCAACTATCCGTCCATCCATACATCTATACAGTAGTGGTCCCTCTACAGTGCCGGTGTGTATGCGCCAGGCAACAATACCGGCAATACAACGGCAACCGGCACTAATCCCTCCGCAGACTACCACACTGGTGAATCCCATCTTGGCCGAGCGATTACACCGGCACTATAGCGGGAAGCCGGCACTATTCAACCGGCACTACTAAGTGGGGCACCACCGTACACCCATCCGCCCTTTCATCTACCCACCTTCGTACTACCCACCCACCAATCCAGGCCGTACACAAAACAAAACGCCATATTCAACAACACATACGCTCATTAAACTTTATCTATCTGGCACTACTACTACGTAGAGTACGGGAATAAACGCATTTCAAAAACATGGAACTCCGCACGTTCCTATATAGAGAGGAGGGGGGGGGTCCATCGGCGTAGTGTTAGTACATCGTGGCCACACAAAAACATAGCAATGTAAAACGTCGAAACCCTGCTACTCCATGCACTGAAAAGCAGCACTGGTATTGTTGTGAGATTATACCAAGAATGTATACACGTACCCTCCCCCCCCCCTCCCCGTAATACCAACCCTCGAAGGACGCTTCGCCGAAAAATGGACAAATGTACCGACAGAAAAGGACGATGGCTAAATTGATACCGGTACCCGATAGCCTCCATCGATGATCGACCAAAGCCCAACCTTCTATAACCTCAGACCGTCCATATCATCAATGTATTCGCGTCGCGCGGCCCACCTACCCTCGCTGCTCCTGGCCTTCATTTGTCGCTCACCGCGTGTGTCAAACCATAAAAGAAAGGAAGCACGCCCACCATAAATCAGTCCCCAACCAGCCAAACCTGTAAATCTCAAGTCCCAATCTTGGGTCACGATGTGTGTCTCAACCAAAATAAATAAATCAATAACATCAACCAACCACCAACAAGTCTCAAAAGTCAGATCTCGGTATGTCAAAAAACGAATGGAAAACACGGAAAAAACGACTACTACACCTGGGGAGACCGTGGGATAACAGCAAAAAAGGCCTGTTGCTGATTTGTTGGAGGGGAGGGGGGGGGGGGGGGGGCAAGCCAGTGGATCCTTTCCTATCGTGTTTCCAAAAACTTCACCCGAAGCTTTCTAAGGAAAAATGAACTTACGGGTGGTATTGAGTAGGCTCCCTGGTCCTTTTCATACCAAACAATGGAATTTTCGGCACGGAATACGTGGGAAGGGTTTTTCGCACCCACCAACCAATATACTAGGGGTGTTCGTGCTTCGTTGACGTCTTCGCAAAAAACAAAAATTATCCTTCAAAAGTTTTAGGCACCTCGTGTGTTTCGTACCAAAAACGTGTTTCGCACGAAATATGTGTTTTTTTTTCGCAACGAAGAATGTGTTTCCGCAAGGAATGTGTTTCGTGCCGGACGACACATGTCAGAAAAAACAAAATCACAACAAGCGACAGGTGAGGTAAATAAACTCACGCCGGCCCCACTATCTCTATCTCCAACCCGGTCAAAAGTGTACTCCCAACCCCCACCAGCATCCGCCAACCCCCCCCCCCCCCCCCCCCCCCCCACCCTATAAAAATCTTGAACAAAAACTTGAGGGAAAATTAAAAGTTAGATGTCTAAGGAAGGGAGAGAAGGGTATAAAACTAAAGGAGAAAAAAAAGGGAAAACCAAAAATCGTAAGGAAGACAAGGAAAGCTAAAACAAAAAGGAGAAGCAGGAGGGGAAAACAACACAAAAAAACAGCAACTCGTATATGCTCAGCTGCCACGTAACCAGGTACCAACTAGCTTTCCTCGAGCGAGTGCATAGCCCAACCAATAGGCGCACGCACGCAAAATGAGCCCGCAGAAGACACCGCAACAGCAAACAGACTCCAGAAACGGGCAAAGTCAGCTAACAAGCAGCGCTCGAAACAGAAAGAGGGACGTTCACATGCTTGAATCAGAACCACGAAAAAAAAGCCTTAAATGTTTGACGTGAAAACACAAAAAAAACAACACGCAAACAGGAGCAAAACGCAGCCAGCAAGGAACGCGGTAGGGAGTCAGGGAGACGGTCGCGAGAGCCCCCTCCCCTCCATCGCACCTCATACGGCTACGGCCATGCACGACATGGGTACTCCCCCCCCCCCCCCCGCGCGCGCCTCTGTCCCCTCCCCTCCCCCCCTCACGGAGCACCGATACAAACCGACTGTCCAGCCGCACATTTTGGCGACCGATACACCACTAGACGGCGGCGACACCCTTCAACTAACCAGCCAACCAACTCCCCAACCAGCGTCGACTCATCGGGTGACATCCACTTCGGTTGCGCCAACGTCGGATATGCAGACATGCCCCCCCCCTGCCCCCAACGCCCCCGCCCCCCGAACTCAGCCATCCGTCTGCATCTTCGTGGAAGCTGGGGCTGACATCGAGACGAGGCCTTCGGCCCGGTGGGCACCTCACCTCCACACTGGGCTTGTCGCGTCAGCAACGCCGAGAGCGTGGAGGTTTGCTCAACGCCGGGACGGACCCTTGCGCGGGTGGATCAGGTGGCCACAGGTGGAGTGGCAACGCCGTCATTTAGGGGAGGTGGGAAGGTGGAGGGAAAGGTAAATCAATGAGCCCCCCCCCCCCCGCCTCCGCGGTGCTCCGTCTCGAAAGGGATACGTGGTCAATGGTCAACTAAGATAAGCAACAAACGAGTACCCCCGCCCCCCCCCCCCCCCCCCCCCCGCGCCTCCGCACTCAATTCGTATTTACAAGGAGAGCAGGGCAGCCCCGATGTCGAGCACAGCCATCGCGCCCCTTCGCATAACCCCCCCCCCTAACCTCTTTGAAACATACCCTGCTCTTTCTTGCATACAACTCTGCCTTTTCTCCTCACACCCCCTACACCCAACCCCCCTCCCTTCCTTCCATCTAAACACCTAACAACATAGTTTCGTTTAGACGAGTCACGAAAAAACAGCAAGTCCCGGCACAGCAGGTACCACAGAAAACAAAACACGAACACCTTCGCGACGGGGTAAAAACGCAGTCCCGACAGTTTTGTCGTTGTCTTTCCACCCACACATACACTCTCACCCTGTCCTTCCCCCCTCTGCTGCAGCACGAAACAAAACAAAAAACAAAACACACACGAACAAAAACAAAACACAACACAAAAAAAAAAACACACGCGTGAAAAAAAAGGCGATAAACGGGACGAAAAGCCAAAGAAAAACTGAGGAGAAAAATAATAGACGAGGAAGGACGGCGGCGCGGGGGTGTGCTTTCTTCTGGCCACTCCCTCCCCCCGCGAAGATATAGGATCGATGAAACGAGCCTTGCTCCCTCCCCTCGCCCTCCCCGCCCTTCCCCTCTCCCCTCCCTCCCTCTCGCCCCCCTGTCCTCACCCTCTTCCTCCACTATGGCTACCACCCCATCTCCGCTTACTACGCGCTGCTGCTGACGCTGTCACTAGTGGCCACGGACATCGTGTAAAAACAAAACTCCCCCGCAAGCACCGGTTATTCCCGACCCCGACACCATGGAGAGGGTTGCCTCCTAAGAATGGGTTCGGTCCGGTGCTGCTGCTGGTGTTGTTGGAGCTGGCGTTGGTGTTGATGTGGTTGTCGGCGAAGCTCCCCTTACGGGCTGAACACGACACACTCGAATAACGCAGAACCAGTGCCCTGCTTACCGCTGCAGCCGGGAGGGGGCAGCAGCGCCTTCTCTCCGACCCACGTCCTCTTCTCCCCAGCCTGCTTCTTCACAGACGCCTGGGCACCGTCAGATGTGGCAGTGTCGGCGGCGGGCGCGCGGTTGCCCCTCCCCGCTTGATGCGGGGGGGGTTGCCGCCGCCGCATCCCCTGCCCTTGGCCCTGTCCTGGCCGCCCCCCGCCTTTCACCAGGCGTAGCGCGTCAAGCGACGCAGGAGCGCCGTCGCTCTCGGGGCTCTTGGACGAGCTATGTCCCCCCAAACTCCTTTCAGAAGCACGCCTTCCTCCTCTCTTGTCCCACTTGCCGGCGGTCGCTCTCACCACTGCGGAAGCGACGGAAGCCGCCGCTGCTGCCGCCGTCGACACCGCGCCGCCAACGGCCCCGCCTCTTCTGCTGCCAGAACTGAGGCCGGTGTTGTTGCTACCGGCGCCGCTGCCGAGACTGCCACGGCTGCCGCTACTGCCGCGCCTGACGGCACTGCTCCTGCCTTCCGTAGTGTCTCTGTCGTCCCCCTCCCCCTGCGCCCACACCGTGAGGCCCGAGATGGGCCGCTCGCCGCTGGGGGAAGCACGGCTGATGCTCTCAGCCGTGCCTTTCTCCTCTTCTCTTCTGGTCCTGGGGAGCGGCGCCTCCGCCGTTATCGCCGGCGGCACTGCCGCTGCTGCTGCTGCTGCTGCCGTCGTTGTTGCTGCTGCCGCTGCAGTTGCTGTTGATGCTGCTACTGTTCCTGTTGGCGCGGGCTCGGAATCGATGTCATCCGACGAGTCCCCCGAGGTGAGGTTATCGCTGAGCTGTGGCCCATGGGCAGCCCAAGGGTTTGACCCCTCCCCGTTCATCCTGACGGCTGCAGCGGCAGCGGAAGCGACAGCAGCGGCGCGAGCCGAAGCCATCTTCGAAAGCGGATTCGGCTTATCCCCTCCCTCCAACTCCGCCACCATGTCCTCTTCCTCCTCGTTCTCCTCCTCGTCATCTTCCTCCTCGTGGTGGGCCACAGCTCTTGCTATCGCCTCCGCCTGCAGCTGTTCCTGTGCATGCAACTCTGCCTGAAGCTGTGCCTGTGCTTGCAATTGTGCCTGCTGCAATACATGCGCCTGCGTCTGGGCTTGCCCTCGTGCCATCGCCGCCGGCGGCGGCGGCTCCACGCGGTGGACCGACGCGTCTACCTCCGCAGCTACCGCATCGACTCTACTCCCACTCCCGACCCCGCCCCCACTTCCTGCCCACATCGTTCGGCCGCGCGCGTTAGCGCTAGACTTACCAATACCGCTACCGCTGGGGCGAGCCCTAGCGTTGGCGTCATCCGCCGTCTTTATCGTCGCACCGCGGCGGCGAAAAGCCTCGCCGATCGCTTTCGCCCGGCGTCTCAGCATGCCAGCCGTCGGCGTCGGCGTGTCACCGCTTGGGCGGACCTTCCTCCTCCTTCCACCGCCGCCACCAGCACCCTCGCCCATGAAGATGCGGAGCCCGACCGGGGCGCGGATGGGGTTTGGAAGGGGTGGCGGGGGCAGGGGAACGACGTTTACGGCGGCGGCGGCGGTGGCCGCGGCCGCGGCATTGGACCCGCGGCGGTGGGCGACGGGAGCTTGGCGCGGCCCGGTCGGGGAGCTCTTGCCGCTGCTCTCGAACACACCGTCGCTCCAGCAGTTGCTGACGTTTCCAGTGCCGACGGTGCCACCACTCCCATCACCGTCGCCACCAGCGCCCCCCCAACCACAGCTTCCATCGCCGCCACCACCACCACCACCACCGCTAACACCAACGCTGACACCGACGCGACTGCCAGTGACGGCGACGGTAGGAGCACGATTAGCGACAGCGGCGGCAGCGGAACCGGGGGAGGCAGCGGTAAGTCCAGCCGCTTTCTTCTTGGCACTAGCGGCGGCGGAGCTTGAGGCGCCGCTTTGACAGTCGCTTGAGCTTCCGTAATCAGACGAGGAGGACGAGGACGAGAAGCGGGAGGACGAGGTGGAAGGGGAGGAAGAGCCGGTCGAGGACGAAGAAGACCCGGACGACGATGACTCGTAGTCAGACCCGTACAGGGACGACGACCGCTCCCCCGAAGAGTAACCCGATGATCCCGATGTAGCGCTGCTTCCGACGCGGCTGCTGCTGACCTCGCCGCCGCCGCCGCGGCCGCTTTTGCTACTAACGCGGCTGCTGCTGCGGCTGCCCCTGATGCGCCTGCTGCCGCTCCTACCACCGGTGCGGCTGATGCCGCTGCTGCTGCCGATGCGGTTGCTGCCAATGCGGCGGCTACCGCCGCTTGTGAAGGAAGCGACGGTCGAGGAGGACGAAAACACACCTCGTCGTCGCCGCCGTCGTCTCCCGTCCCCTCTCACGTGCCCGCTGGCGCGAGAAGACGACCTCGCAGACGAAGACATCACGTCCCCTTTCATCATAACGGCCTTGGTTGTGGCGAGGGGGGAAGCGGGGCCGTCGAGACCAATCGCCCCGCTTGACTGCCGTCGCTGCCGCTTCTCGTCTTCCTGCCCTTGTTTACCCTGTCCCTGCCCCTGCTGTTGCTGTTTTTGATCTTCTCGCCGATGGCGGACCGACCCACTGTGCCGAGAGCTTCCGCGACGATCCAGCATTTTCGGACGTTTAGCGGTGGTGGTTGTATTTGTGGTGGCAACGGTGGCGGCGTTTTCGTCCGCATTAGCAGCGAATAACGAGCCCCCCGACAACCCGCTGCTGCTGCCCGAGACACTGCCTCGCCTGGCGAAATGCAGGTGGGGGGGGGGGGGGGGGCGAAAAACGGTGCAAAACGTGGGGCAGAAAGATTGAAGGAGGGAGAAAGGGATAATAGTAATTTTGAACTGAAACCAAATCACTGAACGATTAAAACCACACCTGGTGCAGGTATGTTACAAAAAAAAACCCCCCCCCCCCCGCTTCCCTCTCACCACCTCCCTCCGCCCCTATCCCACCCGCCGACCAGGCACACAAAATCAAAACCAAAAAGACATAAAACTGTTTGTTGTGGCGCGTGTTTGCGTAGGCGGGTGCGTGTTTACTCTTATGCAAACCCCCGCCCGCTCCCCACCCACCCCCTTTTCACCTGCGACGGCTGTTGCCCCTGGTGTACGTGTCAAAGAAGGAGCTCATAACGCTCCCGACGCTGGTCCTGCTGTAGCCCCGGTTCGCCCCCCCGCCACCTCCTCCCCCTCCTCGTACCGCACCCGTCCTACCTCCGGCTCCTGCTGGTCCTTTGTTCGGGATGCCGATCTGAATGCCGCCGCGCATCCCGTTTCCCGTGCCTGCCCCCCCCGCCCCTGCGCCTACCTTGCCAACAGCAGCGGCACCAGCAGCGGCACCAGCAGCGGCAGGAGCAGCAGCGCCTGCGCCTCCACCTTTCTCCCCCCCACCGCCACCGCGACCGCCGCCGTCGCCGCCATCTCCATTCTCCATGATAGGCCCAATCCCAGCCAAGTCCCCTTCCGCCACACCCCCAGAAGTATTCGCGTTGACGGCATCGGTGGACGTTTTGGCCGAGGCTTCAACGTGGTGGTGGTGCTGCTCCGGGTAGCTGTCGTCGTTAGCGCTGCTGCTGCTAACGCCATCGCCGGCGCCACCACCGCCACCTCCAGCGCCGAAGCCGTCTTTGCGACTGCCGCCGTGGTTGCTGGAGCTTCCCTTAACGCTAGGGGCGCTATCGAACCAGCTGCTCCCGCGGCTGGTGAGGCTGCTGGCCCGCCACCATGAGGCGGCCATGCCGTTCCGGCGCGAGAGCATGAGGACCTCGTTGTTGGTGATGGCGGTGGTGGTGTTGTTGGTGGTGTTGTTGACGTTGTCGTCGGCGCGGTTGATGTTAACGCTGATGTTGGTAGCGTTGTTGTTGGTGTTGTTGGCGATGTTCAAGCTGGTGGTGTTAGTGTTGGTGGTGTTGACGTTGAGGATATTGCCGTGCCCTCCTCCAGAGGAGAAAGAAGGTGCGGCGTCTCGTGCGCGGATGACCTCGGCGAGCCGGTCCAGCACCAGCGCAACTTCGGGGTGGTCTGGCGGGACAACGCAACACAAGCGCGCATGCATTAGGGCGGGGGTGGAGGGGATAAGCATCACTGAGCACCCCAAAACAAAACAAAAAAGAAAGCAGGATACATCAGCAATAACCGCAATACTGAAAAAATGTGTTTTACGAAATTGTAGTACTCCAAAAATGCGCTTTCTCAACACCAGCGTGCAAACTCTAGAGATATCCGAAAACGACCAAAGCAACAACGTTTCAAACGCCGCACATATCGTGATCTATCTGTCTACTGTATAGCTCGTCTAGGTATTCAACCTGCCGGCGTTCTGAGGCGGCGTGCGGAGTCTGTATATTGCAGATCCAACCCAGGACAAACGTCCTAGACAGTGCGGTATATGTGGCTCCCAACCCGCAGTACGAGCAATAGACAATACAGATGAGGATGGTATCGTTCCTGAAATATCTAGATAATGACGTAGGAATCGATTATATGTCCAAGATGTGTTGCAAGGTTATATACCCAGGCTCCCAAGAGTAAACAACTACTATTTACGGGGAACCATAGTAAATAGGACTAAATACCGTTTTACTAAAAATAGGGAAATGTATAGGTATTTGTGTGTACCGTAGGTCCTATTTACTATGGTCCCCCGTAATAGTATGCGCAGTATACTCTAAGTTCACGTGAGATGCCTGTTTTGTTCACAACCTATAGCCATGGGCTCTACCGACGGAAACTAAATGGCTTAATTTGTTCAGAGGCAGACAGAATAGAAGAACGGCCACAACCGTGCCGTGCCCCCTCCTAGCTTCTCGTGATAGGTGCACGAGTAGAGCACGGCTCTGCTCGCTGCCGATTGATAGGCCTAGAGGCTAGGCTTACTGTTGTGGTTTCTCTGTTGCGGTTCCTCGTCACGACAGCAGCAGCAACAACAGCGGCGGTTGCCGGGCTGCGGCATGCAAAGGGAGGAGGACGAGCAGGGGCGACGCACGCTTTCCCGGTACGTGTGCGAGAGGCGTGCGAACGAAGCGAGGGTCCGGGAATGTTCGGGGTTTTTAGACCTTGAACTCGATCACAATCGGGCGTGGGGCTGTCGACTCTGATGCACAATGACTCACAAGCCTGCCTCATGCGCCTGCCAGCATCGTTACCTCGCTCGCTTGGGGCCGCCAGCCATGATTTTTCTCACGAGTTTTTTTTTTTGCCTGGCCGGTTCGCTCCAGTGGATGGGTGAGGGTCATTCTTATCGGAGAGTTTTTTTTTTCCATAATTTCTTTTTTTTTTTTCGCGCAATTTTTTAATCTTCCAGATTTTCTTGCATTTTTTTTTTCCAAATACGTGAAATTTAAAAACATGATTTTTTTTTTTCCTTCTGGAGAATTTCACGAATAGAGACAGAACGCCTCCGTATATTGATACATATCTCCAATTATTTTCAAACTTTGGAAATTCTGGAAAAAAGGCTCTCCGATACGAATGAACCTAAGTTGCTTGTACACGCATGAAGGGTAGTACGGGCAGAAGGAAACACTCGTGTAAACTTGGGGGCAGGCACGTTTAGTCGCTACGATCCTTTCTGAACGCGCGAATTCGCGAATCGGCCGTTCACAGGAGGGAACAACTGATGATATTCGCAACAGCATAGACAGGACTCGTACATCAGTAGAGATATTTGATCGAGACGAGCGTACCACCGGGGCAGAGGGCACAAATTCGGTACCAGATGTATCCGCTAAAGGCCGTGCCCAGGAATGGAGATACGCACCTGCACACAGACAGAATATTTGGCATCCTGAGGAACATCTGAACGGAGGGCGTATGTGCTGTACGAGCACATGCCAGGTTTCTTTTTTTTCTTGCCTCGCTGACATGACCCAGGGATGGGGATACATACTCGCACGTACCGGCATATACTTCATGTATACCTGGTATCCTCGATCTCACAGCTGACGTTTTTTTTTCTTCTGATATATATGAACAACGCTACTTTGCCAGTGCCGTCGGCCCTTGGCCCGGTCCGTCACTAACGATACAGATCATACATACACATCGCGAGACACAAAGTACTGCTGTATGTACCAACAATGCTGTGCCGGTGCACTAAAAGGCGGTCGACGGTGAGGGGCTTTGGGCCGGTGCAGGTCTCGTGGCCGGCGCCAACGCGTCGGCCCTCGGCCCGTCCCTCACTATGAATAATGATATATATCATACACGTCGTGAGACACCAACGTACTGCTGTACGTACCAATAACGTAGTGCCGGTGCACTAAAAGGCGGTCGATGGTGAGGGACTATATGTCGGTGCAGGTCTCGTGGCCGGCGCCAAAGCGTCGGCCTGCGGCCCGTCCCTCACTAACGATACATATCATGCACGTTGCGAGACACAGTGTAGTGCTGCATGTTCCAGCAACGCTGTGCCGGTGCACCACAAGGTGGTCGATGGTGAGGGACTATGTGCCGGCGCAGGCCTCGTCGCCGGCGCCAACGCAGCGGCCCTTGGCCCGTCCCTCACGAACGATACATATAGTAAACGTTGTCGCGGTACACAACGAACGAAGTATGTAACAACACCGCTGTGCCGGCGCACTAGAAGGCGGCCGATGGTGAGGGACTACGTGCCGGTGCGCGGCTTGGGACCGGCGCCGATGCGTCGACCCTTGGCCCTGCCCCTCACTAACGATACTTATCATACGCGTCGCGATAAAGATATAGCGATGTATATCATACTCGTCGTGAGACACAATGTACTGCTGTACCTACCAACAACGTTGTCCCGGTGCACTAAAAGGCGGTCGATGGTGGGGGAATGTATGCCGGCGCAGGTCTCGTGGCCGGCGCCAAAGCGTCGGCCTGTGAGGCCCGTCCCTCATTGACGATACACATCATACACGATGCGAGACACAATGTATTGCTTTATGTTTCAACGACGCTGTGCCGGTGCACTAAAAGGCGGTCGATGGTGAGGGACTATGTCTATGGTCCCCCGTATATAGTATGTACACTGTACATACACTGTACGAAAAGCAAGCGCCAACAGCTAAAAACACACACACACAACTTGGGGCAATTAAAGTAGGCTCACCGTCCCCGTGAAGCTGCTTCTGCGCCTCCAGACAGCGATGGAGGAGAACCTCCGTTTCGCCTAGCCTTCCCTTCTGAGCGCCGACAACGGCCGAGAGGTTAAACAAAACTTCCGCAATCTGAGGGTCCTCGGGCCCCAAGGTCTTCTCCATGATCAGTAACGCCTCGCGGTGGAGAGCCTCGGCCTTTCCGAGGTCCCCGTTCATTGCCACCGCCGCTGCAAGCTGCGGAATGCGGAACAGAGGAAACAAAACCGGTTTGGAAAAAAAAAGAAGAAATAGGACTGAAAAATAGTTATTATTAGGGAATCGAAGTGGAAATTGAAATCGAGAAACGAACCAGTGAACAACGGTGACACTTGGAGCACCGAAGGCAAGGCAAGGCAAGGCAAGGCAGGGCAAGGCAAGGCAAGGCAAGGCAAGGCAAGGCAAGGCAAGGCAAGGCAAGGCAAGGCAAGGCAAGGCAAGGCAAGGCAAGGCAAGGCAAGGCAAGGCAAGGCAAGACAAGACAAGACAACACGAGACAAGATCAGACAAAGACAATATCACAATATCAAAATACATACCGGTACCATTAAAAAAAAAAGATCAGATCAGATCAGATCAAATCATCAAAATCACCTTGTCCATGCAGTCTGCCACCTCCGGGTGGTCCGGACCAAGACCTTCTTGGTACACTACCAGCGCTTCGGCCAGCAGAGATTCAGACTACGAGAGAGAGAAAGCCATTGACAAGAAAATTGTGGCGGGGGAGGAAGGGCAGCAAGGCCGTCGGTTGATCATGAGCTATCCTGGCAGACTGCCACGTGGGCGTTGGTGTAGGTAATGGGCGGGGAGGAGGGGGGGGGGGGGGCAGGGATTCCCTTGGTTGTAGTAGAGTTATTGGTGGGAGCAATGCGTTGTTGACATAAGAGACGTGATGCGGTAGGTATAGCACCCTTGAGTTTAACCTCCGGTCAACAACCCCAAAATTCGAGAAAGCTAAGCCCGATACAAAACCAACTGGGCTTGCCAAAGCCATCATGCAATACACATTCAAGTGGTCTTGCAAACAACATTACGCAATACGCGATCAAATAGGCTTGCAAATAACAGTATGCTACACACAATCAAATGGCTTGCAAATGACATTATGCAACACGCAATCAAATGGGCTAGCAATCAACATTGTGCAATACACAATCAAATGGGCTTGCAAATAATATTATGCGATACGCATCGGAGGCAAGTATATGGGGTCGAGAAACTCCCCTCCGAGGGAAATCTGTGGGCTATATATACAATCAAGTAAAACCCCCCTCTTGACCCTTTTAGGACTGTAGTCCCGTTTAGGGGGACAAACCACTCAATTTTTAAGTAGTTTGGGCCTAAAACGGGACTGCAGTCCTAAAAGGTGTAAACCGTAGTACAGCTCACAACCATAACCAGGGCCAGGAAAGAAAAAAAACTAACGATGAACCGCACGTAGACAAACCAAACACAACACGCACACGTAAGACACAAAAACACCCCCCCCCCCCCCCCCCCCCCCCCCCCCCCCTCCTCCTTCCCTTCCCCCCCCCCCTGCGCCTCTGCGCCCCCCCCTCGGCAAACACCCCACGTGCTCAGTCTTTGCATTAAAGGGACGCGAGGGCCTATCGTCCTAGGACTACGGCCATGCATGAAAACAGTGCACGCCCCGCTCCGTCTCGAAAGGGATGCGTGGTCAATAGTCACATGACTAAAGACAACCAATAAATCAGTACCCTACCCCCCCCGACCCCATCTCGAAAGGGATGCGTGGTCAATGGTCAAACGACTAAGGCAAGCAGTAAATGAGTACGCCCCCCCCCCCCCCCGCCCCCCCCCCCACCCCCACCCCCACCCCCACCCCCACCCCCACCCCCCCACCCCCACCCCCACCCCCACCCCCTGCCTCACCTCCGCCTCCCCCTCTCTCCTCTTCCAATCGGGTCCTTTCCGAGCGTTAGTGCCGACCACCAGGCCGAGATTGTAGCACATCGGAGCGAGGTCGTCGGCGCCGGTCGCGCCAGCCCTCCGCCGCTGGGCCAGCGCCCGCCGGTGGAAATTTTCCGCCTGGGTTAATTCAGCATCAGCGCAACGACAACGACGAAAAAACAAAAAAATTAACAAATGGAGTACCGCCTCTTTACTAATACAACCATTCCACGCGTTATATCTCGTATAGACAGATACCCCCCCCCCATGGACGGTATATATAAGGATGGTTTTGACACTAATATGAAGATCAAGCGGTCCCCTCTATTTCCGCCGGACCCTAGCCCGCCGTAACGAAACGCTGTGCAGGGTCTGTGCATGTACCGCAGATCCCACACGGGAAACTCGGCGCTGAATCACGCAGATTATACGGCTCCCACGTCCGCCAACGTGAGCTATCAATAGAATATGCAGCTCAGGGGAAAAATAGATCTGCTCTGGAATATCATGAAGATGGGAATCGATTGTCAGGGAAGGGGGGGGGGGGGGGGGGGGGGGGGGGGGGGGGGGGGGGGGGGGGGTGCTCGATAGGAGACATGTACTCGATCGCATGCATGGTTGTAGTGGTAAGGCCATAGACCCTCGCATCCCTACAATGCCGGGACGGTGCACGTCGGGTTTTCACCGACCAGCCAGACATCGCTTGCGCCATGCGCGAAGCGCCGTGAGGTGTCCGGCGAGTCGCATGAAGGGTGAGCTGCATCCTACTAAGAACCGCTTGTGAGGCGGACTTGCATATGGATTACAGCTTCAATGAGTTAATTTAATTTCCGGTGTAGCCACTTGCAGGGGGGAGGGGGGGGGGGGGGAGAAGGGCAAGCCCCTGAGGTTCTTCAAACTAGTCTCCATCACACCTTGAATATGTACGCTGAGCGCTGACTGCTTCACAGCGTCAACTTACTGCAGTATGCACCCTGCCTCTCACAATAGTTTAGAGTTGGGGTCAACCAAAACGGTCTATCCCTCGTTACCCCTAGGTCGGCCTTTCTCCCGATTTGCGACAGCGAGCAGGCTCAGCGCGCCAATGGTATGCATATTTACATCATTTGACCCCTCCCCCACCCCTCCGTCTCGAAAGGGATGCGTGGTCAATGGTTAAATGACTAAGACAAGCAACAAAAATGAGTACCCCCCCCCCCCCCCCCCGCCTTCATCCATATGCAAGTCCGCCTTACAAGCGGTTCTTAGTAGGATGCAGCTCACCCTTCATGCGACTCGCCGGACACCTCACGGCGCTTCGCGCTTGGTGCAAGCAATGTCTGCCTGGTCGGTGAAAACCCGACATGCTCCGTCCCGGCATCGTAGGGATGCGAGGGTCTATGGTCATACGACTACGGCCACGCATGAGATCGAGTACATCTCTCCTATCGAGTACACCCCCCCCCCCCCCCCCTCCGTCTCGAAAGGGATGCGGGGGTCAATGGTCAAATGACTAAGGCAAGCAACAAAAATGAGTACGCCCCCCCCTCCCCCCGCCAAAACCGCCAATCCCTCCTTACCTCTAGGTATCGACCTTGTTCCCCAACAACGACCGCAAGCAGGTTTAGCGCCGAACCGACGTCCTCATGATCGCCACCGAGAACGTCGATGAAGATGCGGAGAGCCCGGCTGAAAAAGGGCAACAATTACACAGAGGCGGGATGGGGGGGGGGGGGCGGGGGGGGGGGGGGAGGGTGGCGGAAGCGAACTTAAATGGACAAATCCAACAACAACAACAACAACAACAACAACAACAAAACACGGACCAAATGAAGGACCAAAAGAAGGAAGAAAAACGGATGAAGACAAAAAGCGGGGGTAGACAAGAATACACCCCCACAACATTGAACCAGAAAATCACAGTCGCACGACCGCGCCTGTACGACCTCCCAAATATGTAACAACTCCCCCCTCCCGCTCGCGCGCTTCGTCTGGCCATCCTTGCTGGTGCCGCAACCCCCCCAAGCCTCGCTTAAATCGAAGGGGGGAAAATCGATCACTAAAGTGATGAATACAGAGCGAAACAAAGACGAAAACGAAAAAACGAAAACGAAAACGAAACAACAGCGAACTCGAAAACGAAAACGAAAACGAAAAGACGAAGACGAAGAATACTCGAGACTGAAAAATGCTCAAGCACGACAATGCTCTCGACAATGCTCTCGTACCCCCACCCCCCCCCCCCCCCCTCCTACAACATGCAACACCCCTTCGAATTCTCCAGTAATCCCTGCTGGTGCTACAAAAAACCCACGTTCGGAAAAAAAACTAAAAGCTGAAGGTTGAAAAAAAAACAAGTAAAAGGCGAAATAGAATGCACAAAAACGAAAAAGGTCTCGCCCCCTGCCCCTTTCCCTCACTCGTCCCCTCCTCACATGTAACATCCCTCCGCATCGTCCAGCAATCCCTGCTGGTGCTGCAAACCCCCCAGCTTGCGTAGGGTGTCAGCAGTGTCGAGATGCTGCGGCCCCAGGGATTGAAGGCGAACGCGTAGAGCCCACTTGCACAGCGCCGCCGCTTCCTCGTGAGCCTGCCTTGCACTGCTCGATGGGAGTGCGTAGGGGGCGGTGGTAGAGGGGAGGACGGTTAATGAGGCGGTGGGATGGGACGGGGGGGGGGGGGGGGGGGGGGGTACTGGTAATGAGGCGGTTGGGGGAGGGAGGAGAGGAGGGGTGGAGGAGTTAACAAAGCGGTGGAGAGGGAGATAGTGGGCGGTGGAGGGGGATGGGGGGGGCAACAGCCCTCTACCCCCCTCACTCCGCCCACTACCACAGCCAAGGGGACCTCCTTCCCCCCCGCGCCTACTCCACCCTCCCCCTCCCACTCCCCCTCCGCGCCTATCACCACTACCACCACCAGCACCCACCTAGCACAGTCGGCCAGGCTGGGTACTAGCAAAAAAAAACACGCACACATACACACAACAATACCCCTCCATGAGTACAACGCTCATGCGAGACTTGAAGCGAATATCCATACCAGGTATATACCTAGCATTTGATATTTTGAAGCTCTACCTTTTCCTTCAGGGTCTTTTGTAACGTTATCAATATAACCCCCCCACTCCGTACCCGATTCCGTGCCCCCATCCCCCCCTCCGACATCCATGACCCACACAACCAGAACTCCCCCCGCACCACCAGTCACCCACCCACCTAGCACAGTCGGCCGAGTTGAATACTAAAAATACACACAAACAACAATACCCCACCGCTCAAGTTCCCCCCCTCCCCCACCCTCCGTCTCGAAAGGGATGCGTGGTCAACGGTCAAAAGGCAAAAATAGCAGTACCCCCCCCCCCCCTTTCCCCCCCCTTTCCCCCCCCAGGCCACCCCTACCACCCCCGCCACCCCCGCCCCCCCCGACCACAACCAACACAACCACCGGGGGATGTCCATTTTCGTCCCCAGGTTGTTCGAGTCGTATATTGACGGAATGGGTTATGATCTGGGGATGGGACCTTATCGTCCCCGGGTGCGGCGGGACCTCGCCGTTGCCCCGAGCGGCAACTCTCGCCGCGCGTTGTAAACATAAACAACAGAACCAACCCCCCCCCCCCCCCCCCCCCCCCCCCCGACTACCACTACCAGCACAGACCTAGCACAGTCGGCGAGGTTGGAGAGACAGGTTGCGGCGAAGGGATGGCTCCTGCCGGGACCGGCACGGCACTCGGACAGCGCAAGCCGGAACACCTCCTCCGCATTGGCCATCAAAGCGCACGCCAAGTCTTCTGCCTCATCTGTCCAGGTCGGTGTTTGTTTATGTACGTTGAACGTTTCAATTTCAGATGTAAGATACGGTAAAGAAATAGTTTTTTCGTTTTTCGTCGTTCACGTTACTTACTTTTCATTTTATTTGTTCATTTTCGTCTTTTAATTCTCAAGTCATATTCTCATTTTCAGTTCATTTTCATGTTCATTTTCACGTTCGAAAAGCTCAACTTCCATGTTATTTATAAAAAAGAGCTCAGTGTCGGTTATAGTTCCAAGTAGTTTTCGTTTCAAAGAAGGTGAAAATTAAAGTTTCCGAAAGAAAGAACAAAAAACAAAATTCGGAAAAGCTACATATGAAAACAGCAAAAGCACCACCACCACTACTAACACAATACCAACAACAACAATCACGGGGGACCATAGTTAATAGGACCAAATATTGTTAGTAAAAATAGGGAAATATAGAGGTTTTTGTGTGTACCGTAGGTCCTATTTACTATGATCCCCCGTAAAAACGACACCAACACCAGCACAACCCCCCCGCCTTAGAAGATGCAGCTCACCCTTCATGCGACTCACCCAACACCTCACGGCGCTTCGCGCTTGGTGCAAGCAATGTCTGCCTGGTCGGTGAAAACCCGACATGCTTCGTCTCGGCATTGTAGGGGTGCGAGGGCCTATGGTCATACATACGACTACGGCCATGCATGATATCGAGGACACGACTCGCGGGACACCTCACGGCGCTTCGCGCTTGGTGCAAGCAACATCTGTCTGGTCGAAGAAAACCCGACATGTTCCGTCCCGGCATTGTAGGGATGCGAGGGTCTACGGCCATACGACTACGGCCATGCATGAGATCGAGTACATCTCTCCCGTCGAGTACCCTCCGCCCCCCTCTCCCCCCTCCCCGTTGCTCTACCCCGATCCATTTCTCTAGCAGTACCTTGACCGATGAAGACCGGGTTAGCGCACGCATCCCACAAGACGTAGCCGAGGTCATTCAAAGCTTCGGCCGATCCGCCGTGTCCTTTCGGTCCCGCATACGCCAAATAAATCTCCGTACACCTGTGACGTCATTCGAAAAGATCAAGATGTTGAAGTTGAACTTGAAGTTGGCTGTTACGTTGGATCGTGTTTTTTTCGTTCAATTTTTAGTAGCAGTTTACGGCAGTAGTTGAAGCTGGAGTTGAACTTTACTGCTGTTACGTTGACTTTTCTCTTGAATTTGAAGTTGAAGTTTAATTCGATTGTTGTGTTGAAGTTGAAGTTGGATTTGAAGTTGAATTTTCTTGTTGCTTTGAAGTTGAATGTTTCGTTGAGTTGAACTGCTACTTTTGACTTGCAGTTGAAATTGAAGTTGATGTTGACTGTATTTGATTCGATTGTTGTGTTGAAGTTCAAGTTGAATTTTCTTGTTGCTTTAAAGTTGAATGTTACGTTGAATTTGACTGCTACTTTTAACTTGCAGTTGAAGTTGAAGGTGAATGCGATTGAAGTTGATGTTGACTGTAACAAATTAAGGGCGATTGGTACGTTCAAGCTTCATTTTTAGAAAAAAAATTAAGATGAGGGTTGAAATTCGATTGTGCCGTTGAAGTTGCGGTTGAAGTCGAAGCTTGCGTTGAAGATGGCAACAGTGGTATTGAAGGTGACAAATATAGAAGCTGGCTGGCACTATTAATAATATTTCACCGTTGACATTGATACGGCCATTGGCGTTGACAGACGGAGGGTGACATCAACGTTTGCAGAGAGAAGTGACGACGGTGACGAAGACGACGGCAACAACAACAACAACAACAACAACACCAACAACAACAACACCACCGCTACCAACCCCCCCCCCCCCCCCACCCCCACCATCACCACCACCACCACCACCCGACCCCCACCCGCAAAACCCCTAACACCACCAACACCACCACCCTACCCCCTACCCTCATCCTCACCACCACCCCCCTCCCTACCATCACCACCACCACCACAAATGAATAAGCACGAGCCTCGGACGCCGAAATATTATCCTCCTACCGTCTCACCTCTCGAACAAGTCCGCTGCTTCGTCGTGGAAACCCGTAAACGCCATGGAGTCGGCGACCTCATTCAGCATCTTCGCCACCCCCGGGCGATCGTCCCACATCCAAGCCTTGCGCAGATCGGAACGGGCTGCGAAGCCGACGAAATACAGCGTACGAAAAAAAAAAAAAACGAAAACAATGCGTGGAAGATTGAAAATCTGGGGTTCGTGGAGCGGAATGCAATCTCAACGTACACTGGTATCACGGGGGACCATAGTAAATACGACCAAATATTTTTCAGTAAAAATAGGTCAGTATATAGGCTTTTGTGTGTACCATATGTCCTATTTACTATGGTCCCCCGTAATACCACATTGCCCCGAAAAGTAAGGATTTTTTTTTTCAATCAAACGTCAAGATGAGGAAGTTCTTTTCATTTTTTTGGGACAGTGGTATGGTTCATCTTAATATTTAACAAAACCTTTTTTTTTTTTGGGGGGGGGGGGGGGGGGGGGAAGGAAGGCATGACAACATTCAATCAACACCTTCCAGGTTCATGGAAGCACAACAAACAATAGGACACGACAAATACGCCAAGGTCACAAAAACATCTGTACCCTGAATATCGCTCGTATTGAAGTGATGCACACCTCAGGATGGACCATCGGTTCCCACTTGATGAGCGCAAGAAACAATAAAAGAACTATATATCTGGGTACATATACCGGGTACGAGACAAGAATTACGCCACGCCATACATGCTTATCCTGACTACTCGTATCAAGGTGTTGCGCACCCCGGATAAGTCATCCGATTCCCACTTGGTGATCTTAAGTAGAAATTTCGGGACCAAATAGATTCCTGATTTGCAATGCCTAGCCCACCTTGTTGCGGGTTGGGAGCAATGTAATCTGCTTCATGTAGGACAGGTTTCCCGCTGTTGGATAGATATACTACTAATAGAGCAGTATACAGATCATGCGCAACAGCTCAGAACGGCGAGTTAGCATTTACCTGGTAGACATTACGGGGGGACCATAGTAAATAGGACCAAATATTGTCAGTAAAAAAATAGGTAAATATACAGGTTTTTGTGTGTACCGTAGGTCCTATTTACTATGGTCCCCCGTAATAGTCTGTAGATGATCTATCTGTAAATCATCTATCTGACCTGTCCGACGAATGCAGTAGCCCAGTAGTGGATGGATCAACGAAAAACAAAAACTAAACTAAACCATCCCTCTGGCACATTTACATGAACGAACGCAAGAGAAACTAAAATCACGAAAAACTTACCTATACGTCGTATATGAAACGAAACGATCAAGAAACAGCCCACACAGAAAAACGGAACAATATCAAATACCCCCGACATCTACCGGTACATGGTAAATATGAAATAAATTACGCGTAGTGAAAAAAATATAATAGAAAATCTACCCAAGGAACCATCAGAGAACAGACGTACGGAAAAGGAACGACCAAACAGGAACAAAAAAAAAAATATAAATGCCAGGGTACAGCAGTATTAATAGAAACATATACTACTGATGTATACATATATACATATTGGTACCAGGTATAAGTCAATAAATACACACTACGCCCACGGCTTTCATCATCACCAACCCTCTACTATTTACGGGGGACCATAGTAAATAGGACCTACGGTACACACAAAAACCTACATATTTCCCTATTTTACTAACATTTTTTGGTCCTATTTACTATGGTCCCCCGCAACAAGCAGGCCAGGACACGCGTCCACAGCAGCAGCAGCAACAACAGCACAACCACCCCGCCAGTGCCCCCCCCCCCCTCCCCCCTTTCCGATCACCATAAGTACACGCCTAGTACCCTACCCGCCCCATCAACCCCCTCCCTCTAAGAACCCCACCTTACAAAAGGGTAGTAGACTCTTGAATGCCTGCGTCCTGTTGTGGGCAGAGGAGGCCCGGAGACTAAGCAACAACAGCGACGGTGGCGACACACCAACACATCAAACATACCGACATCAACACCAACACCGACAGTAACGCCTCCATTAATACCGACAACAGGAACGTCAAACAACAACGCCAACCACAGCAACACCAACAGCATCAACACCACCAACAACATCAATATCACACATCAATACCACCACCACCACCACCACCACCAATCACAGCAACACCAACAAAACAATAGCATCAGCAACAACAACAAAAAACGCCAACTGCACCAACACCGCCCCCCCCCCCCCACCGACACGCACACGACGGGGTGAAAACAACACCGAACAGAAACAACGCCTCCTCCAACTTCCCTCTACCACCAACCCCTTTTCCACTGTTCGGCGTAAAAAAAGTAGGAATAATAAAATCTACCTATTAACACCCCCTCCCCCGACCCCCTTGCCCGACATGAAAAAACAGTTACAAAACCAAAAGCCACTCCCAACCCTCCCTCGTCCCCCCCCCCCAAAAACCCCCCCCCCCCCTCCGGTCCCCGCCTTCCCCTCTCTCCTAGCCTACCTTCCCAAAATGTTGAGGTGTCTCTATTAGGAGTAGGAACGGGACTCCATCTCGAAAGGAATGCCTGGTGAATGACCAAACGACTAAGGCAAGCAACAAATGAGTTTGCCCCTATACCCCCCCCTATTATTTGTAGGTTGGGTTGGCGTCGGTTAACAACGACACTGTAAAACATGCCGCTCACTAATTAAGCTAGACAACCAGGGTACCTTTTTTTTTTTTTTTTTATGGCGGTCGGTCACAGCTGGTGGTCGAGTTAGATCATTTGTGCGAGGTGAAGAACTTTTACTCCGCACAAGGGGAATGATCGTCTCACGTGTTGTTTATAGTAAGGCACCCAAGAGGCAGTTACATAGTATTGTCATGACTGTCTCTGGAAGTGGCCACACCGGAAATTAAAGTAACTCATTGAAGCTGTCATCCATATGAAAGTCCGCCTCACAAGCGGTTCTTAGTAGGATGCAGCTCACCCTTCATGCGACTCGCCGGACACCTCACGGCGTTTCGCGCTTGGTGCAAGCAATGTCTGCCTGGTCGGTGAAAACCCGACATGCTCCGTCCCGGCATTGTAGGGATGCGAGGGTCTATGGTCATACGACTGCGGCCATGCATGAGATCGAGTACATCTCTCCTATCGAGTACATCCCCCCCTTCCCCCCCCCCCCCCCCCCCCCCCCTCTCCTCCCTTAAACGAAAACAACGTCCCATCCCCGACCCCCCCAATCCTCGTTCTCACCCTCCCCAATGTTCTCCCTCGTCGCCAAGTCGGCTAACGCCTCCAATCTCGCCGGTAAGGCCGACCGCCACTCCACCTCCGCCTCCCAAGCCCTCGCCCGATCCTTCTGCCTCCCGTTCTCCACCGCCTCTGCCACGGTCATCCCCCTTCCTCCCCCAATCCCCATCCCCCTCCCGCCTCCCTCCATTCCCATCTCCCCACCCTCCATCCGCCCCCCCCCTCCCCCTACCACCTCCGCCGCCGCCGCCACGTCTCCGCTCCCCCCTCGCCGAAGATCTCGACGTCGTCCTCTGAATCCTTTCGCGCCTCCCCCTTCTACCACTGCCACTGCCACCCCCACCATCATCGTTACATATGACGTCTTCGCCATCTCCGGCGGCGCTATCCATAGCTCCCGACGCCCAACGCTTCGACGGGGCCTTCCGGCGCCTCCGCGAGGCTGGCAGCTCTGGAGGGACGAGCGGGGTCGGCAAGACGGAGTCGGTGGCGGAGACAAAGGTCGAGGCGAGAGCGGAGCTGGGGATGCTGGTATGGCCAAGTCCAACACCAACACCGCCATCAACAACAACACCACCCCCACCATCACCATCGCCGCCCCCACCGCCGACGTTCCCCCACTGAACGACCCGCGACGATGATGGTTGTTGCGCAGAAGGGGCGACCGAGGAGGAGGCAGGGTAGGAGCGCTTCCCGTCGCGAGGAGCGCTGTTCGCGCTCGCGGTGGCATCAGCAGCAGCAGCGGCGGCGGCGGCGGCGGCGGTAACAGCAGCGGCTGCCGCTAAGGAAATCGAACAGGTGGAAGTTGATGCTCCTTCGGCGGCAACGTTGGCTCCCCCCCCCGCCCCCCCGCCCCCTCCATGAGCCCCTCCTCCTCCTCCTCCTCCTCCCTCTCCTCCCAACCCTTGTCCTCCTCCTTTCCCTCCCCCAGCTCTTCCTCCCTCTAGTCCTCCCCCTCTACCTCCTTCCCCTCCCTCTCCTCCTCGCCCCCCCCCCCCCCTACGCCTCCTCCTCCTGTTCCAAATCCTCCCCCCGCTCCTCCCCCCCTCCTCCTCCTCCTCCTCCTAATACCCCCCCTCCTCCTGCACTTCCTGCTCCGGCTCCTCTTCCAGGGCCTCCGTAGCTACCGTAGCTGCCGTTATAACTACCGAAGGGAGCCGTCTGCCCGTCGGCGCCAATAACCGCGTGGTACGCGCTGCTGCTGAAACTGTCGCTAGTGGCCACGGACATGGTGTCAAAAAAACCTCCCCCCCAGCCCCGGCTAATTCCGGTCCCGACGCCATGGAGAGGGTTGCCGCCTAAGAACGGGTTAGGTCCTGTGCTGCTGCTGGTGTTGTTGGAGTTGGTGATAGTGTTGTTGTGGGTGTGGTGGGTGTTGGAGAAGATACTGAGGGCGCTGTTGTGAGTGTTGGCGAAGCTGCTGAGGGTGTCGTTGCGCGCGCTGATGTTGGTGTTGGTGTTGTTGGTGTTAACGTTGGCGGGGAGGTTGTTGCTGTTGCTGTTGCTGTTGTTGTTGATGTTGATGTTGATGTTGCCTGTACTGGAGGTATTGACGCTGCGGTTGTTGTTGTTGTTGTTGTGATTGTTGTTGCCGTTGATGTGTCCGTTGAACTTCCCGTTGACGTTGAAGTTGTTGCCGTTAATGCCGCTGTTCGGGACACCACTCCCACCACCACCGCTACCGTTGATACCACTGCTATTGCCTTCGTGGGGGCCGTCGCCACGGTTGTGGATGTTGTTGGGCGCATCGGCGTGAGTGTCGTTGCTGTTGCTCCCGAAAGGCCCGCGGGTACTGCCGCCCCTCGACGCCGGTGTGCCTGCTGCGTCAATCGCGCTCCATTGCTGGCCGCGGCGCGAGGCAGCCCTACCAGCGCTGGCGAAGCTGCGCCCAACGCCATCGAATGCCTGGTTTGATGTGTGATGGGACGTGGCGCGGGCGAACGGGTTCGGGGTTCCAAGGGCGTTAGGAATGGGTTTGGAGGGAGTATGGAGGGGGGCGGAGCATACTCATGATTTGATTTGCCATAGTCATCTGGCCATTACCATCTGACCATTAACCACGCATTCCTTTCGAGACGGGGCATCGTCCCTGCTCCAAATAGAGACACCTCCGACATTCGAGCGCTCATTGCATATGTTCCATATATTGGGGGGAGTCATGAGGGTTTGGAGGTGGGTAGGAAGGGATTTGTAGAGAGTATGGAGGGAAACGGGTGGGGGGGGGGGGGGGGGGGGGGGGGGGGGGGGGGGGGGGGGGGGGGGGGGGGGTTAGGTGTCCGCTTCAAAAAACGGTTGCGGTCAGGTAGTGCCGCGGGAAGGCGAAGGCGTTGTCTATGACGATGTTGTGGAGTGTTGTTAACTCGTGTGTGCGAAGCGCCACGTGCATGGTCTTTACAGTACGCGAATACCAGGTGCCTGGTGGGAAAAAACAAGCAAACAATGATCAAATACGTACCAGTAGTTGAAAAACAAAAACAACAAAAATATGAAGAAACAAGAAACGAAAATCGAAAAAAAAACGAAAAAAAAAAAAAAAACGAGAAAAAAAAAACAAAAACACCGCACCTGCCCTCCTTTGTTCTTCCGCCTGGCCGATCGTACCGCCGAACCGGTCGACTCCATCCTTCTCAGGGCAGCCGAAGGGGCACCCTGAACCCCCCCCCAATCCCCGTCCCCCCAACCGCCTCCGGCGGCAAAAACCCGGGGTTTCTACCCCCTCAGCGGGGGGCGCTAAGGAGTTGCTCATGAAGTTGTCCACGATTGCGAAGCTAGGCACCCTTTTCACACCTCCCCTCTTTTTAATAGACCGGGTTTTTCCCTGGCTCTGAATGCCCTGCTGGTGCTCCTGCTCCTGCTTCTGCTCGGGGAGGGGTGTGGGCTGACCTCCTCCTCCTCTTCCTGCTTCCACCCCCCCGCTCGATCTGGCGTTTGTGGATACCACGTTGTCATTAACGGTGTTGTTGAGGGTGTCGTCAACAGGTTGCTGATGTTGCTGTTGTTGCGGCTGCTGCTGCTTCTGTTCCTGCTGCGGCTCTCGCTGATCTTGCTCCTGCTTCTTCTCCAGCTGCTGCTGCTGCCGCTGCTGCTGCTGCTCCTGCTGCTGCCGATACTGCTGCTGATACTCCTGCTGGTACTGATACTGCTGCTGGTACTGCTGCTGGTACTGCTGGTACTGCTGCTGGTACTGCTGCTGATGGTGCCGCTGCTGCTGCTGCTGCTGCTGCTGCTGCTGCGTCAACCCTGGCGGCTCGCGACGATGAGCGGGCCGCGCCCCCGCACTCATCAAAGGCGACCCCCCACCCTCGCCCGCAATATCTCTTGCTGCGCGGCTAAACCATCCTCGACCCTCCTCCTCGTCGTCCTCCTCCTTCGCCATCCCCCCCCCCAGCCCCCGCCCCCGTCCCCGCCCCCCCCCCCCCATGCCCATGCCACCCTAAAGACCCGATCGAGGAAGACGTTGATGCAGATGTGGAAGCCGATACGGTGGTAGTACCGCGGTACCCGTGTAATGTGTCTCCCTGAGGGGGGGGGGGGGGGTAAAGGGGGTATGTCAAAGTGGGGAGTGGGTAAGTAGGTGGGGATTTTCGAGGGAGGGATGAATGGAGGGAGGGACGGAGGGAGGGACGGAAGGAACAAGAGACGGAGGGGGACGGGGGGGGAAGGAATGAGGGAGGGGGGACGTAGAGACAGACACACAGACAAAGATAGACAGAAAATAGAGAAAGCAGAGAAATATACCAGGTACCTGGCGGTAATACAGAGTAAGTAGAGCAAGTATTACGGGGGTCCATAGTTAACGGGACCAAATTTTGTTAGTAAAAATAGGCAAATATATAGGTTTTTATGTACACCATAGGTCCTGTTAACTATGGACCCCCGTAATAGTAGAAAGAGGGACGATAGAAGGAGAGAGAGCAAGAATATCTTCCACCTCTTCGTCATTCTCTTCCAGGATTCCTCGTTTTTGCCTTGGTTACGTGAAACGCCGAAAAAGAAATCACATCGTTACGAAAACCGTGCCCGAGCTGCATACATACATACCATACATGCGAAAAAAAACGAATTGCGAAAAGTCGCAATTTCTGGAAATCGGAATTAGGAAATAGGAACTACAAATCACGGACAGACCATTTTCGAATTATTATTTTAGGAACATAAAAACGTAAAACTCGACATTTTCGGTCTCCGCTTCGCCAGGTTTTATTTACGCCGTCCCATGAAAGACCGTGCCTTGTTTCCGTTCTTAGCTTCTATTTATAGTATATTTTAGCAGGCAGTGTCCACCACGCACGGCATGAACGAAAAAAAAAACGCAAATTTTTGCATTTTGCGATATATATTTTTTTTTCATCAAAACAGAAAACATTTCATATTACAGTACTACGGGAGAACATACAGTAGAAAACCAGGACCAAATATGCTTATTTAATGATCAAAACATCGGAATATACCTACAGCAATAGTTTCTTTGTCTCCCGACCAAGGAGAAGGCACACACGACCGAAATGGTCGCTTCTGAAAAACAAATTATGGGGGCTCCTGAACGATCTCGTCGAGATACACGGCCATAACGGTGGCTCCTGAACGATCTCGTCGAGATATTTCCCCGTGGCCGACATAATCGGCTGAATCCATCAATCCCTTCTGGGCACTACTGCAGCGCACAGAAACCTAAACTTGACCGTAATTCCAAGCGTTTCGCGCCCGCAACGGGACTGCAGTCCTAACAGTCCTAATGTAAAAGGGTTAATACTGATGTACACGCGGTATCTATTACGGGGGACCACAGTAAATAGGACCTAATATTATTAGTAAAAATAGGTAAACATGAAGGTTTTTGAGTTTGCCGTAGGTCCTATTTACTATGGTCCCCCGTAAATAAGAGTGTAAGATGTTTTCCGTTGCCTTCGCTCGCTGCCTCGGCAGGGCCTATGCCGCGAGGCTTGCCCGATCAGGCTTGTAGCGAGTGGGGCAGGCCTTTCTGGCGGGTGTAGGGCCGGACTCACCCTCAAGGAGTGATACCATACTTTCTTGCCGCTGCGTGTGGCCGCGAGGCTTGGGCGTGGCAGTAAGGTTGGGTCGCACGTGGTGCTTCAGGCAGGGACAACTACGATTCGTGTGTCTTTTTTAGGCAGCAGCGGCAGAGCAGCAATTGCTCACTTGGGATGTCCGTGCGTGGAGGCAGGTGCCGCCACAAGCCAAACCGCGGCACAGTCTAACTGCGCCGGCAGGCAGGAGGCGTATATAGGGAGACTGAGGGTTGTAGCCAAAAGATACCAAGCCGTGGAGGTTTCAGTGTAATCGCATGTGTGAGTGGAGCAGTGGCCGGGGATCCTGTGTGATGTCCCCTAGCCACCTGGCTCGTGGTCCGATGAGGATCACTCCGTGATAATACAAGCTCTAAGAACAAGACTTACTGAGTGCGAGGCCAGCGAGACTGGTGGAGTCCCTCGCTGGAAGCCCTCTTGCTGATATCATCTGGCAGAGGCCATAATATCTAGATATTCGCGGAACTTCTGTTGGAGGAGTTTTCGGCTGCGGAGTATTGGGTCACAGCTGGGAAGGCAGTTGGCCCGTTGGACGGATCGAAACGGCTTGAAGCGCACAGCAGGGGAGGACGCTCCGGGAGCTGGAGGACGCACAGGTCAGGCGGCAGTTTCTCCGTTATTACAGTAGAGTCCAGGTGGACTGCTGTGGATTATGGCGCACACGGCAAGCACGCCGCTGGTGGTAGGGGAGTCTCTGACTCCACCGAAATACGGAGAGGTGTGGACCGAGCAGGCCTCTCGTGTTTTTTACGCAGCGTACCTCGATTATGAGGAACGGCTGCAGCTCGCCAACGCTCAGGGGGTGGTTCAGCACTCCAAAGTGAGCATGGGCCAGCTTATCCCCAATTACATTCATCGGTGTTTTGAGGGATTTTACAAGCATCAGACTACGATGACCGCCTCGGAGTTGTTGGACGCTGTTAGGCAGCACGCTGGTTACACAACCACCAGCAACAGATTTGACACCTCGCGGGCGGCAGCGGACTTGCGTCGCGTTCTCTCAATGAGGCGCGATGAAAAGCAGGGCGGTGAAACATCCGTCAAAGACCGCGCGATGATGGTAAACTCCGCTATGGAAAAGTATTTTGCGGAGAATCACGCGGTGCATGCCATGTACCGCGCGCAGGACCGTTCGTGGTTGCCCGGACCGGCGGAATTTGTGAGCATGGCGTTGGTGGATGGCTTATGGCCGTCCGAGTTCAAAAAGTACGTAAAAGGTCAGCTAACGTACGCTGCAGGGTGGAAGAAGGACCCGGCATTGGTCATGGACCAAATTTTTTCTGCTGCAGAACAGTGGAAATTCATCGAGGCGTATGGTCGGAAAGATGCTGCAGGGGCAGCTGAACCGCGACGCCAACAGCAGCAGAAACCGAAACAGCAGCAGTCCGCGAAAAAGTCGTTTGTTCGCGTCTGTTTCGAGTGTGGTGATCCCAACCATTATGTTTCTGATTGCCCAAAAGCTCGCGGTGGCGGCACAGCTCCCAGCAGTGGTGGGCGCGGGTCGTCAGGGTATCGCGGGGGCCGCAATGGCGGCCGGGGCAGATTCAACCATGGACGCGGGCGCGGTGGCCGTGGTGGCAATCAATTGACAGCGGGCGGTGGAACTTCTGCTGTTGCTTCTTCAACTTCTGGTGCGCCAGCGGCAGGAGCCGCTGGGTCGGGATCTGGTTCGTCTGTTGCCGGCCGAGCTGTATACGTTGGAGGAGCTGGAACATCGGTGGGTGCTGCTGGAGCGAGAACTTCGCCATCCACCGAGCGGGCGGAGTCAGTGTCTGGTGCTGCTGCAGGGGCGGTAGCGCCGGAACCGTCTGTATATTCGACGTCTTGGTCGGGGTGGACCGCCGATTCTATTTCTTCGGCGCCGGCTGTAGGAGGGCAGCCATGGCGTCAGGTGACTCTTGGTACCGACCAGAGTTCAACGGCAGGTGAAGTGCCTGTCGATCGCAGCGCTGAGTGTTTACGCGCTGATCTCTCTTTGCCAGGGTCGGTTGGTTCGCTGATGGCGCGTGTGATCCTTGATTCGGGGTCGGCGCTCACGTCCATCGGTGTCGGCTTACTTCAGCAGCTGTCTTCGCATTTCGGCGGCGCCGATCTGCAAATTCCGTTCGAAAATGGCCCGCAGCAGGCGAAAACCGCTACGGGTGTTTCAGTGATGGTCACGCACAAAACGGTGCCGATTGCCGTGAGTGTACGGACGCCGTGGGGAGCGGTGAAATTGGAGCCCATCACTTTCGCGGTCATGCCTGGTACAGATAACGTCGTTCTGTTTGGCATGGCTACCATGAAAGCTCTTGGCATCGACGTCTACCGTGAAGCTCTGGAGAAGCTTCGCCCTCGCGCAGTGCCGGTATCGACCGGTGTGGAGACTCCGAGTTACCTTGCGGCGCGCAGAGTGACGGTTTCCGTGCGTGCTTTTCAGACCGAGGCTACGGTGGATGCTCCGGAGGACAAGGCGGTGGAACATTTGGTCGACCGGGGGCCAGACATGTTCATGGATCCGGAGGAGGAGCGGACGGCCCGAGAACGGGCGTTGGAGGACAGCGTGCAGCAGGCAGAGCAGAGTGGATTAAGCGTCGGCGGAGCAACCCGTTTGCGCGAAATTTTGGCTCGTCGCGTGGGTGCTTTTCGCCGTGCGCTGTGTGGTGATCCGCCAGCGCAAGTGGAGCCGATGCGAGTGCAGCTGAAGCAACAGGCGAAGCCTGTCAAGGCAACGCCACGTCGGTACGAACCGACGAAAAGGGACTGGCTCTCGAAGTGCATTGCTGCTTTGGTGTTTTTTGGCTTTGTCTACCACAACATCCAGGCGGTTGTGGGCGAGTCCGGCGATGGCGGTGCCCAAGAAGGACTCTTTCCGTTTGGTGAGCGACTACTCGGCGGTGAACGCACAGGTGGAGAAGTCCCCGGGCGTCATGCCCAACCATGAAGACATGGGAGATCTGCTGGGGGCGCGTTTCTTCGGCAAGCTGGACCTACTTCAAGGGTACTGGCAGATGCCTTTGGCTCCGGAGGCGCAAGACGTCTTCACCATGGCGACAAGCGACGGTTTGTTCACGCCTACCCGTGTTCCCCAAGGTGTTTTGAATGCGACTTCTTATTTCCAAGGTGTCATGACTGAAGTGTTGCGTGGTTTGGATTGCAAAGTTTGGGTCGATGACGTTTTCTTTTTCGCAGACACCGAAGAAGCTCTTCTGCAGCTGCTTGATGACATTCTTGAACGCCTGGAGAATGTTGGACTGTTTGTCGCCGCCCACAAGTGTACCTTCTTCTCTCGTGAACTGGTCTGGTGTGGTAAGGTGTATTCCAATGGTGTCGTGTCCCATGACCCCGCTCGAGTGCAAGGTTTAAGTGAAATGCGTCGTCCCGAAAACGCTGGAGAACTAATGCAATTCTTGCAGGCTGTCAACTGGTTGCGTACATCGTTACCACGTTTAGCGGAAACGGTAGCACCGTTACGTGATTTTTTGGAGGAGCTCCTTGTTGGGGCTACACGTCGGACTAAGCGAGTGGCGCGCAATCGTGTCATCAAGGATACCGCGTGGACGGAGGATCGGGTGCGGGCGTGGAATGCCGCACGGGGTTTGGTGGCGCAAGCAGTGCCGCTTCATCATCCTCGTCCCGGGTGCGTTGTTTTGATGTTTCCTGACGCTTCTGATTTCCATTGGGGTAGTTTTCTCACCCAAGTGCCTGAACACGAATTTCGCAGTGGATTGGCGTTGGAAAGCATGTCTCACGAGCCTCTCGGATTTCTGAGTGGTTCGTTCACAGGTTCGCAGTTGCGCTGGGCGACTGTCGACAAAGAAGGTTTTGCGATCGTTAATACGTTCCGGAGGCTCGAATACCTGCTTTGGGGGGGTGGTGTTCATATCTTTACTGATCATCGAAACTTGCAGTACATTTTCAATCCGGAGAAGTGTGTCACGACGGTCACAAAGACCATGGCACAACGCCTAGAGAATTGGAAGGGTGTTTTAGGACAATACCGCTATGCAATCGAACACATCCCTGGCGATCGAAACTGTTGGGGGGATCTGTTGTCTCGTTGGGTCAAAGTTCCTACGGTGCCTGTTCGTTCGGTTGCCGTGCACAGCCCATGTAATGCTGACGATTCGCTTCCCGCATTGGATGTGATTCGTGCCTCGCAACAAAGGTCTGTCGCTCGTATCGGCGTTGGTGTTCATGAATTTTCGACAACCTTCGGTCAAGCTACCTTGGCCGATGATGGTTTGTTTCGTGTGCGTGTTGGGGTGCGTGACGTCTTGTGGATTCCGCCGGATGATCTTGCTCTTCAAACTCGTTTGATGGTGTGCGCGCACATGCGCTCGGCTGGTCACCGTGGTGTGGCGCCGACTTTGTTTCGCCTGAAGGAATATTGTGTTTGGCCTCACATGGATTCTCAGGTTCGCGAATTCGTTCGCCAGTGTTTGCACTGTGTAGACACGCGTGCAGGTGCACTCATTCCTCGTCCCTAAGGAGACACGGTGCATGGTACCGCTCCGGGAGAAGTGGTGCACTTTGATTTTTTGTATGTTGGCCACAGCGGGCCCGAAGGTAGCGATGGCCTGCCTGATGAGGATGGTTTCCGATATGTTTTGGTCATCATGGATGATTTGTCCAACTACGTGGCGTTGGAACCGGCCGAGGCTTGTACAGCCGAGGTCACAGCGAAGCATTTGCTAGCCTGGTGTAAGACTTTGGGGGTGCCGCGTGTGTGGGTGAGTGATACCGCCACGCATTTCAAGAACAGGGTGCTTGCTTTGTTGAGCGACGCGTTGCACATCGAACATCGTTTTGCTGTCGCTTACACGCCGTGGTCGAACGGTACGTGTGAACGCATGGTAAAAGAGGTGGTACGTGCTCTGCGTTCCATTCTGTCAGAACAGCGTCGTCAGGTTTCGGAGTGGGTTGATGTTTTGCCGGCCGCTCAGTGGGCCTTGAACACTTCGTTTCGTGAACGTTACCGAAGCACTCCGTACAGCGTGATGTTTGGGCGTGCTCCGCGTACCGATTTCTCGGCGCTCGTTTCTGAGTCTGATGGCAGGTGGAATGTTGACGTGATGAATGCTGACTTGTTGCGTGCGAACGTCCGTGAAGTCGTTGCAGAGCAGGAGAGATTTTGCGCCGATATTCGCGCAGCTGTTGCCGTGTCTCGCGACAACAAACGTAAACAGGCTCAGGCCAGGTGGTGTTGCCAAAATTTGCGGTTGGTGATTTCGTGTTGTATGCTCGTGTTCGTCGGCAGGGTGCCACACCGAAATTGTTGTCCACATGGACTGGTCCGTGGCGTGTGGTAGCAGCTGATCATGATCATGTGTACTCAGTTCAGAACATCGTTTCTGGGAAGGTGCATCAAGCTCACGTGGCTCGTTTACGATTTTATGCGGATGCGACGTTGAACGTCACCGCTGATCTGAAGGATGTTTTCCAACATTCCTTTGCGCAGGGTGAATGCCGCATGAATGCTTTGGTGCATGTGGCCGAAGATGATGCCAACGAGGTGATTGTCTTGGTCGATTGGGATGGTTTCGAAGCAGAGGAGCGCACGTGGGAGTCTTTGCGGTCGATTTATTCTGCTGCGCCTGAATTCGTCGTGAAGGAATTGCGCAAATTACGGATGACCCGTGCGCTCAAGATTAAAATTGCTTCAGAGTTCAGCATTGATTTGTGATTTGCCGCATGCGATTTCGTCTTGGTTTTTTGGTTTTGTCAAGCTCGTTCGTGTCGAGTGAACTCGCTTTGGGGGTGCTGTAGCCAAAAGATACCAAGCCGTGGAGGTTTCAGTGTAATCGCATGTGTGAGTGGAGCAGTGGCGGGGATCCTGTGTGATGTCCCCTAGCCACCTGGCTCGTGGTCCGATGAGGATCACTCCGTGATAATACAAGCTCTAAGAACAAGACTTACTGAGTGCGAGGCCAGCGAGACTGGTGGAGTCCCTCGCTGGAAGCCCTCTTGCTGATATCATCTGGCAGAGGCCATAGGGTCGACGAGCGGGGAAGAAACGGGTTGAAGTCACCCTGCGGGAGAATTTTCGTTTTTCATCGCAAGTTGCGAGGAGCATTTAGTTTTTTTTTTTTCACGGGGGAGAAGCGGGACCGACTGGAAGGGAGCACGGGGGAACTCTTACAGTAGCAGTTGAGTGGATACTCGCGGCCATGTTATTATTAATAGTAGTTCAGTTTGCACATTGATTTCACTTCATGCGTGCGCCTTTTTCGTCTCGAGTAGTATTTTTAGGTGAGAAGCGCGCTTCCCAGCCGAATATTGTTTCTTCTGGAATTTTTAACGGTTTTCAGGATCTTCCTATATATATATATATATATAGGGCTCCTGCACCTTTGTGTGACCACGAGACTCCTTGGTTTTGGAGTTAATGCGCGAACGACAACAAAACACAACAAGATACGACTCTCTAATTCGAACATCGTATATACCTTTACAGAAGCAGCAGTATTCGCAGACCAGTTTTAGTATTCCTCCTCTTGTACTTTCCACCCGTACCCGATATCCGATATCAGGCTCTTTCTTGTGTATTGTGGGCAACCTCGCGAATCACGCCGACATGCCGACCTATGATATACCTGGTATCTGTTACCAGTTGCCAGCAGTATAGAGTATGAAGAGACAAACACACTCGAACCGCGAGGTATGTACCGGGGGTACAGACTGGACTGGACAAGACAGGAACAGACAGCGAGAGAGCGGTGCTGCTGATGCTGCTGCTGCTGCTGCTGCTGCTGATGCTGATGCTGTCGTCGTGGTTGATGTTGCTGCTCTTCTTTTTATTTTCTTCTTGCTGTTTCGCTGTGGCTGCGGTTCATCGCAAGTGTGTAGGAGTACGTACGTGTATTTTTTTTTTTTTTTTTTTTTTTTTTTTTTTTTTTTTCATCATCACTTTTACTTTCCAGCCCACTCGTAGGAGGTTTTACCCTCGACGATCTTCTGGACAAGCCGTGGTCACAGGTGTCGTCCCTTCTCCCCCCCGGTACGTGCCTTTAGTTTTTATCGCGCATAGGGTTCAGCATTCCCACTGCTCGTCGTCGATTTTCATCGAATGTACAGCTAACTCACGCTCTCGCGCTTTCCGCTAATCAATTTTATGCAAGAAAAAGTCCCTATGAGCATGCACTCGGTGAGACTCGAACTCACGAAATTGATCTTGATAGGCTCGCGGACCACCTACCAAGCCACCGGGGACGCCGCCGTAGTATAATACTGTTTGATACTAATACCTGGTACCGTATAACATTATCACACCGGGTGATAAGATAACACACCCCCTCGGACGGTTTTGGTTTCTCGGCAACGGGGAGGGCATACTGAATACGCCGAGCGATGCGTCTGATGCAACCTCCACGCAATATTTCCAACATTTTCGTTGTGTGTGCCCCCCCATGTCTTGGAGGAAATCGGGTCCGCAATTTGTCCCAGGGGGTGTGTTATCTTATCACCCAGTGTGATACGGTATAATACCTGGCAACACATCACACTGGGACGTACAACCTGATACAACATGATGACATAAAATAACACAACCACCTATCACCCTGGGATGTATTTATTTCCGAGTCGATTTTCCCAGAAACAAATAATAACAAGGGGGGGGTGCAGACGGGCAGACAGGCAGACACACCAAAAATAAAAATAGTGGGGTTGGAAAACCTTTTTAAGGGCGTGTGCCGAGGAAAGGCGGACGTGCCTACACCATCCCGGGTACGTTTTCGAGGGTACCTAAAGTACTCGTACCCAAAAGTTACTGGTGCATGGTATATACTTGTACATACCTGGCAAAATGTAGGTAATCGGAGGTCGTGGCACAGCTGAAGTTGCTGTAGGTACAACGAATTTCCCTGGTACCTGGCACAGGTATTATACCAAGTCTCGAAGCCGGACACACATGTACTTCGTACCTGAAGTTACCGTACGCAAAACTTCGGCAATTATCGGAGGTCGCACCTATCGTGCTTACGTTTTGGGCTTGTTCTCACATCAATTCTCAGATCACAAGACAAAGGCGTCCGTGGTCACGCAAGGGTGCCGGAGGACTTTTTTTGGTAGGAACATCCGCAAAACCACAACAACAACAAAATTCGGCTGGGAAGACGTCGTAAATTGTAAGGCGTTAAGGTACGTTACACATCCGTACCCGGAGATTTCACCCGGATTCTACCCGCGGGGTGTACGTACCTTCAAGTAGCCATTACGTACCTTACCTATAACCACAAGAAGCGAAAATCAGCTCGGTTTGGTATTTGTCCGAGGGGTATACTATTACGGGGGACCATAGTAAATAGGACCAAATATTGTCAGTAAAAATAGTTAAATATACAGGTTTTTATGTGCACCGTAGGTCCTATTTACTATGGTCCCCCGTAATAGTGTTTTCTTGCGTGTTACGTGTCACGTGTTATGCTTGGGTATGTGCATTATGCGTATATACACAGGGGCAGCCGTGCTGATAAATCTGTCTACGAATGCAGAAACGAAATGATAGATTGGGTGGCTAGGTGCGAGGTATCGGTTCGACTAACTCTTGCAGTCTAACAGATTTTTGTTCGCTTCCTGTTGAAATGGGGGCGGGGGGGCGACACCGGCAGTACTGATCCTTCGTACCGCTATTGCCGAGAGTAGAAAGGAGACGGCAAAGGGTGTAGAAAGGAGACGGCAAAGGGTGTGGCTAGGTTCCCGAATCGATTTTCCGGGTCAGACGGGCACCCATGTTGCTATCACTGCCTGGAGTACGATATTCTCTTTTTTCCCCTTCCCTCTTCCTTCTTGCTTTTTAGCCTTTGTCTCTCCCTTAGTTTTCTTGCCCCTCCCCGCCGTCTGTATGCCGGTATCTTCCTCTCCTTCGTGTTGCTTCGTCCGTGCAGCAGACATCTGTGATTTATGACTATCGTCTGTTCTTATGTTCTAGTCTTGCATGTGCTGTTGTGTTCTCGTACCCGGTACGCTGGCATTTCACTTGCTTGACTCTTGAATTTGCGATTGTTTTTATTTTTTTGGTCATCTTCTGTCTCACGGTCTGTGACCACAGAATCAGTATCTCTCTAGGACAAGGAATCAGGACGGACACTGACTGGGGTGTACTGATGAAGCTGGGTAGAAAGTCTCTAGGATAAGGACTCAGGACGTACACTGACTGGGTGTACTGATGAAGCTGGGTAGAAAGGACGATTTAATGAAGGCAACACACACAGAAGTTACAGTATTACCGTTGTTTACACTACTTGTAGAATGAATGTGCACAGCAGTCATCAATATTACGGGGAACCATAGTAAATGGCTCCAAATTCTGTTAGTAAAAATAGGTAAACATACACCCTGGTAGGTTTTTGTGTGTACCGTAGGCGTTATTTGCTATGGTCCTCCGTAATAGCGATAGTAGTTTTGCTTGATCACCACCGGGACACGCCGCTGACCTGTGACGTTTTTTGTACGATATATACGGGTATATTTTGTTTTTATTCATAATAGTATCATACATAACTGATCAATATTAATAATATTTACGGAGGACCATAGCAAACAACACGTACCGTACAGACAAAAACCTATCTATTTCCCTGTTTTTACTAACAAAATTTGGTCCCATTTACTATGGTCCTCCGTAAATAGGAGGTTTCACCCCCACCGCGATGTTCTTGACAAGCCGTGGTCTCACAGCTGTCGTTCCTTTCCCGCCCCCATACGTGCCTTCATTTTTATCGCGCCGAGTTACGACTATTAATAGAGATTGTACAGCAAGTAGGAAGGAGAGAGAACAGACAGGGCGTAGATAGATAGTACTGGTAAATGGGATGAAATTGAAAAAAGAAAAAAAACAGGGTTCACCATTCCCACTTACTTCCCACTGACCTGCTGGCTGCGCGTCGATTTCCATCGAATGTCACACGAAGCACGCGTGTGCACCAAGGAACCTGCAGCCTGCCTGCCTTGACACCCCGGAATACAAACGTGGTGTGTGTTCTTAAGATAGGTAATACAGGCCCTGAAAGCGATGACTCACAGAGTTTCGTTCATGTTCCATGCTTCCATGTGTGTGGTCTTTTCTTCCAACCCCAAAAACACCACAGGTACACCCAGTGTCCGTCCTGATTCCTTCTGCTACAGAGATCCAAACCATGTGGTCAAGGAACGTAAGCAGAGAAAAAACGAAAACAAAAAACAATCGCAACTTGCAATGGGTAAAGCAGGTGAAGTGTCAACGTACCGGATACGAGAACACAACAGCACAAGCAAGACCAGAAAATAGGACAACAAAGACATTAAAAAACAAGGGTAGTCACGAAAAGAATCAGAATACACGTGACGCACAGAGTTCAGAAAGACTGCTATTACGGGGGTCCATAGTTAATAGGACCCATGGTATACACAAAAACCTGAATATTTCCCTATTTTTACCAACAAAATTTGGTCCCATTTGCTATGGTCCCCCGTAATACCTCGCACTGGTATAGGTAATAGAAGAAAATCATACATGCTCACGAGGAACAGATCAGAACTGCCGCACGGACGAAGCAACACGAAGGAGAGGACATACCGGCATAATGACGGCGGTGGAGTGGGGGGGGGGGAGGACACAAAAGAGAGAAACAAGGCCCAAAGCAAGGAAGAGAAGAGAGCATGTATCACACGCAACAGCAGCGGGGGTCCCCCTAATAAAAGGCGGTGGTGTGCTAGAGCAATATAAGCCGCCGTACCCGTACTCATTCCACAGCAGTTGAACCGTTACGTTAGCGTCAATAGATTTTGGTCGCCCTATATCGGGATACCGCCTTCCTCAGACCGCCATTTTTTTTTTAATTATTTATTTTTCACCATCACTTTTACTTTCCAGCCCACTCGTAGGAGGTTTTACCCTCGACGATCTTCTGGACAAGCCGTGGTCACAGGTGTCGTTCCCTCTCCCCCCCGGTACGTGCCTTTAGTTTATATCGCGCATAGGGTTCAGCATTCCCACTGCTCGTCATTTTTTCATCGAATGTAACAGCTAACTCACGCTCTCGCGCTTTCCGCTAACCTAATCAATTGTATGCAAGAAAAAGTCCCTACGAGCATGCACTCGGTGAGACTCGAACTCACGAAATTGATCTTGACAGGCTCGCGGACCACCTACCAAGCCACCGGGGACGCCGGCGTAGAACGCGAGGACAGCTACCACTGCATGTCATATTCCGTAGACCATAATCAAGACAGAACACATTTATTTCCGGGCCGATTTTCTCCCGAAACTACAGGAAGGAGTAGCAGGGAACAGGGACAGGCGCAACGAAAGCGGTGGCTTTGGAAGCGTCTCATCGAAATAATACACCTGCGGTGTTACCGCTGTAGATTGTTTTCGTGACTACAGGCGGGTGTTGAAGGGAGTGAGCTAATGTGAGAACACCATCATCATGCATCGTCGTCATCCCCACCTGGTGCATGTGTCCGTGCTCCGTACTCCGTACGGAGACACAGCAATACGTGGACGCATCGCCCCGCGCTTGCACCCCTGCTCGCTGTCGAGAAATTCGGCTCGGAATTTCACCCGCTGGGGAGGCGTGCTACATACGAATATACCTTTTGGATATTTTATTACACTCCCGACCCCAAAAAAAGGACTGTTCAGATCGAATATTCATATACGAAACTGTCCCTATATTTCGGGTCAGAGTGGTATATACCAGTACCAGGTATAACGTACATATATATTACATATACATACCCGGTGTACTTATATACCGGTATATTATACTGGTACAGCAGGATGTACTATTACGGGGGTCCATAGTTAACAGGACCTATGACATTAATTAAAAACCTATATATTTAGGTATTTTTACTAACAATATTTGGTCCTGTTTACTATGGTCCCCCGTAATAGTAAAAATAGGTAAATATATACCTGGTAGGTTTTTATGTATACCATAGGTCCTACTAACTGTGGACCCCCGTAATATATATTGTATACCTGCCACATGATCTATATCCGGGAAAGCGCCTTGACTTTGCACAGGAAGGAGTGCGATCGTTTTTAACCCTTCTGGCACTGCATTATTCCCGCTTTGGGGGCAAACCAGTCAAATTTGAACCGAGTTGTCCCCAAGAACAGGACTGACTGCGGTAGGTACTAAAACGGTCATGCGCTCGATTTTTTCCATAAGGGGAAGGTTAAGGTTGCTATGAATAACACCGAACGATAAAAAAAACGAGGGAGGGTGTTTTCGGAAAGATCTGCTCGTCGAGAAGAGCCTTCCGAAAATAATATCATTATATACTTACTCTGTCTGCTGTTCGACAATTAAAAAAGCCCTTAACCCTTGCCGAGAGAGAACGAGCGCTGAGAAACGATCGCGTACCTCTGTGCTAACTCAACTCAACTATAATAGGACAGCAGATATTACAGGGGGGCACAGTTAATAGGACCTATGGTATACATAAAAACCTATATATTTACCTATTTTTTCTAACAATATTAGGTCCTATTTACTATGCCCCCCCGAAATAGAATCTCGGAGTGCTTTCATTTGTCCCCACATTGGGACTGCAGTCCTAAAAGGGTTGAGAGGTAGATATTTGATCTATTAATACTAACTCTGTGTATCATACCTATTTCTTTTCTCTTCTTTTTTCTTTTTTCTTTTTCTTTTTCTTTTTCGGTTTGGTTTGGTTTCTTCGTTGCTTCTCTTTTCTTTATGGTGTATTTTGGTTGCTGGCGTATGTATGTATGTATGTTGTGTCGGCCGCACCTAGTGCGAAGGCATGGTATTGCGTAGGCTATTAATGCATTACGGTGTGTTATCTCTGTGTCGTAGTCTGTGACCACAGAGCTCGTATCTTTCTAGGGTGAAGAATCAGCACGGACACTGGGCTTGCTGGATGTCGACGAGTAGAAGAACGGTTTAATGTGAAGAACACACACACACTAAAAGTACGCGTTTGAAAATGAATATTACGGGGGACCATAGTAAATAGGACCTATGGTACATACAAAAACCTATATATTTACCTATCTTTACTAACAAAATTTAGTCTTGTTTATTGTGGCCCCCCGTAATACAAGGATCGGCACGTACACTTGTTTTTGTGCTGGATGTCGGCGGGTACAAAGAACGGTTTTAATGTGAAGAACACACACAAGCATCAGCTGATTGATGTGATGTGAGATCGGATTACAATTATCAATACTATACATGAATAGCATCCCCATTTCAGAGCGCTGTTTCGGTCACATTCGGTCCGTATTATATACCCGTTTTATTTTAATATCAGACTTTAAATGGTGCTTATAATACTGGTCATCTGAAACACTTGGCATCACGCATTTCATGTATTCGTACGTATACTACTACAGCAGCAGTACACTACCTGCTGGGTACATACATACGTGCCTGGTATATACTTACTATTAATACTTGTGGCACGTACCGTATCACACTAGGGTGGTAAGAGATAGCACACCCCCTCGGACGATTTTCAAAGCTGGGTTTCTCGACAACGGGGAGGGCGTACTGAGTACGACCAGCGATGCGTCTGATGCAACCTTCTCGACGAAATCTTTCCAAAAGCGACAATTTTCGTTTGTGTGTGCCTCCGATCATGTTTTGGAGGAAACCGGGCCTGAAGTTCGTCCCGGAGGGTGGGTGTTATCTTATCGCCCAGTCAGTGTGATACGTGGTAGGTACCGGCAGATAGACAAATCATGTGCGTATCGATGTCGACCGGTAGAAAGAACGGTGCGATGATGTGAAGGAAGAACAAACAACATACAGTCGGTATGTTCGTTGGATCACTCACGGAAACAGCATCATCATTAGCCGTGGTAGCACCAGGAGGACGACCAGAGCTGGTGGTGGTTATGAAGACAGCGCCCATCGACATGCGTCTGTCTGTCTGTCTGTCTCCCTGTCGCCCCCTCCCTCTCCTAATAGATTCCTCCCTTCCTATCTGTGCTGTGCCCACGGCCCAGCTATCACTCAGGCAGTAGTCGAAAGCGCCAAACACGATGGTGCCAGCAGAAAAGTACCAGCAGGTAGGTAGGTGTGTGTGGTGGGTGTAAAAATGTAAAACACCGCAACCACAACCACCACCACCACCATCGACATCGCCACCATCCACCAGGGGAAGGATTTGCCATGTTTACAGCGCCTGCTCGGCTTCTGTTCTTCTGTCGTCATTCTTTAGTTTGGTGTGAAATTATCAAAATCAGAAGCCTTTAGTGGTCAGCGTGCCTACTAAGATCAATTTCGGGGGTTCGAGTCTCACCGAGTGCGAACGGCGTATACTCGTTCGTACCTACCTGCGATATACCAGGTACGCAAGGACTTTTTCTTGCAGCATGAAAATATGGCTACGAGCGGAGAGCGCGAGTTAGCAACGTTCGATGAAAATCGACGAGCAGTGGGGGGATGCTGAACCCATATAGGTATGCGCGATAAAAATGAAGGCACGTACTGGGGGGGAGAAGGGACGACACCTCACCTGTGACCACGGCTTATCAGTTATCCAGAAGATCACTGAGGGTAAAAACTCCGTAGGTGAAAGTGAAGATCGACAAAAAAAAAACGCGTGTACACTCACCATATATATATATATGGGATAAAGTATGGAAAACACAAAATATTCGGGGACAAAAAGTATGCTTGATGTAATCAAGTTCGAATGGAAAACGTCCATTAGTTTGATATTTTCTGCGGGCCGCCAAACAAAGAGTGCGCGGGCCCGACCGCACGCTTTTTCAACATTTATTTGGCGATTCTTCAACATTTTTGCTTTTTTTCAATATATGATTGTTCCCATACATCCCTCGCATACCGATCATATGCGGTTCGAATGTGTGAACTCGTAAAAATGACCACAAGAAATAAATTCCTCGGACGAATGATACCAGGCATGTTATTTTATAAAAAACTAAGAAAGCACGTCAGCTGTGAGTTCAACCGATCGGCAGATCGGTCGATACTCAACCTTGCAAGCTGCGGGAACCGCGCGCGTTTTCCATTATTTCCCTCGCGATTGAGTACTGGCCAGAGACTCCCCTGGATGCCAAGAGGGTCGACGAGACGATAATACTCACAGCTGGTTCGATTTCCAATTGATTTCGGCCAGTACTATTTCGCGCACTGAAACAGTAGATCGATAATAAGGTACTGGTATATATTATCATGTACATTCAACATTTATTTGGCGATTCTTCAACATTTTTGCTTTTTTTCAATATATGATTGTTCCCATACATCCCTCGCATACCGATCATATGCGGTTCGAATGTGTGAACTCGTAAAAATGACCACAAGAAATAAATTCCTCGGACGAATGATACCAGGCATGTTATTTTATAAAAAACTAAGAAAGCACGTCAGCTGTGAGTTCAACCGATCGGCAGATCGGTCGATACTCAACCTTGCAAGCTGCGTGAACCGCGCGCGTTTTCCATTATTTCCCTCGCGATTGACTACCGGCCAGAGACTCCCCTGGATGCCAAGAGGGTCGACGAGACGATAATACTCACAGCTGGTTCGATTTCCAATTGATTTCGGCCAGTACTATTTCGCGCACTGAAACAGCAGATCGATAATAAGGTATTTATTATCAGGTACAGAATGTGCAGAGTCGTGCTTTTCGCTACGTATATAATGATTTTGCTGTTTTTGCTAATTTGGCATTAACCGCTGTGGAATCATACCAGATATTCAGTACAGCAATATTAATAGTTGCATATATAAACAGCAGTGTAATACACTCGAACAGATTTTCTGTGCTTATTTCTGCACCGTTCTCATCCGTCACTGAGCACGTACCTGGTATTTAATGATCCGAGTATATATGATTCTACCTGCCTTTTTGGGGGAAGGCGTTTTTGGTACCGTGATATTATACCTGGTACGCAGCAGTAACTGAACTTGTCTCGTGTGGGTGAAATCGGGGCCGTTTGAACGGCAAAACGTGACATAAATGACAGAAAACAACAAAAAATTACCAGAAAAAATACACTGCTGTACATTTAACACTCGTAAGAACCCGTGTGTGTTGAGTTGAAAAGAAAAAGAAAAGAAAAAAGACGGAAAATTTGTGAAAACAATGGGGGGAAAACGAAAAAAACGGGATGAACTCGTGCTACTCCTACTGGCTGTGCATATCATACTTCTTGCAGCATAAAGCAGCTATTAATACTAGCCCGGTGTGTGTTTGTTCTTCACATTCAACCGTTCTTCTACTCGTCGGCATCCAGGTACGTGATCACGTATCGGTACGTGATAACGTATCATAGGTACTTGGTACCAAAAGTATACCAGGTATACATATATAAACTTGAAAAACAACAGCTTGCTGTGAGATGAGGATTTCATCGAAAACCCATCTATCTGTGCAAGCTGTGTGTCATACTATTAGTACTACGGGGGGACATAGTAAATGGGACCAAATATTGTCAGTAAAAATAGAGAAATATATAGGTTTTCGTGTGTGCCGTAAGTCCTATTTACTATGGTCCTCAGTAATATTAATAGTGATACTTCGATCGCGCGTACGTATGTACTCGTACTATTGCTAACGACCATATCCAATAGGATCTACCGGTTGATGTTCGGGACGATCGCTGGTGGGGGGAGCCCGAAACCAGGCGGGCAGCCCAAGACTTGGCCTAGGGCCATTGCTGAGGACCTTAGAGTGTTCAAAGCCACCGAGGGACCAACGGAAGACTCCCCCTTAGTCTTCGGAGTTGGGACCACACTATGGCCCACTGCAGCAAAACAGACGGGAAAATGGTACCGGGGAATCCTCGAAGCAGCTGAACAGTTCATGGGCAGGTGGCACGAGGCTGAGGCAAAGCTGAGTAGACAGCGCCGTGCATCCGCTGCGGGTAGTGTTAGAGGGAATGGGGGGAGGGGTAACAGCAGGAGGGGTAGAAGGAACACCGTACAAGTGTATGGGGGCAAGGGGGGGAACAGGAGGAGTAGAAGGGAAACCGCGGTGGAAGAGAGTAGCAGAGAGACCGCAGATAGGGTAGCAAGGTACCAGGCCGACTATTAGGTTGGACTTTTCTTTGCTGCTCGTACCGCCAACTGCTGCGGCCGTTCGGTATGTATTGGCTTGGTGCTTTGTTTTTTTTTCCATGAATTACCTTTTTCCTATATTTTCCCCTGCTTATCCTTATGAAAGAAGTACTACATAGTGGGTGGGTGACGAGCGTATTTTGGTCCACTCATTATTTCTCTTTTTACTTAGTTGAGTGTTCACCGGGATGCATATTATAGTTCCCTTTTTCCTTCTCGTTTCTTCCCCCTTGCGCGTCCCTTTTGGCTCATGCTCGGGGTAAGTATGTATGTGTGTGAGCTTTGGCTTCCCATTTTATTTATTTATTTGGGATTCTTCTCATTTTCTTTTTCTTTTTCGGCTTGGTTTCTTTGTTGCCTCTCTTTCTTTATGGTGTATTTTGGTTGCTGGCATATGTATGTATGTTGTGTCGGCCGCACCCAGTGCGAAGGCATGGTATTGCGTAGGCTATTAATGCATTACGGTGTGTTATCTCTGTGTCGTAGTCTGTGACCACAGAGCTCGTATCTTTCTAGGGTGAAGAATCAGCACGGACACTGGGCTTGCTGGATGTCGACGAGTAGAAGAACGGTTTAATGTGAAGAACACACACACACCGTACATACAAAAGCCTGTACGTTTACCTATTTTTACTCTTCATAACAATATTTAGTCCTATTTACTATGGTCCCCCGTAATGCGTACGTACGGGCACGGGTTGGGTTTGAAATGGCCTCATGCAGAAAACACAGCAGTCCGCATATATATGAGGAAGACAAAATCATGTATTATGTAAATATACATATTTATAAAAAACTAGAAAAATAAATAAATATATATATATAATATATATATATTTAATCATCACTTTTACTTTCCAGCCCACTCGTAGGAGGTTTTACCCTGGACGATCTTCTGGACAAGCCGTGGTCACAGGTGTCGTCCCTTCTCCCCCCCGGTACGTGCCTTTTTTTTTTTTATCGCGCATAGGGTTCAGCATTCCCACTGCTCGTCGATTTTCATCGAATGTACAGCTAACTCACGCTCTCGCGCTTTCCGCTAATAATCAATTTTATGCAAGAAAAAGTCCCTATGAGCATGCACTCGGTGAGACTCGAACTCACGAAATTGATCTGGATAGGCTCGCGGACCACCTACCAAGCCACGGGGACGCCGGCTAGCTACCAATAGCACTGGTGGTGTAGTTGGGTAGGAAATCCCCAACCACTTAGCTAACAGTCAGCAACCATTGAGCTAACCGTTAGCGCTGACTGTTATTAATAGCTCGCTCGGTGGTTAACCCTGAGAGCACCTCAGTTCCGTTTTGGGGACCAATTACTTAAAAATTGACTGGTTTGTCCCCAAACGGGACTGACTGCAGTCCTAAAGTGTATCTTATTCACCAAAGGGTATAAAAAAAAAATAAAAAAAATAAAAAAATAGTAAATAGGACCAAATATTGTTACTGTAATAAAAATAGGGGAATGTATGGATTTTAGTGCGTACCGTAGGTCCTATTTACTATGGTCCCCCGTAAAAATAAAGGTTCCAAATATTATATGTTGTATGAAGCAGATATTTAATGATCCGAGTATTGTTGTACCTCACGCGCTACCTGCCAATTGGGAACACGCGCTCGGTACGCAACCATATCTGGGCTACTACATACCTGGTACAGCAGTATTACCCTAATAATAAAAGTATTAATAGTACTGCTGCTGAAATCTTTTAGGTACGCAGTAAAATAGGAATGGTTCGCTTAAACGGCAAAAAATGGCGAAAAACAACAAAGACTGTGAAAACAAGGACGCAATTCGATGAAAACTTGAAAGCAATGGGTAAAACCGGAAAATGAACGGAAAAATGAACGGGTGAATCGTGTCATACCACCAATGATGGCGATGAAATGGAAATAGTGAACTGAGAGTGTGCATGTCGAGGTTATTGCCGAAAAAAAAAAATCGAAAATGGGCTGGAAAGACGGAGAAGCAAGTTCGAACAAGCGGGTGAGATGAAACCGTCCTCTCGGTTGTTTCACCCTCCCCTGCTGCTGATGATATCTGCTGCTGCAGCGCCTGTCGTATCCAGTACGGACTTCTTGGCATCGCATCGTCTACTCTTCTTATGGCATTGCCATGTGTATGGCATTGCCATGTATTATATCATGTCGTGCTTCTGTGACCACAATCGGCACGGACACTGGGTGTGCTGCCAACGGGTAGAAAGAACGGATTAAACCGGCAGCAGTAGTAGCGAGGTGAGGTAAAAGAAACAAGGCTGTCTTGTACCCTCAGCTCGCACGTCACACGGCGTGCGAGGAGGGGGGAAAACGCGGGCGGGGGGGGGGGGGGGGTGTACTCGAAAGGAGAGATGTACTCGATCTCATGCATGGCCGTAGTCGTATGTATGACCATGGACCCTCGCATCCCTACAATGCCGGGACGGAGCATGTCGGGTTTTCACCGACCAGGCAGACATTGCTTGTGCGAAGCGCGAAGCGCTGTGAGGTGTCCGGCGAGTCGCATGAAGGGTGAGCTGCATCCTATCCTACTAAGAACGGCTTGTGAGGCGGACTTGCTTATGGATGACAGCTTCAACGAGTTAGTTTAATCTCCGGTGTAGTTACTTCCAGAGACAGAAATGGAAAACGCGCGGGGGGGGGGAAAGAAATCCCCCTGAACTCGAAACACACAGCAGCAGCAAAAATATGTCAGGCGACAGCGGTTTCACTTTTTTTCACAGACAGAAATATGAAGGTGAGTACGCCTTGCGTTGACACCAAACTACTATACCACGGTTATCACACGGGTGATAAGATACACCCCCCCCCCCTCGGACGAACTTCCCAGCTGGTATTCTCATCAACGAGGAAGGTGTACGCCAAGCGACACATCTCGAGTTGGCGAAACCTTTCCGACGCGACCATTTTTGTTTTGGTCGTGCGCGCCCCCCCCGTACCTCGGAGAAAGTCGGCTCTGAAATTCGACCCAGGGAGTGTGTTATGTCCCGTGTTACATGGCACTCCTGCAGGTTTCAATGTGGAACGGGAACGACCCATCAACGCGAGTCGACGAGGGAAGGAAGGGCTGAAGCCTACTCCAGATAAAAATGAAGGCAACCGAAGCGGGGAGCGGGGGAGGATAAGAGGCCTGATGTGTGACTCAATGGTTGATCTGAGCTATGACTGCTACGAAGGAGGGAAAGAGAAAAGGAAGGGCGGAGACGACAATTGGGACGAAGAAACAAAAGAGAAAATATACATGACAGCGCACGTTTTCCATGGCTCGGTCTGTTTTCCGGTAGATTATTAATAGCACAGCGGCAATAAGACCACCCATGACGCAACAGCACGGCCACTGCGTGGCCAACTCGAGACACGGCTCGCAAACGAAACAAGCCCCTCTCTACGAGCTACAGTCAGTAGAGCCCGGTTCCAGTCTGGAGACGCCGGGACGATCGAAATCGGCGGAGGACAGGAGGTGTCGCAATCAAGTCATGATGTACCCGCCGCGGGGACTGTAGAAATCGAGAAATAATCTTCGGCGACAAGCGCTGCTACAGTAGTAACAGCCTACGCTCAAGATTGATCTAAAAGGTTGGTGTCAGGATGACGGCTTAACAAGTACCAGGTAAGACAGATCACCATCTAAAAAAAGTAGATAATCTAGATCCTAATCAGCCGTTGCGAGTGCAGGATCTAAACGAGCCAGATCTTAAACTGCCGTTGGCCGTTGCGAGATGTAGATGTTGTGCAGGATCTAGACGATCCAGATATTAACCCGCCGTTGCGAGATGTTGTGCAAGATCTAAAAAATCCAGATCTTAACCAGCCGTTGCGAGTGCACGATTTAAATTATCCAGATCTTAAACTCCCGTTGCAACATGATGTGCAGGATCTAGACGATCTAGATCTTAACCTGCCGTTGCGAGATGATGTGCAGGATCTAGACGATCCAGATCTTGACCAGCCGTTACGACATGTTGTGCAGGATCTAAATGATCAAGATCTTAACCTGCCGTTGCGACATGTTGTGCAGGATCTAAACGATCCAGATCTTAATCAGCCGTTACGACATATTGTGCAGGATCCAAAGATCTAGATCTTAACCTGCCGTTGCGAGATGTCATGCAAGATCCAGATGATCCAGATCATAACCTGCCGTTGCGAGATGTGCGGGATCTAGATGATCCAGACCTTAGCCTGCTGTTGCGAGATGTTGTGCATGATCCAGATCCAGGTCTTGACCTGCCGTCGCGATATTTTGTGCAGGATCTAGATGATCTACAGTAGATCCAAACCTGCCGTTGCGAGATTTTGCGCAGGATCTAGATGATCTACCGTAGACCCTGCCGTTGAGAGATCTTGCGCGGGATCTAGACGATCCAGATCCTAACCCGCCGTTACGATTGTTTTGCGCAGGATGCGTACATCACAGATTCAACCCAGGACACGCGTCCAACTGTAGCTAACGCAGATGATACAGCTCCCACACGGAAACATGACCTAGACCATACATAGATCAGGAGCACATCTGCCCTCAAAGGTCTAGCTAGATAATTAAGGGGGTATCGGTTGTCTGTCCGATGCCGTACACGGCTTATTTTGAACCAGATCGACCGCAGAAAGCGCTGGGCGCGTGTATACAAAATTCGGCGCGAGTCGATCCGGGAAAAAAATACTGCACCCTTCTCGCGATAGAAATAAAAATTCATGTGTCGTAGGGGGGAGGGGAGAGAAGAGCCTGCTCTGTTACCCCGGATCTGAAATACAGCTGGGAGGGAGAGAGAGAAAGGGCGAAGATAATAAATGGGAGGGCGGGGAAAGAAAAAAAAAAACATATACCAGTATATTTAAGCCTAGCTTCTTGATTACGGGCCCACACTGTTAATACCACTGCTATGCAACTTTCTCGGCTTGCAGAGCTTGAGCTTGAAGAAAAGCTTCACGGGATGTATTGTAACGCTAGCGTGTTCTCAAGCTTCCACACTTCGGACAGGTCATATATCTCCAGTCGACCACCTAGACCTTTCAGGGCAGATCTATCCCTGATCTGTATGATCTGCTCATTGTGCCGGATGGGAGCCGTATAACCCGTTCTAGGACATGCTTCCTGGGTAGGATCTGATCCTGCACATTATCTCATAACGGCAGGATAGGATCTAGTTCATGATATTCTGTAGACGATATATCTGTAGATCATCTAGGTGTCGGACGTTTGAGCAAAATTTTCACAACAAGCTTCAAGAAAAGCTTGGCAAAGCTTCCTCACCCAATATACGTTGCAAAGCTTCAAGAAAAACCTTGCCAGGCTTCATCAAGCAGACTATTTCGCAAAGCTTCAAGAAGAGTCAATTCACATGCACTAGTTAAAAAGGTATTCGTACACGGGTAAATTATCCGGGTATGTCTGGGTACCCGGGTGCGTCAGGGTATCCGGGTACCAAACCCGGTTATGTTGGTCATACCCGGGTACATACCCGGATATGGCAGGAAACCCGGCTACCAAACCTCGTTATGTTGGCCATATACCCGGGTAGATACCCGGGTACTTCCAGAGTACATTCCCTATGTAGGGTATGTACTTCATGGTACCCGATGTACCAAACTTGGTTATGTTGGTCATACCCGGGCATGGTACATCCAGAATATATCGTGTTCAGCAGAAACACACAAGATAACACACACCCAGGGACGATTTCTCCAAGCTGGTTTCCTCGACAACGGGTAAAGTGCAACTGCCGACCGAGGCGGATGCGTCTATGGGAAGAGACCTCGACGATATGTTTCCAAAGCCACCGATTTCGTTGTGCGTGCCCTCTCCTGTTCCGAAGAAAATGGGCTGTGAACTTTCTTCCAGGGGGTGTGTTATCTTACCACCCGGTGTGATACGCTATACCCTACCTGCTACCACACAGGGTTTTGCCGTAAAGAGCGTTCGAGTTCGCACAGAGTTGTGCGCATGTTTTTTCCCCGCTCGTCTTCTCGACAAGGGTAATGGGGGTGCTCGTTGAAATAGACGAACATTTCGTATGAACATTATATTTTCGGAAGGCCCTCGACCAAGATCTTTCCGAAAACACCTCGTGTAGTTCAGTATTGGCAACCTTCCCGTTTCTGGAAATAAAAAAAAAAAAAAAAACGAGCACTACAAACCAAAACGATCGCAACCACCCCCCGGTGCGAACTCAACGGTCTTTACGGCACATACCTTACGATACGCACTCTTGGCCCTTGACGAGAAAACCTTCCGCACGCCGGACAGATCATCTACAGATAGATCATCTGCAGGTAGATCATCTACAGATGGATCATCTACAGATGGATCATCTACAGACAGATCATCTACAGATAGATCATCTGCAGATATATCATCTACAGATGGATCATCTACAGATAGATTATCTACAGATAGATCATCAAGATCCTAGCCTAACGGCATGCTATTGAAGGATCGCAGAGCACCGATCCCACCCAATAAATATGTACTACAGCAGTAGATCATGCAGATTATACGGCTCCCACGCGGCAACAAAATGAGCTGCAGACAGCAGATCATACAGATCAGGAATATATCTGCCCTCAAAGATTTAGATCATCGGGAGGCGGGAAAAATCTATCTGACCTGGCCGATGTGGGAAACATCAACCTTCACCTGCAAAACTGCACTTCACTTGCAAAGCTTCAAATATTTTGCCTTGCAAGGCTAAAAGGCGCGTGCAACGATAGGGATACCACTGCCGCTGTTGCGCCTGGCAAGGCAAATGTTTCCGACCGACTGGGCTCCTTAACGCCGCAGTCCCGTTTTGGGGACGAACTACTCAAATTCCAACTATTACGGGGGTCCATAGTTAACAGGACCAAATATTGTTAGTAAAAATAGGGAAATATATAGGGTTTTGTGTGTACCGTAGGTCCTATTAACTATGGACCACCGTAAATAGTTTGTCCCCAAAACGGGAATGCCGTCCTACCCAAAAAACGCCGGAATTCCATTCTTGTGTAGCAGTATTTTTCGGTTGTATGCTTACTATCACTGTAATATTAATGTTACGGGGGACCATAGTAAACAGGACCTACGGTGCACACAAAAACCTACATGTTTCCCTAGTTTTACCAACAATATTTGGTCCTATTTACTATGGTCCCCCGTAATAGTAGGCCATGGGATTGTCCGTCAGGTAGCACTTTTTTCCCCCTCCATGATCAGTTTTCTTGTGTCCCTGGGATATACAGCTCCTCGAGTAAGGACCCTCAGGGAACAAATTGGTGCGCACCTCTGCGGTAGCATGCGAAAAAAAAAAAAAGTTTCAACAGCTGAGTATCGTTTTTTGCCAGACCTTAGAGGCATGTTGCGACCGCCGGTGACATCGGGTGCCCATTATTTTATTTCTCACACTCCTTTAACCCCTTTTTTCTGCAATCACGTTCCGAAACGGGGACAAACCACTTAAAATTGAAGTATTACGGGGGTCCATAGTTAATGGGACCAAATTTTGTTAGTAAAAAGAGGTAAATATATAGGTTTTTGTGTGTACCATAGGTCCTATTAACTATGGACCCCCGTAATAGTTTGTTCCCAAAACGGGACTGACTGCGGTCCCAAAATGTTTGAATTCAGGTAAAAGCCCCCCTCCAGAATCAGGTGCACCAATCATTATTATGGGTTTAACTTCGTCAAAAAAAAAATACTGACAGTAGTGGTAGTTCAGGTTGAATTGGTATCATCTTCCATGCCTGTGCAGTCATTGGAGTCTTTTTGGATTCCACTGTTTTTTTCATCCACCCCATTCATTATCTTCGTCCTATTTTTCTCTCTCGCCCTGCTATCAACAGTCGTACACAGCTCGGATCCGGGGTCGTCACGTATAGCAGGCCCTCTTACGCCCTTCCCACTACGGTCCATGCCGGGTATTTTTTATGGCGAGAAGACTTCAACCGATTCTTCCCGCGTCGAACGTACGATGTAGATATTTTATACCTGGTATTGTCTCGGTCTTGAAGATTGTGACGACAGAGCTCCTAACAGGTATCTCACAGCCCATGCGTGATATAGAACAACTTGGTCGTGCTGGATGTCGACAGAGCGAAAGAACGGTTTAATTTTAGTACACCGCAGAGTCCCGTTTTGGGGACAAATCACTTGGAATTAGACTGGTTTGTCCCCAAATCGGGACTGCGGTACCAAAGGGGTTAATGCGATGAACATACCCAGCAGTCCGTCACTTATTGGTGCTGACTCAGGAGGTCTATCTACCATTAATAATGAATGCGTGTACGTACATGCTCGTAGATAAGTTGCGTGCGTTCTTCACATTGAACGATTATTTCTACCCGTCGACATCGGGCACAACCAGTGTCCGTGTCGATATTTCAATCCTAGAGGGATGCAAGCTCTGTGGTCACAAAACTACGACTCGCTTGTGGCACTTCATGTGGTCATTGTTACGGAGTAAAATAAGAGTAGACAATGCAATGTCATGTTTCATCGTCGTGCTGAATACGATAGGCACGGCACACACATTCTATGAAATAAGAATCGAAAGAGACACACAGAAAAACAAATCGAAAGAAAAAAGCGAAAAGGTGTCGTGCCCCCCCCCCCCCCCGAAGGAGATGAGGCGGACCATACATACCTGGTAACAAGTAAAAGAAGCAATACCACCACATACAGAGTTAGAGTAAGAGCGAAACGAAATGGCAGGTAAACCGAAGCACAAAAAAAACAAACGAAACGAACAAAACAAAACAAAAATTCACCCTCCAGGCAGCCGCGGCAGTTTGTAGTACGAGTAGCAAAAACAGGTTTTACCTACTGTTACGGAGGGCCATAGTAAATAGGACCTACGGTACACACAAAAACCTATATATTTCCACAATACTTGGTCCTATTTTCTATGGTCCCACATAATAGTACTTTAGTCGTACCTGATCACACCTAACCAGGTTTGTAGATATTATAGTAGAATCAGCGCGTACACTGGATGCGCTGACAAGATTGAACGAAACAACATTTTTTTTATGTGAACAATGAACAACACATATATTACGGGGAACCATAGTAAACAGGACCAAATATTCTTATTAATAGTAAAAATAGGTGGAATACATAGGTTTTTTTATGTATACCATAGGTCCTGTTAACTATGGACCCCCGTAATAGCAGTTCCGTGAACTTAGTTGGTCGTTCATCATTCATTCATGATGTTTCTATTATTGTTTTTTTTTTTTGTTTTTTTTTCGTCTTTGGTTCTTCACATACAGCAGTTCCGTGAACTTAGATGATCGTTCATCGTTCGTTCATCGCGTTTCTACTATTACGGGGGTCCATAGTAAATGTAAATAGGACCAAATAATGTTGGTGAAAATAGGTAAATATATAGGTTTTAGAGTGTATACTAGGTCCTATTCACTATGGTCCCCCGTAATAGTAATACTTATTTTCTTTTGTCTTCCTTGCGTCCTTGGCGTTTCTCTCTCAACGTATCCGGGTTGCTAGCGTGTCTATGTTGTGATTTGTCCCCCCGCCGGCACGATGGCATTTGACCTTGCATTGTCTACTCCCCTTAGGACCCGTCTTAACCCTTATAGTACCGCAGTCCCGTTTTGAGGACAAATCACTTGGAATTAGACTGGTTTGTCCCCAAATCGGGACTGCGGTACAAAAGGGGTTAACGAGAAAGAAGCCTTTTTCATGATAATCGAATAGGGAAAAAATGAATTTGATTTTGATTTGAACAGAATTTCGTGAAAAACATGCCTTTGGTTAGGCGAGCGACGGTCCGCGTCCTCCCCGGCGCGCCGCGGTCAGCGGCCGATTTTTATATGCCGGCATCGCCGGAGAGGCTATCGCTCTTGGGACGTCTTGGGTGGCAGGCGCAGCCCCGAAGCCCCACGCAGGCAACAGCGACGGGGATACAGCGATCGAACTTCTGAGCCAAGTCGTCACCTGGTCGGTGCTCGTGTGGTTTGCGAGGCAAAAAGGGATGAAAAACTGGGTGTGCGACGGACTTTTAAGTTTTTGAGGCGCCGCGGATGGTCTATTCTGTGCTAGAGGTCGTCGGGCCTCGCAATTCGGCTGCTCCGGTGGCCGTGTCTCTCGGGAATGGTAGATCTCAACTGTGAAGCAGTCGACGACACGGCTCAAGTTTACGTGGCATGTTTCGGTTTCAGGAACACGCCACGTCAAGTTGGACAAACTCCCCAAATTGAATAACACCAAGAGCAAAAGAAGTCCCAAAGCACTTAGACCTATGCCAATGGCAACCCGAAGTATCAATAAAAAGTTTGAATTCCAAGGATACCCGCCAAAAAAAATTAGAACACGTTTCCTATGGGCACGTTCAGAAAAAAAAAAAGTTCCCAACTTTTGGAAAAGCCCGAAAAAAGCAAATCTGGGACCGATGTTGGGCCAAGATCGGCCTGAGAAAACTCAGGCCGATCTTTGGTTCGAAGCGGCGAGATTCCGAGTCCTCGACAGACATCGATCGACAAAACCAACGATTTCGTCATGAATTCTGAACGGAGGGCGATCGTTAGGGGCTCCGACCCACCCTAGGGTCACCGTCTTCACACGATGGCCAGTGACGTGCGTATGGCGCTGGCCAGGCGTACGATAAAAAACAAATAGCCGCTGGTGTGTACAAAACAGAAGACAAAAATTCTCGATCCGTCTCGAATGGCAAAAAACAGGCTTTTTTTCAGGTTTGGGAGGATACCGCAGGACGCCGCCGGCAAGCTCTCGCCCCCTAGAGCATGTATTCACTTTCTATCTTCGATGCCGTCATCTATACTCATTGGCCTTGCCCGACACCAAGCGGGTTGGCCCTGGGCTGAGTCTATATCGAGATCGAGCATCTATCGTCGCACGAGCTGATTTTTATCAGCGTGTTGACAATTTGCAACGAGAGAAATCAAATTGCGCCGCCTGCAGCCGTTGGCAACAAAAAAAAGAAAAAATCAAACATTTTTTCCCTTTTTTCCCACAGCGGCGGTACGAGGATATTTTCGGCTGTATTTTTAAAGCAATATTTTTGAAAAAAAAACTTTCGGATTTCGCGTTTCCATTGGCATAGGTCTTACTGTCGACTTTTTTTTTTTTTTTTTTTTCGTTTTGTTCGAATCAAAAGTCAAAATGCCTGCTTGGTGATTCACTTTTCGACCAGTCAGATGCAAATCAAATCAAACGAAAACAGTATTGGCGGAGTATCATAAAAAAAAGTTGCTCGTCAAGATGGGCCCTTGCATCCCTCTCTGTCTTGTATTGTAGTTTAATGTTCTCACTCTTGATAAAATGATGAAGAATCAGCACGGACACCTGTGGGTGGTCGTACTGGACGTCGACGACGGGCAGAAAAAACGGTTTCACGCAGGGCAACCAAGGTAAGGGAGCAGCCCAATACCTTGGCGACCAAGACAAAATGAAGTCACTGGTAACTTGCAGCATCGTTCAACCTACAACAAGTAGACGGTTGATGGCTTGATGACTTGATGAGACCGCCCTTGTCAGCGTTTTGGTCGTTGCATGCCTGTCCCCCAAAGCTCAAAGCCCAAAGTCCCAAGGCCGAAGGGTTCACGTTCACACGTCGGACAAGATCCACCATCTACTATTACGGGGGACCATAGTAAATAGGACCAAATATTGTTAGTAAAAATATGGAAATATATAGGTTTTTATCTACACCATAGATCCTATTAACTATGGACCCCCGTCTTAACACGTACGATCACTTAGATCCCAACCCCCGCCGCCACGAGATTTTGTGCAGGATCTGTATGGCGCCTTATATTACGGGGGTCCATAGTTAATGCGACCAAATTTTGTGAGTAAAAATAGGTAAATATATAGGTTTTTATCTACAGCATAGGCCCTATTAACTATGGACCCCCCGTAATAGGAATGCAGTCCCGTTTTCGGGACAGACCACTCAAATTGTAAGTACTACGGGGGACCACAGTAAATAGGACCAAATATTGTTAATAAAAATAGGGAAATATATAGGTTTTCGCATGCACCGTAGGTCCTATTTACTATGGTCCCCCGTAATAGCTACTATTTAGCTTGTCCCCACAAAACGGGACTGCGGTCCCAAGAGGGTCGAGCATGCCCGAGGAAACATGCCCCACAGCAGTACATAATGCAAGATACACGGTTCCCGACCGGCAAGATGAGAAGGATGATACAAATTACTGCGGTAGCAAGTAGGAGTACATACATCTGCCCTGCTGATAGATCTACAGCAGTACGTACGTACGAAGGTAATTTAGGTAGAAATCGATGAAAATACACCGTGGTACATATACACTCACAAAACTCTGTCAATACAAACAAGGACCATTTGTAATACACTGAATTTTAATATTCCTACATTTAGAGACAGACTGGTATAGGTACAGCAGTTAGTAGAAGCGGTCGCCCCGGTGGTTGTATATTAATTAATAGTGGTATATACGCTCGAATGCTGCTGTTAAAACAGAGTTAATTCCGTGCGTCCAAATCCCACCGCCGTGTTGAGAAAATTATTTTGATTTTGGGAAAAAAAAAAAAAGAAACAACTGCTGAGAGCGCGTATGTTATATATAGTGTGGGTAGGCGCTATTAATAGTCGACGAGGGAAGAAAAGGGTTGAGGTCTTCTCGCCATAAAATTGAAGGTACGAACAGCAGTGGGGTGGGGGGGGGTGTACTCATTATCGTGCATGGCCGTAGTCATATGACCATAGACCCTCGCATCCCTACAATGCCGGGACAGAGCACGTCGGGTTTTCACCGACCAGGCAGACATTGCTTGCACCAAGCGCGAAGCGCCGTGAGGTGTTGGGCGAGTCGCATGAAGGGTGAGCTGCATCCTGTGCTCGTATGAGCCGCTTTGGAGGCGGATTTCCTTGCATATGGATGACAGCATCAATGAATAAATTTAATGTCTGCTGTGGCTACTTCCAGAGACAGCAATGGGGTGACTATGTAACTGCCTCGCGGGTGCCTCACCATATACACACTACGTGATACGACCATCCCCCTTGTGCGGAGTAAAGGTTCTCCCCGCACAAAAATGATCTAACTTGACCGCCAGCCGTGGTACCCGCAAAAAAAAAAAAAAAAAAAAAAAAACGGTACCCTGGACCGTTTGGGGGGGGGGGGGGGGGCGGGGGCGGGGGGGGGGGGGGGGGGGGGGGAGAGCCTGCTGAGGGGAAGGAGAGCCTGCAATGTGTGTGACCCCGACCCCGGATTTGAGTTATGACTACTGCTGTAGGAGGGGGGGAGAGAAAAAATAAGGGCGAAGGTGATAAATGGGAAGAAAGAGGGGAAAAAAAAAGATGTAGATCGGCTTTGGTTCTCCGTCGTTCTTGTTTTTTGTTTGATGTTTTTGCGTTTTTTCGCTGGGCTGCATAAGGTCCAACGGTCTCATCAAGGAAAAGCACACGCGAGAAGACAACAAAGAGCGTTGGGGCTAGACGAGGAAGGCATGCCTTGCCTGAACTTGATGGTTATCAACAGTTGAGTGGCGAAGTCGCCCAGCTAACTCGCTTATCATTGATCAGCAAAAGCACATCATATAGACGATCCACAAACACGCCAGTCACAGATGCAAAGACGCAGAACTCCAATCAAATACATGCAAGTACGCAGAACTCCGAATATGCTGCACACAACTAACAAGCCAACTAAATAACTAGCCACCGACTTTCACCCAGCCAACGATGTATTTACTTCGAATTATACGACGAATAATACGAGCGTACTTTATTTACACAGCTACCTGGTAATCAGTACTATGTTCTGGATATCGTACTCGTTCGCAACTGACCCGTCCTGGACATGCTGGCTATATATATCCTCTGCTACCTCGTAGATACCCTGGATAATATTGGATGTCCTACGAGTATGTATGTATGAGTACGTAGATGTCCTGGATTTTCTGGTTCTGGATTTTCTGGATCATATATACACATGATCGTAGCATACTCTAAACATTCTGCATGTATCCTGGATATCCCACGAGTACATATTTACAAAACTACAAGACAACAGCTATTAATAGCTGTGATATCGAGCATTTCGTCGAAACCCATCTTCCTTTGCAAGCTGCGTGTCATGTGTCATACTATTAATAGTGATACTTCGATCGCGCGTACTGCCGGTTTTAAGTATAAGGGCCAATCTTAACGGGGACTTTCGGCTCTTTCAATTTGACTTAATTTTTTTTTTTTTTCAATTTAGTTTAAGGGCCCATCTTATCGAGGACTTTCGGTTCTTTCAATTTGACTAGATTTTTTTTTTTTTCTAATTTAATTTACATCTGACTGAACGAAATTTAGTGTTCCCCGTTAAGATGGGCTCTAATCATGAAGGACACATACAACTCCGCATATGACGAAGACAAAATCTGAAGCTGCAGAATTGAAGGAGTGTGTGTGTCTATCCTTGGGGAATAAATAAAAAGTATGTACGAGTGCGTACTGCTCTACTTGTACATGTTCTGGATATTTCCTGGACACCCTGGATCTATTCGTTTACGTTTCCTTGAGGACATCCTGGATATATTTTTACTTTGGATACATATCGTGGGCATCCTACTAGCCCCGTCGCAAGTCACGACAGCAGGCACTGCATCACTGTTGTGCGCCAACGCTACGAGTACTGCTGTTTGGTTACACAATTGAACCAGATGCAGATCCCGCTTAAAAAAAACTGGATATATATATATACTGGTATGGATTACGTATATACGTATGCTGATGTACACCAGTATACTGATGCACACCAATATACTGGTGTATATATACTGGTAGATACTGGCCTTTTGGGACCACGGGCTTGATTTTTTTTAAAGCACACGACCGAATGTGAGAACATCCTCGTCATCATCACCACCATCCTCCTCCTCATCATCACGAAAACGCAAGAGGTTGAGTTATTAATAGCAAAATTCGATACACAGTAATGGGAATGCCGACTGAGCCCTCTGCACGAAAAAAAATGAAGGCATGTTTATGTCGGGGGATATTTCATAGAAAGGGAGACAGCCACCTGTTGCCACGGCTTGTTGCCAGAGAGCTGGAAAGTAAAAGCAATGGTTTAAAAGAAAACAACAACGTGTAGTGACACGCAAGACAACACACGCCCCTCCGGAAGGATTGGCACGCTGTCCACGGGCAAACTCCAAACAGACGCCGAAAAGCCAGCATTTCCTTTGTGTGTGCCCCCCGCCCCCCCTGTTTCAAGAGACTGCCCCAATGGGTGGGTTAGCTTGCGTGCTATTATACGTGCAGGCTTGTATACTGCTGTATCAATCATCTTCGTCGCCATCATCGCCAACAACATTATCATCACCATCATCACCATCACGAAAAAATCATGATCTCATGGTCACCATCATCACCATAACAATCCAAGGTGTACGTAAGCAAAACGGGAAACTCTTTCCAGGCCCAACAGGTAAAAAGGAGGCCAGGAAGCGAAGAGACCCCCTCGGTGCAACTGCCCAGAGAGACCAAACTAGGGCGAGGACGCCAGGCACAACAAAGCAGAAGAGTTGAAAAGAAAACTACAGACCTGTACGTGGCACTATTGCCCATCTCACCAACCGTCTATGTACTACGCGTTCGACTTTTTGTTTCGGAGAGAGAGAGGTAACAATTGACTAAAAGAAAAAAAGAAAAGCGAAAAAATATATATATATGATCTACAAACAGCAGTAGTAGGCACCTGGTATACTGCTATATAATATACGTAGCCCGTTTTAGAACCGCAGTCCCGTTTTGGGGACAAACCACTCTAATCCCAAGTGATTTGTCCCCAAAGCGGGACTGCAGTACTAAAAGGGTTAAAGGGACCTTATTATTAATAGTAGAGCGTTCGGGACTTGAGGTTTCTTAAATATATACCGACGTCCATTCGGAGAGTAAGCACCGATCCCTTAAGGTCAAAAGTGGGCAAAAACGGCTTGTGCAGGAAATTTAGGTCCCTTCTACGTACAGCAGTAGTCGTATTATATAGCGTTTTCACTCATCGCGGGGTCCCTGCGAAACAATAGGCAGGTTTTCACCATTAATAATAGACCAATGCGTACTCGTAGGTGCCGTGAGCCAACTGACTGACTTATAGTCGGCAAAGTCTGCTGGCGAAGCCAGCGGGATGGTCAGGCGGCGACTTGCAGACTCGAGTCAGCGAGCCAAATCAGAACTTGCAGACTCGAGTCAGCTGGAGCCAAAAACAAATCAGGGGCGCCCCCCCCCCCCCTCGCCCCCGGCGAAAAAAAACGAGCGATATCCCAGGAGAAAGAACGAAGAGGTATACCAGTAGCCGGGAGGAGAAGGAAGTAGATGCATCTGTGATGTGCCCGTGCGGCAAAGCAGTCCAGAGTAGAACTCACATCGTAGGAGAATGTGAAATATACAAGGAGGAACGGGATGTGTTAGAGCAGGAGACGAGGGAAATAGACGAATGTGATATGGAGGAGTTTGATACACTATCAATAGATAGCGACGAGAAAACGATCGCTATCCTGGGAGATAGATGGTGGCCACAGGCGGCCGAACAAGAAGGGGATAAGATTAGCAAAAAGTTTTTATATATATATGGAAACAACGTAATGAATACCCAGTAGTTGTTGGAGGTGTCTCTATTAGGAGTAGGAACGGTGCTCCGTCTCGAAAGGGATGCGTGGTCAATGGCCATATGACCAAGGCAAGCAACATGTGAGTACGCCCCCCCCCCCCCCCCCCCCCGCCCCTGGCCAAGGCCCCCCCTCTCCCGGCCAAGGGCCACCCCCGCCCAAGAAAGAAACCTTGTGTCTCGCATGCAGTAATCCAGCCTACAAGTATGGAACTCCACGAGTCGGATAGTCGGCATGTCCGGGAAAACGACTATTAATATTAATGCGTACCAGGTAGCCACTATTCCGACAAACAACTATAATACTGCGGAGGACTATATCGACAACAGTGATCAGGACCCATCATGTACACAAAAACCTATATATTCCAGTATTTCGACCAAGCATATTCGGTCCTGAATACTATGTTCCCCCGTACCCGGTATATCAATTAAGATTAATAATAGTACTACGTAGTTGATGATTCAAGTCGTGCCGACTCTCAACTCACGTTCATTTTTGACCTTTTCGGGCTTATGATACATCAGGTTTCAAGAAGGAACAAACAGTCGACGAAAATAATTCGACAAAAAAAAAAAAAAAAAAGTACGCCTTTGGTTCACCCACTATTGTTAATATTAATAGAAGAACCATCCAGCCCCCGCGGCCCCACGGGCTGCCCTGCCGGGTCTCGTCAAAAGCGTTCCAGTGCCAGTTACAACGCTTAAGGGGCTGTACGTGCATACACACATATACGACAAATGCGCGCGCAGCCACATACCTGCCTGGTACCATTCTCAGCGGGAAAGCAAGGACCGTCTACAGCTGGAAGTTAGTTGGTTGACCAGAAGTAGCCAACCATTATAGTCACCACAAAAGTAGTATTAATAGTGGGCTAAGGTATCACAGGTAGTTAGTTGTGTGCGGTAATATGGGGAATTGCGAGTAATTTGCATCTGACCGGCGCGCGTTTGTGAGGCTCTGATCGTTTTTTTTGCATTTGTTGTGTGTTACGAAATACGAAAACAATAAACAAAAGAAAAGGTCAGTTTTGGTCGGCTCGCTTCGCCACCCCCAACTAATAACTACCACTCCCCCCCCCCCCCCCCCCCCCCCCCCCCCCCCCCCCCCCCCCCCCCCCCCCCCCCCCAAAAAAAAAAAGGATATTTTCATATTCAAATCAACTAAAGCCGACAATATATTTAGGGACAGCAGTAGTGGTAGTCGTGAAACTCCACCCAACTCGTATTACTATTAATAATATTGCGGGGGACCATAGTAAATAGGACCTACGGTGCACCCAAAAACCTATATATTTCTCGATTTTTACTAACAATATTTGGTCCTATTTACTATGGTCCCCCGTAATAGTAAAACATAAAACACCACATGAGTCTGTGTCCCACCCTGGACCGAAACGTAACAACCTTCGGGGCATAATATACAGTCGAAACGGTAGGGCTGTGAGCTATTACGGGGGGCCATACCAGGTAGTAAATAGGACCTACGGTACAAACAAAAACCTATATATTTACCTATTTTGCTAGCAATATTTGGTCCTATTTACTATGGCCCCCCGTAATAATACTTTTAGCCATAAGTAGCATCGTTGGAAAGCTGAAGTCACTGGCTTCCATTACAGCCCAACCGAGGTTCGAGAGCACCCCTTTGTGGCCGTGTGCGTGCTCATTTGTCGAGATGAAAATACATTCCTTTGAAAAATGGTCAAGAAAAAAAATGCCCTACTCGTAAAAATAAAAAATTATACCAAAAAAGTTGCTTTAGAGGGGTTATTTATTATGGGCCATCCACAGTAATAATAGCTTGCCTTGGTACTCGTACGAACTGCCCACAGTGTGCCACGCGTTCACAGCAGTAATATATACGAGTACGGTATATATCGTACAACACGAGAGCTAAAGCAAACCCCTTGTTTCTCCAAAACAAAGGGGGCACTCGCAACGAAAAGGAGGCGTTTTTTTCTCTTGCTCCTTTCTATTTGTTATCCTCGCCCTTCTTGCTCCTTCCTCCCTCATACGAGCATCAATAGTCGTGACTCAGATACGGGGTCACTTTTCGCATACCGTATGTACTGCTGCAGTATCACGGGGGACAATAGTAAATAGGACCTACGGTACACAAAAAATCCTGTATATATATACCTTTTAAACCAACATATTTGGTCCTATTTACCATGGTCCCCCGTAATAGGCTCTTTCTTTTCCCCCCTCCCCACTACGGTTTACTCGTGCCTTGCTTTTTTTGTCGCGAGAAAAGGGTTCAGCAGTTTCTTCCCTCGTCAGCTATTACGGGGGACCATGGTAAATAGGACCTACGGTATACAGAAAAACCTAAATATTTCCCTATTTTTACTAACAATATTTGGTCCCATTTACTATGTCCCCCCGTAATAGCGTTCAATTGTGCCCACTCTTTTGAAAACTATTTTAGTGCATACATACCAAGTATCAGGTGAGTACATACTTCGACGTACACATCTCTCGTCGAGATACTTCTCTCGACGCATAGCTCGGCGCTTGGCACTATTACCGCTGTCGAGAAATTCAGCTTGTGATATCGATTGTCCGAGGGGGGGGTTATCTTGGGTGCTATCGTACGGTGACCAAGAGGGTCCTGTGAACATTCGAGTCGCACAGAATCAGTGAGACACCAGGGCGAGGAGTCCAGATATGCAGAGTAGTGTTCCCTCCATAGTACCCGTTGAGTAACGCCTGTTGCCTGCTTGTAGTGCCCGTGGAATCGCTTGGTGCAGACGGGATTCACCAGTGTGATAGCATGCGGAGGGATTAGTGCCGGTTGGTTGCCGCTATAGTGCCGGTATTGTTGCCTGGCGCATACCGGCACTATAAGAGGGACCATTGCTGTGCCAGGTACAGCACCAGGTAGCCAGCAGCCGCCGAGGTAGAGCCACGAGTCATACGTACTGGCATGTACGAAGCGGGATTCCAGGGTCCTAGCTTCACAAACGACAAACCTATCATTCATATCTCCGCAGTCCGATCCGCTTCCGTTCTTGAGGCGGGTGGAATAATGGTGTACGTACGTAAGCGTCAGTGTTTGCGCCTCTACGTCCAACCTAGTAGTTGACAAATAACCCTATGCATGCATAGCTGCTGATTCAAGTCGTGTTAAGTACAGCGAAGCTCCACATTGCATAGGTTGTAACCCTTCGTTCTTGTTTTTGATATTAATATTACCCGGGAACATAGCAATCAGGTCCGAATATTCTTACTACGGGGGTCCATAGTTAACAGGACCAAATTTTGTTAGTAAAAATACCTAAATATATAGGTTTTTATGTATACCATAGGTCCTATTAACTATGGACCCCCGTAATAGTAAAAATACTGGAACACATAGGTTATTGTGTGTACGATGGGTCCGGATTACTTTGGTCCCCCGTAATACTATCAAGAGAGGACGACTATTTTTACTCGCCGGCCATTCTTTTTATACAATACGTGGCCTTTTTTATCGGCACGAGCGAGGGATACAACCTATTAACAACACAGACAGTAGTGGTCCCTCTTATAGTGCCGGTTGAATAGCGCCGGCTACCCGCTATCGCGCCTGTGGAATCGCTTGGAACAGATGGATATAGCAGCAGTGTGTGGAGGGATTAGTGCCGGTTGGTTGCCGTTGAAGTGCTGGTAATATTGGCGGGCGCATACCGACACTATAGAGGGACCATTTGCTGTCGCGGGTATCTGCGGCCTGGTACAGTAGAGTAAAATTACTATAACTAGTAGATCGGTAGCTTCCGACCCCAGGGGTCCTCCCCTCACATCAAGTATAGTATACCCATTGTAAACGTTTTGTGTGAATGATATCGTTCCCAAGAAATTTCAGCTACAGCATGCATGCACCAGGTGTGATACAGCACTCATGCTGTACCAGATACGCAACAACATGCAGCGCACTCAGCGAGGTCCGTACGCATTGCCACTGCTTCTTCTCCTTTCCCAACACGAGCAAGAAACCACGAAGCAACCCACGGGGAGATAACGGAGGGTCGTTTTGGTGGGAAAGCTCAAGAAAAAATTACAAAAAAATATTTATGCTCAGGAGCGCGTGCTACACCACAAGTCCTATTGGGCAAGATTGGTGCCACCATAAGGCTTTTTAGCCTTGCGTAAAGGAGGCGTTTCTTGATCGCAAGCCCTGTACTACTGTACCAGGTAGGTACCTAGCCGGTGGCAGCAAAGATGCTAAAACAGCACCATACCGTTCTAACAGTACCCTCTAGGCATCAATACCCGCGAGCAGTCAAGAGTCAGTAGTCAGTACCAGACACCGACGAAAGGTCGCTGGCACGCCGCCAAAAGCCAACCCCAAAAACGGGCATACGACGACGGCCATGCATGACATGAGTATACCCCCCCAAGCCGGCACCACCGCGCCTTCCACGCAATGTAACGCTATCTCAGGAAGAACACAAACTACCTGGTAGAGAGTAATGTACTACGTAAGCGTATCAATAAAATCATAAATCAACCTATTGCGGTATAACACTATCACACTGGGTGATAATATAAAACACCCCCTGGGACGAATTCCAGAGCCGGTTTCCTCCAAAACATGCGGGGCACACAACGAAAAATAGTGGCTTTCAAAACATTTAGTCGACAAGGTTGCATATATAGACGCATCGCTGGTCGTACTCAGTACGCTCTCCCCGTTGTCGAAAAGCCCACCTTTGAAAAACGTTCGAGGGGGTGTGCTATCCCATCACCCGACGTGATAGTGCTAGACGGTAACGGGTCGTTTTTTCCCCGTCCTCTCGTTGTTCGCAATAATGGTTACAGCAGTGTACAGGTTGGCCGTTTTCACCCCGATCCTCCCGTTTTTTTATTTGGATATAGAGTGGAAAAAAAAAATCGAAAGTTCTTGGTTTTGGCTTGACCACGTAGCGTGGTTTGGCGTTTCCTGAATAAAGAAGCTGTTGTCGGGGTATCGTCAAGATCGTACTGGACTATCGCCCTCCATGCGACGTACTGAAGCTTCCCCCGTCAGCTACCTGGTAGTATACTGAAGATGTATGGCTCGAGGTCGGTGCATCGCAACATGGGAAAACTAGTAGATTCAGAAAACATGAAGAAAGAAACACCAAAAAACAACCCTCTCAGAACGGCCTAGCGGCCACGGACGTCTTGCCTACAAACCACAAACAGCGATCAACAGCCGCGAAATCGAGCGTAGCCCTCTATGTGGTGAGTGAGAGGCACATGCTACGCCCAAAACGTCTGCCGGCATGGTAGAATCGCTGGTGGTTTCGGTGATTACATGCGGCAAGCACCCAAGCATCCGCCAAAACGTTGTCTGCGACGCGACAGCAGTTCCAGAGGTCTGCAGCTCCTAGAGACAAGCCAGGAGGAACGATCGGCTGGTGTCATGATACAACATGTATCCTAATGTCACATATAGGATCACCTGGTAAACGTTGCTTCTTCTCCGATGCCGAGTCACCTCGTTGCTGAATCGCCCAAAAAGTCACTAGTGTACGTCATAAAATCGTTTTCGACCGTGTGCAAGCGATACCGTGAACAAAACGCCTCTGCTTTTGGAAACCCGTGACTCGACTATCGGCATAAATCGGGGGAACTTCCGAAAAATGAAGCACGCCTCGGCACAACAAAACTTGCGCCCCCGCGACCTCAGTAAAGCTGTGGGTTGGCTGGAGTTCACGGCTAGTTGTAACAATAGTTGGGTGGTGACTTGAACTCAACTATTAATAACTTGCTCAATCCTTTTAGGACTGCAGTCCCGTTTCGAGGACAATTTACTTTTAATTAGAGTGGTTTGTCCCCAAATGGTGACTGCAGTCTTCAAAGGGTTGATCCTTACAACAAAAAAACGGGAGCTGTGGGCTGGATGACTAAAGTCGCCGGCTACCTGGTAAGTATTCCGTTGGGTGGGTATTATGGTTTATAGTTGCGGTGGTGTCAACTTTCCAACTATTCGGGTTTCCTTGTTCGCGAAAGGCTTCTTTGGTGAGGAGTGCGCATCGCCCAGTGAGACCGCTCACCCAGAGAGGGAACGAGAGAGCTGAGAGGTAAATATATTCCTCAACTCATGGCGCATCAAAACCCATCCCCATTGGCTGATGCCGGTGCCGATGGCAGTGCCCAAGGCCTTTTTTCGTTATCGTACGAAGTATGTTTTATATCATGTGTAAAACGAAGCAAAATACCGCCAGCCGATCGCCTACACAGCAGTGGGTGCCTCTAGTTAAGAGCGCCCCATGACAAACCTCAACAGGCACTCTCAATTACTCAGCGCTCTTATCTGTAGTGACCAATACATACTTGGCTTCTAGTATAGGCGGGACATGGTGCCCATTTGACCGCCCTTAAACCCCGAATGTTCCTAACTCGGGCACTCTTCGAATCGGGGTACCCACTTGGAACGTCATAAAATTACAGCCAGTGAGTTAGTTGGCTGAACAGCCAACCAATCAGTAGCGACTCGACACATGTGCAGGAGCGCCCTGCACAAAACTTTGTGCAGGATGCGGGTCATATTGGTCAAGGCGTGTCTTTCGGCCGCCCGGCATCTTTTTGCAAAACTCCACCAAAACACGACGCGGAGCCGCGTGACTGCCCCTGCCGACCTCGAGCCCCCCAAAGAGTTGGGTTTAGGGTTAGGGTTATAAGGTCAGGCCTGGGGTTGGCTTGGTCTGGCCCGACCTGCAAGGTTGAAATTGACGACACACGTCCTCCTGCACAAAGTTTTGTGCAGGACGCTCCTGCAGATAGCGGGAGCCATAAATAGCCGGGAAGTCCACCGAACTCACAGACAGCCCCACAAAAACGTGGAAAAATTGAACGGAGAAATGCGGAGTTCGTGGAGAGGTATAATCAGGGCCATAGACAAACGCGCCGAGTCAGGTACAAAGAGACAGAACCCCGCAAACATGAACACCGCTGTTGCACCAACCAGTCTGATCTTAACTGTAAGGACTCTGTACAGATACTAGAAAAAGGGTCCAAAAGTACCTCATGTTTCTGGGCAGGCTGATACGTACTACCCAACAAATAGTTTATCGGCGCTCCGACAGGCCTAGGATTCATTTCCCAGCCTGTTGGAACTCCCACTTTGATAGAAGGGGGGGTTACGAAGAAAAGTGTAATTTTTGTAGCGTCGGCCACACGGAGTAACCTCGGCTGTGGGGTATATACATAGCTAGACTAGGGGACGACATAATGTTACTGCGGCAGTACTCGAACTACAGCGGTGCAAGCAGCTAGCTCTGCGAGACTGCTGGACGTTCACGAGTCTCGCCTTGTATATACTGATGTGTGCCCATGTGCTCATGCGCTCTCACACTAATTCCGCGCCTTTCTTCCGCATTCGAAGAAGAAAGAGCCATGATTTTCCACCGCCTATCCGGCCGGCGACTTTTTACTGCGGGGGACAATAGTTAATAGGACCTACGGTGCACACAAACACCCATATATTTCCATATTTTTACCAACAATATTTGGTCCTATTCACTATGCCCCCCCGTAATAGTTTTTCTTCTTTTTGTTCAGGCATGGGTCGTTTTTTGTCGTTCATGCTGCTCGACACGTATCATTCCTCATTCCCCGCGAGAATAATCGTATAATATCGTATTAACAGGCGCACCGCACACCTTTCCTATTCGGTGGCTATTCCTGACCCCCAAAACGTTTTTGCCTTATACAACTCTGGGTGTAAATATTAGGACCGATTAGTCTTGATATCAATGTGTTAACGTTCCATATATTTCCGACCAGAATGGTAGTCTTTGCGGACTTGAGGAGGTAAAAGTTGCACAGTTCGGGTAGATCATGATCTAGATCATCTGCAGATCCTAGACTGTCAATATTAGTTGTTGTACGGAATCTGCATAGTACAGATCCAACTCAGGAAATACGTCCTGCGGCAGTAGATCGATCACATCATGCACGTCGTACGGCCGACACCATGAGCTAGCCCTGTTGATCACACAGATCCCAGTAGGAATGTGCCTGGCGTGAAATATCTAGATCATGGAAATGGGAATTGATGATGTCTTGGAGGTGTGAAAAATTGTGAAAAAAAAAAAAAGTAGTCACAACGGGATCGGCCTATGCTTGGTCGGGAGTACGATAGGTTTTGGTTTGGTGGCCGCGGCAGTGCAAGGCAAAGGAGCCGTACACCACGGGCGCAGGCAGCTCGATTCTATCCGTGCTACGGGCCAGTACTACTATTTGCGCGGGAACATTGTAAACAGGATCAAATATTGTTGGTAAAAATAGGGAAATATATAGGTTTTTTTTTGTGTTTACCGTAGGTCCTATTTACTATGGTCCCCCGTAATTCCTGTGTTGCTCTGCGTCTGCGTCTGCGTGCTACCAGATATTATAAATAATAAAAACATTATTAATAGTAGATGATTGATTGGACCAACTTACCAAACTACAGTATACCGGTAGGTCGCTTGGCCTCTCTACATGTACGGGAGTACGTGCAGCAGAGTAGTCGATACAAGTGAGTCCCATGGCTGATGGGTTTTTATCCTGGGGTGATATCCTGCAGCAGTAGGTGTTGCAGAGGCCGAAAACACCTCTCTTAACTATCAATACCCTTCTTGCACCCTTGGGCCGGCGGGGGGGGGGTATCAAGTGAATATGTCAGCTGGGGCGAGGTCGCGCGGCGTTAGGGTGGGGTGCTTCCAAATATTCAAATTCTCCAAAAAATCCTGGCCGGCCCCAAGGCAATGTCGACCTGTCAGACAACAGTGAGTGGTATTGCACGATGTTTTCAGAAAAAAGGTGTGTTGCAAGTAGGGCCTCTCTCTCTGTGGCGCTGGCTGTATCATATGCCGGCAGGGGCCGTCGCGCGGAGTTTGGGTGGCGTTATTCCAATATATTGTCCAATTTTCCAATTTTCCAAAAAAATCCCGGCCGGCCCCAAGGGCAGCCTCGACCCAAACAGAGCAGCAAGCAGAGGTGATGCACGATGCTTTTAGAACAAGGCGGTGTCGTAATTAGGGCCTCTGTCTGCGGCGCTGCAGCTGCGTATTAGGACTACTCCTGGTGCAGTCCCGTTTTGGGGACAAGCCACTCAAATTCCACGTAGCATAATACTAATATTAATAGTTCAACCCTAGAACGGGACTGACCGCAGTCCTACTCGTCAAAGGGTTGTGGTCATGGTGGATAGCGGGCACGTTTTGTGTTCTGTCCACTCATAGATTACTATGTTTCAGCTTCGAGTCATCATGACTGATGGCATGGCTCAACATCATGGAAATGCCACGGGTGTCTTCATACCGTATGAATATTTGAATTCTTCTTGTTCAGCACTGCTGTTGTCGATTGTTGACGAAATCCAAGTTGTTGCCTTGTTCGTTGTTTTTCGGTGTTGTGTGTGCAGATGTTTGCTTGTAGTTTCGCGTTGGCAACCGTTGTTTTCGCCACAAGTGTGAAAAACTAAACTGCTGTACACCTGGTACACAGCCAGCAGAGTAGCAGCACCGTACGAATTGCTGCTGTTGTCACAGCTTTATACTACTTGCTGTAGTTCAAACGAAATACGTACCTTGCACAGGTACACCTTTCTTTGCCTTTTCGTTATAGCTGTCCAAGGTACAAGTAGGCACTATTATAATACCAGGTAGACAATACAGCATTGATCATTCAGCCTGTCCTTCGAGAGGATAGATCATGCGACGCCACAATAATTTACAGAGTAGAAGTACACGATACATATACCAGGTACGTGATAATGCCCGCGTGCTTGAAAGCTACCATGCACCCGTGCTCATGATGGTGTTGTGCTGATACATTCTCGCATGTATCAGGCACGAGAGAGAAATGTACGAGAACGACGATAAAGGAGGCACAGGAGCTCAACGCGCAATCACAGATGAAAGGAGGTACTGGTACCTTGGCACCTGTAGCAGGTGGTATTGCTGCTGTGCCCAACAGCAGCCCAACAGCAGTACCTGGTAAGTGTGTGTATCTACGAGGTGGCAAGCACTGCTGCTGCACGAGATTATGAGCAAAGGGGTTATTAGCCGGTCTAGACTACTGATACTGGCGCCAATAGACGTACTGGTGTCTGTTGCTGTTGTTGCTGTGTTCATAGCTCTGGCACCATTCAAGGTGCAACTACCGCTCGCTGTAAGCAAGAGGCCACAGAAGTGCCCTGAAAATGTCCTGTACCGCAAGAAGAGTATCCCAGTGTAAACAAGAGTAGCTCCAGTGTACGGCACACAGCAAGAGTATTATACCATCGCGAGCGGTAGTACTAGGTATATACCGCACGCAGCGGCAGACAGCAGTATCATCCCGGTCGTATATGCGAGAGTCATGTGTGTGCGGTGTATATATGTATACGTACGATACCGGCATGATACAAAATAACACGATTTTTTCTCTCCTCTCACCTGCAACGAAACAGACAGCATCCCCAGCATCTCCACAGAAGAAGACGCTAGCCCAGCTCCACCTGCAGCAGACCCACCCTCCTCCCAGCCTCCGTGCAAACCGCCGCGAGCGATGCCCTTGCCCCTTTCGTCGAAGCCATGGCGCACCTCAGGTGCGTCCGCGTCTGACCGTTGCCTCGCCCCTCCTCGCCATCGCTTGACGGCTGATCTCTGCAGACTAGGAGGGGAGTCTATGGAGAGAGCGACTGATGCATCGTCGCGCGAGGCCTCAACCGCTGCGTTCACCGAATGACCTGGGAGGAGCCGAGGTCCATCAGGAGCAGCAGACTTCCCTCCCATGATATTCAACTATAATGATGACAGACGCAAGCAAGCCCAGCCAGCAAGGCTACGTATATTGTGCTGGTTTTTCTCTCTCGCTCTCTCGGAAGCTTTTACGTACGTACGGCAAGGCCGAAAAACGAAACAAAAGGCACGGCAGCAGCGGCAGCACCGGCAGCAGCAGCAGCAGCTGCTGCCGTAGTCTTGGTCTCCGCCACGCTCCCTTCCGCTATCAACGCACAAGTAAGTACCAACGAATGGCCTTGGACGAAGCGAGAGTTCGGGAAGACAAGCCACGCGCCGGCTGGTCTCTCGATCTAGAGAGGGTTTGTGGCACGCGTCAGCGTGCAGTGTGTCTCCTGCCCGTGCAAATAGTAGGTAGCGGGTAGGGTGACCCAAATTTGCCGCCTTTTATGATGTTCGAGAAATCCTTTGAGCTATTTCCAGCACCAGCACCAGCACCAACGCTCCTCTCTCGTGCACACGTACTTTACTAGGGCAGATGAATCAAGCCCCTCTTGGCTCTCGCTCTCCCTCCGTCTTTGCCTCTCTCTCCCTCTGCTCTGTACAGAGTGTGGTGGGATGAACCCGAAAAACACGCAAGCTGGTAAGCTTGCTGCTGTGTATGGGTTCGCGGTACGCTGACAGATGATGTGGATGCTGATGATGGATGCTGATGCTGAGATGAGAGAGACGATGTGATGATGTTTTCGTGTGGATATTTTTATTTTTCGGCGCGCTGGGTACCACCAACCAAAAAATGCGCTTTCTGTACTAAAACCTAGTATAAAATAAGACAACGTACCGCAGTCTAGGCTCCCAACAAAAAGTACTGAAACACGACAGAGAAATCAAATTTCGCTTTAATTTTTCCCTTCTGTTTTTTCTTCCCCCCATTTTCTTGGTGATTTCCTCATCATTTTCTCAGCGTACACATTTGCACATTTTTTCGCTGAAAATTGAAACACGGCCAAACGGACAGAATTATTAAGATTTTCCCGACTGCGACTGAGCTATTTTGAAGCGACACCTACTCCGCCGCTACCCTACCGATGACCGATGATCCGATGGATGGTCTAATCTCAATCTCTGATCATCCAGCCAAGATTGACGATTATCCTGGCTGTTTCGGAAGTGCGAAGTCTGCTTGACCACGTACGTTCAACCCCATTGATCCCACCACCCACCGCAACCACGAGCTGTCGGGAGGGGTGTCTGCCGTTTTCTGTGTCCCTTGTTGCTGTGTTCAGTATCTACGGCAGGGTAGATAATCTGATGTTGCGCGCACCGCTAATTTTCTTCGTTACTTCTGCTGTAGGAGTATTTTGTTCTTGTGCCATCCACAATCCACACACAGGCGGATGCAGCGGACCATACTCATACAGAGCAGCTGATACAGAGTACCGGAGACGCATCCAAAACCACCGTATATATCCAAAATCATGTGTGTACCAGCAGGTGTGCACGAGTCTATGGTGTATAGCTGGTATATACGAGTACCAGTATCTGATACCAGTAATATCCAACATCAGCATCCAACAAAGCCGTGTATGATATCCAGGAGAACATTCGACAGGAAGAGCAGCGCTTATTATATGGCATCCTTCTTTTTTCTACTCTCTCGCGCTACGTCGTGTTGCTTCTACAAATTGCGCTGCTCGTATGATAGTGTACCTCTACCTGCTGTGTACCAGGTACTTGAATAGGTTCGAAATGAACAAAGGAGAAGGAAAAAAAGCACAAACGACACAAAAGGCTCGATTTCATACGTACATAAATACATCGTGCCAAGTACATCGTAGCAGCAGCACCAACAACGTGTTATCAGAATCAATGGAACAATAAAACGTCGCGTCTCTATTGTTGTCAGAGTAAAGAACAGCTCAACAACTGTTACAGCACACCTTCCACCTTCCAGCTTCCACACGCCGGATAGATGAGATAGATGGGATATATCGCATACCTGGTATATCAGATAGATCAGATAGATCAGATATTAATAGGAGCTCCTACAATCTGAGAGCCCGGATCTTTGGGTTGATAGGCTGTTCAGGTATTTTGCTTCCTGTCGGGATCAAGGTGCGAGCGAAGACCCAACCCAACCCCTAACCCTATAAACCTAACCCTAGCCCTAACCCTAACCCTAACCCTGACCCCAAACCGCAGCCAAAACGGGCCAAAACTGGCCATAAACGCGGCTGCGCCGCGTTTGCATAGAACCAGGAAATTTCCAGGGCTTTTCGCGGGTCAGGTCAAACCTCACAGGTCGGGTCGAATCTGACCCGACCCGACCCGCGAGATTAAAAAAGTTATTGACCCGACCCGACCCGACCCGTGAGATTTGAAAATCTCCTGACCCAACCCGACCCGACCCGCCACCTTCGGATTGACCCGTGAAACGCAGGTTTCATACGGGTCGGGTCACCTTGACCCGCTAGAAGACCATTTATCTTGACCCGCAGACTCGACCTGCGGATCCGGCCCGTGGGTCGACACTTCAAAAGCAATTTAATATTCAATATATTCATGTTGCGGGGAATGGGAATTTGGAAAAGACAGTCAGAGAAGTTTGTAAGGGATAGTACTGATTTAAGGAAGGATATTTGGTTTATATAGGAACGGCATCTACGCTGTTTTGTCTGAAAGCAAGCATAGTAATAATATAATTTTGTCAGAAGGCAAGCATAGTGATAATATAATTTTATACCTATTATATTATTATTATGCTTGCCTTCCGACAATATAGCGTAGATGCCGTCCCTATATAAACCGAATATCCTTTCGTAAATTCGTTTTTTTTGTGCGCAGCAGCGATATATATGGCTTAGCTGTAGTGGGTATGGGTGGATGCGCGCACGCGTATACGGATTTGGCAGTGTTTTAATGTTTGACAAAGAGACCAAAGGATTATTATTGAGTATTTGTACGAGAGAAGCCTTTGGGTAAGAGAGCGGGACGTGTTTCAAGTGTCGGATCCGCGAGCCGGATGCGCGGGTCCGACCCGCGGGTCAGCAGAAAAGAACTCGCGGGTCACGCTGGCCTGACCCGCGAGTGACCCGTTTCTCGCTCGTCATGACCTGACCCGACCGTTGAGCTTTTCATCACCTCTTGACCCGACCCGACCCGACCCGACCCGACCCGTGAGATTTGAAATGTTCTTGACCCGACCCGACCCGACCCGTGAGATTTGAAAAACCCTTGACCCGATCTGACCCGACCCGCGAGATTTGAAAACTTCTTGACCCGACCCGACTCGACCCGTGAGATTTTGAACATTTCCTGACCCGACCCGACCCGACCCGTGACGTTTTGAACACCCCGTGACCCACGAAAAGCCCTGCAAATTTCTCAATAGCGGACGACGATTCCGAAGTGCAGACCGCGCAACGCAATTTTTAAGTCGAAAACACCCCTAACGATCCGAGCTCACAGATTGTAAAACCTACTCTCAGATAGATCAGATAGATCAGATAGATCAAATAGATCAGATAGATCAGATAGATCAGATAGATCAGATAGATCAAGTAGATCAGGTGGATCAGAAATGTCGCGGGTAGAGTCCTGTTCCATTAGTATTACACCACCAACAAATATTTCGGGGAAGATCAGATCATCTGATGCTACAGTACAGTAGTACTACTTTTTAACACGGTGACCCTAAGGTAGGTCGGAGTCCCTAACGAGCGCACTCCAACCCGTCCTTTGGTGTATCTGCACGATGCTAAGTTCTAGGTCGGATCTACAGTAATAAATAACTTAAATTATTTGTGCCGGAGGTTTATGGGTCTAGCCAAGAAATCAAGCATACTACGTCCCTGGTACATGTTTTTGGGCGGGTGGGGTCAGATTAGGGGCTGTTGTTCTCACATTAATTAACTCACATCGCCACAATACAGTCCGTGGTCACAGGGCAAGCGCCAATAACTCTGGATGGCGTGGGATATTTCACCTCAGGCAAATGCCTCAGGAAGAAAACACATAATGAGAAATAAAAAACGGAAAAATAATACTCAAATGACATATACTGTAATCTACAATAAATCGCATACCTTAGACAAAAGAAACAAGAGAATACTACGCAGACTTGCAGGCTCGCAAGCAGAGAGTCGGAGGGTGTAGCACCGAGCTAAAAAACACAACCCACCACCACTGTGAAGAAGTAATCGAGCAAAGAACAAAAACGAGAAGGCGATACAGGGAAGAACGGAAAAAAAAAAAAAAAAACGAAAAAGGGATAGGAAAACGGAAAATAAAAAAAGGAAAAAAAAGAAGAAAAAAGGAAGAAAGGGAAACAAGGAACCACGGGAAGAAGCAAAGAGAATAAAAAGGAAAAGAACAGGGAAATCAGCCTGTTGGGGGCCCCCCCCCCCCCCCCCCCCCCCCCCCCCGGCCCGCTCCCCCATCCCTTCATCCCTTCTCCCCCCCTCCCCCGCGCGCTTGCATTGGCGTCAACGGCTAAAGTCGCGGTTGTAACTGTCCTGTGTCGCTCTGCCGTTGCCTCCTCTACCCGTTGGAACCATCTGCCGACCTTCTGTACGGCCTCGCGCCACCCTTCGAACTTGATGCCGAACATCTTAAAGCCGTCCTCAAGGTCCTTCATCCAGTCCCACTCTTGTCTCCCGGAGAGCCCCTTACCTCCGACCACCTCCCCAACACGAATTCCTCGGCTGGCGCTCCTCTCCCATGCGTGCCACGAAGTCCCCGAACAATATGCTTCTTCCGCGTACCGTCGTACGATAAGGCGTGTCTTTCACAACATATCTTAACGGCAAAGACAGGATGATGTGCTCTGTGTACGAGATTATCGCGTCTGTCCGATGTGTGTTCCTTCACATTAAGAACCTTCTCGGGACTTCAGACGGGGAGAATGACGATAGAAGGTAGCGGTTACGGCAACTGCCACTCACAGCGTGATTGGGAGAAGATACGAACTTGGTCAGTGGTGTCCTATTTTACCGTTACTGCGGAACATAGTAAATAGGACCAAATATTGTTAGTAAAAAATAGGTAACTATATGGTTTTTGTGTGTGCCGTAGGTCCTATTTACTATGTCCCCCCGTAATACAGTACATTTACAAGGCGAGGAGTGGTACGGCACGGGAGCTATCCCTACTGCTGGCCGTTCACGCTACTCGTAGACGCTTGAAAACACCAAATTTACCATATTTTCGGTGACTATGTTGGTGTCCTGAAGGAGTTAGTTAGTCTAAACCGTTATTTCCACCCCGAAAGCGCTGACCTCTCGCTGGAAATAGAACGGCGGATGGACCCGTCTCTTGCGCGCATGCCTCGAACGGTTCGTCCCGGGGAGTTGTACATGATATGACGACCGCCCCGTTTAGTCTTAAAGTCCGCATGCTGAAGGCCGAGATGAACGAGATCCTGATGAACGGGTGTGTGACGTGGGCCCTCAGCGCGAAAAAATTCGCCAAGCTCCGAGCGGCGCACCATCAAGTCCCCTCCTGAGAGGCGTTGGCTGCTAAGAACAGGCATAGCACATACCGATCACACCACCCTCTCGTACGCGAAGGCCTGCAAGAAGACGCGGCGCGAGAGCATCGAAACAAGCATCCGTAAACGGCGGCTCTTCTTTGCGGGGGACGTGGCGCGGCGAAACGATGGGCGATTACCCAGGCGGGTGATGACTGGTGGGAAGAGCCCGAGACCGGGCGGACAATCGAAGACGCGGAACAAACGCCTGCCGTAATGGTTGACGATCCCATAATGTTTAGAGCCACCAAGGGATCCACGGAACACTCCCCGTTAGTGTTTGGAGTTGGGACCGGGCTGTGGCCCATTTCAGCATAGAAAGGCGGGCAAGTGATACCGGGGGGGTCTTCGAAGCTACCGAACGATTCATGGTCAGGTGGTACGAGGTCGAGGCGAAATTGAGCAGGCGGCGTCACGCCCCCGTTAAGCACGGGTGATGTCCAAGGTAATGGGTAGCGGGGAGGGCGCAGTCGTAGGGAGACCGCGGTTGACTAGAGCAGGAAGGGACCGGCAGCCAGGGTAGCAAGATACCAAGGCCGGCTGTAGTAGGCAGAACCTGTGTCTATGCTGCTTGTACTGCAAGCTGGTGCGGCAGCCTCGAAAGTGCTTTTGTTTTGCTTTGATTCTGTTTTCTTGCCTTGTCCTTCCTTCTTGTTCTTCTGAAAGAGGTCTTGTTTGACTTGGGGGGTGACGAGCCTTTAACGGTACTCTACGTTCGCTGGACAGACCATGGGACACACCATGGGCCCAACCATCGTTAAACGATGATATGCTCCATGGCGCAGCCCATGGAAAAATCGTGCCCCATGTAATGAATGGACCATGGTACAATCCTTGGGTCCATGGTATGTGTTCCATGGCATTTCTGTGACCCGTGGTCTAGTCCATAGTGCATCATGGAACACGCCATGGTTATTCCATGGTACCCGACGATGCCAGCGTGGACATTTCGCCCACGGGTCAGTCCATGAGAAAAAAGGCTTGCGTGGTATATTCCATGGTCACCCATGGGACGTTCCATGGATTATGCCATGGCGTTTCCCATCGTTGGCCCCGTGGTACATGTATCGTGGCACATTCCGTGAAAAGAAAGCGTCCATGGGGTATGCCATGGTGTGTGTTCATTGGGACGAATATCGGACACCCCATGGATGGTTCCATGGACTCTTTGATGGGCATGACTGCCCCGTGGCGCGTGTCATGAACCATTTGCTGATAACATGTTCAATGATGGAGCCCACGGGACACCCCATGGTCATTCGGCACGCCTTGGAAAATACCATGGCATCATGGTACATACCATCATCTTCCATTATGCGTACCATGGTGTAACCAATGGATAGTTAAATATATGGTGCGTCCCCGTGGGGCTTTCCATGGATAAAGGCCTAACCCTAGCCTTAACCATGGGGCATGCCGTGGTGCGTTCCATGATGAAACCGTGGCATTGACCATGAGTCAATCCGTGGGGTGAACCATGACGCACACCGTGGTTAACCGTGGCGCACCCCTGGATCGTTCCATGGCGGGCGTTCTTTGGTTGTTCCATGATTGATCATGGCATTACTTCTAGAGAGGTGAATTAGGCAAGGTGGCCTCATGCTTGCAACAGACCGTATGAGTTCGAAGAAAAACAACGAAAAAAAGCACGACATGTCGCCGAACTCAAAACACACCACCGAAACCACAGCAGCCAGGCGACCACAACAACCTCGCGACGGCGTGCCACGAAACACGCCCCACGCGCTAGCCCAAGTTTGCTCTATTCTATAGATCCCGGGTGTGTGGCAATGGGCCGCGTACAGCTCTCGCAATCAGCAAAACCACGAATGTCACAGACGAACAGCCACAACAGACAGACAGACAGACAGACTGACGAAATAAATATTCGAAGCCTGTACGCACCCCAGGACAAAGAGCCTTTTTTTCCTACAGGCCAAAACAGCCTCATTACTAACCATGGGTTGAAAAATTACTGGTGTAGTCGACAGCTGTCACAAATGACTGTATTTTACGTATTTTACAGTGTAAATTACTGTGAGGGAAAGACATTGTTCTTGTTATACCTTTTCCCATCTGACAATGAGTTGCGTTTGTTTTAATCATACCATCCACATACGCATATAAAAGGGTATCCAGAATCCAATGAACGCAGGCATGGAAGGCGCTAGCAATCAGATCTGACTCGTTTACGAAAATATGCCAATAATGCAGTTCTCCTTGGGAGTGACTCTACTGACTTCTAATCGGCGTTTCACCTATCAAAATCTGGAAAGGTGATGTTTGCTTATGCTTTGCCAACACATCTCACCGAGTGACGAAGTTCACGAAAAAGGCGTTCCCGCTCCTGAAAAGCTCGACACGCGCATGCATACAGTTGCTTCTCAACCGCCTGCCTACAACATGTCCGAGCAATAAAGCGTCAAACCCGTTCGCTTCCCTGCTATCGGCAGGATCACTCCAATCCGTATCCTGTACTACCCTTCTTCCGTCCAATTCATATCATTCCCTTCTCAGGATCTATGTGCCAGCCCCACGCCATTGGCAGCAGCCCCCCCTCCTTTTCCCCCCTCCCGCTAGTCGCTTGCCGGTCCCGTAATGCGCGTTTGTATCGGTAAACTCGTCGTGGGATCGCGACCTGAGAGGTCAGATTCCTTTCTTGGCCATGGACCACCCATTCCTTCCTTCGATCACGCTCGTCGCTAGCTGGTCGATTAATTCGCTCGCTTACCTTCCAACACTCCCACATATTTCCACCGCAGCGGCGACAAGTTCATAGCCGCGCTTACCGAAGAACACATGCCCAAGCCGGGCGTAGTGGTTGCATTTTTGCGCCATAGGAGTGGAAGCGGCTGATCCATCTGTCAGCAATTCCGTCAGGCAGGTGAACCCCCGCTTCGAGTTCCGCGAAGGTGACGTCGATGAGTATGCTTTGGTGTCGGAATCCGATGCCGTCGCGTCTCGGAAGCCTCCTCTCTCGATAACGGTTGTCATAAGTAGGTCCCTACCGGCGTTCAAGGCGTACCGCTTTCCACTTGGGACGCGTTCTACGATAGAGGTAGCACATTTCCGCTAAAACGGTTTCTGAATGACGGGGCTCCTTAACCCAAAATCGCCGGAATGCCAATCTTGTTTCGAAAAATGACGTAATTGTATGCTTGGACCATGGGATTATTCATCGGGATGCAATTTGATTATTTGCTGAAGTCAGTTTTCGGGTGAGGAGTAGAGCTCCTCAAGTGAGGAGCCTCAGAAAAATTAGGGCGAACCTCTATCGTAGAACGCCTCTAGGTGGCGGATAGATATCTGCTTCAAGAACCGGGAGGTCGCGTGGACCAACGGCTGGTGTTGGTCCACTTGCGCGCCTGCGCGTTGACACAAACATGTCGCGGATGGGCGTCCGCTGCACCACAGGTGAGACACGTCGCCGCTAAGTGCTCCTCGATCCCCAGATATATCCGCCCTGCGTACAGGAACTCCTGGTCCTGACTGGCTCCGTTGCCTGGGCTCTGCGCATTCCTGGGTCTCGCTCTCCCCCGAAAGGGCCGTCCTCCTGAGGCGGGCGCGCATGGATGAGAAGTCCGTCCAGAGATGCGACGTACCGGTAGAGGCACACCCGGTTGACCTTCTTTCCGAGTTCTTGCTGGGCTTTGTGGGACTTGATGGTCTCAGCGTCGTGGGCAGACAGCACTTCTCTATCCTAATTCCCGGATTTGCTTACCTTCCAACGGCGGAATGCCCTATCCCTTCAGCCCGTCGGCGCTACTTGACCCACCTCCTCTCCTGTGACCCCAACGTCATCTCGGAGACCTGACACTCCCTCCCAGATACAAGCTACGAGTTCCGATTCCGGTAGGTTCCTCCGTGTTTTCTCCCCCAGACTGCCGGAGAAATCAGTCATAATTGGGGGCAGCGTTGCCACCAAGCTCCCTACCCATGCGGACACCCTTCTCGCTTCTGCCGACAACATTCCGAACCCTCCAGCCGGCGTTTGTAAGCCGATCCGTCATGCACCCCTCCTCGAAGAAGAACGACTCCTCCCCCGTTTTAGGAAGCTCGAGAAGGTTCTCGAGCACCCACCTTGCGCCATTGTCTGCCCGTCGACGCGCTGGTCGGGACAGCTTCGGGCCCATCACTCGCTCGAGATACGCCCTTCGCGGCACCATGGAGCCGGTGGTTGTGAGGTTGGCCGTTTATTTATCCAACCCTCGTGACAGCACCCGCGCGAGTTTTTCCGCCCTGCCGTCTCGCACGATCCCTAGGGTGCTCTCTAGCTAGAACTTGTCGGTGCCGACGGGTACCCCAACCACCTTTAACCCCCCCCTCGTCCGCGATGCGGACACCAACTCCTGTCAAACGTGATACCTCCACCGGCGTGGGCACGTGTCCCTTCGGGGCCGAGGCAACCGTCTTACCCGGGTTGAAGTGTATGCCTCGCGCTGTCAACTCTCGCTCAACGAAGGGCACCATCCCCATCGTCCCGGGTGTTACATCGTGGGCCGCGATAGTGCTGTCGTGGTGGTACGTAAAGGCTTCGACCCTCTGCGACTCGTGTTCCTCCCGAACCCTCAAAAGCACCGGCCGCAGCGGCAGGAAAAACAGGTCCGGTCCTATAGCGTCTCCTTTTTGCACCCTACGGGAGCAATCCAGCTTAATCCGTTTTCCTGAGTTCATCTGGCAGAAGACTACGGTGGGCCTCTCGCCAAAGCACTTGGCGACGAACCCCGCAAGCCCTGGCGTGCAAGCAGCCACCTGCGCGAGAATGGGCTTCCGTAGGACCGAGTTGAACGCGTTAGACGCATCTTTTGGGATGCTCCAGTTGCCTGCCACATGGTGTACTCGGGCGCGTAACGCTACATATTCCACCCCTTCCGACACCACAGCCCGATACTGCCTTACCTCGAGGTTTCGAGGTTGAGCTCCTCCGTACGCGGTATTCACTCTCGTAGTCCCTGCCGCAAATTAAGGCGCCTCCACGTCATCCCCACACAACGCACATCTCTTGCCAAACTAAAAAGAATGATCTCGATTATATTCTCATTGGAAAGGTAATTCTCAATTAGGAAAATGGGCTGTTGTATTGTATGGTTCTCGACGATGTGGTATGACGCTATGAACCAGGGGGGGCGTACTCATTCCATCCATGGCCATAGTCGCGTAAAACCATAGACCCTCGCACCCCTGCGATGCCACGACAGAGCACGCCGGATTTTCACCTACCTGGAAAACATTGATTGCTTGCACCAGGCGCGAAGCGGAACGTGAGGTGTTCGGCGAGTCGCACGAAGGGTAGGCTGCATCCAACTAAGAACCACTTGTGGAACGAAGTTTCTTGCATATGGATGACAGGATCCGATTAATTGATGTGTAATCTGGTGTGCCCACTTCCAGACTACGGGTGGGGGGGGGGGCAGCATTTGGACCCCGAACGATTCTGATTGGCGCGGTTTCTCAAATGAGGAAATAACCAATGGATTTTCTGTTAGCGACCCCACCAGGTATTTGCGTTCGTTGCAATCGTACAGTAGCATCGTGTTTGCTCCGTTTTTATTTATTTTCCCTTCCTGCTTTTCTTTTGCCTTTCTTCCTTTCTGTTTTGTTTTTTTACCCTCTTCGTGTCGATATTTTTTTCTGTTTCGTTTTCTTTTATTCGGGTGTACATATAATACGAACTACCATATGGATACGTTCCTGGTATTATTTGAGTCCCAAGTGATACGGGACGGTATGCTACAGCTCGCTGGGGAGGGCATGGGTCTGACGGTGCAGTTCTGAAGAAAAACGTGCGCCAGCGCGACAGCGCAGGTGGCCGAGACCCCCCCCCCCCGCCAGCACAATGTGGGTGTAGAAGACACAATGTGGAGGCATTGAGCGATGTAGCACACCATTAGGTACATCGAATTGAGAGGTTGTCGACACCTTGTGGAGTGTGCTACAATGTCCGATACCCCCACAGGGAGTTTTTTGCGTCCATATTGTGCAAGGGGGGGTCCCGGCCACCTGTGCTTTCACCACCTAATCATTGGCCTGATCCATACCAGAATCCCCGTCCGCGCTGATCTGCACAGGTCTGCGTCGCCGGTGACCCCACCCCTCCCACCCGCGCCGGCCGACTACGAGCACCCGGGTCCGCTTGAACCGCCGCCTCCAATGTGTCCCGCGTTCTGCGCCGAACTCCGCAACTTGCTGCGGCTGGGCAGCAGAGCCAATGCGCTGCGCTGTGTGCCGAACTCCACAACCGGCTGCTGGGGAGCGGAGCGGTGCCGATGCCGCGCGCCCCTTGCGAGAGTCTCCACCAGCACAACGCGCATGTAGTACGCTGGCTGGCGGCTGTATCCGCATGGGGCAAAAAATAAAAACGTACATCCCGATACATCCCGATGCCCCTTGTTGGAGCGTCGCAAGCCACAAGACAGGCATGGCGTGCCACGTCGCCGCCCGAGATGCATGCTACCGCAGGGGCAGCACTGGCAAATCGTGAGGCTCCTCGCGTCGGGAGCTGCGTTTTGTACCGCACGGGTGAAAACACAACACACTCCACTGGGACGAAGTTTCGGATCCGAGTTCCTCAAGACCATGCATTAAGGGCCCATCTTAACGGGGAACTCTTAATTTCGTTCAATCAGATGCATATTACATTAGAAACAAAAAAATCAAGTCAAATTGGAAGAACCGAAAGTCCTCGATAAGATGGGCCCTTAAATTAAACTAGAGAAAAAAAAATCAAGTCAAATTGAAAGAACCGAAAGTCCTCGATAAGATGGGCCCTAACCTCTTTAGGACTGCAGTCCCGTTCTGGGGACAAATCACTCAAATTCTAAGTAGTTTGTCCTCAAAACGGGAACACAGTACAAAAAAGGGTTGAGGGGGGGGGGGCATACACAACGAACATTGTGACTTCGGAAACATAGATCTCGACGAGATGTGTTTCCATAGGTCCATAGGCGCATCGCGCGGCGTTTGCTCTTTGCCCCCTGTTATCGAAAAAAACAGCATGTGAGATTCGTCCGAGAGGGTGTGCGTGTTATAATGCGTGCTATACGGAGCTGACGTTGCCGGCTATATTCTTCCCCCAACCAACGGCAACGGCATTGAGACGCGTGCCACGACGTCAGTAGAGCAGCAGTGGTTCCTCTGCAGTGCCGGATGAGTACGGCCGACTGCCGGCGCTAGTACCTGTGGAATCGCTCGGTACATGTGGCATTCACCAGCGTGGTAGTGTGCGGAGTATATAGTGCCGGTTGACGCTACAGTGCCGGTATCGTTGACCGGCGCATACCGGCGCTGTAGAGGGACCGCTCCTGTAGCTCTGACTAAAACCTGGAACCAATTTTCTACGAAAAGTGGACACATCTTGTTGGCTTCCGACATTATGGTGTTTGCGAAGGATTTGTTTGGAACCGAATGGGTTGGGTTTCTCGCGGTCTATTTCCTGTATAATAATCACCCCAACTCATGGAACCTTCCTGAGCCCCGCCCAATAATAACTAGGTTAGAAGTGACATTTTGCCTACTTTTTGCCACGAAGTTTCGTGGGCTGGCGTCATTTTCGTAGAGAAAACATACCACGGGAGACCCGACCAAATTGGTTTTAATTAATTCATTCGCAAACCATATCAGTACTGTAGTATTCTTTTACGCCGCCGCCGATCATTCAACGTAGTATGTAACTAGATTGATTGAGGCCTCCTGCACTGGCCGCTGGTCTGCTCATACTTAATTGTATCCTTCAGTGCTCCTTGACCACCCACCAGCCTGGTGCTTCCGTCATCCCACCTAAACGTACAAAACTTCCAGTGTAACTTCTGCTCCTGGCGCGGCTAAATTGAGACAGTAAAAGTGACGCAGTGCACCAAAGCGTTTTAGAGCGTGCTCTACGGTATCATGCCTCACCCAAGAACCGGCTTTGAGACGCGTTCCACAACACGGGCAGAACTTTCTGGGAAAAACGCTTCTCGTTATCGAGGGGGGGGGCGCGGCTCCTCAACTGAGGATTAACCATTTTTTTTAATTTCATAATAATAATTTTGTGTTTTTCTTCACAATTTTTCGATAAATATCTTATCTACCTAAGCCATGGTATTGTTTAATCAATAATCCTTGAGGTCAGGGGTTGGGGTGGTAGAGCTCCCCAAGTAAAGCCCCCAGTAAAGATCCTCAGAAAGTAAGGCAACGAGCGTTGAGGCTGCACAGAGGATGGTGTGATCGTTTCTAAGCGCTCCTTTCCTCGGCCACCAGGGTAAGGGGGTGTTTACAGCGATCGAACACTACAGTATATTTTCGGAAGGCTTTTCTCTCTCTCTCTCGGCCAGATATTTCCGAGAACATCTTCGTTGTTTCGGTATTGGCAGCCTTCCCATTGTTCTGGAGAAATCGTCCTCTAAAACTGATCGCAGCACCCCTGCGCGAATTCAACGCTTGTAGGTGCGCATCCTATCGTAGCACGCATCTTGAGAAAAAATAAGCTCTGCCCGATACCAAATCCCATGGGATATATAGACCATAGGGCATCCTACGAATGGCATCCAAAAAAACGGATCGGGTCCCAAAAATACTATGGTTAGGTAGCTCCTCAATGGAAGAGCCTCCTCTCTCACTGATAAATATTTCGGCTCGAAGAGTAACCCCCTACCCGTTAGCACGGCTCGTCGTCTCGGATGTCGCCGCGGAAAGCGCTGGGGCGTGTGTCGTGTTCCCGGGGGCGCCCCACCCGACGGCTCCCCTGGGAATTCCTCGAGCTGATGGCCACCAGAGCATGGTTGGTGCCTTTTCTGACCCACAGTGCGCGCCACCGCTCAAGCCCCTGTAGGGGTGGTGACTTATTATCTGAGGTCTTCACGCGAGGAGCTCTACATTTCACCCGAACCACGGCTTCGAAGCAGTTTGTTGGCGAAACCCGACCAAGGTTTCCACGAGCTATTGTAGCCCTGAAACAAACGTACGACAGTAGTAATTTTGTCACGCTAGCCGGTATGTAGTTGCTCACCCGAGGAGCTCAACCGCTCAGAAAAAAAATATTGCCTCAGAAGGCAAAAAATGGTGTGTACCCCTACCGTGGGATGGGTCCGGCACCGGTATTTATGGGCAACGTAGGCCCACCACCGCTCCCTGGGACTTCTTTCGATTCGTGGCTTTGCTGCGCTTCCGTTCCCGTTCGTTAGAAATAGTTTAAAACATCGGACAGGTCAGATAAAGATGATCGATTCCCTGCTTAATGATCTAGGTCTTTCAGGGCAGATATACATGTGATCTGTACGATCTATGGGCCATGTTGCCACGTAGGAGCCGTACAATCTGCATGATCTACATAGGACAGGTCTCCTGGGCTAGATCATGTACTATGCAGATCCCGCACAACGTGTCTTAAGGGCAGGCTACCTAGGAGCTGTAGATGATCTAAATCGTGATCTGTTAGGCGTTGAAGTTTTTTGTTTAGTCGTAATGAATTGCAACTGTGCCGGTGGTTGCACCGACCGCGGTGACAAGGCCTTGCACCAGGAACCACCCTCCGGTGTCAAGAGTGGCGCCCTTCCATGTCAAGGGCCGGGTGTGTGGGCGCGGGCAACAGACTGGTGGCCGGGACCCCCCTCGCCCCCCCTGCATAATGTGGGCGTAGAGCAATCCCTGTGGAGACATTGAACAATGTAGCGAATTCCACAAGGAGTCGACAACCTCTCAATTTGGTACGCCTAATGGTGTGCTACGTGGTTCAATGTCTCCACAGTAGCGTTTTTTACGCCCACGTTGTGCAAGGGGGGAGTCTCGGCCACCTGTGTGGGCATCGGCGGCAGCGGCGGTGATGGCATTGATGGGCGAAGCTGGTCGGGTCGGGAGACAGTCGACGGGGAAATCTGGTCGGGGAGGCCGTCGACAGCGAAGCTGGCTGAGGTAGACAGTCGACGGCAACGCTGGTGGGGGATGTAATCGGTGATAAAAATCTGGCCGGGGAGGGAGGCAATCGAGGCTGGGCGGGCAGTCGACGTCGAACAATGACGGAGGAAGCAGTCGATGGCAAAACTGACTAGGGAGAGAGGCAGCCGACCGGAAAGCTGGCCGGGAAGGGAGGCAGTCGACGGCGAAGCTGGCCGGAGAGGGAGAAAGTCGACGGGAAAAGATGGTCTGGGTGGCAGTCGGCAGCGAAGCTGGCTGGGGAGACTTTCGACAACAAAGCTGGTCGGGGATGCAGTCGATGGGAAAACTAGCTGGGGAGGCAGTCAAGGCTGGGGAGGGAGACAGTCGACGGGCACAGCTGGCTGGGGAGGGAGACAGTCGAGGCGGATAAGTTGGCCGGAGAGGGGCGCAGTCGATGGCCAAACTTGCTGGGGGGGAGGGAGGAAGGCAGTCGAGACGGCAAAAACGTCCCGGAGAAAAAGGCTGTCGACCGCAAAACTGGCGACTGGCGGTGATGTGGCGTAGCTGGCGGCGACCGTGGGTGAAGTACACCACCTCTTGTTTCTAGCGAATAGACGTCGACAACGGCGCAAGCGGTGATGAAGACGTCGACGGGCACAGCTGGCCCGCGAGGGCAAAGATGGAGGAGGAGGGAGGCACTCGACAGACACCTGGCCGGGGAGGGAGGTACTGGACGGGAAAATCTGGTTGGCCGGGGAGGTACTCGACGGGCAAAGCTGGCCGGGGAGGCAGTGACGCAGCTGGCAATAATTGTGGCGTACCTGGCGATGATTGTGGTGTCAAGAATGCCCCCCTCCCCTCGAGGAGCGGGTGGGCATCGGCAACGGTGGCAGCATCGATGGCGATGGCGTCGATAGGCAAAGCTGGCCGGGGAGGCCGTGGATGTCACAGCTGGTCGGGTGGGTAGACGACGGCAAAGTTGGTCGGGGAGGGATGCAAGTCGACGGGTACAGGTGGCTGGGGAGGGAGGCAGTCAACGGTAAAGCTGGCTGGGGGGAGCTGCAAAGTCAACGGGCGCAGCTGGCCGGGAAGGCAGTCGACAGCAAACGTTGGCCGGGAAGAGATACAAGTCGACGGACACAGTAGGCTGGGAGGGGGAGGTAGTCGACGGAAAACCTGGCTGAGGGGGGAGGTAGGCAGTCAACGGCACAGCTGGCTGGGGAGGGAGGCAGTCGGCTGCACAGCTGGCTGGGGTGGGAATTAGTCGACGGCAGCATTGTTGATGGCGCCGACGGGAATAGCAGACCGGGGAGGTAGTGGCGCAGACGGCCGGGCAGGCGGTCGACGGGCATAACCAGTCGGGGACGCAGTAATGACCGAGGAGGCAGTCGTCGGCAAACACTGGTCCGGGAGAGAGGCAGTCGACAATGCTGGCTTGGGAGGGAGGAAGTCGACGGTAAAGCCAGCCGCGGAGGCAGGCAGTCGATGGCAAAGCTGGCCGAGGTTGGAAACGATCGACGGCAAAGCTGGCCGGAGGGTAAGTCGACGGCAAAGCTGGCCCGTGAGGCAGTGGCGAAGCTGGCGGTGATGGCGATGGTATCGACGTAAAAGGAGGCCGGGAAGGCAGTCGGCGGCAAAGCTGAACAGAAATACAGTGGCGTATGTAAGCTGATGGTGATTGTGGCGGCGTTGCCGATGGGGCTGGTGCTTGCCTCGCCCACTCGCGCGTGGCGGGGCAGAAGCCGCGGGGGAAAGTGGCGCAATGCTCCTGCTGTAGAGGGGTTAGTGCCTTATTTTTTCCAGGATGCTCAAATAAGGAGCTCTTTAACCTCACCCAACACTCATTTTTTCGTTGATGAATACGCGCGCAACCGCAACGAGAAATCCCGTGTTGGCTTCATGGACTGCATCACAAAAAATAAATGACTAAAGCTATCAATTTGAAAGAAGCGTTAACGACGGCGGCCGACGTAAAAGTACACGAACTGATTGTTTCACACGTCAGACAGATCATCTTTTTTTTTTTTTTTTTTTGTCCATCACTTTTACTTCCCAGCCCACTCGTACGAGGTTTTACCCTCGACGATCTTCTGGACAAGCCGTGGTCACAGGTGTCGTCCCTTCTCCCCCCCGGTACGTGCCTTTTATTTTTTGATGCGCATAGGGTTCAGCATTCCCACTGCTCGTCGATTTTCATCGAATGTAGCCAACTCACGCTTTCGCGCTTTCCGCTTATCAATTTTTTATGCAAGAAAAAGTCCCTATGAGCATGCACTCGGTCGGACTTGAACCCACGAAATTGATCTTGACAGGCACGCGGACCACCTACCAAGCCACCGGGGACGCCGGTTCTACAGACAGATCATCTAGATCCTAGCCTGATGTTATGAGATGCTGTACAGGATCTGTACAGTACATATCAAACCCAGGAAACATGTCCCAGATCATGCAGATCATTCAGACCATGAGGATTGCCATGCGGCTCCCCACCCCGCAACATGAGCTAGACCCCACGGATCAGGAACGTATATGCTCTGAAGACGCACGCTACGTTAGGGGTGCACCAGTAATTTCTGTATATCACCCAAAAACGGATTTTCAGAAAATCGGACGCTTGTTAACCCTTCTTGGACCGCAATCCTGTTTTGGGGACAAACCAGTCTAATTCCAAGTGTTTTGTCCCCAAAACGGGACTGCGATCCTAAAAGGGTCAACCCGATGAGCGATAACCCCGTGACCTACTGTTAATAGGTCTATTTTCGAAAAATGTTTGCCAAAAATAAACGATGTTGGATGATGGGTAGTTCTTTAAATGACGTACCAGGTACCTGGTAGGTCTGCGAAAAAAACGATTGCAATCCCAGTGACATTGGGCGGGTAGTTCCCCAGTAGAGAAGCCCCACCATCCGTCAGAAATGGTTCGGCCAAACCCTCTTGCCCCTCTCGTGGCGCGTGTCTGAAAGATCTAGGTCATCGAGTGGAGATCGATGATCTGTAGATCATCTGTCCGCGGTGTGGAAGGCTTTTTCAGCCGGTTCCCCACGATGTAAATGGACACCGCCAGGTCTCCGGTTTGGGACAGGCCTCTTCTTCTGTTGTCTTCAACGATGCGTCGCCGTAGAATACGAGTGAGGTCGATCGGGTGCTCGCTACAATAGGGGTAGCACTCTTAGGCCAAACTGTGTCACTGTCACTGGGACTGATTAATCCAATGTTGTTGGAATACCATTCGTGTTTTACAACCTTATTGTTCAAGACACAACCTAGGCGTTGAGATTGTTCAGCGGGTTGAGCTTTTCCTTTTTTTTGCTCTCGAGGTCGGGCTTTGAGTTTCCACTAGCATGGAGCAGCTCAAGCGAGGAGTCTCATAAAGAAATTAAGGTGCTACCGCTATACTGAAGCAAGCGTCAGTTCTCATAAGGTAGAGGGCAGTTCCTCATCATCAGTCAAATGCTGTTTGCGGAGTCGGAATGCGCCCTGCGATGCCGCCTCTCTTCCTTCGGGTACAGCAGTGCCGGACACTTAATAAGAAACAGGAGAGCCACGGTGAATGCGACCGTCTTGTCGCTCTACGGAGGACCAAACTTGTCGTGGTCAAGGCCGGAGAAGCATAGCAGAAACGGCTGCTGGTACTGCGACTACTTCGTAGACTACAAGTATAGGGCTGCGATTTGGCCGACTATTAGTCGCCGACTAATTGTCAGTTGGCCAGGTATTGTAGATATCGTTAGTAGTTGCGTCCGGTAATCTTGCGGAGTTCTTTGTATTTATATCTGACTCGGCACGTTTGTTTTTTATGGCTCGACGTGAGTTTTACAATAGATCTAAGACCAGATAGTTGGCTTACTTTCTACCACCGAAGTCGTGAATACCCAGCTAAGTTTTCACAGCCCTACATACCATCGACGTAAAGCTGCTGCAAGCGCGGCGAGGCCCCCGCCGGTCGTGCCTGGGAGCGGCGTGGGGGGGCTGCTGTGGGAACAGGGGAGCTGAGCTAGGGGTAGCACCATTTTTTTTTTTTTTCCGAGCCTCCTCCTGCTACGGAGCTCAATTTCTGTTTTGTAAGTAGGGCAGAACTGATTCCGAGAAGGCTGTGGCCTAAACTCGATCATCACTCCCCCCGTGGCCTGTGCCTACGGAAAAAGTTGTGCACCCAAAAGTGGTGGTAAAGGTGTTTATGTACCGGGCAGTTCCCCAGTTGAGGATCTCTGTTCCAGTGACAAATGTTTCTACCACAAAGTGCTACCTCGACCGTAGTACACGCCCAAAACATGCCTGATCGATGGAGGAGCTCCTCAGCTGAAGATGAGGGACTCCATGCCCAATATCATCTTAAATAAACGAAACCATAATCTTATTCACACTAACGGTACGCGATACGTGTAAAGAATTTGGGAATCAAGAATTTCAGGCTGATATTTTTTTTGGGTTCAAGAATTTACAGCTACTAGCTGATCATTGGTGCTCAGCGAAGAACGCCACGATAAATCCTGTATTCTAGCCTTTTCAGAACCTTCTATGATCAAGCAACGTTGACATCGTAACAAGCCGAGAACCTTAGCCCCAAAATGGGAGATCAATGACTCCTGGCGCTTACTGCGGCTCAAAAGTCATCAACTACTAATTTTACCCACCGATATGTACCTTCGTAGCGTTGTGTGTACCGAAGAACGATTCATGAGTGCCACGATAGGGGACAGGGGTGCCATCTTCATTCTTCCGGGCAGGGCTCTCCTCGATTCAGGAGTCACATATACACCTCACCCACAAAACTGACCTTGACTAAAAACGGAAGGTGAAACCCGTAGGGCTGGGCACTGGTTCTACTCTGTAAGTATCGACTATACCGTCGTCAAATTCAATCAGTATACTGGATGGCAGCAGTGTACTGAATTGCAGCAGTATACTGTATTTCCTCTCCTCCCGAAACGTATTTGGTGGGTTTCTGTACTAAAACATAGCGTGATTTTTGGGCGTACGTACGACAAAAAAGTACTGGCGAATATACTGGCCAGGTCAATCAGTAGATTAGTACTGCCAGTACATACTGTGCCGGCGTCCCCGGTGGCTTGGTAGGTGGTCCGCGAGCCTATCAAGATCAATTTCGTGAGTTCGAGTCTCACCGAGTGCATGCTCATAGGGACTTTTTCTTGCATAAAATTGATTAGCGGAAAGCGCGAGAGCGTGAGTTAGCTGTACATTCGATGAAAATCGACGAGCAGTGGGAATGCTGAACCCTATGCGCGATAAAAACTAAAGGCACGTACCGGGGGGGAGAAGGGACGACACCTGTGACCACGGCTTGTCCAGAAGATCGTCGAGGGTAGAACCTCCTACGAGTGGGCTGGAAAGTAAAAGTGATGAAAAAAAAAAAAAAAAAAAAAGTGCCCAGCCCTAGCAACCCGACGGACAATCCCAAGGTCAAGGTGTTAAAGTGCAAAACAGAATAGACCAAGGGACCGGCTACAGCTAGCAGGTGTGCCTTTGGCTCTGCTCTGGTCACTCACACAAAGTGCTTGACGATGTTGGAAGTTATACTCTTGTATTAGTTGCTGCTTGCGTCGCCGGATGTATTCTGAACGAAGGGGCGAGGCATTCATCAGTCAGGCAGGCGATAACACCTGCCAGGCATGATGAGGGGATGCTTGCTACAAATCGTAATGCCGCAACAGGGGAGAGAGGATACCATAACATCAGCCCACCCAGAAGGTCCGTGTGTGCATATTCATAGAAAAATCAGGCAGGAACCAAATCCATCCGGAGAGTTCGGAGAATGGGTCGAAGATGCGGCGCTTCACAACCCACTCCCAATCCTCCAACTTGCAAGGCTGAAGCCGATTACACGTGTACACTGCGAATCAGACAGCAATAAGTCCGAAAATGCGGGTACGCGAAAGCAGGCGTAATATGCTAGAACTACCCGGAGGCTAGATCGAGGAACACATCTCAAGAAAGCGGTATCGCTCGCGTAGCCAGGAGCGGTATAAGCTAAAACTAGTCGAGCAATGTACGATCAGTTGATTGAAAATACCCGAGAGCGAAACACCAAGCAAGAAAAAAGTAGAAGTATATGCATATTACACCACCCTCCGCGAAAGCACGAGGTGCTATGAAGATATGAAAAACAATGGGGAGGTAACGCGACGGAGCATGTACCTGGGCGACGGAACTCACTCGAACAGTGAGAACAGTGTCGGAACAGAGGAAACCACGCCATGACAGAAACCCAACACAGTAGTCAAGATCCGATCCCGCAGAAAGGGAGTTGGAAAGGACGCGTGCGAGATTTCGCCGACACTTAGCGTCGTAAAAGACAAAACATACAAAGAGCAGACATCGTTACGGCCTACCAGTATGTAATATCGCGCGGGAGAGGGCGGAAGGCGAACTGACGCTGAAGAACGAAATCTAGTAACTCGACCTGCTTGGGGATGCTAAGAAGGCGGAGTGGGAACGCACGAACGGCAAATGTGGTCAGACCTAAACCTATGGGAAACCACAATATGCGTGTATAGACAGGCTCACGAACAAGGTCTGTGGAACCGGAGAAAGGCCAAGAAGTGTAAGAAAAAAACAAAAACTGATACGACTGGTCATGCTGATCCTAAAGAATCGAAACAGGTCGCAAGAAGGATTCACGAAGCGAACAAACGTTTCCGCCGCTCTCGACAAGGGGGCGAAAACGATCGTAGATACGGAACGCAGGAGACGCGTGACCGAATGGCAAGGAGGGGGATTGAACTCAGCCGGATGCCCTATTGGCGCAAGAACTCAGCAGCCGATTGCCGTGAAAGCAGGGAAAAGACTGGAGTTTTTTTTAGGAAAAGTCAAACCAGGACGCCCACAGCATAAAAAAACAAAGAAACCACGAAAACAGTGACACGATACCAACCCCAGCCCTGGCGACCAGAGAAGACACGCAACCGAAAACTAAAATTGGCTACGGGGACGTGTTCGAGTCGGCAGAGCCAGCCAACTCAGCTCCGCGGGATTCGTCGACGTTGCGCACAATGCCACGCATGAGGGAGCTTCCTTGGCGCACTTGCAGACACCACGAGCCGCGAACGGTTTCAAGAGCCGTAGTGTACCGAGCGGAAGATAGCGCGAGCTTGACCCGTCAGGGGTCGTCCAAAAAGCGAACTACGTGCTGTCCAGGAGTTGAAGTATGCGTGGAACTTTTTCCGAGCCACCAAAGATGATATTGACCCTTGTACTAGAAGTAGGTGCTGATAGGCAGGATGGTGCCGCTGAACCGGCGAGTCAACCTTTGCTGGTCGACGTAGCTGACATAGCTGTATTCAGAAGGCTGAAAACGTGCACCCTTATCGCGAGCGAGCTCGCGTTGAGCGGCACCCACGCGCACACGGCGGCACACCCTGTTCGCCAGCCGAAGTTGCAGGGGCGCGCCGGCCCAGTAGTTAAGGATGTGTTGGCGAGAGTGAAGCAGGTCCAATTCAAATTTTCGAGACGGCCGCAGGAGGGCTTTCCGGCGTGTTTCGTAGAGAACGGCGGTGACTCCGCCCCTGCCTCGTATGGACCGGCGGCTGGAAATCTTGTCGACCTCCAAACGCTCAATGGACACGGAAATGTCGTCGACGGTGACGTGGAAGCGGGGGGATTTGGTAGTGTTGCTGTTGAGGAATTATTGCGTTAGTCCAGCGGGAAGGTATGGGGGGAGGTCGGTTGTTTCGTGTGGGTTGGTGCAAGGTTTGCAGGGGGCTACCGACACGTGACAGTGGGCGTCAGCGCCCGACATGTTGTTAGGGAGGTCCAAGTATAGCAAGTTGGCGGCTAAAGGGCGGCCGTCCGGCGTGGAGTCGGAGGGCGCGGGGCCGGCAGCTAATATTTTAAAAAGGACCTGTCCAGTTGAGTGATAGCTTCGCCTTGAAAACCTTGGCGTCTGTGCCAGATTTTGGCGCCCTGGCGAATGGTGGCAGCGGTGTTCCAGTCCGATAGTGTGAGTGGGGCGTTGCTTGAATGCGTTTGAGAGCGCTGATGTACGGCGATCCACGCGAGAGACCGTGATAGCGTGTTGTTCACGCACCAGCGCATACGCACGCCGTTGGCGGTCGGCGGCGAGGTCGCAGCATTCCAGTCGGTCGCGGGCAAAGCTTTGGTGGCCTCGGGCGTAGTGGTGTTCGAAGGTGGTGAGGGGAAGGCGAGGGAGGCGGTTTATGTGCACCTCATTGGGGGCCAACCCCGTGGGGGCGCCGCCGACGGGAGTTTTGTAAGCATAAACCACGTGCCCCAAACGGATGTCCCAGTCGTCCTGTCTTTCGTTGCAGACCATCGCTAGCATCTGAGCCATAATTTGATTGACGTGCTCAATGCCACCGTTGCCGTTAAAATGATAGATGCTTGTGGCGATTTTCGCATGCCCAAACGTTTGTACACGGCTTATGACGGCTTGGAGCAGAAGTGGAGTCCATTGTCGGAGAGGAGACTGACCGGACACCCCCAAAGAGGTATGCACTTAGTAACTAAGATGTTGGCGGTGCATTCAGTCGTGAATTCCGCAGCCGTGACGGTGTATACGTGAGCCCGCCGGCTGAACCTATCCGTGAAGAGAAGACTGTAGCGGTTGCCCGCGAGGCGTGACGGGGAGGGAGCCGAAGTAATCGACGCTCACCGCGACACCAGGGCCGGACGGCAAGGGGAGGGAGAGAATGAGCCAACGTACCGCCTGTCTGAAAAAAGTTTGCGCCTGGCATTGTAGACAACTACGAAGCCACCGCCGCGTGCAGATGCTCATGCCGATCCACCAATGAAAAAGTTCGAGCATAGAGAGCGTTCGAGCAACGCCGAGATGGCAGGAGGCGTTAGCATGGCACGCTTGCATAATCCACAGAGGCATAAGCAGCGGGACGTAGATTCGCTTAGGTTCGTCCTAAGAAAGGCGGGCGGCACGTCCGCCAGGCGTGCCGGGGCAAGCCGGAGCGCGGGGGGGGTAACTTCCGCACGAGCAGGAGGATGCCGTCGTCGTCTGCGTAAAGGCGTCCTATATCGGCTAAAAAGCGCACTTCGAACAACGGGGGGCGTTTGTGAGGCGCCAGGTGAGGGAGAAAATCGTTGAGGAGGACCGAGGGACTGTCACGAAGAAGATACCGAATGGCGGTCTCACAGACCGGTTCAGCGCGTTGTTCACGCGCCCAGTCGGAGTGCGAGTATCGTTCGACAGATTCGATGAATTCGATTTCTGCCGGTAACGGTATCTCGGGGAGAGCGGCTGGATTGCTGGCACGCCGAAGATCTGGAAGGAGTGTATCAAGCAAGGGCGGAGCAGGTGTGGCTGAGTCGTTCGTGGACCAAATCAGCACAGTCGGAACAGGGTTGATGGAGGGCCGCGGAGAAACCTCTGAATGCGATGTGGTCCGAGGCGGGCGAGGCTTGCGCGCCGTGGGGGGTGGTCGTGGGGCGGTGGGTGAAGTAGGATGATAACGAGCGACACCGTAGACCACGGCGGCACTTGGCTTGCAAGCAGCGGCAGCTTGGCGACTGCGGGTCCGAGACGAAATGAGCCCCGGCCGGGGAAGGGACGGCAGAGCCGTCCATGAAGATGAAGGCAGCAGAGGCAGAGCCGCGGACACAATCGAAACTTGACCACTGTTGGTCCGGGTGACACGCAAGGCTGAATGAGACACAGCAGAGGGCTCCTTAGGATCTGAACCCGTTGGGTGCTCGGCTGAGTCGTGATGGACAGGAAAAGCAGGAGGAAGGATTCCCGACGCTGCTTTGTCAAGGGCGACCGTGGATGAGACGGAGACCGCTATCGAGCTGGAGTTCAGTGCGTTGCCTTCGGTTGAAGCTGGCAGACGTGCAGCAGGGACTGCGAACACGGAAGCGGCGAGGTAATCGCTGGCACGAAAGCTGGCAGGAAGAGCCCAGTTGGAATCTCGCGAAGTGACGTCAGGGGAGCGCGGGCAACGAATTCTCCAGATGGAACATCGAGGTCGTCAACCCTCATTCGGGGTCCGTGTTGCCGAAAATCCCGGAAATCGTGTGGGGAGACCGGGAGCCCACCCAAGCCTGAGCTTGGGTCGGAGGACGCCAGCCCACCCAAACCGACACGCAGGGCGGAGGGGTCCACCCCACCAAGGAGTAGGTCGTGAGAGCGGATGAGAAAGACGTGTTCTTCATCGGACGGAGCGAGACTGCTGGGGGCGTCGCGCGCTCTCCGTCGCTGGCAAGGGCAGACGGGAGAGGAAGTCGGCGTTCTCGTTGGCACTTTCTTTGCGATATTCCAGGGTGTATTTGTACGCAGTGAGGAGTTCCTGCCACCGCTGTACCCGCGGGCTGTGTTCTGCGATCTTGTCGAGGCGTTCGAGTGCCTTGTGGTCGGAAAAAAAAAAAACGGAATCTCGTACCCCAAAGGTAGCCGCGAAGACGCTTGATGCTCCGGACGATGCGGCCCGCTTCCAGATCGAGTGGAGTCCAGTGACGTTCAGGCTCGATGGCAGCGCGGCTGATAAACACCATCGGGCGAATGATGCGGCCGTCCTGTTCTTGTTCGAGGGTGGCACCGAATCCGTCCACACTGGCATCGCAGTAGAGGAGGAAAGGGTTGGAGTCGTCGGTGACGGCGTCCCAGTTGGGGTTAGGGTCTCAGTCCGTTGGGCTACTGGTAAAATGTTAACAAGTCGCCTATCCAATCTAAGCCTTATAACACTCTCCTCCCCTCTAGAACAGCAGAGTCCTTGGTGTTAGTATGGGGCAGTACGTGCCTATAGCAGTAGTCCGATGTTCTCATAGATCTCTGGGGACTCAGGAAGAGCGTTTTATCATATCATTGACATGAGGAAACTCACGTTTCTCTAGGAAGCGTTTTCATGGTGGACGTGAGATTCGAACTCACGACCAACGAACCATATCCTGCCGACGACGCCAGTGTTAAGCAGTATGGACCAAGGGACCGACTACTGCTAGCAGGTGTGCCTCTGGCTCTGCTCTGGTCACTCACGCAAGGTGCTTGACGATGTTGGAAGTTATAGACTCTTGTATTAGTTGCTGCTTGCCTCGCCGGATGTCTTCTGAACGAAGGGGCGAGACATTCATCAGCCAGGCTGGTGATGACGCCTGCCAGGTATGATGAGGGGACGCTTGCTACAAACCATAATGCCGTAACAGGGGGGAGGGGATACACAGGTCCCATGAAACACAAACTAATGGTATTTCACCGCTATTGGGGTGGACAATCCAACGAGGTAGAGATACCTCGGCCGAACGGTGGCTGATACCCCTATAGCGTACATAGCACGCGTCGATTGGAAAGTCAAAGGAAGAAACCATACTTACCCCTGTCTCTTTCCCCTGTCTCTTTGTGTCTTTGGAATTCGATGTACCTTTTACAATACCTATTCGTTCGATATTCCTACGAGTTCCGCCATTTGATTGTGATTCGGGCTTTGATTCAACATTTCCCAAACAAACGCCGGCTGTTGGGCTAGGTACCGCCATCAAAAGCGTTGAGTTCGCACAGAGGTGACATCGTTTTACAGCGCTCGTTTTCTGTCAGCAGCGGTAAATATTATTCATAATGAAATTGGAGCATTCTATTGTTCGGGAAGCTTTCCAACTGATATTCCGAAAACCACCACGTTGTTCGGTATTGGCAACGTTTCCAGTTCTGAAAAAACAAAATCGAGCGCTAAACAAAACAAGATCGCAACCACTCCTGTGCGAACTCAACGCTCTTCACGGTATTATTATACCTCTATCGTTGCACGCGTCGGTAGCTGAGAGGGGTTCCCATCACAGGAGGCCGGGAGCCCCCCCCCCCCCCCCCCCCCCCCCCCCCCCCCCCCCCCCCCCCCCCCCCCTGATCGTATCACGTAGTGTGTATATGGTGAGGCACCCATGAGTCAGTTACACAGTAAACCCATTGCTATCTCTGGAAGTGGCCACACCAGAAATTAAATCAATTCATTGATGCTGTCATCCATATGCAAGAAAATCTGCCTCTACAGCGGTTCTTAGTACGATGCAGCTCACCCTTCATGCGACTCGCCCAACACCTCACGTTTCGTTTCGAGCTTGGTGCAACCATTGTTTGCCTGGTCGGTTAAAACCCGACGTGCTCCGTCCCGGCATTGTAGGGATGCGAGGGTCTATAGTCATACGACTGCGGTCATGCATGATAATGAGTACCCCCCCCCCCCCCCCCCCCCCGCTGCATAACGTGAGCGTAAACAAATCATTGTGGAGACATTGAACACCGTAGCGCAGCATTAGGGGTACAGAATTAAAGGGTTGTACACACCTTGCGAGGTTTGCTGCATACTGGTACTACATTGTTCAATGTCTCCACAAAATTGAGAAGTTGTCGACACCATGTGCGTGGGGTTTGCTATTATGTATGCATTGTTCAATGTCTCCACAAGGATTGTTCTACGCCTACATTGTGCAAGAGGGGGGGGGGGGGGGGGTCCCGGCCATCTGTGCGCTCGGTCGCGGCGGGCGGCTGCGGTCGCGACGACAAGAGGTCTGCCTCGGCTGCTGTGAGGCCACAGCGGCGTCGGTGGGTACTGATACTGCCGAATGTGGGGTCCGTCGTGAGGAATCGTATTACGGGGGACCATAGTAAATAGGACCAAATATTGTCAGTAAAAATAGTAAAATATATAGGTTTTTTATATATACCATAGGTCCTATTAACTATGGACCCCCGTAATAGTGTGTTGTTGTCGATGATGGTGGGTGGGGTTGTAGTTTTCGTTGTTGTTGCTGTTTATCTCACGTTAGCTCATGGCCAAAACCTAGCTCGATTCAGCAGAGACAGATCTGTGAGGCAATAGAACAATGCCTGCCAAACTCTGCCGGAATATAACCGATACCCAGATTGATACAGCAGGAGACAGTTGTTGTGGTTGTTGTTGGTGCTGTCCATCTCACATTGGCTCATCGCTTTCCACAAAGAGCGTTGAATTCGCGCAGAGGTTCAGTCGTTTTTTTCAGCGCTCGTTCTTTTCAGAACGGGAAGAAGGTTGACAAATTCCGAAAAAAAAGTGTTGTAAGAAAGATCTGGTCGAGCCACTACCGAAAAACAGAATGTTCGACTTCATAATTAGCACCCTTTACCGTTGGTGAGAGAAAACGAGGACGCAAAAACGATCGCACTCCTGTGCGAACCCAACGCTCTTTACGGTGCTGCCACGCTCTAGCTTGCAACCACGATACGGGAAGAAGGTTGACAAATTCCGAAAAAAAGGTGTGTTAAACAATATCTGGTCGAGAGCCTTCCGAAAAACAGAATACTCGACTCCGTCAGCACCCTTACCGTTGTCAAGAGAACACGAGCACGGAAAAGCGATCGCACTCCTGTGCGAACCCAGCGCTCTTGACGGTGTTGCCATGCTCTAGCTCGCAACCACGATAATGGCACTGTAATGGCGACGCAGGCTCCGGCAACGGGGGTGAAGTCCTCTCAGCGTTGGCGGAGACTCCTTGATGGGTGTCCTCCACCGCCTTAGTGGCAAGGTCCATGTTTTTCGTTTCTTCTCCATCCCTTTCATTGTCTTTGGTCCTTCTTGCTCCTGCTCCATCCTAGTCGTCGTAACTCAGATCCGGGGTCACTAGGCAGGGTCTTCTCTCCCCCTCCCCGCTACGGTGCGCGCCTTGCATTTTTATCGCGAGAAGGGTTCAGCAGTTTCTTCCCTCGTCGACTCGCGTCTAGTTGCTCCTACCCACGCTACAGTGGGCGGTCTCGACAGTCGATGTCACAAGAGGAAAAAAAATCCATACGAAGACTTGAGGACTTGAACCCTCGACCTCAACCTCAGCAGTATTCGAGGACAACCACCAGACCACCGGGACGACTGGATGTATACGTTGTAGCGGCCCCGGTGCCGGTACTGCTTGGTGACGGCATCGGGCCCCGCAGCGGCTACGTTGACAGATGCGCTCCTAGAGGTGACTCCGGAGATGATGGCGCCGGTCCCATGCGCTTATGTTCTGTTCTGTCGTGTGATGTAATGTTTTCTGTTCTGTTCTGTTCTCATTCTGTTCTGTTCTGTTCTGTTCTGTTCTGTTCTATTCGGTTCTGTTCGGTTCGGTTCTGTTCGGTTTCGATTCGGTTCGGTTCGGTTCGGTTCGGTTCGGTTCGGTTCGGTTCGGTTCGGTTCGGTTCGGTTCGGTTCGGTTCGGTTCGGTTCGGTTCGGTTCGGTTCGGTTCGGTTCGGTTCGGTTCGGTTCGGTTCGGTTCGGTTCGGTTCGGTTCGGTTCGGTTCGGCCACCGCGCCGCCGTCGGCTGCGGAGGCGAGTCGCCTCATGACGGTTATGTAGGAAGCCTTCCTCGCTTCTCCCCGCCCGGCGATCTCACGCCAGCACTAGCGGCTGCTGCATGGCGCTGTCAGAAGGTCAGCATCAGCATCATCTCCATGCTTGTCGTAGCTGGAAAGCACGGACCAAGGTCCACCTCAACAATGTCAGCCCCGCGGTGACATATTTGACATACCGGTGCTCGCGGCGAAGGAACAGCCTAACCAGACGGTCGGGAGGGCGCGCCCAGCGATAGGGCGAGTGGTTCCACCTAATTTTGCTGGGGGTCGCCACCTGAGGAGCATTAGCCCTTTGAGGACCGCAGTCTCGTGTTTGGGACAAACTACTTACAATTTGACTGGTTTGTTCCCGAAACGGGATTGAAGTCCTAACAGGGCTAATGGTTTTTTACTCTCAACACCCGACTTTTGATAAAAATAAGCTAAGCCTGATGCAACAGTGATGTACCCGGTTCGAGACCATCGGGTATAAGGCCACAGTATAAGAGGACAAGACCAGGTCAAAATCGACATGTCACGAGAAAAAAAAGAAGTTGAAATTGGTAGGGGCTCGTTTTTTCCAGCAGTAAAAGAAAAGAGAAAGACCATGTTTGGAGATGAGACCACGTGTACGGGCTTGATTTTTTACGGGGTGGTCTTAAAATGGGTTACAACATTTGTACGTAGTCCCATGTGGGCCAGATATCTGACGAACGGTTTGGGTAAATGTGCATCGGACCCAGATGTATTGGGTAAACTGATCGTTGAAGAGTCCCGTCGATGAGACATAGTCCGGACGTCCGGACTAAAAGTGCTACAACCCTTACTGCATCACGGCCTTGTACAACCCTTATGGCTTCAAGGTCAAGGCCCACGAGCCGTGGTGCGGCAGGGAACTACACTTTTGAGCCCTATCAAACACGTATAGTTCTCACTGAGGAGGGGGGGGGTGTACTCGATATTATGCATGGCCGTAGTCGTGTGGCCGTAGGCCCTCGCATCCCTACAATGCCGGGACGGAGCACGTCGGGTTTTCACCGACCAGGCAGACATCGATTGCTTGCACCAAGCGCGAAGCGAAACGGGAGGTGTTCGGCGAGTCGCACGAAGGGTGAGCTGCATCCTATTATTACTAACAACCGATCGTGAGCCGGACTTGCACATGGATGACAGCTTCCACGAGTTGATATATTTGTCAGCGAATCAACACACCCTGAAGTAGAAGGAACACAGAAAAACGGCACACGTAGTGAGCCTGAATCAGCCGAACACTAAACCAAGAGGAAGGCATACCAGTGTCTCAGAAGGAAGGCAAATGCACCCAAACGATCCGAACCCCAGCCTCAACCATTTGGGGGGCTCGAGGTCGGCAGGGGCGGCCGCGCCACTCCGCAGGGTATTTTGGTGGTGGTTCCTCCAAAAACACCGGGGCGGCCGAAAGGCTAGCCTCGACCAATCAGACAGGCATCCGTCACGAAATTCGTTGCATACCCGCGTCCTGCATTTAGCTCGAGTCAGTATTTCCCCACATCCCCTTTTTTTGTTTTGGAGGCGTTTACTGTTTCTCTGAGAAAACGAGCGACTTGCCCCTTCTTTTGCAAGGAGACATCTGGGGGCGAGGCAAGAGCTGAACTACTGAGTGTAATACGAAGTATTGACTGCCACGAGTGAGTGTGATCAGCATGCTCACCAGCTGAGACACCACACATAACAGCAACAGTATGGTAGGTGGTAGGGTCAGCCCCATGTATGCTGGCCCCATCACAATCTCGGACCTTCATCCTTCGCACCTTAACATACCGCTGACCACGTTGTGGCGTACCCCCCTCGCCGCCCCCCTCCCCCCAGCTCGCTCCCGAGTCGTCCCCCCCCCTCAAGGGGGTCACCTTCCATTAGCCTGTAGTCCTCCTGATGTCGCTGGTCACCTGCAACTCAAGAAGGGGGGGGGGGGGGGCATTACCAGAGGTAGGGAGCCCCCACTACCAGAGGAAGGGGTTCCCCAGTACTAGAGGCAGCCCCCTCCCATTATCAGAGGACCCCCAATATCAGAGCCAGCCCCCCCCACTAGCCCGGGGTAAGATGCCCGCATTACCAGGGGAAGAGTGTCCCCTATTCCCACAGGCAGGGGGGGGGGGGGGGGCGTACTCATTTGTTGCTTGCCTTAGTCATTTGACCATTGACCACGCATCCCTTTCGAGACGGAGCACCGTTCCTACACCTAATAGAGACACCTCCAATAATTGGGCGCTCATTACGTTGTTTCCATAAATTGCATAGAAACTTTTTGCTAATCTTATCCCCTTCCTGTTTGGCCTCCTGTGGCCACCATCTATCTCCTAGGATAGCGATCGTTTTCTCGCTGCTATTCATTGTATCAAACTCCTCCATGTCACATTCGTCTATTTTCCTCATCTCCTCTTCCAACACGTCCCGTTCCTCCTTGTATATTTCACATTCTCCTACTATGTGAGTTCTACTCTCTATTGCTTTGCCACACGGGCACATCTGTGCGTCTACTTCCTCCTCTTCCCGGCTACTGGTGTACCTCTTTCTTCTTTCTGGCAGGTCCAGGTCCCCTACACGAAAGCGCAGTTTCAGCGTTTTCGCGAAGTCCATTGCGCCATGCAAATACGTTTTCATTCCTATTCCTTCCCTCAATCCCCCGTATATCTCTAAGTGTTTTTCCGATTCTACCTTGTTTCTTAGCGCTAGCCTTTCCCTTCTTTCTATACTTTCTTCTACTTCTGCCTTGTACCTCCCAAACTTCCCCCGGCGGACATCATCTCTACTTGGTTTCCCCCTAGATCCTTCCATACTTTCTCAACTACGCCATCCCACCTTATTCCAGCTCGCCCTTTTGTTACTTTCTCCCATACAGCTCTATCAACTATGGCTGGCAACCTCTTTTTCGGCATGTTCCTTACTTTATATTGCCAGTTCAACTTTTTCACGTCTCTATTTGTCTTGAGTGGGCGCATTCCCAGTTCTGCTCTTAATACTGTATTACTCGTCGTACTTGAGCATCTTAGGATTTTTTTAGCTGCTGTCATTTGTACTGTTTCCAACTGTGTCACGAGTTTCGCGTTCCCTTCCCATACTTCTCCTGCATATTCTAGCTTTGGTACTATCACATTCATCAAAGGGGGGGGGGGGGCATTTACAGAGGCAGGGGTTCCCCAGTACTAGAGGCAACCCCCTTCCGTTTTCAGAGGCAGGACCTCCCATTACCATAGGAAAGGGACCCCCAATTATCAAAGGCTGCCGCCTCTTATAACCTGGGGTAGGAGGGTCCCACTGCCAGAGGCAGGGAGGCCCCATTTTCGCAGGCATGGGGGGGGGGGAGGTTTCCACGGGCAAAGGGCCCCCCCATTTACAGAGGCAAGGGGGGCCCATTGCCAAGGGCAGGGGGGAGGCATTACCAATGGCAGCCCCCCCCCAATTCCAGAGGCCCGACAGCTTTGAAGCCGCAAGAGCCGACGCTGCCTCAGATTACAGCCGAGGAGAAGACCTCGATCTACTGCTAGCAAATCACTATCGCCAAGGGCTACCCGGCTCCGCTTTACAATGGGACATCCCATGGGATGACGCCACATGGAATGTATCCTATGCAGGATCGCATTTAAAAAAAAAATCATCCCTTTCACTTTCCAGCCTAATAACTCGTAGGAGGTTTTACCCTCAACGATCTTCTGGACAAGCCGTGGTCACAGGTGTCTGCCCTTCTCCCCCACGGTACGTGCCTGCATTTGCATCGCGCATAGGGTTCAGCATTCCCGCTGCTCGTCGATTTTCATCGAATGTAGCTAACTCACGCTCTCGCGCTTTCGCTAATTAATTTTTATGCAAGATAAAGTCCCTGCGAGCATGCGCTCGGGTGAGACTCGAACCCACGAAATTGATCTTGATGGGCAGGCGAACCACCTACCAAGCCACCGGGGACGCCTTGTAGGCTACCAGCGAAAATTGATTGTGGGATGTCCCTTTGGGTGCCAATCCCCATGTCCAATTGGATGTCATGTTAAGAAACAGTCAGTACCCTGGCACGTACGTACATAGCCTATTGAGTTTTTACCTCGAAAGTTGCGGTTCAACTAGTTACACCGCATTGTGAATGCCGGGACGTTCAGAATTCAGAAGATTCTTCAGTAGTTCTTGGAGTCTACGGATTTTAAGCGGCAAGTCGTCGAGAGACGTTGTTGCTGTAAGCGACCATCAGCATCGAGAATTGAAGTGTTTGCACACCCACGCGTTCACTCTGAAAGCCTCGTGGTTGTAAAATACTGAGAGATCGACCACTCCACTGTCTTCCGCGTGTGTCTGAACCTATCACCGTTCATCGTACCCTGAGGCCGTTTCTTATGCAGAGCTTTTTTTGGGGTTGCAAATAGAGACTTTTTTGCTCTCAATGTAGGTTTGCCTCGTAAGCGAGGAAATCCAGCCGGCTCTTCTAGGAATGAGTCCAACTACTCTCGGAGAGGTACCCAGAGCAGGTTCACGCCTTTCGAGAGTCGCAGTTGCGAGAAATTCGGACCATTAATGTCAATAGCTCGTTTTTCACTTCTCTCGGTAGAAACAGAGCCCACATTTCGTCCTAATGCCACTTCTTTCTGACTAGACTGGTGAAAAACGAGCCAGTCCGAAATTCTCGAAAACTACGAGCCTCGAGAAGCAGAAACTAATCTGGGCACCTCTCCGAGAGCAATCAGACTCATTTCGAGAAGAGTCGGCTCGATTTCCTCGCTCTGCGGGGCAAAATCTGGCTTGAAAAGCGAAAAAAACTCTGTTTACAACCTGAAAAGGGGGGAAAAAAAATGCTGCATAAGAAACGGTCTGAGCTTCTCTTGCCCGGCAAGCGGCCCCCCTTCAACCGTCATCTACTCTTCACATCCTTGACACATCGTTCCTGCTCGGGTGCTCGGGTAGTCTATCCCGACTACCATTAACGGCGCCAGCCTTTGTGGAGCCTACACTGCGGGAGTATCATCGGATACCGCAAAAGCGCGTTTTGAGTTCGCACAGAGCTGCGATCGTTTTTCGGCGCTCGATTTGTTTCCTAGAACGGGAAGGTTAAGGTTGCCAATACCGAACAATGAGGTGTTGTCGGAAATTTCTGGTCGAGAGCCTTCCGAAAAGTATGATGTTCGACTCATTGTTACGGGGGACCATAGTTAATAGGACCTACGGTGCACACGAACACCCACATACCATATTTTTACTAACATTTTTTGGTCCTATTAACTATGGCCCCCCGTAATAGCACCCTTACCTTTGTCGAGAAAACGAGCGCTCAAAAACGATCGCACCTAACCCTGTGCGATCTTAACGACCTTTTACGGTATGGCGGTAGTCAATCCCCATGGGAGACCCACAATCCAATGGGATATCCCGTGGGACATATCCCAATCCCATGAGATATATCTCCTGAGATACTTTGGTACCCGCAGGGGACGTCCAATGGGGTGTTCCATGATATTTGAAGAGCCCAGAGGAAACATCCCTTGGATTGTCCCATCGGACAAACCATGGCATGTCCCATGGGACATCCCATTGGTTAGCCCATGGAACGTCCCATTGTTTGTCCCATGGGATGTCCTATTGATTGTCCCGTGGGACATCCCATGGTTTGTCCCCACATCCCACATAAATCCAAGTAATGAAAAGAATATCGGCGGGGAATTTCATCCCAGTTAAGGTGTAAATGTTCGATATTTTGCTTGCTGTACATGGTACCGGTACCTCGTATGAGCACGTATTCGCGTATCATTTTATATTTCGCGATCCTACGGGTTGGACGCGACATTATCGTTCGAAAACTCTTGGTATACTCGTATTACACGTGTTCATACGTACGTCGCGAGACGTACATGGGACGGAGAGAGTGAGTGGAGAGTGGAGGTCAGGAGGAGATCACAAGAGACGGGAGGTACCTACATACGCCGGATACGGAGAGTTGTGCGTTGGTTTAAAACCCTTTTAGTACCGCAGTCCCGTTTTGGGGACAAATAACTTGGAATTAGAGTGGTTTGTCCCCAAATCGGGACTGCGGTACTAAAGGAGTTAAGGCGGTCATTGTTCTGTTGAACGATGTTCAGTTGACGATCCACTTCTGTAGAGTCAGTGTTTTTCGATAGGCCTCGTATACTGCATATGTTTGTCCTTTTGGCGCGGAAATGCGCCTGTTTAATGACTTTTCCAAGCAATCTCTGTGACCAACCACAGGTTGCTATCTCACCCTAAGTGTACCGGTACAAACTGGCACTGAGGGACCGCCAGACTGCTAGGGGAAGGGGGCAAGAAATCGGAGCCCTGCCGCCAATGGCATGGGGGTGACACGTAGAGGTCGGTATCAACATCACGAAATTTGATATATCATGTGATACATGATACCATCATCAGGTATGATTTATTACTGGTATATCAGTATCAAGAACAACGGCAATAGTTGACATATATCACACGCGATATGATATGATGTGTTAAAACGTTAAACTCGTCGTTTCTCAGCCGTGATTGCCCGCCTGTGATCGCCTCTGCCTGGCATGAGGGCATCCATGTCGGCTGTTACGTAGTTAAGTACCTTGTAGTAGCAGTATTGGTCTCTCTTCTATCACCACACTCTGAACCAATAGATATCCCGTTTTCCCTTGTTTGGGCTCCTGTATTTGCGCGTTCCTCCCTTTGGCAAACCCTCGTTTATATCACCCCACTCCTCGTCAACGTTCCACTAGAGGTCGGTACTACGAATGAAGACAGGGTGATACGATATGTGATATCATATGCAGAAAAATCATTGATTATTGATATGATGTGTATGTTATATTATATTATACGATATGTAGATGCTCGGAAACTTTGTGTGTCTCTAATATTACGGGGGGGCATAGTAAATAGGACCAAATATTGTTAGTAAAAAAAATGAAATAGATAGGTTTTTTGTGTACCTTAGGTCCTATTAACTATGGCCCCTCGTAATAGTATGTTGACTTCATCTGTCCATGAATGATTGGAATCAGCTTGCGTCATCTTTTTCGGACATCGTCGATGCAAGATATTCACACGATATATCACGAATATCATGCGATATGATACATCACATCATATCAATATCATGTTTTTTCCGCATATCGTACCACCCTGTTTTCATTCGTAGTACCGACCTCTAGTGGAACGTTGACGAGGAGTGGGGTAGTAAACGAGGGTTTGCCAATGGGAGGAGGGCGCAAGTATAGGAGCCCAAAGAAGGGAAAACGGGACAATATGTATCTGTTGGAAAAGAGTGTGGTGATGGACGTAGAAGAGGGACCACCGCTATTACTACTACTGCGGTTGTAGAATCATAGAAAAAGCAAGAAGGAGCAGGGGGGGGGGGGCGGATGACAGACCCACACCGATGGCGTGGGGGTAGAGCTTGGAACCGGCTTAGGATCAAAGAATGAATAACGTAAAGAAAAGCACATCTTGAGACGGAGGAGGGAGCAAGGACAAAAATGGAGCATTGTAGATAAAGCATAGCGGGAAGTAGACATAGAAGACAGCTATTATAGACCTTGTGCATAGGTTTTCCCTTTGTTTCCGTGGGTTTCTTCTTTCAGGAATGTTTTGAGTGGTCGACGTTGAAGCTCACATCGGTAGCGCGGTAACACAGTGTCGAGTGGAAACCCACGAACGTGCACACGCCTTAACGTTAATTTGCTGCTCGATCTCGTCCAGCTCTGGCACAGTAACATTATGTTATGCCGTGATCAGTCCTTTGAACAAACACTGTAACACAAGTGTTAGGCTTTGACCAAACACGTACGTGATCATCACCCTACTGCCTTACACTGAACACAGTGATATGCTACTGCCTTGGAAATCGAACCCTGGGCACAAGAGGCGGAGCGCGCGGCGTCCTCGGAGGCCGCGGCGGCAGCCTTGGAGGCTCTGGCGGCAGCTGATGCCGTGTTCTCGGCCGACACGCACGCTTGCGCCCGGCGTCTAGCCGTTGTCGCCGAGGCAGCCCCGAAGGCCTTTGGCGGCGGCCAAAGCCTGCTCGGCCGCGACGACGTCGGGTTGGTTGTCAGCAGCAGCAGGAGTCCGCGCGGCCGTAGCAGGGTCGGCCTGATCGGGCGCCGGGCGTTGTGCCGTGGTCCCCGCGTCGAGGCCCGAAACGGCGGACCAATGCTGGAACACAGCTGCCTGGTCCTGCGACGAGAGGGAGGTCCATGGTCCAGGTAGTCGTGGGGGCGAGGCTTGGGCACTGTCCGGGTCCTCGGCCGCCAGTCCTGTGTCCTTCGCGGTAGCCAGCCGCTCGCCCTCTGAGTCAGGGGGCTCGCAGTCCACGTCGTTTGGATCATGATGGCGGACGATTCCCGGGAGGCCCAGCAACGCCGGGCGTACACCATGGCTCTGGTGGTCAGCCTCCGGAAGCATCAGTCAGCAAGGGAACCACTTGCCTCCTGCTGGTAGCGCCCGAAACCTCGGGGACGGGGGCTCTTTTGTCGCCGTCCGAGAAGGAACTGGGGAACTGGCTAGAGAAGAGTTTCCCCGTGGGTGGTAGCGGCTGTCACTCGAGCTCTCCTTGCCCTTGCCTTGGTTTCTCCGACGTCCAGCCTCGTTTCGCCGAGACGTGCCACTGCCGTTGTCCGCGCCTGAGCCCCGGCGGAACCTGCCGTCCGAACCGACCGAATCCCCTCCAACCCTCGGGCGCTGGCGTTCTTGGTCGCCAGCGCGGCAGCGAGAGCGGTCCCGGGCCACAAAGCTAGCGTCAACTCCCGGGTGTCCGCTGAAGGAGGCGGGGTGGTGTCCAGCATCCGGTCCCATGTAGGGGAGGTGGGGTCCCTGATGGGCGGAGTGCGTTTTTTGTATTCACTTTTCGCTTTTCCATGCATCTTCCTCGCCCCTCCCCCCCCGTGCGGGTGGCATGGCGATGGCTTTCGTTAACGATTTCTTCCTGCCCCTTAAGGCTAGGTCTTCCTTTCATTTTTTTTTAACGTATATTACCGGCTTCGTTGCCTTGCCGTTCAGAGGTGTGGCAGTGGGTTTCGAGGAGCCGCATCTTCGACCCATGTTCTAGTTCGTGGAATCGGGGTTGCCATTAATTTCCCGTAATTCTGCATATACGGCTCATCAGAGTGGGCTAGTGTTATGATACTGCCTTGAATGAGGTTGAAAGCCCGGTAATTACCTGGGTTCAGGCACTGGGATCGTATTTGTAATACTTGGAAGGCGTATCTTAGGTGGAAAACCAGGGGTTTTCCAGCGGGGCACGAGCTTGGTTTCAGTCTCCGCATGCACGAAAGGAATAAAGCTTCTCTTCTTCCATCTCTAAGCAACCAAGACACGTGAGTACCAACGAGTACCAACTTAATAGGCAAACCTGTCCAGGGATACAAAGTGTCCCGCCTGCAAGATCTTAACAACAGATCGATATCCGCATATTTACTAACGCGATAACATAATGTTACTGTCGACGCAGCGTAGACATAATACACTAACACAGTGCTACCCTTAGGAGGAGTGTTACACATATCACCCTAACATAACGTTACCATGCTCACCAGCACTAGTAAGACTTAACATGTTCCAAACAACACAATAACGTAACATAACGCAGTGGCCAGCACTACTAACACTTCGTTATCTGGACCCCCCATCTGATTGCCTTAGGCTCGGATAACGTAACATTTAACGTACGTTAGATACGTTACAGTCTTAATCGGCCCATACGTAACATTATGTTAGGATGTTAGCCTAAATGCGGAGGTCGCTGTAACATGATGTTAAGGTGTTACCGTCAGTAAAGATCTGATGGTAACATTCCGTTACCGTGTTTCCATATAAATCAATCCGGGTCTAACATTGTGTTACTGAGTTACCGTTGGGGCCGACGTCGTTCTAACGTAATGTTACTACGTTACCCTTTAGATCTTCCCGAGATCTAACATGTATGTGTTACCTGTCTGTGTTAGTGGTAAATCGGCGTGGCGAAGTAACATAACAACGTCGCCGTGTTATCCAATTTCGCCGACATCCCAATAGGGGATTCCTACAAAATATCCCGGGGGGGGAGGACAGCATGCCATCCCCGGTAAAACAACGCCCCTATAGTTTAAAATCCCAAATCAGGGGATATTTAGGAGGGCTCCTCGCCAAAAAACGCCTCATATTTTTCTGGAAACCCCGCCAGAACGTTATCCATCTATAACACAGCAGTACGTTACCCATCTATAACGTAATCTGCACACTCGCACGTACGAGCTAACACGGCTTGTTGATGTTAGATTGGAGATGTACGTTATCTGCTAACTAACTTGTGTCACTACACACATTGCATACGAGCTATTACGATTAATAATACACGAACAAAATCCTACCAATAGTGTTTTGTTGATCATACGACGTTTTCTGTTTGACGTATATTATGGTAGCAAGACTTCCGTTAGCACCCTCACACAACGTCGCTCGATACGGACTGCTGCCGCGGCTGGTGCGGTAACGCAATATTAACATTGTGTTGACCATACTAATATACGTCATCCTTCTAACGTGTGTTACGATACGCAGCCACTAAGAATTCCACTATTATTTAATAACACACTACTTACTAATAACATAGTGTTATGTATGTACACGTTTATTTGGCCGTGTACGTTATCCGTCTAAAGAAGGGTGTTTGTGATGTGGGAGGGCAGTAAGGCTTCGAAGGGAAGATGATCCACAGAAGAGGTGTGACACAGGTGTCTGTGCTTGGTCAAACTCAGACCTAGTTCTTACTGGAGTTCTCTCATTATATTGGTGCGAGGCTTGCTCACAAGGGGCAAGTGAGAAGAGTGAGAAGGGAGGGGGGGGGAAGCAGATGCTTTTTGAAGCCAGAAGTATCATCTGGCTTCAACCGGCTATAATCTAGTGGCAAGGGTGCATGCTACATCCTAAACTTCAATAGTGCAACACCCCGTAAGGGTGCATGCGTTACCCTCGACTTCAACGGTACAACACCTCGTAGAACCTGACGTACGAACATACCACGTGCGTACATCTCTGTCTCCTCGGCTACTCAGATGCTAGTCTGCGTATCATGTCCGCGAATACAAATATCTTAATCCAAACGGGATACGTACGTGTACGAGAATACTAGCCTGCGTACCGGATACTACAACTACGATATATCTTATTCCAGACGGTAGAAGGGATACGTGTACGGAAGAATACTAACCTGCGCACCGGTATTACAAATACAAGATATCTTATTCCAGACGGTAAAAGGAATAAGATCCAATTACTAGAATAATATCTAACGGTCCCTACTGATGGTTGGTCTATATACTACAAACCAGGGTACTCTATCACATGTTACGGTCGCAAGTAATAACCCCGCTGACACATAACGTTACTCCCTTCGGGCTGATGTTGCTAGCACGGTATCATAATGTTAACGTTTAATGATTGACCATGTATGTACGTTATCCCCGTGTGTTACGATAGCCACAAGGAATTCCGCTAACAACCCGCTAACATAGCATTACTCGCTATAGGCTGAATACATACCCTTAACACATAACACATATATGGTACGGGATCAAGGTAACACTCTGTAACATAATGCTCATGCAGGAAGAGACATCAGAAACCAGGAGGGGGAATAGAGGAGATGCGGAAATGGGGGGCAGCGGGGGGGGTAGAGGAAGGAGGGAGAGCAGAAATATAAGGGGGGAATGGAGAGTGGGAGAGGGAGGAGGGAGTGGAGGAGGGATTCAGGGGGAGGAGGAAGAGGAAGAGGAGGGGGCATGGATTGGGAGACAAGGAGAGGAGAGAGACAAAGAAGAGTAGCGGAGGGCAGAGAGGGACGGAGTGGAAGGGACGGAGGAAGAGGGAGGGGGATTCGGGGCGAGGGGGAAGGGGGGTATACGGGAAGGAGGGCAGGGAGGAGGGGAAGAACAGAGGGAATGCAAAGGGGAGGAAGGGGAGTAGCTGGAGGAGCAAGGGCAAGAAAATGGACAGGCGGTATGACAGAGGGAGAGACCGGACTTCCCCACAGCGGCCCGCAGCAACCTACCGCGCAAAGACGAGGAGCGACAAGCAGGTCAGCGGGGAGGGGGGGAGGGGAAGGACGCAGCCGGCGGGGTTTTCCGGGCGCTCTTCTGCGCCGAGCATCCCATTCCAATATATGCGCCCCATGAGGGGGGAAGAAGGGCCTATACCAGCGACGCCTCCCGTGACGGAGGAGGGACGAACACCAGGACGGACGGTGGGCCGAGGGCAGCACACTACCCCAGCGTGGATGAGTACGGGGAATATACAACCAGCGCGCATACCAGGGGGACTACCACTACGAGGGTCACTGGGGACGCAGATGGCGCCAGACCATTCACCCACAGCAGCAGGCGCGGGGCAAGCAGGGGTATCAACACCGCCAGGCCGAGGACGGCAGACGACGGTCCCATCTTGGATGCGAGGGAGGACAGGAGGATCAACCCTCGCGATGGGAGGACCGCAGCAACACGCGCCGAGGACGGCACAGCAGGGGATAGGGAGGGAGTCAGTATCAGCCGCTACACAATTAGTTCAAAGGGGGACGCAGGGGGTCGATCCGGTAACAGCAAGAACCACAACGCATCCAGCAGTAGTTGCCTCGCCTGAGGAGTGCAGGCAGTAGACGACCGCTTCGGTCAGGGCAAGCACAGGGGCAACAAGCCCAGCCCGCCTGCCCGGAAGGCTCCAGCAGCAGGCCCCAGGCGGGTCAGCAACGAGGGAGGACACAGCCAGGCCCCCTCAGCACTCCATTACAGGCGTCCGAAGGAAGCGTACAGAAACAGGTGAAGGGCCGTCGACAAGACCAAGGTCGAGGCCGAGACTCCGACCACCAGAGAATACAAACACGACACTTCCATCCTTGATTGGGATATTAGGGGGGAGGCGAAGAGCCACTTTACCCCCATCAGGGGTTCCGGAGCGCTCCCATCACCGACGGAGGGTCACCTTCGCAGAAGACACCCAGAACCCAGAGTCTACAACACGCCACGAAGAAACAACAACCGCTAGGGCCCAATGCGCGGGGCGGCCAGGCAGGAGTTTTGCTCTCTCGGGAAGCTTAGCCATGGTACGAATGAGGGGTAGTACAGCAGGAGGGACGCTGGGGCACCGATTAGCGACAGGCCAGGTGCTTACGGTAGGAAGCAGGCAGCTAAACACCGGAAATGCCACCCTTCAAAACCGACAAGAGACCTACCTCACAGAGGGTGACGACAGGACAATGGTCACAGGCAGAAAACAGGGGCGAGAGTTGGGGGGGGGGGGGGGGCAGGGGGACGACGTGATAGGCAGAACTGTCGCAACGGACGACAGGGGGGAAGACGGGTCGGAGGTCCAGATGCTTCACGCTGGAAACGGGCTCATCAGGACCGGCGACCGGTCGGGAATATCCCACGGCGACGAAAGAGGAACCACTCAGCATCGAGAACCTTCACCCATGGAAGTGGACGGGAGCCTTCCCCCCTCCTTGCCACCGGGAACGGGGTCGGGCTCGAGGCACCCAGGTCGTCCCGCCGGGGACTGAGGAAGGGGATGGAGGGGTCCGACCCAAGCCCTCCCCGGGAGAGGCCGAGGGAGTGAGATGGAACCAGGAGAAAACGAGCGGGTGAGCGACGTGGTCCCCCCCCCGTCACCAGAGGGGGCAGCCCCGGGTTCCCAAGATACCCGTCGTGCGACAGAATACGTCGCTCGAATGCGGCGTCACACGGGGTCCACACAGGTAAGAGGCCAGTTAGGAAACAGGGCGCCCCTGGCTGATAGGGTTAACAACGGCGGATTAAGAGGGCTTTCTTTACTACCACCGGGCGCAACACCAGGCTCTCAGGACCCCGGTGGCGCTGGGCCCCGGCCGAAGTCAACCCCCCACCCCCCTCCGGGAGCAACATCTGGTCAGAGACACCAAGAGAGTAGTGACCCGATGGACGTGGATCCTGTTAGGAGGGAGGCGAGGCAGGAGACTCGCAGACCTCACCGGAGACGAGGGAGGGTCGAGGAGGGGAGTGACCGCAACCGCGCCGAGGACGGAGCACATACGGAAGGACGCATCTCTACGAGGACGAGGGCACGCACCCGGGCAGCAGCTAGGACAGGCGAGCGAGTCAACAGGCAACCATCCGACGCCGCTCCCCCGCAACAAGAAGGCGAGCAATCTACGCCGCCGGCACCACAGGTTAGACCAGTACCGTTCCAGACGGAAACCTCCTCAGGGGTACCTCTTCCACCACAACCGGAGAAGGGAAGCATGACGTCACCGGCAGCAACGAGACTGGGGCAACCTCCGACGCCTGCCCTCTTTCTGGGGCGTTCGAGAGTACCGGTCGGGGAGCCCTCGCTGTCGCCGGCGGAGACGACGTCTACGCCTCCAGAGCTTCGGTCGCCGATATCGTCGGCCCAGCCGGAGACGTCGAGTCGGGATCGTCCGCCAACGGGTGCACAGTCGATAGCAGAAGACGGATTGGAGACGTCGACGGTAAGGGCACCGTCGCCCCCGACACTGAGGGTACCTGCCCCGATCCACCCCCGGGGTTCATCGCCATCAGATACGACCGGGACTCACCCCCCGACCCCCACACCAGCGGGTTTTCTGCTCACTCCCGGAGGAAGCACGCCCCCACAGCCGCAGTTACATCCAACAACCCGACCGGAGGTGCCCGAGCCGCGCCTAAGACAGCCTTCGCAAAGAGGGCAGTCCCAACCACCGCCGCTGACTCCACCGGGGAGGTCGATACACGCATCGCCACCGTCGGCGACGCCGCAACCTTTGCCGACTACATCACAGTCGGCAAGGCCACCCCCGACACCACTTGTGACATTGCCCCAGCAGCCGTTACCGACGCCCCCCCCCCCCCTCGATAGGGACGCCACTCTTGACACCGGAGGCGGTACTGGCGATCATAACATCAGCGCAGTCAACGACCAGACAGGCGCAACTACCGCTTCCTAAGACGCCACCGACGACGCCCGGAGGGGTGCCGGAGGGGAGGAGCTCGGGGCCACCGTCGACTCCAGAGTCACCGCAGCCGCTACCTCAGACAGCGTCACCGACGCCCGCAGGACATGGGCAGCCCGGAGTGGAGCCCTCCAAAGATTTCTGTGGTGCTACGAGACCTTGGCGGCCCCGTTGGTTCACCTCCGCACCTGCCCCCACCGACTCCATCTGCCCTGCTACGCCTCCCTCCGTGTCAGAGCGGCGATGGACCTACGTTGCCCGGCATGCAGAGCCACCGTAACAGTCGGACAAACCGGCAGAAGAGCACTCCAGCAGCACAGCGAAGAGGTTGTGACAGAGGCAATGGCGGTCGCACGACGAGAGATGCCGACTGGGGGAGGAGGAGGGTCATCCACCAGGGCCACAAGGGACGGGAGGGGATGGAGAGGGAAATGCAGCATTTGCCACGGTTGGGTGGAGGAGAGAGCCTTTGTGTAAATGTCCTGCTCCTGCTAGGTGCATCGCCGTTGTGCGCTTGGCCTGGTTGAAAACGCAATCCCTCGAGCCAGGATCATGGGGTGCGCACGGTCACATGTCAGGTCACATACCCGAATCCGGCTCTTCATGAGGTGCACCAAGAGGTGGATCTGCACCCCCTCCTCCAACAGGTCCAGGGTCTAGGCGGACCGACAGACACGGCGGAGGAGAGAGCCATAGATGCCAGGGTCGTCGCAGCAGAGCTCCGTCTCAACAGGAGGTCCACTACCGCAACCGAAACGATAGATTTGTCGAGGAGTGCGGCCGAGAGAGGGAAGGAAGACATCCGTGGAGATTGGCGTGGCACGGCCCTCGACTATCACAAGTGGAAGCGCCATGCGGGGCCCGTGGGCAGCAAGTTACGGTCCGTAACAGGTTTGCCTTCGAAGGTTGGCTCGCCCACACGGAGTGCGCCGTGGAAAACGTACATGGGGCTTCCGACAGGGGAAATGACTGTTTCGGGGTAGCCACTCGAGAAGGGAATGGACCGCCCCGTAGGAGAGCGTTCCGCCTCACAGACATACTGCCAAGGGTACACCAACGTTTTGACGGCGCGACAGAGTGGAGTATCCTCCAAAGAGGACAGTTGGCAAGATCATGGCGGTCAGCGATTTCGGAGGAGGAGGGCCAACAGGCAGGAAGGAGAGAGAGGGAAGGGGCAGAGACAACATGTACGTACTGCGGACTGGCTCTGGCAGAGTTAACAGCGGGGTCAGGGGACATTCATAGGCGGGTACCCGTCCCGTGCCTCCACGGAGGAGTTGTACACTCCAGCTGCATGCTGGAACGAGCGGATCGCCTCGCGAGGGGGCATATAGACCCGAGGTCCTGCGTCGCGTGCAGCAGCGAGTGGGCGGGGGGAACACGACCTCCCCACCCGGCTGAGCTTGCTAGTAGTAGTGGCCTGCCAACCGATGAGTCTGGGCAAAGATGGGCGGCGCTAAGGAGTACAGTACAATTCGCCGACCTCCCCCAACGAGACGTCCCAGGACCGGGGCCAGCTAGTTATCTCACAACCGGCGTCTACAGCTCTTTCGAGCTCAAGGTACGTGCCCACGGGAGGAGCCCAACCTCTTCGTTCCTCTTGTGCTCGCTGTTCAGTGATGCTCTAGGCCTGCCTCAAGAGGCTTACCTCGATTTCCCCCGCTCGAGGGAATGGGAAGTGGTTGTCGACCGCTACCGCACGGTGTTCGTCGCGTTCGGGATCCGATCACAGGATATCTTGCACCGGATACCAAAACGACTGCTCTACATTGGGCCCCATGTCCAAGAATACTTGGCGGGCCTCGACGCCGAGAGTGGGAGGAGCGCCTCACAAGATGGACCCTCGGGGTTCAAGACGCGCTGGAGGAGGGTATCACGCCCCTTCCTTTTCGGGGTTAGGCGGCGCCCCCACCGAGGGGAAGAGAGTGAGAACGACCCGATGTCGAGAAGGTAGCTGGAGCAAGAACGCGAAGCTCCGGGCTCCTCAGAGAACCACCAGAACTGGGAAGCAGGGATGGTACCACGCCAGAGGAACAGCCCGGAACGCCCCTAGCAAGGTTAGAGACCGCGTCGACAACACCCGAGGTGACAGTTCCAAGCAACGGGGGGGGGGGGGGGGGGGGGGGGGGGGGGGGGGGGGGGCAGAGGGGTAGTGCGCCACCTTCATCAGCAAGCCGGGGAGGGGAGAGGGGGGACGGAAGAAGCGAGGGATATGGGGGGGGACGGGGGGGTGGCGGGAGGAGCCGGGGGAGTGGGGGGGGGAAAAGGGGGGGCAGGTGGAACGGGGGGAGTGGGAGGAACGGGGGAGGTGAGGGGAGCGGGGGGAGCAGAGGGAGAGGGGGGGAGCGACGAGAGAGGGGGTGGCGGGGAGAAGGGATAGTGCAGCACTCTTGTTGGCTGGCCAGAAAGGGGGCGGGGGGGGGGGGGGGGGGGGGGGGGGGGGGGGGGGGGGGGGGGGGAGAAAGGATGACGGAAGGAGGGGGAACGGGGAGAGGGGAGGGGGGGGGGGGAGCCAGGGGAACGGGGGGGGGGAGCAAGTGGAACAGGGGCGCCAGGGAGAGTGGGAGGGGCGGGGGGAGGGGGGGAGTGGAGGGGGCGGCTGGCTGGAGCGGGGGAAACGACGGGAGGAGATAGGGCGGTGCCCCCGCTAGCAGGTCGGGGGAGGAAGAGGGGGACAGGGAGGACGGGGGGGGGGGGGCCGCGAGAAGCAGGGGGAACGGAGGGAGAGGGGGGAGCTGGAGGTGTGCAAGTAGCTGAGAACAAGGGGAGCGGGGGGACTGCGGAGAGAGCGGGGAGTGGAGAGAGCAAGGCGGACCGAGGGATCGGGAGGGATGGAGAGGACGGGAGCGGCGGGGACGGGTACAAGGAGCGAAGCTAGCGGAGAGGGGGAGAGGTATAGGGAAGGTGGAGGAGAAGAGGAAACCGGAGGAACGCAAACTAGTGGTGGAGAGGGAAGCGTAGGGAGAGGAGTGAGCCAAAGAAGTAGAGAGAGAGGAGCAGAGAGAGACAGGGGGCCTCGGACACCAAACGGCGAGGCTCCGGCAGGAGGATCTCCCAGGACGCAGGGGAGGAGAGAAGGGAACGGGACGAACCCCGGGCCTTCATTGGCGACACCACAGGTGGAGTAGCATGCGAGGTCTGCGGTGTAACACTTCAGCTAGGGCACCGGGCGGTACGTATTCCATGTGAGCAAGGGCGCCACGTGCTCCATGCTCGTTGTGTGGTTGAGGCCCTAGCGAGAGGCACGGTACCGGCACCACTCCGCTGTCCAGTCGCCGACTGCGGAGCCCCGCATCCCAGACGGGACGCACTGGAAGCAGCGGTGCAAGCCGACCCGGGTCTTCACAATCGGGCGACGCGGGATGGGAGGGGGGACCATAGGTGACGAGGACCTACGCAGCCGGGGGCTTTGGTACGGATGGGACCGAAACAGCCTGGGCATAGGGACACCACTCGATGCCGTTTATTTGGAGGACCCGGGCCAACATTTCGCCACCGGGAAGACAGTACAACCGCAGCTGGAGGGAGAACATGCGCGCCTGAGCGTTCACGCCCTTGGCATCCTCAACCACGCTATGGGAGAGCACCGGCCGAACCGGGACTCGGTGACACCGAACTCGCTCCTGCGGGCGATAAAGTTATGGTACCTCATGCCAGCCCTGCTCCACTCATCGGACGGCTGGATAAAGAGGCGACAGAGGTTCGCGCTGGTGGAGAGCGGGGACATAGTGCTCCTGCTCCCATGGCTGATAGCGTACACCAGGAGAGAGGGCTTGAGACAATGGGATACCGCCTAGGAAGCTTCGGAAGAGGTGAAACTCGAACGAGCGTCGTCGGCGCGTGTCGCCACGCGGGAGGGGTCAAAGTGGTAGCACGCAACCTTCTGGCAGAACCACGATCAGCGGGAAACGAGGAAACGTGGAACACATTGGTGGTCAAGTTCACCCCCGAAGACCACGCCGCCGTGTCCGCGGCGGCGGCGGCCGCAATGCTGGCGAGCGCCACCGAAGTGAAAGATGGAAACGCCCCCCCTGGCGCCCTGACGATGAGTATGCCTTCGAGGTGCTCTTCGACGTCATCAACTCCCGGAGCGCCCTCTCAGGGCCCGGAAACGACGGCAAACGATTTGTTCATCTACAATCCATCATTCAAACCGACATCGGCAGAGAGGAGTTCGGAAGTGGTATGACAGCCTTCTGGTGGAGAATTGTCGACGAGTCGGACGCGTTCCCGCCAGAGTTCTGGCAGCTCTTCCTCCAGTCGAGCCTCACTGCGTTGGGGGAAAAGTGCCGGCTGGTTTGCGTGGGTATGACATGGAGGAGGCTCATCACCGCAGGGGCTATGCGACAGTGGCGACCGCGGTTGGAGGAGGTAAACCGAGAGATGAGGTCGCCGTACCCGGAGGAGTGGAGCATGTGGGATTGAGAGCTAGGATGCTACACCAGACGGGCAACTGGCTTGTTCTCACGGACTGCTCCAACGCCTTCAACACCGTGAAAAGGACGGCGGTGTTAGAAGAGGTGGCAAAATGCGTGCCAGCGCTCACGCCTATAGTGACCAAGTGCTACGGCACAAGACCAGCCGACTTATTCTTTCGTATGGACTCAGGAGAGACCAGGATGATCGCTTGCTCCAGCGGTGTCCAGCAAGGGGACCCCATGGGACCAACAATGTTCTGTCTGGCTTTGCGACCGGGGCTGAAGCGATTCCGGCAGGAATTCGAGAGAGAAGGAGTGGAAGCCTTCGCGTACATGGACGATGTCTCTCTCGGCCTTGCAGGGATCACGCCCAACACGATTAGAGCAGTCGCCTCCCTCCGACGAGAGCTAGATGACATCGGCATTGTAGTCAACGCTGCCAAAACAGTGGCACTACCACTAAAAGGGCACACCCCGACGATGGAGGAGATTTTGCTCCTTGAAAGGGTTGAGGTCGGCCCCGCAGATGAAGGAGGGGTGACGGTGGTGGGTGTCCTGATCGGCACGGAAGAATACGTGCGAGGGGCGAGCAATGGAGGTAGTGAGGGATGGGGGCGCGGACCACCTTGCGCGCTGCCTCGCTAACATGCCCGACAAACAAGCGGCGGCCCTCATCACCGTCGAATCTCAACGGACGAGTTACCTCGAAAGGGCTCCAGACCCGGGGTTGTCCCTCGAAGCATGTAAAAGAGCAGACAACGGAGCGCAGTGGGCGTACGAGAAAATTCTCGAATTACCGGGAGCAGCGGAGGCACGACCGTTTTTCCAGGAGGGTGCCCGGATAGTCGGCTGACTCTCAAACCTTACCAGCAAGCCCAAGCATGCCTTTCTACGGGAGTGGGAGGGTTAGGGCTGCCGTCGTCGACAGAAGCAAGGACAATGTCGGCATCCATCGGAAGCAGGGTGGGGACCTTGCCGGAGGTCCTAGCAGACCATGCAGGCCCGTTAGGCGATAAGTTGAGGAGGGGGCTCCATGAATCGAGCATCATTGCTCAGCTGGGAGAGGAAGATTAGGGATACATGGGGGGTGTCATAGGAAGCGATGGCGGACATCGTCCCCGAATCTTGGTTAGAATGGAGTCTAGGCGCAGTGGGGGACCTGACCCCAAGACCCCCAGAGGCCGACATGCTGACTGCACACGACGCCATAACCACGAACTCACGCAAAGTCCAACAGAAGTTGGGCAAGCTGGTAAACCAACGCCGGCACGCAGCCCACGCTGCTGCGTCGCTGGAGGAGCTCCCGGAGACAGCACGCCCCCCCGGACCGGGCGGCCCGATGGGTGGAACCGAAACCAAAGCCCTCGCCAAGGCTAGCTATAGGAGCTTACAGGGGGCAGGAGCCACGGCATGCCTTCGGGCGAGACCAATGGACTCACTCCAGGTCATACCCGCAGAAGAGCTTGTGGGCATGGGAAGGCGGTTCATTGGGATAGAGGAGCACGTGGCAGTGAGGTGCCCCTGCTGCGATGCAGTTGACGTGGACACTCGCCACGCGCGCATCTGTCCCAGAACAGGGGCGCAAGTGAACCAACACCAACCGCTCGTCTACGCGATGTCCCGTACTTGAAGCGGCTGGGAATTCCACACCAAGTGGAAAGCGGCGAACCGTTCACCGCAGACCGAAATCTGCGGATGGATATTGTCGTCAGGAGAAGAGGTCTACGGGATGCTCCTAATAGGGGGTGTAGGGAGAAGTCCATCCTGCTGGACGTCACCCATGCTGCCCCCCTAGCGCAGATACACCTGCGAGGAGGCAGTGCCGATCACGATGGATCAGCTGCCTCTACCTCCGAGGCGCGCAAGCGCCAACACTACGCTCGTCCGGGACATGTGTTCTTTGACGAACGGAGTCACAAACTTGCCACAGTGGAAAGCTTTGGGCGTCTCGGGGTAGAGGGCAGTATGTTCATCGACCAGCTGGCAGCTAGTGTCGTGGGGGGGAGGGATGGTGGGTCGATGGGAAGGAAAGGATTGGTCAAGGAACGCCTACTCCAAATCGTCTCGGTGACTACACAGGTCGCCATTTCGAGGAGGACATCGCGATTTAGACTCCAGCTTGTAGGGGTCGTCAGGAATCGAGAAGGAGCAGAGGGGGGGGAGATGACAGACCCACGCCGATGGCGTGGGGATGGAACTTGGATACGGCTTAGGATTTAAGAATAGAAAGTAACGAGTACATAGTCAGATGTAGGAGGGAGTAAAGACAAAACACATAGAGTATCGTCGATAAAGCATAAAAGGAAGTAGATTCGTATAGAAGATAGATAGACCTTGTGCATAGGTTTCCTTTGTATCCGGGGATTTTTTTTTCAGGAATGTTTTAATCGATCAACGGTGAAGCTCATGCTGCACATTGTCGGAGGCCAAGCCTAATAATAATGAAGCTAAGCGATCGCCCGCCAATATCGTAACACACCAACACTATACGTTATCACAAAATCACGAAAGTAGTTGACGTCTTAATAGTAACGCAATGCTACGGGTTGTTTTCGCCGACGCTTCACCTTAAAATAAAGTTTAACGTTTTCCATGGACAAGGTGCGTTGTATTTTAAATAGTCACGGGGTCAAACCGCGGCCTCTTACCCTCACCGCATTTATTTGTCTTTATTGTACCAGGTATTCAACAAGCATAATACCAACAACAACAGCCAGCCGACGACGTAAAGTCAACTACATACAGCAGTAATAATGAATACCGGTACCTGGTATCAACAGTATAATAATAATAGCTGACTGAGGGTTTGTTTCCGGATCGCCCAAGGATCGCCCGCAATAAAAACAACATCAGCACCAATCCTGGTTGATAATACAAAAAGCCAGAAGCATCTCGGGGTGGAATCCGGGGTCAACACAGCAGTGAAACAGTAAAATACAACAAGGAGAATATCCACCTGCTGTGACTGAACAGTCAGTGAATGAATGAAAGCGTGGCCGTGGAAATTCTGGAAATTTAACAAACAAACGTAAAAAAAAAAACGGTAAAAAAATAAAAATAAAAAATCCGTGAAAGATGCTAAACTGGTAATAGAATGCGTACAACTAAACTGGCTGTGTGTAGTATCATGTCGCCACTCGTCACAAACGAACACACGAGCAGGGGACTGGTCTCTTTGGGCACGTGAAGACCTCTTGACCTCTTGATTGATTGAGATAATTTGTTGCCCTGTAGCTATTTGATACCAGGTAGCAACGGTATGGGTAGAGGGTACAGCTGCAGATGGGGCAGCCAGATATAGTCTCTCAAACCTCGTCTACGTGTAAAAAGGAGGATTGTGATCTTTCTTTCTTTTTTTTTCTTCTTCATATACTTCATATTTCATTTTCGACGGTGAAAACAGATACCTGGTAGATGTGAAAATCTATCAACCGTGAAGAAGAAGGTCGGTGCGGGTGGAAAATGAGAGCGTTGAAAAACTTCAAAGGTCGAAATTTGAAACGTGAAACGTGAGAGGCTGCGGCCAGGCCGTGCGCCCGTCTTCGTCTTTTTGCGACACCTCTGACCCAAGTCTGACCTGGATTGTTTTACCTCTATATCTGTTACTTCAGTACATGCAGCTATTCACATATTGGGTGAGGATAAAGGATGGAATAGGGTGTCCAAAAGATACACCGAATAGCTTTGCTACTGCCATAATTTGCCGAACATGGAAATAAAGATACGCAATCCAAAATCCACCTCTGCGCTTGCTTTTTGGTCGGTTTCCCCCCCCCAGATTTTTCATAAAAACAAGAAACACGTTTATTTCGATTTGGTGCCCATCAGCAGCTGTGTAAGGTCCCACCGAGGAGACAAACTTCCCCTCGAGCAGACGGGCAGAGGCAGAGGAGGTGAGAGGAGATATGTGGAGAGAGCTGGACTACTATTAATATTAATACCTGCTGCTGGTTTGCTGCTCCGAAGGAAGTAGCGTATCGATACGAATACGCGCGGGCAGCGAAGTAGAAGAAGCAGAGAGAAAATGAAACAGCTCGAAAAACTGAAACCGCTTTGGGTTTCCTCGTTTCCTCTCTCTCTTTTACTATCTTTTTCTGTTCTTTCGTGAAACATAAAAAAAAGGAAAAATATATATATGGCATTTGGTCATGTCATGCATCTCCTCATCTTTCACCAGCTTCTCCCGCTGGCATGTCTGCGTACTCGTACGCATAGCTCAAACTTGTTTAGAACGCTCCAGCCTCTATAGTTGGACGGCGAGTACAGCGTGGGAACGGCGCAGGCACAAGGCGAGCCCACCTATCGTTCCGAGAGAGAGAGAAAGAGAGCGAGAGGAGAGGGCCAACACGGCCTATACAATCAGCAACAACACGCAACACCCCGTCATAAAGACTTTTTTTTGCACCTGCCGCGTTTTCCCCAGGAAAATGTGAGTAATAAAAGTGTATCAGAAAGACTTGCCGTGTGTATTATATATACCACCAGTACATGGAATGGGCAGCTGCGCAGCTTTTTTATCCCGAGTGTGTGTCCCTTCTCTCTCTCTCTGTCTGGCCCTCCCGCGGGCTTCTCCGGCTGCTAACGGTGAAGAATAGTAGTACCCTTGGCCAAGAGGCTTCAACGTGAAGTCGTTTCCCTCCCCCTCTCGGGCCACGGCGTCCATTCAGCATACGTACAACCGACCGCTGTGGCTTTTCTTTTGCCGCTAAAAAAATCGATCGATTTCACGGTTTGCTTTTTTCGAGCGTTTTGCATCACACAACATATATCACACATCATCTCGAATGAACACGCCAGGAAGAGCAAGCAATGAACACAATGTCATACCCCCTACTCCACAAAGCATATTTCGGAACGCTATCATAAGTTTACCGACAGCAAGGCAGGCACCCAGCTTATCCCTTTCACCGCTGCTACTTCTGTGGCTGTTTACTTGTTCACTTGGCAGGTTCGTGCAGCAGGGCCATCATATGTGCGCACAGCAGCGTTCAGAAGTAGTATCAATAGTGGGCTCTCCCATACATCTCCTGCACGTTTCCTTTTCTCACCCATAAAATCGTCCGACCCCCCCGGTCTCCTCCCTACCAACTCGTATCTCTTGCTACGGCTGTGTCAACATAGATAGGATGGCTGCACGCCGACGGCATCGCTCTGCAGCGACGCCATCTGCTGGTCCGTCTTCTCTCCTTCTTCTTGGGGCAGTGCGTCCGTGCTGCCGCTTCTTTTGCTTCTGGCAGCCGGATCACGGAGCGGAGAGTCCCGCGCTCTGCGAGTAAACGGGGAAAACATGCAACAAGAACAACGACATCATTTTTCCGAGGTGATTACGTAGGTGACAGCTGATGCAGGCAGGGTGATGATGGATGAACACATGTACCCCCGAAATCATCATACTCTGCTGCTTGTACCAGATACAAAGTCGCGTATACTTTCTGGTCGTACGAGTTACCTCGTATCACGAGTGTTCTCGTACGTACTACATCTCAAAACTGCTGTTTGTACGTACGAAGTCAAGGTCACTGATGATGTGCAGGAAGGAATGCTATCAGGCAGTTAGTTGAATAATACACCCTGCGACGCTGTGCACACAGGCAGGGCGGGGGGGTGCATGCATACGCACAAGAGGGGTGTGCTCGGTAAGCTCGGTACGGTACGGTACGCTTGTGCTGTGTGCTGTGCGCTGGAAGCCGGCGCTCACCGCGTCTTCTGTCCGGTTCGTTTCCCAGCGACTCCTCTGTCCTCTTCCCCAGGAGTCGGAACACGGCGTATATATTTCTCTCGTGTTTTTTGCGCGAGTGGTGTTTTTCGATACGGCCGTATGTTTCAGTCTTGCGTGGACGAGTATATATGCGGACTCCATCTGTATATACGTACTTGTACGAAAAAACAAAGCTGGGGTAGGGTTGCAACGTTACAATATACCAGGTACAGCAGCAGCAGTAGTAATTGTACCAACAGCCAAGTACAGCAGCGGTACCTGGTTGTTCTTCGAGTATGACGATGAGTTTGTACTCGTAGTGCCGGTAACTATTAACAACTAACTGCTCTCATCAGTGTTGATGTTGTTGTCTCGTACGAGTAGGAAGGAGTATAACATGATCTCGCACGAGTAGGAGTACTCGTATAAACATGATGCCAGGTACGAGTACTCGTACGCGAAGTGAGTATCATAGCAAGCATCTGATTCAGCGTAACTGATAATAATGCTCGAGTGCTCTTTTGCAATGGTGGTCTGTGCCAGGCATATACCTCGTTAATATGTGAGAGTTATGATACAATGCACCGGTACCGCCGTGTGACGGCTGTGTTTGGAGTATACCTGGGTTTATCTCTCAGCTCTGGCACAGCATCGCCGTGGAAGAGAAGCTTCGAAGTATGTATACATTCGGATACAGCAATATTATATTAATAATAGTGGGCGCCCGGTCTTGAACCCTTTTAGGACTGCACTATGGACAATGGACACAACAATAGTATATTGCTTCGACAGTAGACGAGGGGGGGAATCTATCGATGTATGTTGTCTACGACGATAGATTGTGGAAGGGATCTATCGATAGATTTTGTCGGCGACGAAAGACTGGTGGATATTGTCGATCGATAGACATTGTCGAACACAATAGATGGTGAGCTTCGTCCATCGATGGCCATTGCAGGCCACAATATTTTAATATTATTGTGGACACAAACCACTAAAATTCTAGTAGTTCGTCCCCAAAACGAGACTGCAGTACGAAAAGGTTTTAAGAAACGTCAATTTGGTGTCCAAGCTCAATGTGTTGTTTTTTTTCCGACCTTGATCTAGCGTGCCCGGTGGCTTGGTAGGTGGTCCGCGTGCCTGTCAAGATCAATTTCGTGGGTTCAAGTCCCACCGAGTGCATGCTCATAGGGACTTTTTCTTGCATAAAAAATTGATAAGCGGAAAGCGCGAAAGCGTGAGTTGGCTACATTCGATGAAAATCGACGAGCAGTGGGAATGCTGAACCCTATGCGCGACAAAAACTAAAGGCACGTACCGGGGGGGAGAAGGGACGACACCTGTGACCGCGGCTTGTCCAGAAGATCGTCGAGGGTAAAACCTCCTACGAGTGGGCTGGGAAGTAAAAGTGATGGATAAAAAAAATAAAAAAAAAAATGTATAGGGGTTAGAGTTGGTCCCACTATTTGCGCTGTGTTTTTCAACCGTTTTTTTTCCTTTCGTTCGTGCCGATTTGAATCTGTTTGCTGCTGCTGTTGATGCTGCGGCTGCTGGGGCTGTTGCTGCTATGTTTCTCAACTGCCACTGCCGTATGATATACCAGTCTGATCGGAAATATAAGGTGGTTTTGCACATGTTGTGGCAATCCAAATGTACCTTATATTTCCGATTACACACTGGTAAATGTATTAATTGTGTTGTGCGAGTGCAAAGGATACTCTGATCGTATTTACTACGGAGATCATATTGAGTGTTGATTGAGAACAATGGAAGCTTGTTTTGCAATATGTTCTCGTACCGGGTACGTTTGGATCGCTACGTGTTGCCAGTACCAGACACTTCTTTTATTAATATTAATAGTACTGCTCTGTACTGCAGCGGACAGACTGCATAAGATTTTAAGTGGTGTGTCCCGAAAACGGGACTGCAGTCCTGAAAGGGTTATTTTTTGTACCGCAGTCCCGTTTTGGGGACAAATCACTTGAAATTAGACTGGTTTGTCCCCAAATCGGGACTGCGGTACTAAAGGGGTTAAGAACAATAAAACCATGAGCGCCAAGGGGGCTGTGCGTGGATGCCGCTCGTCCCGAACGACGAACGACATGCGGCTCTTTTTTTCCGGCTTGCTTGCTCCGGTCCGCCGGTCGTTCTGTCTAGACACAAGTATTCATCCTTTTTGATCCGCCCCCTCGGAATCGTTATTTGTTGCCAGGTACAACAAACAAGTGATTATAGTAGTGTGTAAATGTTGCGCGTTTTTTTTTTTTTTGTTTTCTTTTTCTGCCCTCAGTTTTTGTCCGCGTACCTGAAAAGGTCCCGCTCAGATCTGACCATCTCACCGATAGGTCCCATCAATCCCGTCTTACTTGTTCGTTTTATGATGCAGGATGTTGGTGCCTGCTATACAGAAAGAGTTTCGTAATACGAGCGTCGTACTGCTGTCATTAGAAGTTTTGCCTCTAACGGAACGGCACTCCCTTGTCCCCTGGTGGGGACAAACACTTGGAATTACAGTAGAGCCATATGCCGGTTTCTGTCGAGTGCAGTACCAACACCTTTTTAGGACTACGTAAAAGGTAAAAGTACTAGCCTCTCAAATTCTTCTCAGAACGGGACTCCAGTCCTAAAAGGGTTAACTATTACGGGGGACCATAGTAAATAGGACTAAATATTGTTGGTAAAAATAACGAAATATATGGGTTTTTGTCTGTACCGTAGGTCCTGTTTACTATGATCCCCCCGTAAATAATGTACTGCCACATCTTTCGCCGTGTGTACCACTCGGTACGGGGATATAAAGACGGCTTGTATATCCGTATTTATAAACTGGACGATATTTACATTTTAGGACACATATCAATGCCTCTGAAAACATTTAATTCCTTGATGTAACCACTGGTGTTAGAGACTGCAGTCCCGTTTAGGGCACAAATTACTCAAAAATTGAATGGTTCGGGACTGCAGTCCCAAAACTTTTTTTTTCTTCATTTTCTTCGGTTGAATATCATGATGTGAAGTAAGCTAAACTATCGGGACAAACATTCAGCGCTGTTCACGGGCCGGTTCAAGCCTCGCGGGTCGGGTCGGGCCACGCATCCTGACCCCGACCCGACGCGCGAAATTTGGACGACCTCCTCACCCAAGCTGACCCGACCCCGGAAACGTTGAAGACCTCATGACCCCGGAGATGATCGGTCGGGTCGGGACGTCATGACCGGTGAACAGCCCTGTAAAATATTCACCTAAAAAACCTTCAATATTATATATATAGTTGAGTATCAGCTATTTAATCAGTCGAACTCACAGCTGACGTATTTCAAAATTTATGAAATATACGTACGAGTACACCTGAACACTTTGTGGGGAATCGAGGACAACAATCACGACTATTAATATTTAGAAACGTTCGGATCATTCTTGGTTAGTAGCGGCGGCAGCAGTACGGGTATCCCATGTTCTCGATTTATCATATCATTCTGGACGTAAATTTAAGCACCTTTTTATATTGACGTCCTAATCAATACGGTGCTTATGATTCCGTCCTGAGGAGTTAATCGCCGTGTGACACGCAAGATACGTACGACGACAGCACACCCCCTCGCCGCCGGAAACATTTCCTGAGCCGTTTTTTTTTCCAAACGAACGGGTGCGCACTAAAACCAACATAAACGGTGGATTTTGGGAAGAGGTCGACACCATCTTTCCACACTGGTGATGATGATGTGCTCACACTACTATGGCTCGTTTCCCTGAAATCCTGCCTGTGGTGCCTAAATAAACAGGCTGTATGCTATTACGGGGGACCATAGTAAATAGGACCAAATATTATTAGTAAAAATAGGTAAATATATAGGTTTTTGTTTGTACCGTAGGTCCTATTTACTATGGTCCCCCGTAATAACAAAAATGCATCTCGATGGAAGAAAACAAACAAGTGTTGGAACAGCAATGCGCACGGCCGTACCATTACGTAAGGGGAACGCTGTTAACAAGCTGTGGTATACCATCCCGTATCACTTGCAACCAGATAATACCAGGAGCACACCCATCCATGTTTCTGGTGTGTGTACACCCGAAAATAAAGAGAAGGAAAAGAAATGAAGAGGAAAGAAAAGAACACGCCAAGAGGGTGAACAACAAAACAGAGGGGAAAAAAGTTGAAAAAAAAAAAAAAAAAACAAAAAAACACGAAGCAGATGTATGTGCGTTCAGGGCGCGGGCCGAGTCTCGAGCAAAGCACAAGGTTGCTGTTTGCTGGTACGCTCATTCGCGCGATATGTCCAGCAGACGGACCAACGTGATAAGGACGTCACGGCAAGACCAGACGGAAGGCAAGAAGACGAGAAAGAGGGTAGAAACAAAGAGCTAACAACAAAAAAAAACTAGCAGTCCCAAGATGTCCGGTTGATGGGTCAAGGACGACAACAGACGCAGAGAGGACAGAGACAGACGGACCGAGGGGGGGGCTAAAAAATGAAACCAAAAAGTCTGGAAAAAGAAAAAAAGATGATGAAATATGTTGTAGGCGTCCCCCGCTAAGGCGGTGGTGCGTGTGTCAAGAGCAATACGAGTATGATCGCCGTACTTATTGGGTGAAGCCGCGCCTTATTCTTTCCCGGTTGTGAGTGTCCAATCCCCAGTCAGTGTGTGTTCTTGACGTTATCTTTCTACCCGTCGACATTCAGCACAAACAACCAGTCTCCGTACCGATTCTTCAATCCTAAGAGAGATACAAGTTATGTTGTCACAAAATCTACGCCACATAGAGGTACGAACTATTGCGGGGGACCATAGTAAATAGGACCAAATATTGTTGGTAAAAATATATTAATATATAGGTTTTTGTGTATAGCATAGGTCCTATTAACATTGTTTTAATGCGGTAAGCAGAGTGGGCGATGCAATGCCATGTCATCATACTGGATACCACGGGCACCGCGTACACATTATATGAAAGAGAGATAACAAAAGAAACAAACAAAAACAGCAGCAGTGTGTGTGTGTTCTTTACAAATGATCCGTTCTTCTACTCGTCGACATCCAGCAAGCCCAGTGTCCGTGCTGATTCTTCACCCTAGAAAGATACGAGCTCTGTGGTCACGGACTACGACACAGAGAGTAGCGCCAGGCGATTTTGACCACCTTCCGTTGGGATAACCGCCTTCCTCAGACCACCGTATGACGTATGATGGCCCCATGTTTTGCAGGAAACCGGGTCTGAAATTCGTCCCATAGGGTGTGTTCTCTTATCACCCAGTGTGATAGTGTTACACGGTGGTATGTATATCTAGCGAACTCGATTATCGTTCGGTAAAGCAACACTGACGTATGCGCAAGATTGCAAGCTTAAGATTGCACACTTTCTGCGACGGATTTCATAGCCGGTTTTCCTCGAACCAAGGGGGTGGCACACCCGACGAGGTTATAAAACGGTTGGAGAAGGTTTCGTCGAGGTCTCCTTTCGTCCTATTAATACTGCCTTCTCGTCCTACTGCTGCTGTGGGCGCGTTTGCAACTCGCACTCTGGACGACACCGTCAAAAATGTCAGGAGAAGGCGTTTTCACCCCTTGACGGACAGCAACTTTGCCTTGACATGCCTTGACGGACACCAAAGTACTACTGACTGTAGGTTTTAGCAGTGGAACACTCGCCCCTACGCGTTACCGCCTTGCTTGGCATGTCTCTTTGGACATACTTGCTCCGCGTTGTGGAGAAGGCTCAGCTTGAAAAATCACTCCTTCCCCGTGTGAAATCTTGCGGTTTATACGAGTATCTCATTTTGTTTTTTCGAGTACATAGTCTTTCCCCCCCCCCCCCCCCCCTCCCCTGCCTGGTCGGTGAAAACCCGACGCGCTCCGTCCCGGCATTGTAGGGATGCGAGGGTCTATGGTCATACGACTACGGCCATGCATGATAATGAGTACACCCCCGCCCCCCCCCCCCCCCGCGGGAGGGTGTTCCATCCCCTAATGTTGTCAACGGTAATAACACGCTGTATGTATTTGAGTACGTACGGTACTAACGCGATTAAACGCCCCCCGCCCCGGACCGACTTTTCGAGCTCGATTCGTCCACAGCAAGAATGCCAGCGCCGAAAAGCCCGTAACGGTGGCCTTGGAAAAAACTCGTAGAGAGGTGCCCTAAAACGTGTCGTTCGGCATTGGCACCAGCTGTATTACGGAGATACCGAGCGAAAAGTCGATCCGGGGGCGGGCGGGGGGGGGGAGGTGTACTCGAAGTCGGTCCGGGGCGGGGGGGGGGGGGGGGGGGGGCGTTTACTCGCATTATTTACGGTATGCAGTTAGTTGTCCATGTGCGATGCCGTCCTGCACCTTTGCGCTGCTTTGGTGGAGCCCCGGGTGATGCTATTTTTAAGGGTGCCGGTGCTTTTTTGAGAGCCCCTACCAAAACAGGGGATTGGGGCGGGGGGAGGGATGGGGGGGGGGGGGGGGGGTGGGGTGTCCTCGATATCATGCATGGCCGTAGTCGTTTGACCGTAGACCCTCGCATCCGTACAATGCCGGGACGGAGCACGTCGGGTGTGCTCATGTCATGCATGGCCGTAGTTGTATGACCACACAGACCCCCGCATCCCTAGAGTGTCGGAACGGCGTACGTCGGGGTTTCATCGACCAGGCTTGGCATTGCTTGCACCAAGCGCGAAGCGCCGTGATGTGCTTTTGGCGAGTCGCACGGAGGGCGAGCTGCACCCTACGAAGAACCGCTTGTTAGGCCGACTTGCGTACGGATGACAGCGTCGAATGAATTGATTTGTTTCCTGGTGTGATGTTGGGGGGGGGTTACGTCGCATGAATTAAGTTGTTTCCTGGTGTGGCGTTGGGGGTGTGTGGTGTCTAACGAACCCCGGTAATGAACTTGACCTTTTTTTGTGTTTCATGTATATTTTTTCATGGCCGGTACTGGTTTTATACGATGGGCGGAGGCGGTCCTCCTGCGGGGTGCACATCACGCCTCCGGCCCAAAGTAAAAAGCGCGCCTCCGGCCGAAATTTACAAGAATGTATCCGTGTGGTAAGTTTATTAGAGGCATCACGTCAGCTACAGAAACGTGTCAAGGGCTTACACGGTATACCTCGGGGAGACACCTGTAGCTCCTCTCATCGCTAGCAGGTGTGGCGTGTCTTTGTTGCAACGTTGCGCTAGAAAAAGCTCGCGACAAGATAAGCTTCTGCAAAATAACAGCATTTCACTGGTGTCTCTGGAGGCATTTTTATGACCAGGATAGGGGGGTGTACCAGTACTGTAGAAGCTATCCAAAGAAAAGGAGTTACGTACGGCGGACGGACGGACGTTCTTATGGGTAATGCCCAGCACCTCCGTAACCGTCATCCCTGGTTATGCATCGCAACTACTGCGCTAAGGTCGCGGTCGTGAGTAGAGAAGGGCACCGGGTATAGAAAAACCGCTTAACCTCGGTTATTGGAAACCCGGCAGGCTTTTGCGATTTGTCGGTTACAAAAAAACGGTTCTGAGGCGATGAACAACGTGAACATAGAACATAGACATCGTGAAAGTTGGGCCAACAAGGTAACGAAGAGAACCAGATAGGCACTTGGGGTAAGTAAGTATACAACAAGGTGCGAATCGACGGAAAATCGAAAATCACCCGTGGTTTCCGTTGTTTTGGAAGTTTTAATACCCACCAAACAAACAAAAACCGGCTCCACCGATTTTTCGATTTTGAGAACAACGCCTCCTTGTCGGTTTTCGGTTTTTCGAAAATGCTACGAGTAAGTATCCGAAAATGCTACGTATCCAGTGCCCATCTCTCGTCGAGTTCGATTGTCTGCCGTGGGCACTGCTAGGATGCTTTTCAGGTACGTCGTATGTCATGTACCGTATGACACTACCAGGTATCACACTAGGGTGATAAAATAACACACCCCCTCGGACGATTTTCAAAGCTGGACTTCTCGTACTGAGTACGACCAGCGATGCGTCTATGCAGCCTTCTCGACGATATATTTCCAACGCCATCATTTTCGTTGTGTGTCCCCCATGTTTTGATGGAAACCTCGCTTTAAAAATCGTCCGAGGGGGTGTGTTATGTTATCACCCAGTGTGATACGGTACACGACATACGACGTACGGCTTTGAGAAAAACGCCCTCTGTTCGATTTTCGAAAAAAATCGGAAATCACCCGTGGTTCGCATTGTTTTATTAGAGGATTTAATACCTGCCAAACAATTTCCGGCTCCACGGATTTTCAATTTTGGGAATAACGCCTCTTTTTACGTGTTTCGTTTTCTGTTTTTCGTATCCGGTGCCCATCTGTCGTCATTGAGTTCAAGATCCTGCCGTGGGCACTCAGGATGTACCACTATGTTCCTTTATATAAGCACTGTTTGTATAGTAAAATGGAATGCTAAATGTCCTTTTATTTTTGGACAGAGTGGTGTATCATACGACGTACCGGTAGTACGTTTTTGTTGTTGATCTCACATGACGTGGCCCGTTGCCAACTTGCATACCAGGTCTTTCCAAACAAATCAGCAATCAATAATCTACCAGTGATGATGTCACGTTATTTACAAGTAGCTCACTTCCACATCCCTGAAGTCCTTCCTGCCCGTGACCACGAAACAGGCTGTAGCAGTACCATACCAGTACTTGTACGTAAGGGAAACGGTACTATTACGAAGGGGGGACCATAGTCAATAGGACCTATGGTATACATAAAAACGTATATGTTAACCTATTTTTACTGACAATATTTGGTCCTATTTACTATGGACCCCCGTGTTATTACGGGGGACCATAGTTAATAGGACCTACGGTGCACACAAACACCCATATGTTTCCATGTTTTTACTAGCAATAATTGGTCCTATTTACTCTGGCCCCCTGTAATAACGAGCTGTGGTATACCAACCCCGTATCACTTGCAACCAAATAACACCAGGAACATATCCATCCGTGGTACGAGTAGTGTGTATGTACTCTCGAAAAAAAGAAAAGGAAAAAAGAAAGAACGAAAAAAAAAACACGGAAGAGGGAACAGAAAGAACAAAAAAAAAGGAAAGAAAAAATACAGGGAAGAAAAACTATTGTTAATCATGTGTACCAGAGCTGAGAGGCACCTATATTGCCGGGTATTTTTTACCCAGTCGGCTCTATACCGGCATTCATGCCAGGTACCAGGTACGTACTGCTGTACTGAGAGAGAAACATGTACGATATGCATGTATGTACATAGCGGAAAGCGCGAGAGCGTGAGTTAGCTACATTCGATGAAAATCGACGAGCAGTGGGAATGCTGAACCCTATGCGCGATAAAAAATAAAGGCACGTACCGGGGGGGAGAAGGGAAGACACCTGTGGCCACGGCTTGTCCAGAAGGTCGTCGAGGGTAAAACCTCCTACGAGTGGGCTGGAAAGTGAAAGTGATGAGTAAAAATGTACCTGGTACGTACGATACGATTTTTTATGTAGCAGGTACGTACTGCTTGTATTTAGACACTACAGCAGCAGTATCAATGCATCGATGAATGTCATCGTACCGGATAAGACAGGCACGGCGGTATGCACGAGTAAGTAATAATGCACGTACTGGTGTATATCAATACTTTTAATACTACTGCTGCACTCGTACTGCTGTACTCCTCAATATATACTTACGTTACGGGGGGGACGTAGAGTGAATAGGATGTACGAACGGTAAAGACCAAAACAAACTGTATATTTTCCCTATTATTACTATTAATACGTAACAATATTTAGTCCTATTTACTATTTATTTATTTATTTTTTAATCACCACTTTTACTTTCCAGCCCACTCGTAGGAGGTTTTACCCTCGACGATCTTCTGGACAAGCCGTGGTCACAGGTGTCGCCCCTTCTCCCCCCCGGTACGTGCCTTTAGTTTTTATCGCGCATAGGGTTCAGCATTCCCGCTGCTCGTCGATTTTCATCGAATGTAGCCAACTCAAGCTTTCGCGCTTTCCGCTTATCAATTTTTTATGCAAGAAAAAGTCCCTATGAGCATGCACTCGGTGAGACTCGAACTCACGAAATTGATCTTGACAGGCTCGCGGACCACCTACCAAGCCACCGGGGACTATAGTATACCGTAATAGTATATCTATATACCTAGAGTTTGTAGTGATGATGTGTCCTCTCTGTGTTGACGACTACCATCCATGCGTTTCGCACGGTGAAGGCAGCGACCGCTGTCGTCGGTAGCCACGTGTTGGTTAGTTGTGAGAACGGGGGGAACTCTGCTCTGTCGATGCTGTGCGTAGTTGAGAGGATATACCCGCGGCCATGCTATTAATCGTTCAGTTTGTACATTGCTTTCATCTTGTGTGCGCCTTCTTCCTCTTGCATGTGTATTTTTCTGGTATTTTTTAGGTAATAAAATAGTCGTTTTTTTTTTTGTTTTTAATGGTTTTTCGCATCTTCCTAGGCATGTACAATAGGGCCACAGCACCTTTGTGTATGCGCGGAATGCAACATGCGGACCGGGTGTGATTTTTACGCATCATCAGTGATCTACAGGAATGACGTACTGCTGTATTCTACATACTGCTGGTATTGCTGCGCGTTGCGTATTTTCCTCTCACGTTTTGTTTCGACGTATCGTATACAAATACGCGTACGCACGTATTAATAGTAGTAGAGCCGGCGTCCCCGGTGGCTTGGTAGGTGGTCCGCGAGCCTATCAAGATCAATTTCGTGAGTTCGAGTCTCACCGAGTGCATGCTCGTACGAGGGACTTTTTCTTGCATACAAATTGATTAGCGGAAAGCGCGAGAGCGTGAGTTAGCTGTACATTCGATGAAAATCGACGAGCAGTGGGAATGCTGAACCCTATGCGCGATAAAAAACAAAGGCACGTACCGGGGGGGAGAAGGGACGACCCCCTGTGACCACGGCTTGTCCAGAAGATCGTCGAGGGTAAAACCTCCTACGAGTGGGCTGGAAAGTAAAAGTGATGAAAAAAAAAAAAAAAAAAAAAAAAAAAAAAGTATCCTCTCAGTTGCAAATCACAATCGCAGCTCACTCGTACATTGTTGTTGTTGTTCTCACATTGACTCATCGCCACGATGCAATGCATTTTGTAGTCGCAGGACAGCAGTATACATATGTACGAGTACCTGCTAGGTACAACAGGAAACAATTGATAATGGTGGAAGGGGATACGTTTATCGCGAGCGTCTCGAGGGAATATAAAGGGCGGGGGGGGCATATCAGGCAGGTCGCGCGCATGCATACATGGTTCCATGTCATTCACACGCTCTCGCCTTGCCTTTTTGCTCATGGATCTATATGAAGAGAACCCCCCGAGCCCCCCCGCAAATAACGAAGCTGTGTGATCGAAATTTTACTCAAAACTCACCTTTGCAAGCTTTGTGTGATGTCATACTACTGTTGTTGTTGATATCGTTATTGATAGTAATAGTTCGACCGCGCGTCCTACAACGTGGTGTGTATGTAGGTTTTTCAGAGTCGTCTACGAATTCTTACATCTGACAGGTTCGAAAGCAACGAAGTCGCTGCCTACCAAGTTTCGAAGATTGTCGGGAGACAGCGTTTTCACCCCTTTTGACCGACAGCAATTTGCCTTGACACATGCCTTGACTTACACCAAGCTACGTACTACTAGGTTTTAGTGTGGAACGCTCGGGCCTACACCCTTGACAGCGCACGTTTTGCCTTTTGCTTGACATGTCTCCTGACAAATTTGCCGAGTATGTCATCATGAAGGCGACTGCTGCAGGTACGGCATATTCCCTGTTATATAACAATATTCCTGGTATTTTATAGTGTACTTCAATATCCATATCATGCATATTTACTGCTGTAGTATGGAACAGTAGTGGTAGCTGTCGCTTATGGTAGGAACTCTCCCAGCGCCACAATTGGCACTGTCGTCAATCGGTGTGCGCTCTCGGATTCAGTTATTATCCCGTTCTCGGTCGATGGATCACTTCACATCATTCGTCTCGACTGGGGTCCCTATTTTTTGGCGCCGTGCAAATTAGAAATTCGCATTCGCTGGTGCTGTAGTTAACCAGGGGAGCATGTTATATTACGGGGGGACCATAGTAAATAGGACCTACGGTATACACAAAAACCTACATATTTTCCTATTTTTACCAACAATATTTGGTCCTATTTACTGTGGTCCCCCGTAAATAGCATGATACCAAGTATATACAGTCAGTGCATCAGAACCTATTACGGGGGTCCATAGTTAATAGGACCTATGGTATACATAAAAAACCTATATATTTGCCTATTTTTACTAACAGAATTTGGTCCCGTTAACTATGGACCCCCGTAATAGCATGAACGAACACAGTGCGCGAACTACGTTGGTGTTGGGATATCGTCATGGAATGCCTTTAGCCCTCTATCCCCTTTCATCCCCGTGTTTTGCTGCTGACGCTGAACGAAATCTCCGCGCTATAAATATCGATATCGTGTCGTATATCGAATGTAATGTTTACGTACGTACCAGGTATTACGGGGGTCCATAGTTTTTCGGGACCAAATTTTGGTAGTAAAAGTAGGTAAATATATAGGTTTTTATGTATACCATAGGTCCTATTAACTATGGACCCCCGTAATAGTACGAGTATTTTTTGGTTTGTCGATACCTGTACGAGTATCGCATCAAAGTCGATTCCAGTTTGACATCAAACACTATTTACGGGGGACCATAGTAAGTAGGACCTACGGTACACACACAAAACCTATATATATACATCCCTATTTTTACTAACAATATTTGGTCCTATTTACTATGGTCCTCCGTAATGGTGTCAACACAGGGGGATGCCTGCTTTGGAACTCCATGATGGGTTCTGATCACCATGCCGTCATAAGGAGAGTAGACGTGGCGCTGATTATTATGCCCCCTCTGGACTTCGAGATAGACGTGGCGCTGATTATTATATTATTATGCCCCCTCCGGACTTCGAGCATGAATCGACGTTGCGCGTCTAAATTATTCTTCTGCGTGTGTGTGTGTGTGTTTTTTTTTGTGCTCTTTGGGCCGGTTGACGCTGGCACGCTGGCAGGGTCAAGGCAGAAGGCTGGTGGCGGGCTACCGACATCTTGGATGCTTCAGATTCGACACTGGGGATGGAAGAATGACGAAGAAGCTTGAGGCCATCGATATGACGTTGGAGGTGAGACCCCACTGGAGGTCGGAGCTGGAAAGTTCTAGGAATGTTCCTGAGAGCCGCAACTATTGATTTTCCCGAAACCAGCGGGTAGAGGTCAGGGTTGGTGTCGTAAATCGTCGCGGGGTCAGTGGGGCGGGCGTGGGATCAGGGTCTTTGGTGGGCCCTATTTCCAGGGTCGGTGTCGAGGGCTCAGGCCGGCGTGGGAGCAGAGGGTGCCACGTTTTGATCATGCTTCGTTCTCCATGGCCCTACGAAGGAATATTCTGGGAACCGATCAGTCGAAATACGCGCAATCCTTGCGTACAGCTCGGAATACGAGTGCTTCAAATGGGGGCGATTCTGGGAATATTCCTGAGAACCTTCTCAAGCCCCAAGATCGTTTGGGTGGAGAGAGAGGTCGGGGGTCGTGGCGGAGTTCTGCGTGGGATCAGTTTGGCGCGGGGCCAGGGTTTTTGCTGGCCCCTGCCGGTGGCGTATTGTATTTCCCGGCTAAGGTTGGAGGGCCCAGTTGTAGGCGGGATCAGATAGGCTGTCAAGCAGGAGCAGAGTGCCAAGTTTGAGTTTCGATGGTTCTTCGTTTGTTTCCGGACTTGTTGTATTAATAGAATCCCTACTGTTATACTACACCAGGAAACGTCCTATCGAAACACTTGTAATCCCTACTGGTCAGACTTGCGAGCGTATCGAGGAGGAAACTTCTGCACATATCCCTGGCCCACCATAACTAGCCCAAAATCGGCGGGTGGAATGAGATCGGGGGGGGTGGCGAAGTTCGGTGTGGGAATTGATGTGGGCTCGTTTTTTTTGCACCATGAGACAGACCTCCGGTGGGAATTACAAATCATTCCGGAGGATTTCATAAATATATATATATATCGTGGCATTTGTAAACATTGGCATTAAATCACGTTTAACATTGATGCAGGCATCTTCTTGTCCGATTCTTCGAAACGCTTGATACTACTACTGTGCGTGCCTGTGTCAGATCCAGTGTGCAACATGGAATATTCGAAAAATGAGGAAAACAACAACCCGCAGTAGAGGCTCGTTTTTCGCTTTTTTTTTTTTTTTTTTTTCATGCTTGCCTTCCCGGCAACGTGTCGTGCAAGTTTTTGTCCGTTAGGAATCGAATCTCCTCGCTGATGACTCACGAACTTTTCCCGCCAACGAGGAGCGTTAAGCTTCTCGTACTCGTATGCACGAACCCTCACTTCCTTCTGTCCTTCTGTACCTACTTTACATCTCGTGCGGTATTGACACCGCTATTTTACGTGTTGCTGACGGAAGTATCTCTTGCGTGGTACGATACTTCCGCGGTAGGATTGTTGATCACGGAGGGAAATACATGTACTATCGACATGCCTGGTACAGTAAAAAGTTAAACCTATGGCCTCATTCCGCGCCCCTACCGCACCGAACCCTGCCCGATGGTGGTGCTTACGCCGCCCAATCACGATTTATCCTTTATCTCCTTTCCTACTACGATTGCAATGGGTCACGTAGAGACCCGATTATCACCGCACTGCTGTGCAGAAACGGTCTCGCGTAGATGCTTCCCGTTCAGAAGAACCTCCTTAGAGGTACCCGAACCGCCACGACGGCTTCCAAGCAGGCCTCTGGTTTGGGTTCGGGTTTCAGGGTTAAGAGCTTCCGGTCGGGGTGGCGGCCGCCGCTAGCCGAAGCGGAAAATACTTCCAACGGTATATGTATCGCCGTCGGAGGGAAAAAATAAATAAATAAATAAATAAAAATCTCACGGTTTCGTGGCGAAACCCTCCCCTGATACCTCATGAGAACGGCATAATTTTGTTTGGGCAAGTCTGACGAGGAAGTCTCGCCTGAACGGAAAGAATTTACGCCGGCTGTGCTGGAACGTGTGTTGGGTCTGTAGTTGGATGTAATTCGTCTCCTGAAGCGAGAGTGCGGTGTTGGAAGGGTTTTTGTTACGCAAGTAACCCTTCTGGGAGCCGAACAGAAACACTCCAAAAACGCACCGGGGCTGTTCACGGGTCATGACCCGACCCGCGCGTCAGGTCAGGAAGCTTTCTTCAGTATTACGGGTCGTGTCGGGTCACCGTTGGGTCGGGGCACCCTTACCCGGACCCCACTCGACCAGACCCGTCAACAGCCAGCCCTGAACAAAGCGAGAAGGAGGGGCGGTCTTACCGGCCGCCCGCCCTTTCACGTGTGAGCGCGCGCCGTCGTACCCACGCATCTCACGTGTCGTATTTTCACATTCCTTGCGCTGGAGCTCGCGCTGGTGGGATGGTCAGAAATTGTCCATCAAAATGGTCAGAATTGTCCCTCAAAATGGCCAGAATTGTCCCTCAAAATGGTCAGAATTGTCCCTCAAAATGGTCAGAATTGTTCCTCAATATGGTCAGATTTGTTCCTCTAAAGCCCGATGCTTCGGCTTTTGAAGACAGTCAATAATTCGTAGACCAATCTAAAACCCATATATTATCATAGTCACCCGAAGAAGAGGCGGGATCCGAAGTGAATCATCCACACACCAAGCTTGCTAATATCAGTTTCGAGGAAAAATTCAATTTTTCGCCTTCACAGCTCGTTTTTTTTTTTTTTTTTTTTTCACGATAGATTCCCTACTGCCCCAGCAGCCCGGCTTTTGCTTTTGCGTATGGGCAACCAAAAGTGCTCGACAAAAAGAGAAAAACGACCCACTCTCCTACCCAGTGTCAAAATGAAAAACCAACCAGTGCGTTGGGATATATGGAAGAAATTACGAAAAACGACTTTTTTTTTTTGCAGAAGTGTATTTTAGTTGGTTTCAGTATGCCCGCCCCCTTTGTCTGGATCTCGAAAATGGGTAGTGGGGTGTCGGGATTTGACTTTTGTGGACCCGGTGCGTGGTATATATTCTTCATCCGTGTGCGATGGATACCCACACTGCCCCAGCGGCCGAGCTAGCTTCTCCGTATCGGTGACGACGCTGATTTTACCAGATTTTTTGGAGACACTCTTTCTTCACCCCCCCCTCAAAATTAATTGATACAATTTGACTGGTTTGTCCCCTCAAAATAAACGCGACTGAGCTAGAGGTGGCGACCGAACACAGAAGGTTGAATTCGCACAGCATGGGTGCGATCGTTTTTGCCGCGCTCGATTTTTCCAGAATGAGCAGGAAAAGTTTTTTTTTTTTTTTTCCAATTTCCTATACCGAAGAACGAAAAGGTGTTTTCGGAAAGATGCTGGTCGAGAGAGAGGGAGAGAGAGAGAGAGCCAGCCTTTCGAAAATATTTTGGTGAGGACTTTTACGAGCACCCTTGTCCTTTTTTTGCGGACTGCACTCTAGTTTCGGGGGGGACAAACCACTCACATTCTGAGTGAGATGTGCTAAGAGAAGCAAAGCGCTGATGAACGATGGCACCTCTGAGGCGTTCTACGATAGGGGTTCACCCTAAATTTTCTGAGGCTCCTCCTCACTTGACCTTAAGGAGCTCCACACCTCACCCGAAAACTGACTTCAGCAAAAATCAAAATTGCATCCCGATGAATATTCCCATGGTCTAAGCATACAATTACGTTATTTTTCGAAACAAGATTGATATTCGGACGATTTTGGGTTAAGGGGCCCCGTCATTCAGAAAACTTTTTAGCGGAAACGTGCTACCTCTCTCGTGGAACGTGTCCTCTGGGCAAAAACCCAACGCACCCTCTGTATGGTACGTCGCGTGCGGTCGGTCTTACCGACCGCCTTAGACGGTAAAGACTCGTATTCACCGCGCTATGTGCGCTCGTGTCGGAGATCTCCGTGAGCGTGGTAGGCCGAGTACACCCCTTCTACACGTCTACCCCGATACCCCGGAGGGCTTTTGTTGGTGCGATTCGACGGTGCTGTGTGTGTACCGTGCGCTGCACAACAGTTTCGTTTCGAGTGACAAACGTGTACACTCTTGCTGTTCACGGTGTTTTCGTGTGTAATGCGGAGGGACATGTTCCCCGTAGAGCCCCTCCGCCCGCCGCTATCCTAGGGAGTTATAGACGGTGCCCACCGAAGGCAAAAGAGGAAGGGGACAAGGTACAGCAGTATATATATATATATATACACCAGGTAGAGGCAAACATTTCTTAGGTAGAATATGATATGAACGAAAGGTACGGTAAAGAATATACAGCAGTAGGTGAAAAAATGTACCAGGTATTGTGTTTTATTATGTTGGGGGGGGGGGGAATGTAGTGAGCGTCCTATCGTTGGAGGTGTATGTTATTAATACGTGTAGGAACGGCAATCTGTCTTGAATAGGTTGCGTGGTTCAATTGACCAAGGCAAGCCACAAATCAGAACCCCCCCCCACCCCTCCGCCCCCAACCACAGATGTGCGACAACGCTTGCGATGGAGACGGCCCACAAGCGTCCTATTTCGCGATGGAGCGCGGGGAAGAGTGCTGGTGCACGGCAGACTCGCACTTCGACTACAGCAGGTGTGTTGACGTTGACATTTTGACATGTCGGACAGACAGACAGACAGACAGACAGACAGATCGTCTTTGTAAGCGGTAGATCCTAAGCTGCCGTTACGACATGATGTTGTGCGGAATATTTCACGATTTTATTAGTCGAGCAAGATCCAACCAACCCAAAGAAGAAGCGTGTGCGATATGCGCTACGCCAGATCATGCAGATTATATGATACGGCTTCCAACCCGGTAGCCTGACAGCCATAATTGGCAAGGGCCACTGATGGTCTTATCTGCACCTGCATCCCTGTGGTACGCCTGGTGTGCCTTAACCGTGCCTCGCGCTTACAGCGGGGGGGTGGGGCTCTGCAATCGCTGGTGCGGGGGGGACGGGAGTGCGATGTGCGGAGGTGGGGATGCGCGGGACGTCTTTGCGACGGAAACTCACCCCATGACGGGACCTACGCTCTCCGCGCAAGCGGGCGCCACCGCTAGCCCTCTGGACAGTCTACTCGGGCTCCACAACGAGGCCAGGTGAAATTTTTTTGGTGCTACTTGTAGAGTATTTTACGTTATACAGGCATGCATGCTACCTACCGCCAGTGAAAAACAAGTGTGAAGTGACTTACCGCCCGTTCTCACGGAATTAGTAAAACAAAATTACGGAACGGGTTACCGAAAATCCGTAAAAAGGGGTTTATACAGGGGAGGGAACACTATCATCCCCTTCCGGAAAAAAGTAGAGGGGTCCCCTGTTTTCGGAGGCGTTTCCCACGAGGGGCTGTTTTTAATGTGCAGTATATTTATTGGCTCGTGATCTCAGCCTCCCCCCCCCCCCCCTCCTCTCCCCCTCCCCAGGTGCATGCATGGCGCAGAGCCGCTTACGTTCGCGGAGCCCGTGGTAATCACAGCACAGGTCAGTGATACCCGCACTATTCGTGCTGACGTGTATTTGCCTGGCACGACGTACATACGGTTAGGGACTGGTGTTTTTGCTTTATTCTCATTTTATTATTACGGGGGACCTTAGTAAATAGGACCAAATATTGTTAGTAAAAACAGTAAAACATACCAGGTACAGGTTTTTTGTGTGTACCGTAGGTCCTATTTACTATGGTCCCCCGCAAATAGTCTGTACTTGCAGCTGTCACGAAGGAAAAAGAAACCAAGAAACGTCGACTGCTGTGAATGAAGATTATACGTAGTTGGTTTTTTTTTTATCTAGAAGTTGGTCCTCGCTAATGGTAGTCGTTAAGAGAAAAAAAAGAAAAGAAAAGAAAAGCACGTCAGCTGCTGTGAGGAATTCGAGAAGGTTTTTGCTCGAACTTCGTATTTGCAAGCTGCGCGGTATTTCGGTGTGTGCGCGTCATCGTGCTACGAGTATAGTGATGCAGAGCCCACACGATGGACCCGAAAATCGTGTATCTCCTCATGTGTCCCGTATATATTTGGTGCTCATTACAACTACCGTATGTTAACTCGTAATACTATTGTAGTATACCAGATGCAGAGTATACAATACCTGTTCTCTGGTACCGGTATGATTTGTGCAAAAAAAACTCGGGAGATAGTAATCCAGGTATCCTCAGATTTGTGCAAAAAAAACTCGGGAGATGGTAATCCAGGTATCCTCAGATTTGTGCGAAAAAAACTCGGGAGATGGTAATCCAGGTATCCTCAGATTTGTGCAAAAAAAACTCGGGAGATGGTAATCCAGGTATCCTCAGATTTGTGCAAAAAAAACTCGGGAGATGGTAATCCAGGTATCCTCAGATTTGTGCAAAAAAAACTCGGGAGATGGTAATCCAGGTATCCTCCGGCCGCCCCGAGAATGTGTTAGAGGTTCCCCCTCCCCCCAAAATGCTTCCTGCCTCATTATTTTCATGCTTGTAACTCACCCGTTTCACCTCATAACGCCGTCTTTCAAAAGTTGTCTATATTTCTGTACAGCCCCAAAGTTGTTTTCGTATCCTGTACACCTCGGTGTTTTATGGGTCAGCGACTTTCGCTGTTCTTGTTCTTGATGTCATGTACACACGTACAGTCAGTGGTGCGTCTTTTTTTTTTTCTTTGTTTATTTTTTTATAATCCTCCCCCGGGTCTATATTTCTGTACAGCCCCAAAGTTGTTTTCGTATCCTGTACACCTCGGTGTTTTATGGGTCAGCGACTTTCGCTGTTCTTGTTCTTGATGTCATGTACACACGTACAGTCAGTGGTGCGTCTTTTTTTTTTTCTTTGTTTATTTTTTTTATAGTCCTCCCCCGGGTCTGTACAGCCCCAAAGTTGTTTTCGTATCCTGTACACCTCGGTGTTTTATGGGTCAGCGACTTTCGCTGTTCTTGTTCTTGATGTCATGTACACACGTACAGTCAGTGGTGCGTCTTTTTTTTTTTTCTTTGTTTATTTTTTTATAGTCCTCCCCCGGGTCTATATTTCTGTACAGCCCCAAAGTTGTTTTCGTATCCTGTACACCTCGGTGTTTTATGGGTCAGCGACTTTCGCTGTTCTTGTTCTTGATGTCATGTACACACGTACAGTCAGTGGTGCGTCTTTTTTTTTTTTCTTTGTTTATTTTTTTATAATCCTCCCCCGGGTCTATATTTCTGTACAGCCCCAAAGTTGTTTTCGTATCCTGTACACCTCGGTGTTTTATGGGTCAGCGACTTTCGCTGTTCTTGTTCTTGATGTCATGTACACACGTACAGTCAGTGGTGCGTCTTTTTTTTTTTCTTTGTTTATTTTTTTATAATCCTCCCGCGGATTGGTAAAAAAAAAGCTTAACCTTTGTTAAATTGCAGTCCCGTTTTGGTGAAAAAAATTGTTCAATTTTCGAGTGGTTGGTCCCCCGAAACGGGATTGATTGCAGTTTTTGCCCTAAAAAGCTAAAAAGGGCCGAGACTTGTTTTTACCAATCTGCTGGGAGGTATATACTAAAAAAAAAAAAAGAGAAAAAAGCATGGAGATTTTGAGTATTTTTTGCTGCCCCAAACGGGACGGCGGTCTTAACAAGGTTAACCCTTTTCATTGCTGCGCTGCACTGAGTCCTACACCAACTCTAATTCCAAGCGATTTGTCCTTGATTGTCTCCCAGGATGGGTGGGCCGGCGGGTCGTAAAGGCTTAATTAACTCTTAAGTAGCCTGGGCTTCTTTTTTTTTTTACCAATCTTTGTTTTTAACCAATCCGCTGGAGGAAAATTAACTCGAGCTTCTCACCGCACTTCCGCATATAAAATGGTTTTTTGTGTTGTGCCGACTCAATTGAACCGTCGCCCCCCCCGCCCCCGCCGTTGCAACAGCAGGAAAAGCTGGTTCGTTGTTGTTGTGTCTGCTATGATCAACGAGCGGCATGATCAGCAGCTTCAGCGACGACGTCACTCTCGAATGTTACATGCTTGGTAGCGAAGAACACAAAAACAAACTGAATAATTTCTGGAAGAAAAAAAATGCCCTCCGACATGCGTTTGTTCCCGGTCCGAGTTGAGTTGAATATCCTCGAATACGGCAGTATTGAAATATTAATATTGATAGCAGTCTCTCTTTTCCCTCTTGCATTACTTTGCGCTAGCAAATATACAAATTTGCCACTTATTCTTCTTGAAGGCTCCTACTCACCAGTAATTACGTACACGGCAGTAGTCCCTTCCCCGGCAAGCTCGCGTTTTTTCCCTTGCACGACTCCGCGTTAACTTTTTTTTTCAACAAAGCTGTACAAATAAAAATGAGCTTATACCCACGAGGGTTTGGTGTTTCATCCCCTCGTACCTGGTACGTCTCTTTGGCAGCTGTCCTTGTTTTTGTGGTTGCCATGTGACGATGTACGACACACGGCATCGTGACCTTCAACGTGCGTGTCGTAGCTTTGTGCCCACGGAGCTTACATGTATCTCTACGCAGGGTGTAAGGGCCTTAGTTGTATTGGGTAGCTTTTTTTTCCAGACTTTCCAAAGTTTGGAAGTTTTGGAAAAATTGTGTCGAGATACGGAGGCGTTCTGTCTCGAGTTGTGAAATTGTCCAGGAGAAAACATATCAGGAAAACCAAATTTATCACATGCTAGGAAAAAAAATCGGGAAAATCTGCAAGATTAAAAAGTAGCGCGAAAAAAACATGAAAATTGTGGAAAAAAGCTCTCTCGCCTTTCTTACCGACGAGCCTTTATTCCAGATTTTCCAAGTGTGAACATTTTGGAGTTTATATCATGACACGCGGGCGTTCTGCCACAGTTTGTGATTATCTTCACATACAAAACTTTCCAAAAAGTTGAAAACTAATACCTGGTATAATTGGGGGAAAAAAATTCGGGAAGATCTGGAAGATTACAATTTTGCGCGAATTTTTTTTGGATATTATTGAAAAAAACCTCTCCGATAAGGAAGAAAGGCTCTAAATAGAATTTTCACAGACACTGGGTGCGCTAAATACTGTCGACGGGTAAAAAGAGCGGTTCAACGTTAAGAACACACACGCACGCACACCGCTCATGTATATTTGCTGTTGTACATGCCCCGAAGAGAAGGAAACAAGGGAAAACAAATTAATAATATTATTAACAATAATATTTGTGTTGCCATGCGACAGACACATGTAGGAGGAGCATGGTGAGCTTGAACGTTGGGCACTCACGAACGTCAGGGTACTCGTAGAAAGAAGAAGCCAAGGGAAGCGAAAAAAAAAATGGGCTGGGCACTGGCACAGTATGTACTACTGGCGATAGTGAGCTACGAATAGGCAGAAGTAAGGTGATTTTCTGATTGCCCTTGCCAGTATTTTCGCCGGTAATTTTCTTCTGACGTACGGCCAATAAGACACACCGCCATAGTATAGCACGGATACCCACTCAATGCGTTCAGGGAGGAGAGAGGAGAGAGAGCATACATACTGCTGCAATCCAGTGTACTGATTGGTCAATGATCTTGACGATATCGTAATCGCTGCAGACTGAGTCGTCCAGTGCCCAGCCCTGAAAAAAGATGGAACAGTTTCACCAGTCGGCCAGAGATGACACGATTCCCACTCAATGAATGATGCACATAGATGTTTCAGAGCGCAGATGTCTTCCTGGTCTGTGTGATCTACTATTACTTGGGTCCATAGTTAATAGGATCTATGGTATGCATAAAAACCTACTTCGAAGTATATATTTACCTATTTTTACAAACAATATTTGGTCCTATTTACCACGGTCCCCCGTATTAATAGCTCATTTTGCCCGGTGGGAGGCGGCGGCCAATAATGTGCATGGACTTCGCGCATGCTTTTGCCGAGTTGGATCTGTACTTTTACAGATCCTGCTGAACCTGTGCTATAGACAGATGTTGCACGTCGTCTCACCCACCGCAGGTTAGGCTGCAGATGATCTGTCGATGGATCATGATCTGTCGGACATGCGAAAGCTTAAACTTTGCGCCTCGGGTGTAACTCCAATTTGTACGCACCTATTTTGTTCGATATTTCTTGCGTGTTTCTTTCCCTGTATTATCGTCGCGCTTCCTTTTCTTTGTTTTCCTTTTTTTTTTTTTTTACGGCGGTAGTCGAAACACTCAGATCCGGGCGCCACGTACGTAGCAGGCTGGCTCTCCTCCACCCTCCCTACTACAGTAGGTTCGTTCCTTCGTTGACTATTACCATGGAGACCATAGTAAATAGCACCTGCGGTACACACAAAAATCTATATATTTCCCCTTTTTACTATTACGGGGGTCCATAGTTATGACCCCTTTAGTACCGCAGTCCCGATTTGGGGACAAACCAGTCTAATTACAAGTGATTTGTCCCCAAAACGGGACTGCGGTGTACTAAAAGGGTTGATAGGACCTATGGTGGTATATATAAAAACATTTACCTGGTATATATTTACCTATTTTTACTACACACTGTTTGGTCCTATTTACTATGGCCCCCCGTAACAGTAACCAAAATTTGGTCCCCATTTACTACGAGTATGGTCCCCCGTAAATAATACCACAGGTATGAACGCCTTTTGGACCACAGTCCCGTTTCGGGGGCAAAACCACTCTAATTCCAAGTAGTTTGTCCCCAGCGCGGGACTGCAGTCCTAACGGTCCTAAAATGAAAGGGGTAATAAACACTTCCGACTTACAAAAACGGTCTATTTTATTTTATTCTCACGTGCACATTTTGTTCTTATTATTAATAATGAGTTTTTTTAGTACGATGTACTCGTAGGACACTTTTTTTTTTTTTGCCGTTAATGTAAACTCGTGACAGAACGGTATAATTCCTCGAAAAAAAGGAACTATTAATATGGTGAGACCCGGTTCAGACAACCGAGTTGTGAGAGAACCCTACTCGTACAAACTTTTTTTTCGGTTCGTTACATGCCTGGTTGTGTTTAATTCGCTGGTATACAGTATGCACGAGCCGTGTATTTGTGATATCAAACCGCCGTGTAGTTTTACCGTGTGGTTTTATGATCGGTATCATGTGTCGTATATCGGCAGGCCTGCGGCGAAATCTTCCACACAAGCGATGACAATCTACGGCTACGTATCCGTTACGACGAGTTACGAGTACAATTAAACTATTGTTATAGTACGAGTATTTGTATACCGCTATCCTTCGGTCGTATCGTTCGGGATCATCATAATAGTTACCGTGTTATAACCGGCCGTGTCTTCCGTGTGTAACGGTCGTATTTATCGTATGTAACCGTCGTATCTTTCGTATACGCTATATATAGTTGATACGTTTATACCGGTATGTATGGTGCCCTGTATATGCTCTGCGGACGCGTAGACTTCACCGATGGTATCTTTTGTATCTTGGCAGTTGTACGCCAAGATTTTGAGTAGCGACGAAAAACTGCCGTTACAATTATATGTTACTAATACTGCAACCGTCTAAACGTATCTTTAATTAAAAAATAAAAAACAACAGCTGTGAGATCGAGGATTTGGTCGAAACTCATCTTTTTTTTTGTAAGCTGTGTGTGATAGCGTACCTCGATCGCGCATACCAAGGACGGATTTTGTATGACCTCATGTCTATAGATCTTATTGACCGTTGTTACACCGGTATATACCGATATTATCTTTGAGTATCTAAGAAAAGGTGTAACGTCCGTATCTTCCACTTCTCGGACAGGAAATCGGATCTTTAGGTTGGTAGGCTGTTTAGGTATTTTGCTTCCTGTTGGGATCAAGGTACCGGTGAAGACCCAACCCCACCCCTGTATCCCTATAGCCCTAAACCTCACCCCAAACCGCAGCAAAAACGGGCCAAAACTGGCCATAAGCGCGGCTGCGCCGCGTTTGCATCGAACGAGGAGACTTCTCAAATTGCGGACGACGATTCCGAAGTGCAGACCGCGCTACGAGTACGCTTTTTAAAGTTATAAACACACCTGAAGTTTTTTCTCTCGCAGATTGTAAATCCTACTCTAATCGATTCCTACCGTTACTGATCTAATTGTTTCGGAGCAAGGGCGCCCGGAAAAAAAAAATGTAAACCGTCACAGTTTTTTTTTCTTTCGCTAGACAGGAGGGGGTGGGGTGGTTACTATTACGGGGGACCATAGTTAATAGGACCTACGGCGGCGTCCCCGGTGGCTTGGTAGGTGGTCCGCGAGCCTATCAAGATCAATTTCGTGAGTTCGAGTCTCACCGAGTGCATGCTCATAGGGACTTTTTCTTGCATAAAATTGATTAGCGGAAAGCGCGAGAGCGTGAGTTAGCTGTACATTCGATGAAAATCGACGAGCAGTGGGAATGCTGAACCCTATGCGCGATAAAAAATAAAGGCACGTACCGGGGGGGAGAAGGGACGACACCTGCGACCACGGCTTGTCCAGAAGATCGTCGAGGGTAAAACCTCCTACGAGTGGGCTGGAAAGTAAAAGTGTACACACAAAAGCCTACTGTATATATTTCTTCATGTTTACTAACAAAATTTGGTCTTATTTACTATGGTCCCCCGCAATAGAACCAAGTGAAAAAAATGAAAAAATGAAAAAAAAAAAATCCTTCTTATTTGACCATGTGGTTTTCCATGCCGACCTCTGGGGGTGTGGTGTGTCGTTTCCCCCCCCCCTTTTCACAGACGCCCCTGGGCAGAGACACAATTCCTGATGCCATACGTAGGATCTGCTGCTGTTAAATAGCTCATGTTGCCGGTTGGGGATCCGAACAATCTGCATGGTCGACGGTAGTAGGACGTATTTCCTGGGTCGGATCTGTGTACTACTTACTGTACAGCAGCAGTATAGACCACGCACATCATGTCTTAAGGGCACGTTAGGATTTACTTGTAGATGCTCTGTTCGACGTTGCGCTATATCTTCGCAGGTGTGCGCCGAGATCCTCACGAGCTGTACGACACATCCAGATCGTGCACAATATCCCATAACTGGACGTTAGGATATACTGTAGATGACCTGTATGACGTTGTGTGATATCTTGGCAGGCGTACGCCGAGATCCTCACTATATATAGCTACAGATCATGCACAATATCCCGCAACGGATCGTTAGGATTTTGGATTATTTAGACGATCTAGATATCACAGTGATTTGTCTGTCCGACGTTGTGATATCTTTGCAGATATACGCCGAGATCCTCACGAGCTGTGCGGCACAGATCATGCACAATATCCCGTAACGGGCACGTTAGTATTTTGGATTATTTGGACGATCTAGATAGCGATTTACCTGTCCGACGTTGTCATGCCTTTGCAGATGTACGCCGAGATCCTTACGAGCTTTACAGATCGCGCACAGCAGTATCTCATAACAGCACGTTTAGGATTTAGATGATCATGCAGGTAGATCGCGATCTAGATGATCTGCAGGTAGATCGCGATCTACCATCTGTGTCGGACCTGGCGGTACCTTCGCAATTCGGACGATACGATATTATCGTGATATGTCCGCCATGTTGTATCTTCGCGATTTAGATGATCTCTGCGGGTAGATCATCATCTACAATCTGTCTTTCCTCGTACGTGTGATGTCTTCCACAGGCGTTCGCCGAGATCCTCACGAGCTGTACGGCACAGATCATGCACAAACAGTATCTCATAGCGGGACGTTAGAAAATTATATAAATATCTACGGCCGTAGATCGCGATCTTATTGTTCGACGTGTGACGTCTTTTTTCGCAGGCTTACGCCGAGATTCTCACGAGCGACGACAACTGCGGGTCGATGGAGGCCGAGCACTCCACGGGGCTGGGGGAGAACGTCTTCGTCTGTTCGAACCCCATGGGCGACAGGACCGAGTGCTTCACGCCCGAAGGCGCCATGGCTTACTTCTGTGAGTTCAACCTTTGCTCACGCGCCCGTGGCATCACTCTGTACCCAAATATAAGGATTTTTTTTAATTGAAAGTGAATGTACAAAATGTGCTTATTTTTTGGGACAGAGTGCTACGGCTGTGGCAACACGCAACAGGAGCGACAGGTTAAATTGACAAGCAACACGATTATTTTTGAGCGTGGAATGAGTCACCCCACGGTAGTAGGTAGGGGTTGCACTTTTTTTGGGCGAAAGGTTTCTGACCGATTGAGTTACCTAACTAAGTGAGGAAGAACCAGCAGTCAGTATTACGGGGGGACCATAGTAAATAGGACCAAATATCGTTAGTAAAACATAGGTAAATATATAGGTTTTTTGTGTGTACCATAGGTCCTATTAACTATGGGCCCCCGTAATAGGATGAAAATTTTACTCGTACGTATAATGCTCGTGTTAGGACTATTTAATAGCGCATAGGTGGTCCGCATGCCTATCAAGGATCAATTTCGTGGGTTTCAAGTCTCACCGAGTGCATGCTCGTAGGGACTTTTTCTTGCATAAAAAAATGGTAAGCGGAAAGCGCGAGAGCGTGAGTTCGCTACATTCGATGAAAATCGACGAGCAGTGAGTAGGAATGCTGAACGAAACCTATGCGCGACAAAAAATACCAAAGCACGTACCGGGGGCAGAAGGGAAGACACCTGTGACCACGGCTTGTCCAGAAGATCGCCGAGGGTAAAAACCTCCTACGAGTTAGGCTGGGAAGTAAAAGTGATGATTAAAAAAAATAGAAGTGACGGTCGGGTGGCGCGAACAAATTTCTTCCAACAAGTATTGTATCGGTGAGATATTTGAGCTCCTAAGGTGAGGGGCTCAGGAACCTCTGGTGTACCAGCGTGGTGAGCACAAGCAACTCTAGTCCCGTTTTGGGGAGAAATTTCTACTTGAGAATTTGAGTCCCACAAACGGGAGTGCAGTCCTATTTAATGGAAGAATTAAGCTTTACGGTCACGAATCCGTCGGAGGATGAAAAAAAAATACCGGTACGTATAAGAATACAGACTTGGAAAAAAAGAGGCCTGTTCGCACCATCTATATACGGGTAGCACTTTTGCCCCCCCCCCCCCCCCCCCCCCCCCGGAAAAAAAATACATATCTATACGAAGTACAAGTGTATATATAATATATATGTATATATGTATGACTGGCCGGGCTCCTTAACCTGATGTTGGAGTAAGTGCCATTAATTGTTTTATTAATATTAATAGTACTATTCGGGATACACTTACAGCAGTGTGCACCAGGTACGCTAACCGGGTTTCTTTTTTTTTTTTTTTCATCAAGAGCAGTGTTTTGGTTGAGGTACGTACGAAATACTTGCTGATAGTATGAATAGTATGAAATTCATCACGCGAGGAGCCCCCGGAGGCAAAAGTATCGTACGGTGCTTCTGTTAAGACGTACCCCTGCCTACCGAAGCCTGCGACAAAAAAAAATCGTGTGCGATGGTGCATTAATACGAAAGTTTCAACTATTGATAAGCGTGGGTATCTACACTGCTGTAGTCGCGAGTCGACGCGAGTCGACGAGGGAACAAATGGCTGAGTTACGACTACTGTTGTACCAGTATGATAGAGTAGAGAGAGAGAAAAGATGACCGAAGATGATAAATTGGAGAAGATTTTGTTTTTAAAAATAAATGTGTACCCCCTCCCCCTCATGCCACCTTAGATGAAACATATGTACCCCTTCTCCCCAAAAATATGTTAGAAGACATGTCGAGCAAGGCAAAACGTGCGCTGGGGAGGGTGCAGGGCCGACTGTTCCAGCCTAAAACCTACCTGGTACCAGGTAGTAGTTTGGTGTCACTCGAGGCGTGTCGCGAGGCAAAGTTGCTGTCTGTCAAGCGGTGGAAATGCTGTCTCCTGACCTCCTTGCTTCTCCCCCTACTGATGAAGTTTTTTTTTTTTTTTTTTTTTTTTTGTGTGTCTTCCATGTGTAGTACATGGAGAACAGACGTACATGGGCGCCCAAATGACGGACGTGTCTTCTATCAGGAGGAGGGACGGTGCTCGTCCCCCGCCGCTGGTTGAAAGGGACATGTTGGTGCTTGTCGAGACACGCCACGGCGGTGGGGGTGGTGCCTTGTAGGCGTAGTTGCCTTAGCTCTTGAACTCCTCGTCACGTCAGGAGCTCAAGATTTTACCCCGAAACGTGACTTCGAAAAACGTTTATCCGCGCAATCCGGCAATAATTGTATGACCTGTTCGTCAACAAGTGGACCAGCAAACATTGCTATAATAGTAACCAGTGGCTACTGATGGAGAGGAGGTCAACCGGTCATGAAATGTTGCCTCAGAAGTAAAAAAAGTGCTCTCCCTACCCTGGGATTGCTCGGTGCCCCCCCCCCCCCCCCCCCCCCCCCCCCCCCCCGCCTCCCTCCCCTCGCCGCCAACACCTCTGCCTTCAAAATCAACAAATTTAATATTACCCCCCCCCCCCCCCCCCCCCCCCCCCCCCCCCCCCCCCCCCCCCCCCCCCCCCCCCCCCCCCACCCCCCCCCCCCCCCCCCCCCCCCCCCCCCACCCCCCCCCCCCCCCCCCCCCCCCCCCCCCCCCCCCCCCCCCCCCCCCCCCCCCCCCCCCCCCCCCCCCCCCCCCCCCCCCCCCCCCCCCCCCCCCCCCCCCCCCCCCCCCCCCCCCCCCCCCCCCCCCCCCCCCCCCCCCCCCCCCCCCCCCCATCTCCTAACGCCAACCCCTCTTGCCTTGAAACAGACGAAATTCAGTTGCATTGTGCCCTTACGCCACCCCCTTCCCCACTCTCCCCATCTATCCCACCCTCGGTGGATTGCCACCCCCCCCCCCCCCCCCCCCCCCCCCCCCCCCCCGGCTGCCTTCAATGTAGAAACTGAGGGTTGCCCGATTTTCATGTAGTTGAGCCGAAAAGGCCGAAAAAAAAAAAAAAAAACTGCATTCTCGGAACCAAAAAGCCGAAAAATGTGTTTTTGGTATCTGCCGGGGGATTTTTTGCCAGCAGTTTTTTTTTTAATGTTTTAAGCCGAAATGAGCGGCTAACCGTTTTTGCAAGATTTCGGCGAAAATCGAAAAAAAAAAAAAAAATCGATTTGAAATGAAAACAAAAGCCGAAAACACTATTAATAGAACAAAAAAATCCGTTGGATGCTCAGCCTGAAGGAGGAAGGAGCCTTCAACGAGGGAAAGCGGTATTTTTTTTTTGTTTGGCTCAGAGTCATACGTAGCAGAAGAAAGGGATGCATGGTCAATTGTCGTCAATCACGAAGACAAGCAACAAATGTGTGAAACACCGGAGGAAAAAATATGGACAAAGTAACATGAACAAACTACTGATCCCACCCCCCCCCCCCCCCCCCTCCCTCGGTGAAATATTGTCGGGGGCAAACATATACGAAGTATAAGAACTCTTATTACCAATTTAATGATTTTCCCCCGCCCATGCGAGGGTCTATGGTCGTCCAACTACGGCCATGTATGATATCGAGTACCCCCTCCCCCCCCCCCCCCGTGGAATTATCTCAGGGACAAAATATATACCAGGTACCAGGAATACGACAAACGAAGTCATATTAACAGATTAATGATTTTACCCTCACTCCCCCCCCCCCCCCCCCCCCCTCCCTCGTCTTTTTTACTTGAACCAGACGAAAGTCAGATCAACAGCGGTCTACCGTCGACTTACGGCCCCCTGGCAACGCAGCTGCTGTGGGGACCCACTTCCCAGCTGGGCTGCGCGTTCGAGAGGTGCATCAGCGGAGGGTTCGCGTACAACGTCCTCGTCTGCCACTACTCCCCACCGTGAGTGAATTTTTTTAATGCGTACGTACAGTAGTAGCATAAACGCGGCGTGATTTTTTGTAACCGTCGTATTGCTGCTGTCACTGGTAGTGTTTCGTTTATCGGTGTACGCCTGGTATACCGTGGTACACAGTGTTGTTATTTCATGCTAATAACCCTGTTAGTACTGCAGTCCCGTTTTGGCGACAAACCAGTCAAATTCTAGGCAGTTTTTTCCCCAAATCGGGACTGCAGTCCTAAAAAGGGTCGATGGAGTATGTTGTGGGGGCCCACTTCCCAGCTGGGTCGCGCGTTTGAGGAGTGCAGTAACATTTCCCTACAATGGCGTCGCAGGCAGGGCGTGAGATTTTGAAGAGCGAGGTCCGTGGTTCGATTCTCGCCTTCGTCCCCAGAGAATAAAGGAAAAAAAGGGGAATATCTCATGTTCAAGAACCTGTAAAACTCACTCACTTAGAAAACACCTGGGAAGGAACGATGAGAGCAATGCGATCATTGCATACTGAGTCCGGTACCGAAAAGTCGGAGGTAAAACTTGGATACTCAGAGTCTCATCGGGGTTCCTGACTTACTCGCAAGGAGAGATAAGTCAGGTTTAGTGAGGGAGAATGTGGTGGAAATCGAGTTTATAAGCCTTAAATTCATGTAGCGTTTGTTACGTAACATTTTTAGTCTACATTTCCCTACAATGACGTCGTCGGCAGGACTCCCTGATGGGAATCTCGTTCAGGGGACAAGCCACTCAATTTCTAAAATTTTGTCCCCAAATCGGGACTGCGGTCCTAATAGGTTTTGTGTCCAACGTTTATACTATGCAGATCCTGCACAGCACCTTAAAGCGTCGGGGCTATAGAGTCCATATGATCCACGTCGTGATCTACCTCTTTCGAGTTGTGAAATTATCTGCAACTTATCTTTTTGGGTATTTCGGAAAACCAATCTTAACTTTTTTGGTGTGGATTTTTTTTGTAGACTTTTTCCTCTAAAGTTTATCCTACTTGATCGCTTAGATATATAGATGGGGTGTTTTTATACTTGTGCGAAATGTATCTAATATGTTGCCCGACGAGTATGCTTTTTTTTACATAATACCAAGTGTTGATATCGTATCGAATGTTTCGATTTGTCGAAGTTTCCATATATCGTATCGAACTTGTTTTGCCCTCCATTCCCCTGGCACCCCTGTGTTTCCCATGCCGACACTGAACGAAAAGCTTCTCACTACGAAAAGCTTCGATGTATGCATATATCAACTATCGAAATCGTATCGATTACGGTTTGTTGTTGGGGTTATCGGTATCGCATCGAAGTCCGTCCTTTCTCGATGCCCAACGCTAATTTTTGTATGTGCCTTGGTTTTTTTCGCTTTCTCCCTCGCGGCAGAGTTGGCTACGGCACGCCGACGGGTGACGAAGTCGGACCGGTGACAAAGACTCATGACCAATGCGTCCCGCAGCAATAGTGGACATACGTCGAGAGGGATACGTCGAGAGGGATTCCACAAGACCACTGACAAGGAGTTCAGAGGAAACCCTCGACAACAGTGGCCATATGTCGGTACGTACGTGGACAGATGTCGGGACATTGGTCGAGAGAGATTTGACCAGGTATGGTGGGAGACATACGGTGGAAAGAATTGTGGCCAGATGTCGGGACATGCGTTGACGGATGTGGCCGAGCGCTGGGCATCTACGTGGACATATGCGGCCAGATATGTTGGCATAAGCGACCAGATGTGGGAATATATGTGGAGATTAGCGGCCAGACGTGAGGAACTTATCTTTTGTGGACAGATATGGGGGCATGTGTGGCCTGATTTGAGGACATTTCGTGGCCAGAGATGTGGACAGGTGGGGTGACGGATGCCGCCGCCGTGAAAGCGCTACGTTTTCGGGGTGCGTGCGGCAACAATAGTGGTCAGGTGCCCCCCGAGACAGGCAAGGACAAGACGAGCAGCACCACGTGTAACGTTTTGAGATGCTTACGTTCCGTTGACGGGTCTAGTTTCGAATTCTACAGTAGTCAAGCAAGGAGAAGGCCTCGTTCGACTTGATCCTAATAGCTTGAGTGTGGGTACTTCCTTGACGGCTGTCCGCCAAGGGACCTTGACGGTGATCATCGGAAGTCCTTGACCGAGGTCCGTCAACGGGCCTTGACGGATGTCCGCCAAAGGCGCTTTGATGGTCACCAGGGGCCCTTGATGGATGTCCGCTCAGGGCCCATGACGGTGGTCAGTCAAGGGACCTTGAGAGATGTCCGTCCTCAATGGGGTTCGATGGCTGTCCGTCAAAGGACCTTGACGTGTGTCTGACGTGTGTCCGTCAAGGGTCCTTGACGGCGATCCGTTAAGGTGGATTGACGGCTTCCGCCAAGGATCCCTATCTTGACGGCAAGGTTTCTTGATGGCTGTCCGTCAAGGTCCTTGACTTATGTCCACCAAGGGACCTTGACGGATGTCCGCCAAGAATCCTTGACGGCGTCTCGTCAACGAGGCTTGACTCGATGGCTGTCCGTCAACCGACGCATTCGCTCACGTTAGCTATCCCCTTTACCGCTGTTTTGAACCTCTTCGAAATCTGATTCGCAGAGATTTTGAGGTCGTGGGCAGGGTCAAGGCTGGCCAAGTTGGTGGTGGTGATGGTGGTAGTGGTTGTGGTGGCGGTACTGTGGTAACGATCGTGTGGTGTGGTGCTAACTTTTTTACGTCGAGATAAGTGCTCCGAGATACGAAAGAAAATTGTGGCTTCCTGTGCGCGTACGTGTGCACACACCTTTTTTTTTTGTTTGTTTGTAGCAGCAGCGGTAGTAATAGTAGCATCTGCTGTGTAGCGGGCAGCAGCGGCATCGGCAACAAACAGCAGCATACAGCCAAATTTCGCTTTAGTTATGTTCTTACGCCCAGGGGCAGCCAACGGATTATGCGTTTTTTATATGTGTACAGCATAGATGAATACGGGTACGCTGCTACATACTCGTACAGCGATAGGTCTTAACCGTGGAGAGCAGAGCTGGGGGGGAGGGCGGGCGGGGGGGGGGGGGGGGGGGGCGGGTGGAGGGCAGGCGGGTATTTTTTTAGTGTCCGCGTAGGTGAAAATTAATCTCGGCCGTCCTTTTAAGGCCGTGGTTCTACCGATCCGACCGACCTCGAGCGCTTTAGGGAAGACACTTACGTGTCTTCTTGTTATTTTTCTTTTTTTTTTTCGCGGGCCGTAGTGCGGCCCGTCCCCTCTGCTCGCTTGCGGAGCAGATCTATTTTTTGAGTTATTTTGTGTTTTCTTACTTTTATATTGATACTTGCCTTTTGTGCTTGCCTGATGTTTTTTGTGGTGTTGATGATTTTCGCTTGTGGGCGCGGGGGGCGTCGGGGGCCGTTTTGGTTGTTGATTTGTGGTTTGGAATTTTTTTGCAATTTTTTGCATTTTGTTTTTTTTGCATCTTGTTTTGCAATTTTTGCAAACTTTCAGTGCCAACAGCAACAACAAGCAGTAAAAGCGGTTGGAGCAGCAGTAGTTGAGCCGTCCTCAGCTATTCTACATATGAAATGTATGCAAGCATGCACTAGGGGGGGCGGGGGGGGGGGGGGTGGTACTCGAATCTTGCATGGCCGTAGTCGTATGACCATGGGGGGGTATAAACATATTCAATGCTACGTACGTGTGGGTGTTGTTGTGGGAGGGAACCAGGTTATTGCGGGGCAAGCCGCAGATACTCGGCAGATATGTGTGTTTGCTCCTGGATTTCTGGGGGGGTACGATTACCTTTTCATATCTGTAAAAGGTTTTGTTACTATTCGACGTAAGTATACGCAAGGTTTTTCCTTCTCTTTATTTTCTCGCGATAAATGCGATCTATATGCTCTTTTTTTCTTTCTTTAGTGCTGGTAGTGTAGTGTGATAGGTGGGGATATATCCCCTGCCTTTCAAAATATCATAGTTTTGAACATGCAGCAAGAGCAAACACGCCCCGGTTAGTGTGTTGAACTCCCCCCCATATTTTGATGCTGTGGGTGTTGGGTATGTACCTGGTACGTACGATGTTTATTAGTTGGGGGTTATTTTGCTGTTTCGGTGTGAATTTGTATCTGGTAGGAGTATGATATTTATTACTGGCGTTATTTTTAGTGAGAGGATGGAGAGGAGGATATAGAAAGGAGTACCTGGTATTAAAAGGCATTTTTTTTTTAGACGGGTACACGGGAAATGTAGTGCGACGATCACTCGGCATCAAATGTGCTACTTAGGTTCGTAGGAGACTGGTCTTTTCGCGCCGATTAGGGTTTTTTTTTTTTTTTTGCCCTTATGTGCTGTGTGTTAGGCGTGGGGTGTGGTCCGTCAAGGCCGTCACATGCTAATTTTCGCGTAGGGGGTAGATCAGTCAAGGCCTTGATCTTCTAGATTTAGTGTAGGTAGCGGTCAGTCGAGGCGTCAAACTGCGGTTTCCTAGCGTATCAATATACTAGTTTTAGTGTAGGGAGCGGTCAGTCAAGGGGCCAAACCGCGGTCTCCTGGGTTATGATTGATGCATATAAATGCACCGTGCGCCACGTTGAAAAAAGCTATCCTTTCGTACTCCTACGACTCTTATTCCAAGTATTCCTAAAACGTGCGGGGGGGGGGGGGGGGGACCAGTTCGAAAATACTACTGCAGACATGATCCCACTGTTTTTTTTTTCGAAGTGTGTTTTACCCGAAACGTTGAAAGGAGTTCCAAACAGTGCAAAAAAAAAAAAACGCACACATTCCGCTCTAGCAAGTACTGTGAACTTTATCCCACTCTCAACACAAAATGCAGTTTTTTCGCCCTGCCTAAAGTCGGTTTCGGTGTTACGGAGGGGGGGGGGGGGGGGGGGGGGGGGGGGGGGGGGCTAGGGTTTCGCTAGGCGTCCAGGAAGCGGAGGAGGGGGGGGGATGGTTGATACGTGAGGGACGAGGATCCACATTGATTCACTCATTAATTTTTGCTCGGTCTTGTTTGTCCCCCCCCCTACTTTTTTCTTATTTTTTTTGCTCCCTTCCGTGTGGTTTCGAGATTTGAAGTTGGTAGAAGAGCGAGAGAGATGATGCTGGTGAGGAGCTTGAGTTTGGATTTTGAAGCTGGAGCTTCCTGGTTGTTTTGTGGTCCGATCGATTCGAAAGGAAGAAAGCATTTGATTCTCCGAACGAATAATGCGATACCTCTCGCTCGCTGTTTTTCTGTGTGTGAAGAATAGGAGGTGGGCAGGAGGTGTTGCTCTACTACTGCTCTACTGTGGTACGAGCGGCTCCCTTTTTTGTGCTCAGACAGAGATGGAAGACGAGATTTTTTTTCACAAACGTGTTTTTTTCTGGTCGACTGGTCTACCCAATCAATACATTTGAAAGGGAATTATTCGCACGGTGGACAGATCAGATCAGATCCCTCTTTTACGAATCTTGATATATATCGAGGTATACAATACATTTTGCGGGTCAACGCCCGGCATTCAACTTATTGATAATGCAATACTGCGGAGTGGGGAAATAAGGGGAAATTTTGCATTATTTGCTTGGGTTTTCCTAGCTTTATTTTATGCAATCAGATCTAAACCCACAATGAAATGATTCACGTTTCCAACTTCTGTATTTCTTGCTGGAAGCAGAGTTAATTGTTTTATTTCGCGAGTTCGCGCACACGATAACGATACAGGTAAGACCCCTGATTTACGTCATCTACGAAGACGATCGAAGTAAATGAGCACCGACCAGGTAGTTTTTACCCTCCTTCCTGGTGGTACATACCTGCTTTCATGGGCGGCTTATTTCTCGTGCATTGATTTTCTGCCCTGTCATGCTTCTCGCAAAATAACTAACTGTGTTACGCCTTCATTGCCACGAAGCGTTTTATCCTCTGTCTGGTGGTCTTGCTTGGCCTTAGCTCAGCTGTTTTTGTTGTTGCCCCTCATCCTTGTATCCTACCATCCGACCACGTGAACACATACCGTATCACACTGGGCGGTAAGATAACACACCCCCCTGGGGCGAAAATTTCAGACCCGGTTTTCCTCCAAAACATGCGGGGCCACACCCACAACGAAAATGGCGACTTCGGAAATATTTCGTCGAGAAGGTTGCATAGACGCAACGCTAGTCGTACTCAGTAGGCCCTCCCCGCCGTTGTCGACAAACCCATCCGCTTTGGAAATCCTCCGAAGGGGGTGTGTGATCTTGAGTTTTGCACCGCACTTTTCAAGTAGACCGCACGCTACAATAAAATTGTCCTGTTGACCCGGGCAGCATCCAGGGGAGTCGCTGGCCTATATATATATATATACATATATCTTTAACAAGGAATCACATCTGGAATACGCGCGCTCGGTTTATCACAATACTTGTAAAATTCGGTAAAAATGGAATATAGACGAGACGTATTACGCAGCTTGCAAAGTTGAGTATCAACTATTTAATCAGTCGAGCTCACAGCTGACGTATTTCAAAATTTATAAAAAAAATAATGCGTACCGTATAGTACTACAGCAAGTAGTGGTATTACGGGGGGCCATAATAAATAGGACCTACGGTACGCACAAAAACCTATATATTTCACTATTTTTACTGACAATATTTGGTCCTGTTTACTATAATATGGTCTGCCGTATTATTAATAGTGCTTTTATATAAAAAACACCCACCACTCAGTTCGTATTTCTACATCATCATCACAGATGCTGCTGCAGCATGCTGCGCAATAAATCGGTTTCCGAGGGTGCCTATCCTCCAAAATAGCGACCAAAACCAACGAACAAGACAACTTCGATGCTATGATATCAACCGTCTACGAACCACGTGGTGAGCGGACTGCTGTAGTGGTGGTGTGGTATATCACCCCGGTGAGATCATCTATTACGGGAATCCACAGTTAATAGGACCTATGGTACACATAAAAACCTACGTATTTACCTATTTTTACTAACAATATTTGGTCCTATTTACTATGGTCCCCCGTAACACCCGTCAGGCTCCTTTCAACCATTGTAGATCGGACGCGATCATCATCATCAAGTTGTACGTCGTACTGTATCTCGCCACGGCAGTTTCGTTGCTGCAATCAATCGTCACTTTTTCTATCGTCCCCCCCCCCCCCCCCCCCCTGCGCCATGTTCCAAGAGGACTGATATTTTTATTGATAATAATAACAACAACTGTTAAGAATATTCGATGGTATCCCTGTACAGTACTCGTAGGCTGCAAAGATTGGCGCTGTCAGTTTTTACACTGGCCGAGCAGACACGCTGTGTGTCGAGGATGTGAAGCATGGATGACTCTTGAACAAAATGCCGCTTCAGGGCAATAAAAGCTTAGGCCGATGAACTGTGGTAACTTCAGATGCGGTTTGACGAGTGAACGTGGGGGGCGTGCAAACACTCCAGTTCCTCAATCTCGATGGCTTCTTACAGCAACGTCTATCGAGTGCTCGTTGCTGCAACTCGTCGATTACAAGAACTGGTCATCTAAATATCCCGTTACTCATAATGCGGTGTAATTAGTTGAACCGCAAATTACGAAGCATTGACTCGATAGACTACGTACATACTGCCCATTCCTTAACACTACCCCTCAATGCAAGTCGTGATGCATAAACGACAAATATCCCAGGGCGATAGAACATGACTAAAGTCCTGATCATGGCTAACGATCGCCAACACTTGCTGGAAGCGATAGAAACAATACTAAAGCGCCGATCATGGCTAACGATCACCAGCACTTGTTGGAAGCGACAGAAACACTACTAAGGTACCGATGATGGCTAACGATCGCCTGTACTTGTTGGAAGCAACGCTATTAATAGTTCTTCACCAAAACACTGAAAAAGTGCACAAAACCATAAAACTTGTGCAGTGTAACTCCCCCATTCCCGCGAAAGTAGCATGTAGAGGCAATCAGCAAAAAGGAACCCCTGCGGTTCGATCATCTGAACTTTCTCACTTTCAGGCCCTGAATTCGCTGATCAACTTGAGGAGGTACCGCCGCCTTTGCTTACTGAGATGTTTCGTGCCAACGTCAGCAAGCTGGTCCTCTGCTTTCACATATTTGACGGTGATTTTGCCCTCCTTGACTAGTTCCTGGATGAAGAAGTACCGTAGAGCCACGTGCTTAACTCGCGAACTGTCGGTCCGATTTCCGGTGACGTGCAGAGCGGAGGTGGTGTCGATATATAGTGGTACGATGTCGAAGCGCGTGCCGAATCCCAGTTCCTTCATCGTGCTTGAGCAGAACACCGCTAGCGCTGCGGCCACGAGTTCCTCCTCCATAGTGGATTGCGCTGTCAGCCCCTGCAGCCCCACCTTGAAGCTAACATGGGCGTTCGCAAGGAAGACAATATACGAGGACATCGACTTGCCGTGATCCGGGTTGTTGCCCCAGTTTGTATCGGAGAATGCAGTCAACTTGAAGCCACCCTGCTTGGACGTGATGGCGAAATCCACCGTTCCGGCCAGGCAGCGAAGTAGATGCTGGGCTGCCGCCATGTGAGCTATGGAGGGTTTAGACATCGCCCTTGCCAGTTGATTGACGGCGTATAAGATGTCCTAGCGAGTCACCTGTCCAAGACACATTACGCTGCCCGTGACGGCCTGGAAACGCTGTTTCTCCTAGTTACTTAGAAGCCTCTCCCCCTGCTGGTCAAGCGACAGCTCTTTTCCCACACCAGGCGTGTACATTGAATTGCAGTTTGTCATACCGTACCGCTCCAAGAGGGACTTGGTATATTCGTGGGTGATGGTCACTGTCCCCCTTCTCGCGGTCATGGGTAACCCCCATCCCGAGCACGAGCGACACGTCTCCCATGTCCGTCGTCGAGAAACGACTCGTGAACTTCTGCTTGTTCCACCTCGACACCAGGACGTCTTTTCCGAGCAAGAGAATGTCGTCGACATACAGAGTCAGGATTTAAATGGCACCGCACTCCGAGCAGGCGTAGGCGCACGGGTCCGACTTGAGACTTTTGAGGCCTATTTCCACCAGATGATTGTCGATCGTGTTCCACCAGTTAGTCGGGCTCTGGCGGAGGCCGTGTAGGCTTTTCAACAGCCTCACTACCTGTTGGACTCCGTTTTCGTCGAATTGCTCGTACCCGGGTGCCATCTTGACGTACACTTCCTCTGTGACATCGGCGTTCAGAAAGGCGGTGTTGTAGTCTAGCTTCCAACACTCCAGATTGTACTCAGCCGCTATTGCCAGCACCATACGGATGCTCTGGAGCCTGCAGACGGGGGCAAACGTGCTGCCACAACCAATGCCCGGCAATTGCCCCCATCCTAGTGCAACAACGCGTCCCTTGTGTGATTTGTCCGCCTTGACCTTGTAAGCCCATCTACTGCCAATAATCTTGTGTCCCGCGGGGACAGAGGTCGCCGGCAGGAGGGTGTAGATATTGTTCTTGTTCAGGCTTGCCATTTCCTTGTCCGAGGTCGCTTTCCACTGCGCTTTAGCCGGTAAAGTCATGGCTTCTTCAAAGGTGTTCGGAGTTATTTCCGCACTCTCCCCGGCCGAACAGCTTTGAATGGTCGTCGCGGCGTAGGCGTATTCAACGACAGAATCTGCTCCGTACGTCTCAGGCGCGATATCCGGCAGGGATTCCTTGGTATAGAGCTTCAGCCCACGGAGCTCAGACAGCACGGGCCCGGTGGCGATCGACGCCAGGCGAGCAGAATCTGAACGGTTGTGAGCGTTACGCCTCGCAAACGATTGCGCTGCAGCGCCGGCACGCGCAACCGCAGGAGTCGCTTCTTGTCGCGAATGTCCCCGTTGTTGAAGCGGCTGTGATCCAGCCAGTGGTGTTCCCAGGGACGCTCCCGCGGGTGACATCGCCTGCTCCTGTGAATCGAGAGCAACCTCCTGCGGAACTCCGTCCATAGGCTCTCCCCCAGGCATCGTCCCTTCTTGCTGTGGTGGTCCTGCAGCTCCTTCGTCTAGTGTGTCCCTCCTAGTGATCTCGCTGATCCGCTCCAAGAGTTCAGACATCGGTGGATTGATCGAGAGACCGTCGACGGCGATGTGGTCAGCAGAAGCACCGGGAAGCCATTCCAACACGGAAGTGTAACCGCGAAAATCGCGTAAAAAGTCGTCGTCTATGCCGTAGTTGTGGTCGTTTCAAGCCCGTTGCTTGGCGGATTAATCTGCTGTGAACTTTCTTCCAACGGTGGCGGGAAATAGGCGCGAAGGTGTCTATTACGGGGGTCCATAGTTAATAGGACCTATGGTATACATAAAAACCTATATATTTACTTATTTATACTAACAAAATTTGGTCCCGTTAACTGTGGACCCCCGTAACAGATGAAGATGACGTTCCGGCCAGCCATAATGCGACGGGTGGCCGGATTGTACACTCGATAGCTCTTGCTGTTGTTGCTGTACCCAACCAATCGTCCTTCCACCGTCTTGAGTTCAAGCTTGTCGGAGTGGGTCTCAATATGCACGAAGGCCCGGGCAGCGATGACTCGAGGAAGTCTCAGATCCGGCTCCGTTCCGGGTAGCATTTTGTACGGAGACTGCATGCCGATTGCAGAGTGTGGCGCCCTGTTGCCCAGAAACGCCGCCGTGAACACCAACTCTCCCCACAGAAACTTTGGCAGCCCGCTGTCGGCAAGGATACACCGCACCATAGCTGCAAGAGCTGTTCCAACGCGTTCGGGCATGCCAATTTGCTGCGGCGTATTGGTGCTGGCGCACTCGAGCGACACCCCCGTCCGAAGGCAGTAGTCCTGGAACTCCTTGCTGATGAAGGACCTTCCTTTGTCCACCCTCAACCGCTCGACGCGGAAACCACTAGGAATCACCACAGATTGTACGAATACCTGAAATGAGCTGAGAGCGTCGTGCTTGGACTTCAGCTGATAAGTTTCCGTCCACTTGGTGTAGTCGTCGGAAATTTTGTGATGTATTTGTAGCCCCCGAGGGCCTCTGGGGTTAAAGGTCCCATCAAGTCTGCGAAAACGAGTTGGAAAGGGAGTTTAACCTTGTAACCGGTGGTCTTACGATGAGCCAGCTGCGGCACACACATCACAATCTGGTACAGGCCCGTCGAAACTCACCCGGTTGTTATCAAGGTTTTCCAGAAGGTTCAAGCTCTTGCGGTTGGATGGCTCGTCCAACACCTTATACTCTTGCAGTTTGTCCCGAAATCCGGGGATGATGGCGTCGTGGAAGTAATGTCCTGACGCGCCACTGTCCACCAGCACATCTACGGGGTCGTTGCTGTAGCGTGTCCGCGGCCTCGCGGTGGGACCGATCGTGAGAGCCGACCGAGCTTCCGCACTGGTGACGCCCCCAAAGACTTCGGACTGTCCATGGGTGTTCTTGACCATTCGGGCATAAAGGGAGTTGCCAAACGAGAGCCACAGATAGTGGAGAATAGCCGCCATCACTAGAGCACGGGTCATAGCCGTCAAACCCCCGACGATGTGCTCTCGGAATCTCAGTTGATGGGCCGGTTCTTCCTCGACCATGAAGAGCGAGTCACCAGTCTCTTCTCTGCTGACGCCGCCGAAAGATCCGAACAGCCCATTGGTGGTGTCATCTGGTTCATCCGTGGGGCCGAATGGCCAAGATGCTTCCGCCTCCGTCGGCGCTTCCACTGCGGTGAATGAGATCGGGTGGTCGATGTAGTTAGCGGCATAGTAGCGTTGCCGGCGTTTGCACTGCCGACACCATGCTGGGCGCGGCAGTCTGCATCGCTATGCGTAGCGCTCTTTTGGAAAGAGCACCACTGATTTATGTCTCCCCCTCTCCTCGCGTCTCCTGATCCTGCCTTTCCGCGTCGAAGCAAGTACTGTTTTCGCTGATGTTGCTGACCCCTCGGATTGGGCCCACGCCGGTGCTCCTTCTTCAGGATGGCGCAGTCCTGCGTGACGTGTCCGAATCTTTTGCAGTAGTTGAACTGCACGTCACTGCTGGTGTGCCGTGCCACCTGCATGGCAATGCCGCGGCCTGCGATCGGCTTAGCGTTGGCAGAGCGCCAAAGGTTGTCGACGTACATAGTGTGTACCATGTGCCGAATGCCGTCCAGTCCAAAGTTCCGCCTCTCGTTGCTGGCGGTTTGCACCCTCTCGTACTCGGGCGGAAGGGCTTGGAGAATGATGTCCTCGTACCTCTCGTCGTGTACTGTCTGTCCCATTTCCTCGAGGAGGTCACGGCATTCGTCCAAAACGAAAAATAAGCCCTCCGGATCCTGGCCGGGCTCCATCTTCGTGTTGACGAGTTTTTCGTGGCACGCCCTCCTGGACTCCTTGGTGTGGCCGTTGTACTTCTCAGTCAGAGCCTTCCACGTCAGGTGTCCATGCCCCGCTCCATCTTCTGGCAGCTTCCCCTCGGACTTGTTGACGGTGTTGTTGGCGGAGTCAGATGTGATGAGAAGTAGAACACTCCAGAGATCTTGGTTCGCCTGTAGCCATTTGTGCTCAGCGACAGCATTAAGCGTCGCGGTGTCGGTGTTGCCCAGAGTAGATGGTGGCTGCGCCTTGCCTTGAACCTCCATTTTCTGGCCGCTTCCCCTCGGGCTTGTTGACGGTGTTGTTGGCGGAGCCAGATTTGGTGAGAAGTAGAACACTCCAGAGATCTTGGTTCGCCCGTAGCCATTTGTGCTCAGCGACAGCATCAAGCGTCGCGGTGTCGGTGCTGCCCAGAGTAGATGATGGCTGCGCCTTGCCTTGAAACACTTCGACTGCAGCCTTTCTGCAGAGAGACAGGCAGACGTGCAGCTTGCTCTTGCATTCTTGAAACGACCCCTTGTTCCTGCCGGCGAAGACGGGGCAGTTCTTGATGACCGCCTGGGTGCTGTTGGACGCCACGCCCTCCATGGCGACTTCTCAATGCCGAAGCGGAACTGTTCCTTCGAGGCACACGATATAGCAGATAAAAGACGAACCCGAGTCTCGGTCGCTGTACTGTAAAAAAACAAAGAAACAAATAAATAAATAGACCTGTACAAACAAACAAACAAATCAAGCAAGCAAACCAACAGAAAAACTCGCCCGAGTCTGTGTTGGAATATATATTTTTATAATTTTTGAAATACGTCATCAGCTGTGAGTTCGACTGATTAAATAGTTGATACTCAACTTTGCAAGCTGCGTAATACGCCTCGTCTATATTCCATTTTTACCGAATTTTACAAGTATATTCTCAGTTCGTAAAACTGAGTCTCAGCTGCGGTGATTGCAATCTTGTCTGTCTGTCTGTCTGTCTATCTGTCTGTCTGTCTGCCTGCCTGCCTGCCTGCCTGTCTGTCTGTCTGCCTGTCTGTCTGTCTGTCTGTCCGCAAGCTTATATTTTCGAACACTTTCCGATGGCCGATATGTAAGCTCGTTACAATTGATATTCGTACGACGTTTTCGACCCTTACGGACCTTATATACTGAAACATACCATACCACAAGGCAAATTTAGCCATATAATACATCCACGACATCGTACCATGGTGCCATACCACAAACGTACCATACCATATACTGTGTTTTTCCCGTACCATACCGTCAACACATACCATACCACATGCAAGAGTATATATTTACCTATTTTTACTATTACGGGGGTCCATAGTTAACAGGACCTATGGTGTACATAAAAAAACTGTATATTTACCTATTTTTACTAGCAATATTTGGTCCTATTAACTATGGCCCCCCGTAATACAGTAACAATATTTGGTCCTATTTACTATGGTCCCCCGTAAACACTATTACGGGGGTCCATAGTTAACGGGACCAAATTTTGATAGTAAAAATATGTAAATATATAGGTTTTTATGTATACCATAGGTCCTATTAACTATGTACCCCCGTAATAGTGCTGACGACATCAATGAATAGTCCAGGAATATGGGTATTACCACGGTCAGTCAGTCGTACAATTAAGACATACCAGGTACGGATTTCCACGCGAGACCTCCGCGAATGGTGGGACCTCCGCGAGACGATACCCACGCGACGGTCTGGTCGAGAACCTGGAATCCACATCGCCCCCCAATGTTTGAACGCGCAGTACTGGAGAACCCAGTACCGCTTTTTCTAAAACATTTGATAAGAACGGTGACGGATTTTGCTTCCGTTTTTTTTTCTGCCATGCAAAGGCATTGCACAGCAAGCAGTAAGTAGTTGATGTGTATAGGCTTCGCTCTTGTTTATTTAGACGATAGTCATGTCGCCCCTTGCGCAGTAAAAAACACGGGGCCTTTATGATCATGATTTTATTCACTACTGAATGTAGTGTGTCGGTCATGTACTGTGCAGTGTCAACTACTATTGCGGTAGACCATAGTTAATAGGACCTATGGTATACATAAAAACCTATATATTTACCTATTTTTACTAACAAAATTTGGTCCCGTTAACTATGGACCCCCGTAATAGTGGTGGAATGTGCTATTCATCTATTAATAATGTGTCCTTCGCCCGCACGATTGCATGGTTCAGTTAACACACCCAACGAAAACGAAAGCTTCTACCACGCACGATGGGAAGCGAAACCACGTGTATTGAACGATGGGATACAAAACCATGTATACAATGGTGTACGAAACTATGTATAACGAGTGAGTGATGGTACACAAAACCATGAATAATTGGCATACTATTTACGTCGTGTAGTAATATACCCGTAGACGAGACGTATTGCGCAGCTTGCAAAGTTGAGTATCAACTATTTAATCAGTCGACCTCACAGCTGGCGTATTTAAAAAATTTATTTAAAAAAAATAGAAGTCTAGAAGAAGAATAATGATGATAATAAGTTGCCGAAAAAAAAAAAGATAGATGTGTACAATCCACCCATCAAGAGCGTTCCTTCCTCTCGATCGATTGTTCTGCATACTCGTCTGCTGCCGGAAAAAAATAATTGGTTTCCAGAGCGCTCCTCTCGATCGATACTCTACATCATGCTGCCAGGAAAGTAAGTGGTTTCAGAGGATGATTATAAAGCTATCTACGACCACGGAGGGCCTGCTGCTGCCAACGCACATTCCACCGACCCGGCTCGGTCACTCCCAAACGCCACTGATGGGAGGGCAAAACCCTAGCCCAGAAACACGGAAAATCAATCCACCTATCAGACATCGACGGCAAAGCCCTAGGCAAAAATACACGATAAAATAAACCTATCAGAGCTGCCACACCCTCTCCCGCTCGATCGATGCTCCACGCCATGCCGCCGAAAATCAGATTGGTTTCCGGGCAAACACAGGCAAACTAATTCATCCACGGGCACGGAGACCCTCCAGGCTGCCTCCGCCCCTTGCGTCATCAACAAACAAAAAGCACATCCAACAACAACAACAAAAAACACTGCTCTTATTTGCTCGGCCAACCCCTTCGCCCCCCCGCCGCCCCCCCCCCCCCCGCCTGCGCCCAAAATTTTGGAAAACAAAGTCGGAAATTTCAGAATTTCCGGAATTTACATTCCAGAAAAAATCGGAAACATCCCGAAAAACTCGGAATATGCGGGATATTCCGGGATTTTTTTCTCGTACGCAATTACGACTCGACCTGACACCAAACGGGTCATCGACTCTGCATCGAAAAAAAAAAAAAGAACAACGATATTTCCTCCTTGTCCCCCCCCCCCCACACACCGCCTCCCGCCGCCGCCCCAACGCGCCGCCAGTTTGCTACATACAAAGTACGTACAGCAAGCAGTAAGAAAGCACACTTTCGTTTTCTGCACCTTCTCGCCGACTTTCACCTTACATCGCCGTGATGGCTGTCATATATATGTTTAGTACATTCTGCGCTCGCCCCCCTCTTATCTCTGTTGCAGACAAGAATCAGGTATATAGCAGGGAAGCTGGTATAGGGGGCGCCACTCCTCCCCCCCCCCCCCCCCCCGCCCCTCCCCTCCTAAGCAGGCGTGTCGCTCACGAACTCACTGCACATCCTCATATTTGCTGAAGCCAACAATCAGCCTCCTCCCCTCCCCTTCCTCCTCCCCCTCTCCATCCCCCATCTTCCTCCATCCCTAATACAGCCTGCGACCCGGCAGCAGAACGCTGGTATGGGGCGCTACTTCCCCCCCCTCCCTCCCGCCGTCCTCGTCGTCCATGTCTGCCTGGTCGGTGAAAACCCGACGTGCTCCGTCCCGGCATTGTAGGGGTGCGTGGGTCTATGGTCATACGACTACAGCCATGCATGATAATGAGTACACCACCCCCCCTCGCCGTCCTCCTAAGCAGGCGTGTCGCTCACTCGCTGCACATCTTCCTACGCGCCAGAGCCAAACATTCGGCTTCCCCCCTCCCCTCAGCCTCCACAGCCAAATACAGCCTGCGACTATTATCGGGGAACACATACTGTAGAAATCAGATTCAGCTATGATGCGAATGCATACGGGAAAGCATGGTTTTTGAGTCCATTGTGGGTTCTGGTTATAGCATTAGTCCCCCCGTTTTGCCTGGTAGGTGGCAGAAAAAACGGTAGGTGGTGCCACCCCCCCCCCCCCCCTCTCCAACCAGTCACTTCATCACAACCTCATCTTCCTACGTGCACAGACAGGCCAACAACCAGCCTCCCCGCCCCTCCCCCGTCCTCCGTCCTCCTCCTCCCCTCTTCATGCCAATCACAGACTACGACCATTTAGAAGCTAAAGCCGGTTTTTACAGAGGGCGCTAACCCCCCCCTCCCCCTCCTGGAAACAATGCCTGCCTGGTCGGTAAATACCCGACGTGCTCCGTCCCGGCAATGTATCATAGGGAATGCGACGCTCTATGGTCATACGACTATACGGCCATGCATGTCGTGAGTACACTCCAGTAATAGCACACGCTAAGAGTCAACAAACAGCATCCATGTGCAAGCAAGCGCCTGAGCTGTGTGCATGCACGTGGTAAAGCCAGACAAGCACCCTACGTGCACACAAAACCTAACCCAACGACCAGCCCCCGCGTGCCCGCGTCAAAGCCAGCAGCCTCCAGCGCCCCCCCCCGCCCCGCTAACCACCCACTCGTGCCGCTTCACTCCATCGGCTCTGCGTTAGAAAATACGCTTGACTCGCAGCGCGCTTGCACGGCGGAATGGATTAGGGCTGGAGGCCCACGCCGCGACAGTCTACTACCCCCCTCCCCCACCCGCATTTCCTCCCCTCCTTCCCCCCCCCCACCCCATTTCCTCCCCTGCCTTCCCCCCCCCCTCCATTTCCATTCCTTCTCCTCCTCTCCCTCTCCCTCCCACCTCCTCTCCTCCTCTTTGAACTCCTCCTTTCCCTTTCCCGTTCCCCTCCCTCTCCCCTCCCCTCCCCTCCACTCCCTTCCACTCCCTTCCACTCCCATCCTTTCTCCACCTCTTCCTTCTCGTCCCCTCTCCTCCATCTCCTTCTCGCCAAAGCGGGCGCGTGAAACAAAATATCCAGCCGTTTCACCATACAGTAACGCCTTCGAAGGTGTTGAGTATTTAAGACGCCTGTTTCACGAACGCCTTCGAAGGTGTTGATAATATAAGACGCCTGTCCTCCCTCACACAGTGTAAGGAGCTGCACCGCACCGCACCGCGCACCGTCACACCTAGTGCCACGGTAGCACAACAGGAGCGGCGGGGTTTCCGCAATGACGGGAGGGGAAGGGGGGGGGGGGGGGGGGGGGGGGGGGGGGCGTCAGGCCTAATGATACGCTAGGTGAACAGTAGTGCCGGGTTTCCACAATGATGAGAGAGGAAGGGGGCGAGGTGGGGGCATCAAACACATCAGTTGACGGCACTATTTTCCCCTTTGGCAGACTTAGTGCTACGGTAGGTCAACAAACAGTGCCGAGGTTTCCACAGTGATGGGAAGGAAAGAGGGGGGGGGGGGGGGGGGGGGGGCACCGAACATATCACTTGACGGCGCTAATTCCCCTTTTGACAAGGAACTCTTCACACAAGAACCAGTCTACATACCCACGGGTGCACGTGAAAACAAATCAGACATGCCTTCCGCTACCGATTTTCGAGACCCAAAACAGGACAGGGGGGGGGGGGGGGGGCGTACTCATTTGTTGCTTGCCTGAGTCAGTTGACTATTGACCACGCATCCCTTTCGAGACGGAGCACCGTTCCTATTTCTAATAGAGACACCTCCAACATTTGGGGCGCTCATTACATCTGTTTCCATATCTTACATAAAAAAATTTGCTACACTTATCTCCTTCCTGCTTGGCCGCCTGTGGCCACCATCTATCTCCTAGGATAGCGATCGTTTTCTCGCTACTACCTAGAGCATGAAACTCCTCGATGTCACATTTGTCTAGTTTCCCTCATCTCTGTGTACACATCCCGCCCCTCCTTGTACATTTCCATTCTCCGACCACGTGAGTTCTACTCTCTATTGCTTCGCCACACGGGCACCATCTGTGCATCTACTTCCTCCTCCTCCCGGCTACTGGTATACCTGGTACCTATTTCTTCTTTCTGGCAGATCCAGGTCATGTACACGAAATCGCAGGTTCAGCGTTTTCGCGAAGTCCATTGGGCCGTGCAAATACGTTTTCATTCTTATTCCTTCGCTCAATCCCCCGTATATATCTCTAAGTGTTTTTTCCGATTCCACCTTGTTTCTTAGCGCTATTAATAGCCTTTCCCTTCGTTCTATCATTTTTTCTACTTCTGCCTTGTACCTCCCAAACTTCCCGGCGGAAATCACCTCTTCTTGCTTCCCCCCTATATCCTTCCATACTTTCTCAACTACGCTAGCCCACCCCAGCTCGCCCTTTGGTTGCTTTCTCTCAATACAGCTCTATGAACTATGGTTGGAAACCTCTTTTTCGGCATGTTCCTTACTTTATATTGCCATTTCAAATTTCTCATGTCTCTGTTTATTTGTCTTGAGCGGGTACATTCCCAGTTCTTAATACTGTATTATTATTACGAGGGACCATAGTAAACAGGACCTACGGTACACACAAAAACCTACCAGGTATATATTTACCTATTTTTCCCAACAACATTTGGTCCCATGCACTATGGTCCCCTGTATTTGGTCGTACTTGAGCATCTTGGGGATTTTGATAGCTGCTGCCATCTGTACTGCTTCCAACTGTTTTACGAGCTTTGCGTTCCCTTCCCGTACTTCTCCTGCATATTCTAGCTTTGGTACTGTCACATTCGTCACGATACATCTCTCAATCCCTCTGCAGGGTCAAGGTGCGAGTCTGCTATTTACGGGGGGCCATAGTAAACAGGACCAAACATTGATAGTAAAAATATAGAAATATATGGATGTTTGTGTGCATCGTAGGTCCTATTAACTATGGTCCCCCGTAACAGGATCGCATCCATCTTGCCTAATATTGTGTGATTTACCCTTTCTTATTACTATTGCTGTATGTGTATCCCAAGAGCAGTCTTTCGATATCTCTACGCCAAATCCCGGGGGGGGGGGGGGGGGGGGGGGGGGGGGGGGGGGGGGCGGGGGGGAGCCACACAACAGGCTTTCCTCTCCTCCCCCCAGCCGGCTTCGGGCCGTGCTCATTGCTATCACGGGGGATCATAGTTAACAGGACCTACGGTACACATTACACACAAAAACCTACCTGGTATATATATTACCTATTTTTCCCAACAATATTTGGTCTTATTTACTATGGACCCCCGTAATATTATGTTATCACCGCGAGAAGAAATTACCCCTTTCTTGCCTCGCCGACTCGCGTCGAAATCGGTATACCAGCCTTGGCGGTTGCGATACAGCAGGGGCAGCCATTTTTCGCTAAAATATTTTCTCAATGACGCGGGGGGGGGGGGGGGGGGGGGGGGGGGGGGGGGGGGGGGGGGGGGGGGGGGGGGGGCTCCTTAACCCTAAAATCGTCGGAAAATTTAAAAGAAAAAAAAATGCAATAATAGTATGATCTTTTGTACCACTCTGATCGGAAATATAAGGATAGTTTAGACACTAACATGAAGAAGAAGCGTTCGTTATATTTCCGGCCAGAATGAAGAAGAAGCGGTCGTTTTTGTCCAGAGCAGATAGTGCACGAGTAGTACTGTAGTATACACCTACTACGGGGGACCATAGTAAATGGGACCAAAAATTGATAGTAAAATTAGGGAAAAACATAGGTTTTTGTGTGTACCGTAGGTGCTACTAACTATGGACCCCCTTAATAGCAGCCGTCTCGGGACTTCCGTGGGGAAGAAGAAGAAAAAAAAAAAAAAAATGTGTTGGGGGGGCAAAAGTCACGATTTTTGCAGAAACGGCCACGTTGCGTGGCGGTTGGGCGACTGATCATAGAAATTGGTGTCCGAGTTACAATGGTTGCAAGGAGTCTCGAGGCAACTGGCGCAACATGGTTGATCCTATACCCCATACTTGCTGCTGCTGGGTTCATGCTGCTCCTACGTTGTAATGTCAGGGGTAACAACGGGAGAGAGCTATGGGCTAAATTGACACACGACACGAAATTGGACAGTGGAAGTGTGGTGAGCTTAAGCTTTATTTTTACCAATCCGCCGGAGGATATTGAAAAAAAAAAAAAAAAAAAATGTAATTCGTACACGATTGGTGGCGGCACCACAAGCTACCAACCATTGCAGGGAAAACTGCAGTCCCGTTTCGGGGACACCACAAGCTACCAACCATCGTAAGGAAGCTTGTGTTCAAAACGGGAGGGTTATATACTATTACGGGGGACCACAGTATATATATAGGACCAAATACTGTTATCACGGGGGGGGTCCATAGTTAACGGGACCAAATTTGTCAGTAAAAATCGGTGAATATATAGGTTTTTATGTATACCATAGGTCCTATTAACTATGTACCCCCGTAATAGTAAACATAGGTAAATATATAGCTTTTTGTGTGTACCGCAGGTCCTATTTACTATGATGGTTCCTCGTAACAGACGATCAGCCGACAACCGTGGACACAGGACAGGGGTAAAAGGCGGTTCTGGGTTGCGGGGGTATCGACTTACTAATACCTCCCTCCCTTGCGCGGCGGCACTTTAACCTTCTTTAACAACCGCACCCCACGTTTTTTTTTTTTTTTTTTTTTTTTTTTTTTTTTGGGGGGGGGAGGGACAAATGACATGGAATGAGTGTGGGATACTGTTTTCAGTACTTTCGAAAAAAAATGTTTCAAGACATCGGGAGCTAAGAATCCGGGACTCGACTTTTTCGCTCGAAACGCTCGAAAACGTGTTTTGCTTACACTGAAATTTTATTACGGCAGTGTGGGACACACCCCTATCCCCTCTCTCCCTGCCCCCCGACGCTGACTAATACCAACACCACCCGCCTACCCCCCCCCCCCCCCCCCCCCCCCCCCCCCCCCCCCCCCCCCCCCCCCCCCGCTTCTTTTACCTCCCTAGACCTTCAACTTGAAGTGCGCTGCGGCAGCGACTTCGGGTGGGTGCGAACAGCAACACCATCAACACCACCGACACCAGCCGGCTGTCATCCATATGCAAGTCCGCCTCACAAGCGGTTCGTACCATAGTAGGATGCAGCTCACCACTCATGCGACTCGCCGAACACCTCACGGCGGTTCGCGCGTGGTGCATGCAAGAAGCATGCCTGCCTGGTTTGCTGTCTCTGGAAGTGGCCACCACACCCAAAAAAAAAATCAATCCTAACACTGTCATCCGTACGCAAGAAAATCCGCGCTCAAAAGCGGTGCTGAGTAGGGTCCGGCTCACCCGTCACGCGGCTCGCCCAACACCTTGGGGCGCTTCGCGCTTGGTGCAAGCAATGTCTGCCTGGTCGGTGACAACCCAACGTGCTCCGAAAGCCCGGCATTGTAGAGATGCGAGGGTCTATGGTCATACGACTACGGCCAGGCATGATAATGAGTACCTCCCCCCCCCCGCTTCCCCCGCCCACATCTCACCTCCTTAGACCTTCAACTTGAAGTTACGCTGTGGCAGCGGCCTGGGGTTGATGTGCCTCGCCGGCGCCCCCGCCGTAGCGCCCCCAAGCCGCCCCCGGGGGCCCCATCCAAAACGCCCCCCCTCCCGCACTCAGTAGCAACTCCTTCGCTGCGATGGAGGCCGGGTCGGCGCCAGCGTACAAAGCGTGCGTTACGGCTGCTCGAGTGCGCGCGGCTTCCGTAGCCCCCCCGCTGGAGGCAACAAGAGCTTGCTGTTCTGTCTGGGAGTCGGGAGCAGACTGGGGTAGTCGGGAGGTGGTTAGGGGGAAGGGGGGGTGGGGAGGGGGGGGGGGGGGTAAGCTGGGGTTGATTCGGTACGGTTTGGCTTGGTTTTGGTTTCGGTCCGTTACCCTCTCCGTAACCCTCACCCGTAATCCTTGGGCGTAGCCCTTGCCGTCACTCGCACCGTGCACCTTTCTGTTACCGTAAGGTAAGCTCACCGCGACTAAAAAAAAACCAACCGCAACCCCATACCGACATCGTACAGAAACTCTCATCGAAGTCCACACCCCGTGAACACCGCAACTCTCAGCGTAATCTTCACGGCAACTCTCAGGATAACCCGCACCATAGCTCTCAGCGTGACCCTTACCATTACTCTTGGCGCAAACCCTTACCAGAAACTCTCGGCGTAGCCCTTGAAAATTAATTTACACTTGTATGATCTTGATATTTCAAGGCAGATAGATCATTCATCCCGATCGTGTATGATCTAGCTCATGTTGCCGGCTGGGACCCGTATAGTCTGCACGATGTACAGCAGTAGCACACGTATCCCGGGTCGGATCAGCCCTCTAAAGGCAGATCCTGCATACAGTAGAGATCATAGCGGCAAAAGAAAGGATCTTAGATGCTCTAGATCGTGATATCTTCGAGGTGTGCCCCCTTTACCATAAAGCGCAATCCTCATCGAAACCCTTGCCGTGACGCCCGCTCCGAAGCCCCTCACAGGGACCCTTACCACAACCCTCAGCGCATCCCTTACCATACCTCTCAGCATCATCCATACCACAAAAATCTCAGCGCAAACCATACCATCAACTCTGAGCGTAAACCCATACCTTACTCTGAGCGTAAGAGCCCATCTTAACGGGGAACACTAAATTTCGTTCAATCAGATGCAAATTAAATTAAAAAAAAAAAAAAACAAGTCAAATTGAAAGAACCGAAAGTCCTCGATAAGATGGGCCCTTAAACTAAATTAGAAAAAAAAAAATCAAGTCAAATTGAAAGAACCGAAAGTCCTCGAGAAGACGGGCCCTAAAACTAAATTAGAAGAAAAAAAAATCAAGTCAAATTGAAAGAGAACCGAAAGTCCTCGAGAAGACGGGCCCTTAAACTAAATTAGAAAAAAAAAAATGCAAGTCAAATTGAAAGAGAACCGAAAGTCCTCGAGAAGATGGGTCCTAACCCGTACCGCATCTCTCAGTTTAAACCCGTACCGCAACCCTCACAGTAGCCCTGCCCCATTCCTTCCCCCGTTCCATCGATTCTCTTTGCCCTACCGACTCATCTCCCTCGTTCTGCTGCGGCAGCGGCGGCGACGGGTTAACAGCAGCAGCGGAAATAAATAGTACTTCAGCCCTCTTTCGGGGATAAAAAAAAAACTACTCAAATTCTAAGCGGTTCGTCTCCACCACGGGACCGCAGAGTCCAAAAAAAAACGGTGAAAAATTGCTGATTTTGACGAAGAAACCGTCGGACGAAAACAACAAAAATCACCAGGAAAAATATCCCTTCTGGAGCTCACCCCCGGGGTCTCACATCGCAGGCGTTCCTTCCACCCTCCCCGCCACCGTGTGCGTGCACATCGCTTTTATCGCGGAAAATATTTTCAGCATGCTCCTTCCCTCGTCGACTCGCGCGTTTATTATTATTACGGGGAACCATAGTTAATAGGACCAAATATTGTTGGTAAAAATAGGTAAAAAATATATACCAGGTAGGTTTTCGTGGGTACCGTAGGTCCTATTTACTATGGCCCCCCGTAATAGGCGCTTTCTGCAGTCAATTTTTCGGCGGCAAAAAAAAAGTCATTCTCGGGCGGGGCGCTGGAACTCGCCAAGTCGACCTGTAGTATCAGCAAACTATTTAATACAGTAGACCACAAATACAGTAGCCGCCGCTGAGGACAAAAAAAAAAAGCAGATTTATCGTCTAAATGTCGACACTTCATCCTCTAAACGCTTTCTTATTGTATTTTGGGAACGTCGTACGAGTACAGGCAGGCGGGCGGGGCGGGCGGGCGGGCGGGCGGCTAGGTCTACCTGGTTCGGGGCTGCCACCCCTGCTCCTTCAAGGACAACGCCTTCAAGGGTTTTCTCCTTCTCCAGTGGGCGATCTTCGCCGCCACAGCCTTGGCCAGCTGCCGCTGCTGCTGCTGCTTCATTTGCTGCTGCTTCAGCAATTTCAGCTGCTTCTGCTGCTGCGTTTCCTCTCTGTGGACAACGCGTGGCAAAAAAAAATAATAATAAACAAGGAAAAATGGGAGAACCAAAACACAAAGAGACTGAGCTATCACGGGGGTCCATAGTTAATACCAGTTAAGACCTATGGTATACATAAAAATATATGTATATATATATATATTTACCTATTTTTACTAACAAAATTTGGTCCCGATAACTATGGACCCCCGTAATAACTCTTTGAGAAATGCAGTGCCGTTTATGGGGACATACCACTCAGATTCCAACTAATATGTCCCCAATTGTCCCCTGAAGCCGACCACCGGTAGTAATTATTACGGGGGTCCATAGTAAATAGGACCTATGGTACACACAAAAACCTATATATTTACCTATTTTTACTAACAATATTTGGTCCCATTAACTATGAACCCCCGTAAATAGTAATTGGTAATAGTTGGGGATGCATGCCGGCTACCGCAGGGGTACTCCTGCTGTACTATTATTAATAATAGTCTACTTTTTTTCTTCTGAGGCTCAGGATTCACTTGAGGAGCTCGATAGTGTTTTTTTTTTTTTTTTTCCGATCACTTTTACTTTCCAGCCCACTCGTAAAAGAGGTTTTACCCTCGACGATCTTCTGGACAAGCCGTGGTCACAGGTGTCTTCCCTTCTCCCCCCCGGTACGTGCCTTAAGTTTTTATCGCGCATAGGGTCCAGCATTCCCACTGCTCGTCGATTTTCATCGAATGTACAGCTAACTCACGCTCTCGCGCTTTCCGCTAATCAATTTCATGCAAGAAAAAGTCCCTACGAGCATGCACTCGGTGAGACTCGAACTCATGAAATTGATCTTGATAGGCACGCGGACCACCTACCAAGCCACCGGGGACGCCGGCACAGTGTTGGTAAATCATAACCAGCAGGACGTTATTGCTATTAGTAAGTCAGTAGTACCGTTAGTAAGTCAATAGTGCTAGTAGCAAGTCAATAGTACTATAATATCAACAGTGCTATCAACACTGTAAGTCATGAGTACTATTCTATTAATAACACTATTACTGAAGTCGATGGTACCTGTAAGTCGTTGGTATTGATGGTATAAATCGCCCAAAAAACCCTCTACCACATCGATCGACGAAAAGCGAAAGCACGAGAGGTCGATTGATCAACTACACGGCCGAATGACGCACCGAACAAGGGTTGCAAAATAAACAAAACACAAATGGTGGTATCTCGACGACATTCTCAAACGCATGCTGTACAAGGTAGCGCCAAGAATTTTCGGAGAACTTTTCTGAGGCTCAGGAATCACTTGAGGAGGTCTACACTATACACTATACCAGGTAGATTGCAAAAAAAACACGAATGGTGAGGATCTCAACGACATTCTCAAACGCTTTACGGCAGGGGTGAATCACTAAGATTTTTCGGAGAATTTTCCTGAAGCTCGGGACTCACACGAGGAGGTCTATACTATACCATTATTAACAGTACGTAATTATTAATATTAATATTACGGTGGTCCATAGTTAATAGGACCTACGGTACACACAAAACCCTATATATTTCCCTATTTTTACTCACAATATTTGGTCCTGTTAACTACGGTCCCCCGTAATAGTACTATTAGCATGTCACCCACAAACTAATCTTGAGAAAAGCTAAGCTAAAAAGTGCCACCGGCTGAGCCATCCCAAACCTATACTGGTACATACCATTACGGGGGGCCATAGTAAATAGGACTGCGGTACACACAAAAACCTATATATTTCCCTATTTCTACTATAATATCAAAATTTGGTCCCATTTACTATACCCCCCCCTAAATATTAAATATTAACTCACAGAAACATACATAAAAGTATAAAATAAAATATACCACGAAAAAAATATTTCAAGACGCCAATATTAATGGTGGCATTCCAACGTCTATGGGTTCACCCTTTCCGAACCGTAAAATCCCGTTTTCGGGACAAGCCAGTTCTTAGAACCCGTGTGTTTTGTCCTCAAAACGGGATTTTACGGTTCTCAAAAAAAGGGTCAAGAAGCCCGGTCAGTCCCAGTGACACTTTTGTTGACCAAAAATTGCTGCCCCTTTGGTAGTGCAGGGGTTGTCCGCCTACTGCCTATTGTGAAGCGGTGACCGCTCTGGGGTAGTGGTAAGGGTAGTGGTAAGGGACGCAGGTGGTTCTGGCAGCTGGAAAGCAGTGTTTCGCTTCTTCTGATTAGATCTTCTTATTGATGGCGAGAGCTGAGGAGGTGCTCTGGTAGAGAAGTGAGAGGTAGGGGGGCGGGACTCGACGCCCAGATATACTCGTCCCACCCCACGCCACAAGCTCTCCTAAATTCCTCTTATCTGATGTACGCCTACAGAACTTTCCTATGGCTACCAATCGTTCTTCTGCTAATATAAGAGTATCTCACTTGGTGATCCTATCTGCGCTAAGGAACATCACTCTCATCTAAGGGGTTTTCCGCCCTAGGGAACATTCCTAAGAGAACGTTACTATCAACTAACGGAGTATCCGCCGGGTTAATCCGTTCTTTGGATTATTCTCGTATTCGTGAGACCAGAAGACTGCAACGTATTATCTATATCTATATAGCCCATGAATACTCTACTCATATCACACTATGTATAGTACAGTAACTCACAGTTCACTGTTGCTGCTGCTGCTGCTGCTAGATAAGTCGCCAACTAGTAATTAGTTGGCCACATACAGTAGAAAGCTCGCCCCCGAGAAGACCAGAAAAAACACCTGGGGTGACATCCCCCCCCCCCCTTATCTTATATACCTGGTATATATAGGTTGGGCTGGCGTCGGTTGGCGACGATGCTGGAGAACACGCCTTCTCACTGCGTGAGCCAGACAGCCAGGGTACCGTTTTTGTTTTGGTTTGTTTTTTTTGGCGGGTTACCACTGCTGGCGGTCAAGTTAGATCATTTTTGTGCGGGGGGAGAACCTTCACTCCGCACAAGGGGGATGATCGTATCACGTACTGTGTATATGGTGAGGCACCCACGAGGCAGTTACACAGTAACCCCATTGCTGTCTCTGGAAGTAGCCACACCAGAAATTAAATCAATTCATTGATGCTGTCATCCATACGCGAGAAAATCCGCCTCTAAAGCGGTTCTTAGTACGATGCAGCTCACCCTTCATGCGGCTCGCCCAACAACACCTCACGGCGCTTCGCGTTTGGTGCAAACAATGTCTGCTTGGTCGGTGAAAGCCCGACGTGCTCTGTCCCGGCATTGTAGGGATGCGAGGGTCTATGGCCATACGACTACGGCCATGCATGGGATCGAGTACATCTCTCCTATCGAGTACACTCCCCCACCCCCCGCGCCCGCCTCCCCGCGACATGAACAAGTTTGGGACACTACTAACAGATAGTAGCGAGAAAACGATCGCTATCAGAGGAGATAGATGGTGGCCACAGACGGCGAAACAATAAAGAGGATAAGATGAGCAAAAAAAAAAGGTCGTCTACGTGCGCGATACACGGGCAAAAAAAAAACTGACGAGCCCCCAAATGTTGAAGGTGTCTCTACTACGAGTAGGAACGGTGCTCCGTCTTGAAAGCGACACATGCGTGGTCAATGCTCAACTGACCAAGGCAAGCAACAAAGGAGTACCCCCCCCCCCCCCCGCCCTCCCGTCTGGAAAGGGGTGTGTGGTCAATGGCCAAGCGACGAAGGGCCAGCAACACATTAGTACGACCCCCCCCCCCTTCCCGCCACCTCCATTTCTCCTACAGAAGCTCACGTTTCATTCTTCGCGGCAACCCCGTCCTGCAGCCATGCCGCCTTGCCCCGGAAAGGGGACACTGGCGCCGAATCCCCTCCCCCCTCTTCCGCCTCATTTTTCCCGCGACCGTTTACGGTGTCGGAGCGGCGTTTCTTTTTTTGGCGGGCCGCTGCTTTTTTTACGGTGCTCTGATTGGAGGAGCGCGTCGATTGTGAAAAATACCGTTTCGTATTGGGGCAAGGGAAAAAAAAAGCGCGGGGGGAGGGTTGAGCGGGGAGGGGGGGGGGGTTGGGGGGAGGGGAGGGGTGGAGAGCGGCGGGGAGGGGAACGGTGAGGCGTGCGGGGGTTGCCGTGGTTTGATTGGCGGAGCACGACGAGGCGGGGGGGGGGGGGGGGGGGGGGGGGGGGTACACTCATGTCATGCGTGGGCGTACTGTAGTCGTATGACCAAAGACCCGCATCCCTACGATGCAATGCCGGAACGGAGCACGTCGGGTTTACATCGACCAGGCAGGCATTGCTTGCACCAAGCGCGAGTCGAAACGTTAGGTGTTGGTCGAGTCGCATGAAGGGTGAGCTGCATCCTGTGCTCGTATGAGCCGATTGTGGGGCGGACTTGCAATGGGTGACAGCTTCGAACGACCTGCTTTCTTTTCTGGTACCGCTACTTCCAAAGACAGCAATGGGTGTACTACGTAACTGCCTATTACGGGGGTCCATGGTTAATAGGACCTATGGTATACATAAAAACCTATACATTTACCTATATTTACTAGCATTATTTGGTCCTATTTACTATGGACCCCCGTAATAGTGGGTGCAACATGAACACTAACTACGTCACCCGATCGAGGGGGGGGCGTTACATCAATGGGTATACCATGCACCAGAAAACTGCATTGTGGATGTCTTACCATAATACACTGCGAGTACGTAATACGATTGGGGCGGGGGAGGGGGGTGTACTCGATCTCATGCATGGCCGTAGTCATATGACCACAGACCCTCGCATCCCTACAATGCCGGGACGGAGCACGTCGGGTTTTCACCGACCAGGCAGACATTGCTTGCGCCAAGCGCGAAGCGCCGTGAGGTGTTGGGCGAATCGCATGAAGGGTGAGCTGCATCCTGCTAAGGACCGCTTGTCAGGCGGATTTTCTTGCATATGGATGACAGCATCAATGAATTGATTTAATTTCTGGTGTGGCCACTTCCGGAGACAGCAATGGGTTTCACTATGTAACTGCCTCGTGGGTGCCTCACCGTACACACACTACGTGATACGATCATTCCCCTTGTGCGGAGTGAAGGTTCTCCCGCAAAAAAATGATCCAACTTGACCGCCAGCCGTGGTAACCGCCAAAAAAACAAAAACAAACAAACAAAAAAAACGGTACCCTGGCTGTCTAGCTCACGCAGTGAGCGGCGTGTTTTACAGCGTCGTCGCCAACCGACGCCAACCCAACCAATATATATATACCAGGTATATAGTATAGGGGGGGGGGGGGGGGGGGGGGTACTGCTGGAACCACACTAACGTCACTCTGATGTTATCCCAAATACCCTTTTCCATACTTGCTCCCATACGAGGTAAAACAATAGTGGAAACTTGGGATAGGTGAGAAAGTAGACTGGTTCGTCTCTCACTAATGATGCTACAACAGGAGACCGGTCGGTATGGACGCGTCAAGGCCTCAACATACTAGTTTTAGTGAAGGGGGCGGTCAGTCAAAGCGGTCAGTCAAGGGGTCAAATCGAAGTCTCCTAGCATCTATTACACTGATATTTAGTGTAGGAGGCAGTCAGTCAAGGGGTCAGACCGCGGCGTCCTACGCTCCTCTTTGTTTCGTATCGACCATGCTGATCTACAATACCTTTGGCTTGCCACCGAACAGCATCGAGTACTGGGCATCCTCAGCCTTCTCCGGCTGCGATTTTTCCGCCAATGACTCCGAGGATGCGCTCTTGAGAGGGGGGGGCGTGGGAGGTAGGAGAGAGGTTTAGGAGGGGGAAGGGGAGGGGAGGGGTAAGTGCTGTTCCGTTTTTGTTTAGAGGGGAGGGCGGGGGGGGGTACTCGATAGGAGAGATGTACTCGATCTCATGCATGGCCGTAGTTGGGGGGGGGGGGGGGGGGGGGGGGTGATATCAACAACTCCGACCCTTGATCCTATCCCTAACACTAAAACAGCCAAAAACACTATTATTAAGGGCCGCGATCACCGTAGAGCTTATTTTCCAGAATGGCGAGGGTTTTTTTTTTTTTGGCGCAATTTTTTCATCTACCAGATTTTCCTGGTGTTTTATTCAAATGCGTGCGTGAAATTTAACGTTCTTTACATATTTCCTTCTGGGCCGACGCGCAAGGTTGAAATTGACCACACACGTCCTGCACTAAAAAGTTTTGCGCAGGGCGCTCCTGCACATAGCGGGAGCCGCTTTCGGTCTACAAATGAAGTTGTAGGAGAGACGACGTCCAGCACACCCAGCGTTCGTTCCTTCTCTCTTGTACGTATGTATGTATGTATGTATGTGTGTATGCATGTCTCTTGTCTCTCCTGAGATTTTCGTCAGGTGTGTTTCGCTTGTGTGTGTCCTGCTTCTCGTACCCAGCCAGTACTTGGCACTGCTACGTTGTCTACGTTCATACGGATGATAGCAGTCTCCTGAATATATTTTTAGATGTGAACTCTGTTTCATGCCGTACGTGTCACATGTGCGGTGGTACGGTGATGTGATAGTTTATGAGCACAGAGCTTGTGCGCTGGTGTCTCTCCGTCCGTCTCATGGAGAACCAACACATCCACAGCATTCGCTGGATGTCCATGACTGGAACAAAACGGCTATTACGGGGGTCCATAGTTAATAGGACCTATGATATAAATATAAAAAACCTGTATATTTGCCATTTTTTTCTAACAATATTTGGTCCTATTTACTTTGGTTCATAATAATATATATACTTCAATACACGTGAAGAACACACAAACACAGGTGTATTTATATCACAGCATCCGTGTTGTCGTCCATTCTGATTCTTTATCCTGCTGTTCGATTTTGTTGTACGAGAGACACGGGTTCTGTTAGGGGTATGGTGGCCTGCTCACAAGCCTACCGGAACCACGTACAGCTACAGTAGTAGCACGGGCCCGCCAACAAGTTTCACCTACGGTGTATACCACACCCCCGGTGATAACATTTGGGCTCTAAAAACCTCATCACCCGGAGTGTTATACTCCAGGGGTGTGGTATACAGAGTACCCCGTTGAAAAATTGGGTGACTCGTTTGTCAATTTGGGATTTGACGAAGCTCATGACCGGGGTTGTATATCAGGGATTTGATGAAGCGTATCACCGGGTGGTACACTCTCAGGGGCTGTGATCAAGTGGGTGTGATAACGATAGCAGCGGAGTTTGATTGCCACAGTCTAAGCGGGTGGGGGTGTGGTGAAAGGGGTGTGATAGCTGCTACCGTATCACACTGGGTGACACCCCCTGGGACGAATTTCAGACCCGGCTTCCTTCAAAACATGGGGGGCACGCACAACGAAAATGGTGACTTTGGGAAGATTTCGTCGAGAAGGTTGCATCAGACGCATCGCTCGTCGTACTCAGTACGCCCTCCCCGTTGTCGAGAAACCCAGCTTTGAAAATCGTGCGAGGGGGTGTGTTATCTCATCACCCTAGGGTGATAGTGTCATATGGTGGTGGCTTGGAGGTTTTGATGCCACACTCCAGGAAGGTGGCGAGGGGGGTGTGACAACAAGGGGTGTGGTAGCAGCGGTCAAGAGTTACTGCTGCCAGCTTGCACATCTGTTGTGGGGGCCTCAGCAGCAGGCGCCGTGCCTGGCTTGTCCATGGGCTGCATTGCTGTGAGAGTCTTGGTGGCAGGCGCTTGCTTGCGGTGGCTTGTCGGTGAGCTGCGCAGTAGGACTCTTCGCGGCAGCAGGAGGCAAAGGTGAGGTTTCCCACAAAAAACACGTGATCGAGTCTCGAGTACCGGTACCAGTATATAGCAGCAGTCGCTGCCGCTGGAGAAGGATTCTGCCGACTGCGATGGGTCTCTCGCTTTCGCAAGACCTTTGCCCCTCCTCAGCCTCCATCCTGCTGGTCTCCATGATAATGCCGTGGTACACTCGCACACCTGAGGGCACTCTGCGTATTTACTCATGCCACGGTATCGCCCAGGTGACATCTGGGGATGTCTTTACTGAATACTGAATATAAGGCATGACGCTGCAGGGGGTGTGGTAAAGAACACAACGTCACCCGGTGATCGTCGGGGAATTGTTCCGGGGTTTGGTCTATGGTCACAGGCTACCGGTGCTACGTGCCCTATGTGCTACGTGCCCTACGTGCTTACGCACGGAGTAAAATATGGTACCGGGCAACACATCCCGGACGAATTTCCAAGCTGTTTCTTATTTCACCATGGCAAGAGTACAACGGCATGAGATAGATGCATATATAGAAATATCTCGGAAATATCTCGGAAACATCTCGGCATCTTTCCAAAGCAACCGTTTCGTCGAGTGCGACACGTTGTGTGTCCTCTTTGTCCTGCCTGTTACACCTTATATACTACAGTAGTATTACTAGTACGTACATACTACAGTAGTATCATAGAGCCAACCCAAATTATGTGACTGAAATTGGAGAACGACGGTAGAAATCAAAGCGGCATTTCTTTCCTCTGTTCCTTCTGTTTCAGTGCACTTCAGTTGTTGCAGGTTGCACACATTTGCACTTCCAACAAGCGTCACGTAATTCTCGAAGCAAACGCTTGAAGCTGCTTTCTGAATGCGAAAGAGCGCAGCTAAGAGCCCATCTTAACCCTTTTAGAACCGCAGTCCCGTTTTGGGGACAAACGACTTGGAATTAGACTGGTTTGTCCCCAAATCGGGACTGCGGTACTAAAGGGGTTAACGGGGAACACTAAATTTCGTTCAACTATTACTGGGGACCACACTAAATAGGACCTACGGCTACACACAAAACCTACAATATTTTGCTAATTTTTAATAACAATATTTGGTCCTATTTACTATCTTTCTTTCTTTTTTCCATCATCACTTTTACTTTCCAGCCCAACTCGTAGGACGCTTTACCCTCGGCGATCTTCTATGCTCCCCAAAGGCAAGGTTCCCAAAGTTAAAGATGCCTACAGTAGTATAGACAGCACGCACGATAACACCCCCCCGCGGACAAATGTCACTGCTGAGGCTATACATACATAGCTGATTTTCTCTATAACGGGAAAGGCGTACTGAATACCCCGAGCGATGCGTCTCTACGCAGTATGGAAACAGCTCGACGGGATCTTTCGAAAGCCAGCATTTTCGTTGTGTGTGCCCCTCCCCTGGGTTAAGCAAGACCGGAGAAACTCGGCTCCGAAATTCGGCAAACCCTGTCCGAAATCACAATGATTTTTCCGTCTTGACACTAATAAACCAACGTTCCTTACATTTTCGGTTAGAGTAGTATTTATAGTATATCATACGCACAGGACACCTATGTACCGCTCTGGATATGACGCTATTTTTATCACACCAGGGTGATAAGATAACACACCCCCTCGGACGATTTTCGAAGCTGGGTTTCTCGACAAGGCGGAGGGCGCATATATTGTAGTATCTGTCACATCTCCGGAGGGAGGCACAAACATTTTTTTTTTTATAGCCGTTTCTTTTTCATTTTTTCTTTGACAGAGGTTGACTGACGCCCACCGACGTTCGTCGATGTTGTAGCTCGGAGAGCTACTAGCAGCAGAAGTGCGGCAGTACTTCAGTGCAGAAGACGATGCTTCGATGTTGTAAACACGGCGCTTGCGGCCAACACAGACAGATAGAGCAGAAAGACTGGTGGTAGTCCAGGCAGGACGATGGCAGTACCCAGGAGTTTGGTAAGGGTAGCTACTCGTACGGTCGGTACCTGGAGGAGCCAGAGAGATCACAAAGAGTGAGACTCGTGTACCCGACAACATCGGGTGTTCTACGAATGCTAACACTAATTCCTCCGCATACGTTACATGGCGTCCCCGGTGGCTTGGTAGGTGGTCCGCGTGCCGATCAAGATCAATTTCGTGGGTTCAAGTCTCACCGAGTGTATGCTCGTAGGGACTTTTCTTGCATAAAAAAAATGATTAGCGGAAAGCGCGAGAGCGTGAGTTAGCTACTTTCGATGAAAATCGACGAGCAGTGGGAATAATGCTGAACCCTATGCGCGACAAAAAATAAAGGCACGTACGGGGGGGGAGAAGGGACGACACCTGTGACCACGGCTTGTCCAGAGGATCGCTGAGGGTAAAACCTCCTACGAGTTGGGCTGGAAAGTAAAAGTGGTGACGAAAAAAAAAACAAATAAATTAAAAAAACGGCACTAATCATATCGATTACACATGCTTCTACTATTAATACATGAAGTACATAGAACAACAGCAGTGCTACTGAACATCGATCACAAACGAGACGTATTACGCAGCTTGCAAAGTTGAGTATCAACTACTTAATCAGTCGAACTCATAGCTGACGTATTTCATAAATTTATAAAATGTACCTGGTACCTGGTAAGGAAGATGCGTAGGCATTTCCGTAATAATTTGTTTCTTTGCTTTCTGTTTTTTTTTTTTCCTTTTCGTTATCTCTAATTTATAGGATGTGTATGTCGTGTCTGTCGTATCCAGTATCATGGGAAAATTTTGAAGGGGTCTCAGAACTGCCTTTTTTCGCCGAAAACCCGCGATTTACTTAACGGGACTGTCCAAAAACACCGGTAGACTCCTCAGGATGCCCCCCTTAGTTTTCCGAGAGCTTTCTCGAGCACTTTTCCGTTTCTCCAGTCGTAGTATGACTGTACGTCCATATTTCCAGTTCTGAGGACATTGTGATTTTTCATAAAAAATCCTCGAAGATACACTATTTCTGGCCCCAGTTCCGACCAACAGCCTTATTTCTGACCCCCTAGGGAAAAGTGATTGGCTGCTCCAAAATTCAAATTAGGATTCTGAACAAACGGGAAATTGTTCCTGAAAGCTCGTAAAAAACTACGGGGAGCATTTTGAGGAGTCTATCGGTGTTTTTGGCTTTCTCGCCGAGTAAAACGCGTATATTCGGCCTAAAACCCCAGTCTGAGAGCTCAGAAATAATTTCCCATAATAGTTGGTTTTATCTCTAATTTATATTAATAGGATGTGTATGTCGTGTCTGTCGTATCCAGTACGATAACATGACATTGCGTTGTTTACTCCGTTTTTGTACTGCATAACAATGTAGTATCTCTGATGTGTGGCGTAGTTTTGTGACAACAGAACTTGCATCTCTCTATTGATTAACGATATAATTGAAGAATCGGCACGGACACTATTAATAGTTGTGCTGGATGCTGGATGTCGACGGGTAGAAACGACGGTTTCATGTGAAGAACACACATATACCATATACCCGGAGCGATGCGTGTATGCAACCTTAACCTTCTCGACGAAATCTTTCGAAAGCCACCATTTTCGTTTGTGTGTGCCCCCATGTTTTGGAGGAAACCGGGTCCGAAATTCGTCCCAGGGGGTGTGATATATTACCACCCAGTGTGATACGGTACACCCTGGTACACGGTAAGGATAGCTTCAATATGGTTTTAGTACCCAAACGCGTCCAGAGAGGGAGCTAGCTGCCCTGTGACCACGGACAGCACTGCTGTTTCGTGGCGATGAGATAATAGTGTGAAAACAACAACAGCTACGTATATAGGAAAAAAGAGCAAGAAAGGCAGGCTGAGATGGACGACAGGAAAACAAGGAATTCGGGATTCGTTTCACAACTATACTGCGGTTAGTGTAGAACGCGCCCATTCTGAAAAATAAGAAGTCCAGCCTGGGACAGTCCTCCTGTTTCTTATTGGGGTCCTGTACTCTGTAATACTGCTGTTTATCGCCAGGTATTTCCTACAAGCAGTAAGTAGTACTGGGTATACTGTCCCGGTACGTACCACTGCTGCTGTTGTACTCTGTTGGTGTACGCTATGATACACATTACGAACGATGGCCATTTCACAAAAGATACGCAGTACGTGAAAAAGCGCTCGACATAGACGACTACAGGTACAGGGTACCCGAGGGCATATTCGGCCGTTCAAGCGTCGCCTCAAACTGTATACCAGGTATATATATATCCGTTCGTAGCAGAGGACAACGTACAGATGCAGGAGTGCGCAAGGGTCGAACAAGCACCAGCGGGGCAAGCAGCGAGCAAGACCTTGATTGGACTGAACGTAGGACAGCAGTTGAGTTTCAGTGAGCCACCAACCCAAAGCTGCTGCTGTGTCCATCTGTTGGTGCATGGACTGCTCAAGCCGAGTTTTTGGGACCACCACCACAACAATGAACGATGCTGCTCGTGCTGGATGCGGAGAGAAATTTCATACGACTGCAAGCGGAAATTGTCGGCCGACTCTTCAAGCCAAGGTCTATACATGCCGAGTCCGAAGCGAAGCTTGCCTCTCTCTGCTCTCCGACAGGTCCACCACCACGGAAGCTATGACATTCCAGGCTATTGCGTGACAGGCGCTTGCTGCTCAGAGCACAAGCACGACGTGAGACTTCAACTCAACATACCGTACGCGTGATGCAACGCAACATAGAGCATCGACCGACTCCGTCCGGGAATGTAAGGTCTGTTCGAACATTAATATTTATATATACATGATACTTATATTTAAGGACATATTGATAGGTTGCATCAGAGCTCTTTAACAGCAAGTACAAAAAGAGAGTCAGCCGTATCATAAAGAATGTTGCAGTACAGCAGCAGTCAAAAGTAGTGCTGCTTCCAACCCCGACTGTAGAGTGCACCAGCGCCACCTGGCAGCACACACACGGGTATCTCTCCACGAACAAGAGTAAATCACGGCAGGAGCGCTGCGCCCGCCACCGCCGCCGCAGCAGCAGTCCGTAGAGGTCACAAGAAAGTTAATGAGGAAACGCATGCTGTTGCCGAGAGATGATCCTCTTGGTCAACTTGCTGTTTTCGGTTTTTCGGGCGTTTCGGGCACTGCTTGTGGCGTCGCACCTGACACCCACTCCCGAAATAGTACGAGGCTGTGTTTCCCATGGCGCTGGCCTTCTTCTCTTGCAGTGTGTGGTGTTCCTCGTGGGGTGCTGTGCTTCCCTTTGCGAGTAGTCGCTGCTGTGATGTCTGTGTGCAGTTTGGCTTGTAGAAAAAACACGAACCAGCGCTTGTGTTCTGCGTTCTGCGACATGGTGGTGAAAGTACACACAGGCGCGAGTCCGCAAATTTTGTTTTTCTCTGTTTTGTGTAAACCGCAGGTACGGTATCGGTCAAATCGGTCAAAACACATTCCAATTGATCCCGAAATACAAGGAACTCTTGAATATTAAAAACGAATATATAAGATCCTTATATTTAGAGAAAATATTTGGCATATATTTTCGCGCAGGTATCGCACGAAAAATACTATGAAATCACCACCCGGAAAAATAAATAAAAAACGAAAATTCGGAGACCTCTTGACACGAGGATAATCCTTGTTGTCCGGAAATAATACGGAAATACGGAAAGCACCTTGAAAATGGTACGCTGTTGTGTGCGGGAGAGTGTATGAGATTTTTCATTTTTTGAACGCGAACGGAACGAACGGTGTTTGTATGCGCCTGTACCATGTATATGCATATACTGCTATTAATACCGGCTGCCGAGTACTACGTACGACGTACCGCCGTGGCAAAGAGCAAAGAGCCAAGTTGTTGGTTGGTTTTCGTTGTTTTTTTTTACCAATAATCATAAAACGGGCAAGCTGGATGCCATTGATTCTGCTGTGCTGTTCGCCGCGGCTCCTCGAGTACGAACAGAGCAGTATTTTTGTACCGGTACGTACCAGGTACGTACGTACGTATATTTATTTATACGAACATACCCGATACCTGGTACTATTAACTTGGTGTGACCGCTTTGGCTGCTACACACATCATGATGGATTATTTCAATGGTCAGCCCTACACCATGCTACCACTACTACTACTATACTACTACTATTACTACTACTACTACTACTACTACTACTACTACTACTACTACTACTACTACTACTACTACTACTACTACTACTACTACTACTACTACTACTACTACTACTACTACTACTACTACTACTACTACTACTACTACTACTACTACTACTACTACTACTACTACTACTACTACTACTACTACTACTACTACTACTACTACTACTACTACTACTACTACTACTACTACTACTATTACGGGGGGTCCATAGTTAATAGGACCTATGGTATACATAAAAACCTATATATTTACCTATTTTTACTAACAATATTTGGTCCTGTTTACGATGGCCCCCCGTAACTACTACTACTACTACTACTACTACTACTACTACTACTACTACTACTACTACTACTACTACTACTATACTACTACTACTACTACTACTACTACTACTACTACTACTACTACTACTACTACTACTACTACTACTACTACTACTACTACTACTACTACTACTACTACTACTACTACTACTACTACTACTACTACTACTACTACTACTACTACTACTACTACTACTACTACTACTACTACTACTACTACTACTACTACTACTACTACTACTACTACTACTACTACTACTACTACTACTACTACTACTACTACTACTACTACTGCTATACTACTACTACTACTACTACTACTACTACTACTACTACTACTACTACTACTACTACTACTACTACTACTACTACTACTACTACTACTACTACTACTACTACTACTATACTACTACTACTACTACTACTACTACTACTACTACTACTACTACTACTACTACTACTACTACTACTACTACTACTACCACTACTACTACTACTACTACTACTACTACTATACTACTACTACTACTATACTACTATACTACTACTACTACTACTACTACTACTACTACTACTACTACTACTACTACTACTACTACTACTACTACTACTACTACTACTACTACTACTACTACTACTACTACTACTACTACTACTACTACTACTACTACTACTACTACTACTGCTACTACTACTACTATACTACTACTACTGCTACTACTACTACTACTACTACTGCTACTACTACTACTACTACTACTACTACTACTACTACTACTACTACTACTACTACTACTACTAATACTACTACTATACTACTACTACTACTACTACTACTACTACTACTACTACTACTACTACTACTACTACTACTACTACTACTACTACTACTACTACTATTACGGGGGACCATGGTTAACAGGACCTACGGTACACAAAAAAACCTACCTGGTATATATTTACCTGTTTTTACAACAATATTTGGTCCTGTTTACTATCGAAACGACCATCCGTAAACGGCGACTCTTCTTTGCGGGGGCTGTGGTGCGGCAACACGAGGGGCGATTGCCCAGTCGGTTGATGTTCGGGACGATCGCTGGTGGGGGGAGCCCGAAACCAGGCGGGCAGCCCAAGACTTGGCCTAGGGCCATTGCTGAGGACCTTGGAGTGTTCAAAGCCACCAAGGGATCAACGGAAGACTCCCCCTTAGTCTTCGGAGTTGGGACCGCACTATGGCCCACTGCAGCAAAACGGACGGGAAAGTGGTACCGGGGAATCCTCGAAGCAGCTGAACAGTTCATGGGCAGGTGGCACGAGGCTGAGGCAAAGCTGAGTAGACAGCGCCGTGCATCCGCTGCAGGAGGGGAATGGGGGGAGGGGTAACAGCAGGAGGGGTAGAAGGAACACCGTACAAGTGTGTGGGGGCAGGGGGGGGAACAGGAGGAGTAGAAAGGAAACCGCGGTAGAAGAGAATAACAGAGAGACCGCAGATAGGGTAGCAAGGTACCAGGCCGACTAATAGGTTGGACTTTTCTTTGCTACTCGTACCGCCAACTGCTGCGGCCGTTCGGTATGCATTTTGATTTTTTTCCCTTCTTATCCTGATGAAAGAAGTACTACATAGTGGGTGGGTGACGAGCGTATTTTGGCCCACTCACTATTGCTCTTTTTACTTAGTTAAGTGTTCACCGGGATGCATAGTCCCCTTTTTCCTTCTCGTATCTTTCCCCTTGCACGTCCCTTTTGGCTCATGCTCGGGGTAAGTATGTATGTGTCTGAGCTTTGGCTTCCCATTTTATTTCTTTATTTGGGATTCTTCTCCTTTTCTTTTTCTTTTTCTTGTTCTTTTTCGGTTTGGTTTCTTTGTTGCCTCTCTTTCTTTGTGGTGTATTTTGGTTGCTGGCATATGTATGTATGTTGTGTCGGCCGCACCTAGTGCGAAGGCATGGTATTACGTAGGCTATTAATGCATTACGGTGTGTTATCTCTGTGTCGTAGTCTGTGACCACAGAGCTCGTATCTTTCTAGGGTGAAGAATCAGCACGGACACTGGGCTTGCTGGATGTCGACGAGTAGAAGAACGGTTTAATGTGAAGAACACACAACACACTATGGACCCCCGTAATACTACTACTACTATTACTACTATACTATTAATACTACGGTAAACTATACTGTATACCGGCGTCCCCGGTGGCTTGGTAGGTGGTCCGCGTGCCTGTCAAGATCAATTTCGTGGGTTCAAGTCTCACCGAGTGCATGCTCATAGGGACTTTTTCTTGCATAAAAATTGATAAGCGGAAAGCGCGAAAGCGTGAGTTGGCTACATTCGATGAAAATCGACGAGCAGTGGGAATTGTGAAGCGGAAGGCCGCTCTAGGGTAGTGGTAAGGGTAGTGGTAAGGGACGCAGGTGGTTCTGGCAGCTGGAAAGCGGTGCTTCGCTTCTTCTGATTTAGATCTTCTTATTGATGGCGAGAGCTGAGGAGGTGCTCTGGTAGAGAAGTGAGAGGTAGGGGGGCGGGACTCGACGCCCAGATATACTCGTCCCACCCCACGCCACAAGCTCTCCTAAATTCCTCTTATCTGATGTACGCCTACAGAACTTTCCTATGGCTACCGATCGTTCTTCTGCTAATATAAGAATATCTCACTTCGTGGTCCTATCTGCGCTAAGGAACATTACTCTCGTCTAAGGGGTTTTCTGCCCTAGGGAACATTCCTAAGAGAACGTTACTATCAACTAACGGAATATCCGCCGGGTTAATCCATTCTTTGGATTATTCTCGTATTCGTGAGACTACAAGACTGCAACGTATTATCTATATCTATAGTCCATGAGTGCTCTACTCATATCACATTAGCCCACCCTGAATAGTCGTATATGCAGACCACAAGATGGTCGGAGGGTGATGACAAAGTTCATCCCAAACGGCCAGGAAAAAGGTGGTCGAAGATGCGGCTATTCGAAACAAAAGAAATGAGGCTATAGATCCCCCCACACCTCGTAATAAAACCCAAACACTACGAAGAGGGGGTGTTCGTAGTTTCGTCTACCGGGCCATCGCCCCCTGAGCCTGCCACAAATTGGCCGCTCCATACGCGCTTGTGGTGCATCATGCCGCTTGTTCTGTACCTCGTAGGGTAGAAGCAGCGTAAGGATGGGCCAATCTGAAGAGGGGTGCACATATGTCCGCTGGTCCCAAAAGAGCTACTACGCGCAACCACATAATATTCGTCTGCGAGTATATGCGTTCCTATACGATGGATGTGCGACTCCATCACATCGAGACAGGGAGACCGATATTCTGTGCAGCTACTAAATAGTGCCGGCATGCCAGATGTGAAGCGGAAGGCCGCTCTAGGGTAGTGGTAAGGGTAGTGGTAAGGGACGCAGGTGGTTCTGGCAGCTGGAAAGCAGTGCTTCGCTTCTTCTGATTTAGATCTTCTTATTGATGGCGAGAGCTGAGGAGGTGCTCTGGTAGAGAAGTGAGAGGTAGGGGGGCGGGACTCGACGCCCAGATATACTCGTCCCACCCCACGCCACAAGCTCTCCTAAATTCCTCTTATCTGATGTACGCCTACAGAACTTTCCTGTGGCTACCGATCGTTCTTCTGCTAATATAAGAATATCTCACTTCGTGGTCCTATCTGCGCTAAGGAACATTACTCTCGTCTAAGGGGTTTTCTGCCCTAGGGAACATTCCTAAGAGAACGTTACTATCAACTAACGGAATATCCGCCGGGTTAATCCATTCTTTGGATTATTCTCGTATTCGTGAGACTACAAGACTGCAACGTATTATCTATATCTATAGTCCATGAGTGCTCTACTCATATCACAGAATGCTGAACCCTATGCGCGACAAAAAATAAAGGCACGTACCGGGGGGGAGAAGGGACGACACCTGTGACCACGGCTTGTCCAGAAGATCGCTGTGAGGGTAAAACCTCCTACGAGTGGGCTGGGAAGTAAAAGTGATGAAGAAAAAAAAAAAAAAAAATTACTACACTACTACTACTATACTACTACTAGTACTACTACTATACTACTACTACTACTACTACTACTACTACTACTACTACTACTCTACTACTACTACTACTACTACTATATTACTGTATATACTACTACTATACTATACTACTACCACTACACTATTATTAATACTACTATATATACTACTATATATACTACTAGTACTACAGTACTACTACTACTACTACTACTACTACTACTACTACTACTACTACTATACTACTATACTACTACTATTAATACTATTATATTATACTATACTACTATACTACTACTATTTGTTAATACTACTATTATACTACTACTACTACTACTACTACTATAATATACTACTAATACTACTACTATAATACCTGGTATACTACTATAATACTACTACTACTACTACTACTACTACTACTACTACTACTACTACTACTACTACTACTACTACTACTACTACTACTACTACTACTACTACAACAACTACTACTACTACTACTACTACTATAACAACACCACCCTTCGTAGTGCCTGGCCCATCCGGGGTGTGTAGTGAATCAATGAACGAATGTGGATGTATGCTCCCTTCCCATGTTTTTTGTTCGCCCTTAGTTTCTCTCTCCCTCCCACTGCTGTATGTATATATATGTCGTAACTCAGACCCGGAGTCAAATAGCAGGCTCTCTCTCCTCTCCCCACTATGGCTGTGACGACTCGTGCCTTCATTCTTGTCGCGAGAAGACTTCAGTCATCTTCCTTCGTCGTCGACTCGCGTCGAATTTATGGCGCGGTGTCGGAACTAAAGGGTTATACCACACACCACCACCCAGCGTGGGTGGGTGTACATCTGAAAGGCGACGATACAGTGCGAGATATCCCTGTGACCACCATGTTAAGAAATACCAGGTAGACAGTAAATACATGCCTATTGAGTCAATGCTTCGTAAGTTGCAGTTCCTAAGTTGCGGTTCAAATAATTGACACCGCATTATGAGTAACGGGATATTTAGAACACCTTTCAGCAGTTCTTGTGGTCGACGAGTTGCAGCGACAAGCCGTCAATAGACGTTGCTGTGAGAGGATATCGAGATTGAAGAACCGGAGTGTTTGCACACACCGCCACCTTCACTCTTCTCAATCGCATCGGAACGTCCTATAGTTCATCGTTCCTTAAGCTTCTATTGGCCCATCGAGCGCCACTTTCTACTCAACATGCATCTTCGACGTCATAGGTGATGCCCGAGCTTGTCCAACAACGGCTCCGCGCTAGCCTCTGAAGGCCATCGTCGGTCATCCATCTGAGTGTGTATTCAATACCTTCTCAACTTCATGAGACTCGTCTCGCGCTAGCGCACTGAATTGGGGGAACTGCGAGACTGCATCACAAGCTAGGGACTTCCTCTGTGCTCTTCAACGGGTCACCTTTTGCGGCGTCTGCTGGATTTGTCAGCGACCACATCTCCAGGAACTACCGCTTTGAACTACCCCTTCTACTCGTCAACGCTTCGTGTGGCCGCTTCATCTTCGCCGTCTCGACAAACCAAGAATTGGACCAACAAACATGACCTTAGGTCGCCCTGAAGCGGATAACGAGTGCTTGGCTCAGCAGAAAAACCCTCAATCAGCTGTCCCCATTTCCGCACTACCAGCGACCATCTCTCCTGCCTAAGAGACATGTTCGTTTACCTTCGTGGCATGTTCATCTGCATCGTCTATCAAGACGGAAGGGCTACAGCTACTAGTCGACAGTGGCTGCTCATCCCATATGATCGACCCCGCGATGATCCCGAACGTAGACCAGCACCTTCGCGAATACCAGGAGTTGGATTACCACCGTAACACTTCGACACCCGAAAATTGTGTACGGAGCCGGATCGCACGAATTGTTAGCCACCGGAACGGCGAAACTCACTATAGGTTGTCGAGAACATTGCAGGCAAACAACGAGGGGTGAATATGTCTGTTTTGTTGGTACCTGGTCTCGGTTCCAACCTGCTGTCTTCATCGTCGGCGCTAGCAAACGGACCGCTAGCAAACGGGTGTCTCCGTGGAACATGGCTAGATCTTTTCTGGCCGAGGCAGATGTTCCGAAATGCCAGTTTATCTAGCAAATCGTGTCCCGTACACCCCGCTGGTAGGCAAAACGCCTTTCTCGATGTGGTACGGTGGAACACCTTCATCAATCAAGCACCTTCGAACCTTTGGTGCAATAGCGTTCGTGCATCAAGAGCGATACGTGAGAAGCTAACTATGAACGCGTGGGAGGGGCGCATGGTAGGTTCCGGGAATGACTCAAATACCTATCAAATCTGGGAAGCTGGAACCAAGACCGTCGAGTCCCGAAATGTTACCTTCATCGAGACTCTGCCTGGTAAGCCCAAAACTCCTGACTACGATCACTACGACAGCGATGGCGACTCCTTTCTCGATTTGGGGTCGTCGTCTACATCGCTTGGTACGCAGGAGGAGATACCAGAAGCAGAAAAAGGCGCCCAACCGGACACCGATGTCAGCCAGAGTGGGGGCATATCAAGCGGCAGCGACGATGAAAGTGATAGCGACGTTGACAGTCAACCATTCGAAGCGGCAAAAGCTAAACGAATCGCACGCCAACCGAGGCTCATAACCTGTTAATATAATGGGTTTTTTTATACCTGTGTGTAGCAGTCAGCAAGGACGGATCCAAGTGCAGCTGTACACCAGGTGTGTGTATATGTGGGAGATACCACGAGTATACACTTCAACAGAGAAGGACCTTGCACGATATCTGACAATCTTTTCTTCACTTATATGCACAAAACTTAAATCAGATACAATGATACCTGCAATCACGCCGTCCTGTTGTCAATGCAATGGGCCCGCTAGGTAGAGCTAGCCGTCGGAACCAAAGAGAGATAGACGATGCACGTCGTAATCTCAGAGAACGCGGACGAAGAACCGAAAATCGTACCAAATCAAGGCCTGTACTCGTATTCTACTCGTACATATCCGGAAGATACGTTACACACATATGCCGCGTAACCTATTCCAAATGCGGTACAACCTTAGCCAATCAGTTTCAAGACATGTAGATAATATGTTAAAGCGTATTATCTGACAAGCAGCAGCTGAGGAGTTTACCCACAACAGTTCGGCACGCCTTCCAGTGATCCGACGATACAGCTCGGTGCCGTGAGTCCATCGGCTCGACTCCTTTTCGGGTGCGTTATTTTAGTGCTGGCACTGCTATACACAGCGGCTCAACGCGATCTTTCCAGCGGCCCGACGATACAGCTCGGTGCCGTGATCATAGCCGCTCGACTCCGACACATGCGCGTGATTTTAGCGCTGGGACTGCTGCACACGGCAAAACAGCGTCATTTTTCCAGCGGCCCAACGACACAGCTCGGTTCCGTGATCATAGTCGCTCGACTCCGACCCAAGCGCGTGATTTTAGCGCTGGCACTGCTATACACGGCAGAACAGCATGATTTTTCCAGCGGCCCAACGATACAGCTCGGTGCTGTGATCATAGCCGCAGGCGGTCAAAGTTTCAAGTTGTGCGTGCCAGACTTGAGGTTGAGATTGGCAGGGAAGATGGGCTCCAGAGGCACCGAACGGGGGAGTTACGTGCTATATCATCTTTGATTCAGCTGCGGTGGCACCTTTACTGCTTGCGCTACGCTATATTGCTTCAGTAGAACATACTACTGAGCTGAGAACCCCCTGTCTTCAGGAGAGATATGTGTTATGTGAGATATTTTGTATCGGTTGGAATATCATTGCTGTTGACGAGTTACACAGTGCGAAACACGTTTCGAATGGCATTCTACTGCACAAGCTTTATGCTTTTGTAGTAATGATCAGTGTTCTACTGAAGTAGCGTTGCTTTCGACACGTGCTGGTGATCGTTAGCCGTGGTCGGCACTTCAGTAGTGTTTCTATCGCTTCCAGCAAGGGCTGGTGATCGTTTGAGCCATGATGAACACTACAGTCATGTTCAATGGCCCTGTGACATCCACCGTTCTTTTTTTTTAGCACTACGACTTGCATTGCGGGGGAGTGTTAAGAAATAGGCAGTAAATACATAGCATATTGATTCAATGCTTCGTAAGTTGCGGTTCAAATAATTGACACCGCACTATGAGTAGCGGGATATTTAGAAGACCTTTCAGCAGTTTTCGTGGTCGACGAGTTGCAGCGACAAGCCGTCGATACGAGTAGACGTTGCTGTAAGAGGACATCGAGATTGAGGAACTGGAGTGTTTGCACACACCGCCACCTTCACTCTTCTCAATCGCATCGAGAACGTCTTATAGTTCATCGTTTCTTAAGCTGGTGTTGGCCCATCGAGCGCCACTTTCTGCTCAACATGCATCTTCTACAGCATCAGTGATGCCCGGGCTCGTTCTACAACGGCTCTGCGCTAGCCTCTGAGGACCATCGTCGGTCACCCGTCTGAGCGTATATTCAATACATTCTTAACACACCATCACAGTCGGTGTCTGTCGTAAATAAAAATGGCGCTACCCTGACTGGTTGCATCGAGTTGATGATGTGTATACCGTACCCCCCCCCCTTCATGATTCATACTGAGAGCAACAAATCCTTGCGAACAACACGCAAGAGCAAAAGCAGAAGTTGTAACGCAATATGGCCTCTGCCAGATGATATCAGCAAGAGGGCTTCCAGCGAGGGACTCCACCTGTCTCGCTGGCCTCGCACTCAGTAAGTCTTGTTCTTAGAGCTTGTATTATCACGGAGTGATCCTCATCGGACCACGAGCCAGGTGGCTAGGGGACATCACACAGGATCCCCGGCCACTGCTCCACTCACACATGCGATTACACTGAAACCTCCACGGCTGCCACGTGAGCTTGATGCACCTTCCCAGAAACGATGTTCTGAACTGAGTACACATGATCATGATCAGCTGCTACCACACGCCACGGACCAGTCCATGTGGACAACAATTTCGGTGTGGCACCCTGCCGACGAACACGAGCATACAACACGAAATCACCAACCGCAAATTTTGGCAACACCACCTGGCCCTGAGCCTGTTTACGTTTGTTGTCGCGAGACACGGCAACAGCTGCGCGAATATCGGCGCAAAATCTCTCCTGCTCTGCAACGACTTCACGGACGTTCGCACGCAACAAGTCAGCATTCATCACGTCAACATTCCACCTGCCATCAGACTCAGAAACGAGCGCCGAGAAATCGGTACGCGGAGCACGCCCAAACATCACGCTGTACGGAGTGCTTCGGTAACGTTCACGAAACGAAGTGTTCAAGGCCCACTGAGCGGCCGGCAAAACATCAACCCACTCCGAAACCTGACGACGCTGTTCTGACAGAATGGAACGCAGAGCACGTACCACCTCTTTTACCATGCGTTCACACGTACCGTTCGACCACGGCGTGTAAGCGACAGCAAAACGATGTTCGATGTGCAACGCGTCGCTCAACAAAGCAAGCACCCTGTTCTTGAAATGCGTGGCGGTATCACTCACCCACACACGCGGCACCCCCAAAGTCTTACACCAGGCTAGCAAATGCTTCGCTGTGACCTCGGCTGTACAAGCCTCGGCCGGTTCCAACGCCACGTAGTTGGACAAATCATCCATGATGACCAAAACATATCGGAAACCATCCTCATCAGGCAGGCCATCGCTACCTTCGGGCCCGCTGTGGCCAACATACAAAAAATCAAAGTGCACCACTTCTCCCGGAGCGGTACCATGCACCGTGTCTCCGTAGGGACGAGGAATGAGTGCACCTGCACGCGTGTCTACACAGTGCAAACACTGGCGAACGAATTCGCGAACCTGAGAATCCATGTGAGGCCAAACACAATATTCCTTCAGGCGAAACAAAGTCGGCGCCACACCACGGTGACCAGCCGAGCGCATGTGCGCGCACACCATCAAACGAGTTTGAAGAGCAAGATCATCCGGCGGAATCCACAAGACGTCACGCACCCCAACACGCACACGAAACAAACCATCATCGGCCAAGGTAGCTTGACCGAAGGTTGTCGAAAATTCATGAACACCAACGCCGATACGAGCGACAGACCTTTGTTGCGAGGCACGAATCACATCCAATGCGGGAAGCGAATCGTCAGCATTACATGGGCTGTGCACGGCAACCGAACGAACAGGCACCGTAGGAACTTTGACCCAACGAGACAACAGATCCCCCCAACAGTTTCGATCGCCAGGGATGTGTTCGATTGCATAGCGGTATTGTCCTAAAACACCCTTCCAATTCTCTAGGCGTTGTGCCATGGTCTTTGTGACCGTCGTGACACACTTCTCCGGATTGAAAATGTACTGCAAGTTTCGATGATCAGTAAAGATATGAACACCACCCCAAAGCAGGTATTCGAGCCTCCGGAACGTATTAACGATCGCAAAACCTTCTTTGTCGACAGTCGCCCAGCGCAACTGCGAACCTGTGAACGAACCACTCAGAAATCCGAGAGGCTCGTGAGACATGCTTTCCAACGCCAATCCACTGCGAAATTCGTGTTCAGGCACTTGGGTGAGAAAACTACCCCAATGGAAATCAGAAGCGTCAGGAAACATCAAAACAACGCACCCGGGACGAGGATGATGAAGCGGCACTGCTTGCGCCACCAAACCCCGTGCGGCATTCCACGCCCGCACCCGATCCTCCGTCCACGCGGTATCCTTGATGACACGATTGCGCGCCACTCGCTTAGTCCGACGTGTAGCCCCAACAAGGAGCTCCTCCAAAAAATCACGTAACGGTGCTACCGTTTCCGCTAAACGTGGTAACGATGTACGCAACCAGTTGACAGCCTGCAAGAATTGCATTAGTTCTCCAGCGTTTTCGGGACGACGCATTTCACTTAAACCTTGCACTCGAGCGGGGTCATGGGACACGACACCATTGGAATACACCTTACCACACCAGACCAGTTCACGAGAGAAGAAGGTACACTTGTGGGCGGCGACAAACAGTCCAACATTCTCCAGGCGTTCAAGAATGTCATCAAGCAGCTGCAGAAGAGCTTCTTCGGTGTCTGCGAAAAAGAAAACGTCATCGACCCAAACTTTGCAATCCAAACCACGCAACACTTCAGTCATGACACCTTGGAAATAAGAAGTCGCATTCAAAACACCTTGGGGAACACGGGTAGGCGTGAACAAACCGTCGCTTGTCGCCATGGTGAAGACGTCTTGCGCCTCCGGAGCCAAAGGCATCTGCCAGTACCCTTGAAGTAGGTCCAGCTTGCCGAAGAAACGCGCCCCCAGCAGATCTCCCATGTCTTCATGGTTGGGCATGACGCCCGGGGACTTCTCCACCTGTGCGTTCACCGCCGAGTAGTCGCTCACCAAACGGAAAGAGTCCTTCTTGGGCACCGCCATCGCCGGACTCGCCCACACCGCCTGGATGTTGTGGTAGACAAAGCCAAAAAACACCAAAGCAGCAATGCACTTCGAGAGCCAGTCCCTTTTCGTCGGTTCGTACCGACGTGGCGTTGCCTTGACAGGCTTCGCCTGTTGCTTCAGCTGCACTCGCATCGGCTCCACTTGCGCTGGCGGATCACCACACAGCGCACGGCGAAAAGCACCCACGCGACGAGCCAAAATTTCGCGCAAACGGGTTGCTCCGCCGACGCTTAATCCACTCTGCTCTGCCTGCTGCACGCTGTCCTCCAACGCCCGTTCTCGGGCCGTCCGCTCCTCCTCCGGATCCATGAACATGTCTGGCCCCCGGTCGACCAAATGTTCCACCGCCTTGTCCTCCGGAGCATCCACCGTAGCCTCGGTCTGAAAAGCACGCACGGAAACCGTCACTCTGCGCGCCGCAAGGTAACTCGGAGTCTCCACACCGGTCGATACCGGCACTGCGCGAGGGCGAAGCTTCTCCAGAGCTTCACGGTAGACGTCGATGCCAAGAGCTTTCATGGTAGCCATGCCAAACAGAACGACGTTATCTGTACCAGGCATGACCGCGAAAGTGATGGGCTCCAATTTCACCGCTCCCCACGGCGTCCGTACACTCACGGCAATCGGCACCGTTTTGTGCGTGACCATCACTGAAACACCCGTAGCGGTTTTCGCCTGCTGCGGGCCATTTTCGAACGGAATTTGCAGATCGGCGCCGCCGAAATGCGAAGACAGCTGCTGAAGTAAGCCGACACCGATGGACGTGAGCGCCGACCCCGAATCAAGGATCACACGCGCCATCAGCGAACCAACCGACCCTGGCAAAGAGAGATCAGCGCGTAAACACTCGGCGCTGCGATCGACAGGCACTTCACCTGCCGTTGAACTCTGGTCGGTACCAAGAGTCACCTGACGCCATGGCTGCCCTCCTACAGCCGGCGCCGAAGAAATAGAATCGGCGGTCCACCCCGACCAAGACGTCGAATATACAGACGGTTCCGGCGCTACCGCCCCTGCAGCAGCACCAGACACTGACTCCGCCCGCTCGGTGGATGGCGAAGTTCTCGCTCCAGCAGCACCCACCGATGTTCCAGCTCCTCCAACGTATACAGCTCGGCCGGCAACAGACGAACCAGATCCCGACCCAGCGGCTCCTGCCGCTGGCGCACCAGAAGTTGAAGAAGCAACAGCAGAAGTTCCACCGCCCGCTGTCAATTGATTGCCACCACGGCCACCGCGCCCGCGTCCATGGTTGAATCTGCCCCGGCCGCCATTGCGGCCCCCGCGATACCCTGACGACCCCGCGCCCACCACTGCTGGGAGCTGTGCCGCCACCGCGAGCTTTTGGGCAATCAGAAACATAATGGTTGGGATCACCACACTCGAAACAGACGCGAACAAACGACTTTTTCGCGGACTGCTGCTGTTTCGGTTTCTGCTGCTGTTGGCGTCGCGGTTCAGCTGCCCCTGCAGCATCTTTCCGACCATACGCCTCGATGAATTTCCACTGTTCTGCAGCAGAAAAAATTTGGTCCATGACCAATGCCGGGTCCTTCTTCCACCCTGCAGCGTACGTTAGCTGACCTTTTACGTACTTTTTGAACTCGGACGGCCATAAGCCATCCACCAACGCCATGCTCACAAATTCCGCCGGTCCGGGCAACCACGAACGGTCCTGCGCGCGGTACATGGCATGCACCGCGTGATTCTCCGCAAAATACTTTTCCATAGCGGAGTTTACCATCATCGCGCGGTCTTTGACGGATGTTTCACCGCCCTGCTTTTCATCGCGCCTCATTGAGAGAACGCGACGCAAGTCCGCTGCCGCCCGCGAGGTGTCAAATCTGTTGCTGGTGGTTGTGTAACCGGCGTGCTGCCTAACAGCGTCCAACAACTCCGAGGCGGTCATCGTAGTCTGATGCTTGTAAAATCCCTCAAAACACCGATGAATGTAATTGGGGATAAGCTGGCCCATGCTCACTTTGGAGTGCTGAACCACCCCCTGAGCGTTGGCGAGCTGCAGCCGTTCCTCATAATCGAGGTACGCTGCGTAAAAAACACGAGAGGCCTGCTCGGTCCACACCTCTCCGTATTTCGGTGGAGTCAGAGACTCCCCTACCACCAGCGGCGTGCTTGCCGTGTGCGCCATAATCCACAGCAGTCCACCTGGACTCTACTGTAATAACGGAGAAACTGCCGCCTGACCTGTGCGTCCTCCAGCTCCCGGAGCGTCCTCCCCTGCTGTGCGCTTCAAGCCGTTTCGATCCGTCCAACGGGCCAACTGCCTTCCCAGCTGTGACCCAATACTCCGCAGCCGAAAACTCCTCCAACAGAAGTTCCGCGAATATCTAGATATTATGGCCTCTGCCAGATGATATCAGCAAGAGGGCTTCCAGCGAGGGACTCCACCTGTCTCGCTGGCCTCGCACTCAGTAAGTCTTGTTCTTAGAGCTTGTATTATCACGGAGTGATCCTCATCGGACCACGAGCCAGGTGGCTAGGGGACATCACACAGGATCCCCGGCCACTGCTCCACTCACACATGCGATTACACTGAAACCTCCACGGCTTGGTATCTTTTGGCTACAGCAATCAGATGGATTTTCCATGTCGATTTGCCCCCAAAACATACAAGTAAGTATAAGGGGGGCCCACACAACGAAAACGTTGTGACTTTTCTTTCGAAAGATCTCTCGTTGAGATTCGTCCACAGACAGACAGACGCAAACACTTTCCCCGTTGTCGAGAAAATGGGCTATGGAACTTCGTCGAGTCCGAAGGGGGGGGGGTGTTATCGCGGGCGTGTTGTACGGCAATTAACTAGTTCATACAAAGCCGCCACTGACTCGTCCCCTGTTTTCCCTACAATCAAATGCTATCGAAGTATTAGACATCACCTCTTCACCTGATAACACCAACCTCTATTCGCCATGTGCTCAGTCAAGTGACCAAATCGATCGACTCACACCGTTTGCTCGTCTTCTCAGCCATGCTCGCCCGGCCTTCATTTGTTTTGGCTTCTTGACCATAATGAACTCTGTCGACCCTCGCTTGTTTTGAGTTATAGTGGCCCTAGCAGACCGACGTTCAATTTTTCGGATTCCTTGACCATACCCCTTTGTTTCGATTCTTGGCCATGTGTATCCGACCCTCATTTTGAGCGCCGTTTGTTTTTGCCCGTCTGCCGCGGAAGATAAAAACAGAAAAAAAACAGCAACAGGAGTTTGGCGTCCTGCCTACGTGTGCCCGACCCTTTTTGGTTCGGCTTGTTGGCCATACCCGACCGACCCAGATTTTTCGGATTGTTGGCCATGTGTGCCGTACCGTCATTTGCTAGGCGTGTGGGTCGGATCCATGCTACTTGCAGTTGCTATGGAACTGCTTTGAATCAGGCTGATAGCTCAGTAATTACCTGTGGGTTCAGGTGTTGGGATCGTCCTTGTAGTACTTGGGAGGCGTATCTTAGACGGAAAACCAGGGGTTTTCCCAGCGAGGCACGAGCTTGGCTCCCAGTCTCCTCGTGCACGAAAGGAATAAAGCTGCTCTTCTTCCATCTCCAAGCAAATAACACACGTGAGTACCAACGAATACCGGCTTAATAGGCAAACCTGTCCAGGGATACAAAGTGTCCCGACCTTTGGTCTTAACAAGTGGCGTCGTTGGCAGGACTCGAACCTGCGCGTGCGAGCCACATGGGTTTCCAATCCAAAGTGCCCCGACCTTTGATCTTAACCTTTAGCGGGTTACTCACACGACGTTTGTTTTTCGTTTCGTTTGGTTTTTCTTATGCGGCCCCATTGCATTATTACTACGGGGGTCCATAGTTAACGGGACCAAATTCTGTTAGTAAAAATAGGTAAATATATAGGTTTTTATGTATACCATAGGTCCTATTAACTATGGACCCCCGTAATAGGTTGGTTGAACATCGTGCAAAGGTTTAGACTTTTTCCTGTTTGAGGTGTATACGATGTGCTTCGGCCATGATGTGCATCTGGCTGTTTTTGTACTAAAATCAAACGCTTGGTATTTTTTTTTCCCTGAGCTATTCTTTCGTTCCAGTTTTTTTTAGCCTGCACTATGACCACGGGCTCAATATTTTGGACCTGCGGTAGCGTGAGAATAACAACAGCAGCAGCAACAACAACTATTACGGGGGACCATAGTAAATAGGACCTACGGTAAACACAAAAACTTATATATTTTGCTATTTTTACAAACAATATTTGGTCCTACTTACTATGGTCCCCCGTAATACGAGCTCTTTTACAGCTCACCCAAAAAATCTGACTCTGGGCGGCGATAATGTACCCATTTGGACCCTGATGCCAATAATAAGAACGGTTGTTCTATTCACGGCCATATTAGCACTTTGAATTTGATAAAATATAAAACGTACGCGCAAAACCGATGATTCAGGACATTTCCATCCCATTTCGTGGCCAAGCTTATCACAGCGATTTTTTTCAAGAGTGCAAACAAATGAGGTTGCAAATATATTGGGTAGCAGTTCCTCGATTGAAGGAGTCTCGCCCGTCAGTCGGAACAATAGGCCCAAACACATGGCCTCTACAGTGCGTAACTCGCCGAAAGACCCTTTTTGTTCGGATTGTTGACCGACCGTTCCCCTCTTTTGTTCGGATTACTGGCCACGCCCGACGGACCCTCTTTTTTTAGGATCCCGGCCCTCATTTGTTCGGATTCAGATCCTCTTCAGTTGTTCGGATCATTCGCTATGCCCGACCGACCCTCCTCATTGCTTTGGCTTCTTGGCCATGTAGTAGTCCATCATCTTCATGAGCTTGCCGACTTGTCCGAGCATCCCTTTAACCTCGTCATCACCCGGGTACGTTCTCGCCACCTCGGCGACCCACTCGCTCGGCGGCACATTTCTCAGCAGCTGTCGGAAGCGGGGTAAAAAAAATAGCCAACGGGAAGCGCGAAAAATGAGGAGACGGGGGGGGGTAATTTTCTTAAGGGCCGTTTCTAACGAACTAAAACAGACGCCACACAAAAAATAAAAACTACCCGATATTTCCGCGAATCGTTGTACTAATAGTTCTCGCTATTTTTGTCATAATCTCACGAATTACGACAACGAAGAAATTTCGGGGAAATCCAAGAAAATCGATGCCAACGAAAATTTGTGAAAACAAAAACGCGACGACAAAAAAAAACAAATAAATCGCGACAAAAAAAAAACTCCATGAAATACCGTCTACTTCACAAACGTCGCATTCAGTGGTATCTTGTGTTGTGTCAGAGGGTTTTTGCGGTTCGTGTTGGATATCGAAAGAGAGCTGGTACGACACGATATCGATAAACAAAAAAAAGTATTCGGTACGATTTCGATATTTGATATATCTAAGCTTTCCTTCAGTATCTGCATAAAAAAACACGGGAATGTTAGGGGGCGGAGGGCAGAACACGTTGGATGCCATACATCGAATTTTCAATAAGTCCATAAGACATACTTGTATCGAAAAATTCGATCCGATAGCCAGCACAACTCTCGGTACACCTGCGCGCAGTGTTCGGGAGTTGTCCGTTTTCGTTGTTCGTCAGGGTGCAGCGATCCTATTCGCAGGATGCTGCGGACGAGCACGCTAGGCAACCTACGGTTCCCACACGTCGCTACACTTGTGCAGCGGCAAATATTATTCAGATGCGAACGGCCGGAAGATGTGGCTGTGCCCGACAGCAGATAAGTTTCGTGAGCGAAGTGTGGTCTGGGCAGAACATTACTACAGACAATCGCAGCCGCGGCGCATTTACTGTGAACTTTTCTATTACGGGGGACCATAGTAAATAGGACCAATTATTGATAGTAAAAATAGGTAAATATATAGGTTTTTGTGTGTACCGTAGGTCCTATATACTATGGACCCCTGTAATAGTAGATTTACTGTTCAATCGTATCACTACTATTATACTACTCCAGTACTACTACCATACTTACCAGGTAGCATACTATACTACTGCTACTACTACTACTACTACTACTACTACTACTGCTACTACTACTACTACTACTACTACTACTACTATAAATACTATTCAGCAATACAATCGCAACTATTGCTACAACAAGAAAAGAAGTGTAGCAAGCGTGTACTGGGTACGAAGCAGTACAACTGCTGTACTACAAACACCATTGACAACTGCAACAACAGTAGAACGAAACTATTACGGGGGCCCATGGTAAATAGGACCCAGGGTATAGCTAAAAACTTACTAAGTATATATTTTGCTATTTTTACTAACAATATTTGGTCCTATTAACTATGGTCCCCCGTAATACAAGTTGTGACAGTAGTAAATCGATACAATCATCACACCAATATCATCGTGACTGTAGCTATTGCTCACCACAATGAGACCCTTGAACTTGTCGTTTCGAAGCAGGGCCATCTGCCAAGAACAAACAATCAAACACAAAAAAGGCACAAAACAAACCAGAAGCAAGCGGCATGAACACAATTCGCAACGATATTAAATTAGGAGGGGGGGAGGAGGAGGAGGAGGAGGACGACGACCACGACCAGAACGGTCACGCAGACAACAAGACAACAACAGTATCAACAACAGCAGCAGCAACAAACCGAACCGAACGGAAACGAGCCGAGCCGAGCCGAGCCGAGCCGAGCCGAGCCGAGTCGCACCAAAACCGAACCGAGACGAACTGAAACGAACCGAACCGAACCGAACCCAACCCAACCGAACCCAACCGAACCCAACCCAACCGAACCGAACCGAACCGAACCAAACCGAACCGAACCGAACCGAACCGAACCGAACCAAACCGAACCGACCTAAATCAAACCGAACCGAACCGAACCAAACCAAACCGAACCAAACCAAACCGAACAGAGGGGAACCGAACAGAACCGAACCGAACAATGCACACGTCGGACAGATCACACCGCCGGTACTAATTCCGCTCTTTTTCTGGAAGGCAATCCGTGCTGGATCAACCTGCGGAAGCGCGACAAGCTACGAATGATATGTCATTGGACAAAAAAAACACGTCAAACAGGTCAGATCTGCAGTTCATGATCTGTGTATCTGGGGTCTGGGGGCAGATATTTATAGATCCCTGATTCATATGATCTGTATGGTCTACTATAGATCATGCTTGCCGGATACCATCTATCTGCATGACGTGGTTGTTGCGCACAAGATTGCTGGGATGGGATCGGTAAGATACGGCTTTTGCGCAGTATATCACAGCGGAAAAAAACAGGATCTAAACGATTTGGATCGTGAGATGTATCTAGCTCGTGAGATGATCTTTAATAGTAATAGTAGATCGTGACCTGTCCGACCAGTGGAAGCATGTAGTTCTGTACGACGAGCTTGGCCAACTGCGCAAAAGCACAACAACTAACGGCAAGAAGCCGCCATGTCTCTCACCATGCCGTAGTCCTGCCCCACGATCTCTACCAGCATATCGTCTTCCATGGCACCTGACCTCCCCACAGGCTCGGCCGGTTTCCTTGCCGACGCGACCCCCTCCTCACCCTGGCGAGATGGCGGCAGCGGCGGCGGTCAGTCGTGGTTTTTATCAACTGCGTCCAACTGGAGGGACACAAGTTGAGATATAGTCCACATTAACCCCTGATTGTTACGTGTACATGCTTCCTGCTACAGAATGGTTGACTCTCCACATAGAGTAGGTCCTCTGCAAAACTATGGTTGATAGTCCACACTAACTCCTCATCACGTTAATATGATGTCTAGCGTTGATTATAATATCGAAAGTTTTATACCAGGTATATCGGAGTATCGAACTCCCGATAAAGCGTCATCGAACGCGTTTGGCCCTCCATCTCCTGGTATCTGGGTGTTTTTATACTGACACTGGACGCAACCTTCGACGTGTAAAAATATGAAATCGTATCGAGTAGTTCGTTCGTGTATCGGTATCGTACGTACCGGTATCGTAACCTTGTTCGAAAGCCAGCAGTAAATGCTTTGTGCTACAGAATGGTTGATAGTCCACACTGACTCCTCATTACGCGTACAGTATATGCTTCCTGCCACAGAATGGTTGACAGACCACACTATTAACAACTTCTCATTACCTTTATGTGCTTTCTGTGCAGAAACGTTGATACTCCACACGTGAGTAACTCCTCAATATAATGGTTGACAGTGATCATTTACTCCTCATTATGCTTACATCATTTCTGCCACAGAATTTTTGATACAGCAGCAGTAGTCCACACTATAGTTTTCGTTACGTTCATAGTATTTCTGCGACAGAATGGTTCATAGTCCACACTAACTCATCATTAGGTGTAATTTCTTTTCGCTACAGAATGGTTGATAGTCCACACAACTGAATGTAACTCCTCATTAGAATGGTTGACAGTCTCCACTAACACCTCATCACGTTTATATCACTTCTGCCACATAATTGTTGATACAGTAGGAATCCACACCATAATCCTCATTATGATCATATTATTTCTGCAACAGAGTGGCAAATAGTTCCCATTCTGCGAAAACTCCCAGCCGATCGAGGTCAGGGTTAGGGTTTTAGGTCAAGTTTCATTCACTACATGCTCATTCTGAGAAATTTCCCGCGCGAGTGGGGGGGCGAAGGTTTGGGACATACTTCGTAGGTTTTTAAAGTCAAGCTTCATTTCAATACATCTTCATACCGACAAATTTCCCAGGAGACGAACGGGGTTTGTTTGTGTCAGGGATTTTAGGGTTCAAAGTCAAGCTTTCATTACAGGATATTTCCGAGAAGTTCCCGAGCTCGTTGGAGTTAGTTAGAGATAGGATTACCGTACATCACACGGGGTGATAAGATAACACACCCCCTCCGACGAACTTCGAATCTGCTTCTCTCCACAACGATGGGGGGGGGGAGGTACTCATTGTCGTGCATGGCCGTAGTCGGATGACCACAGAGCCTCACATCCCTACAATGCCGGGAAGGAGCACGTCGGGTTTTCACCGACCAGGCAGACATTGTACCAAGCGCGAGGCGCCGTGAGATATTGGGCGAGTCGCATGAAGGGTGAGCTGCATCCTACTAGAACCGCTTTAGAGGCGGATTTTCTTGCATATGGATGACAGTATCGATGAATTGATTAATTTCTGGTGACTGCAATGGGGTTACTATGTAACTGCCTCGTGGGTACCTCGCCATATACACACTACGTGATACGATCATCCACCTTGTGCGGAGTAAGGTTCTCCCCGCACAAAAATGATCTGACTTGACCGCCAGCCGTGGTAACCGCCAAAAAAAAAAAAAAACACGGCGCCCTGGATATCTAGCTCACGCAGTGAGAGGCGTGTTTTACAGCGTCGTTGCCAACCGACGCCAACCCAACCAAAATATATATATATATACTAGGCAAATACATATAGGGGCGGGAGTGTGGGGGGAGTACTCATTGTCATGCATGGCCGTCATCTTGTGACCATAGATCGCATCCCTGCACTGCCGGGATGGAGCACGTCGGGTTTTCACCGACCAGGTAGGCATTGCTTGCACCTACTGTAGCGCGAAGCGCCCTGAGTGGGGGGGGAATACGTGCCGAGCGATACGCTTATGGGTGGAAACATCTCGACGGTATACCTGGCACATAGCATTCTTTCCAAACAAACCACCATTTTCGTTGTGTGTGCCGCCTCCTCAAGGCATGCTGTGGAGAAAGTAGGCTCTGAAATTCGCCCAGGAAGGGGTGTTTGGTATCTTGATTCTGGTATACGGTAGTAGAATATACAGGGGTCTCACCCGTCAACATGAGCTGCTGCATCATATATACAATGATCGGAAACAGATCTGCTCGTAAAGGTCTAGGTCATGAAGACGCGCTCTACGATGGAGGAAGCACATTTCCGCTAAAATGTTTTCTGAATGACGGGTCCCCTTAACCTAAAATCGTCGGAATGCCAGTCTTGTTTCGAAAAATGACGTTTTTTTATGCTTGGGCCGTGGGATTTTTCATCGGAATGCAATTCGATTTTTTTGCTGAAACTCAGTATTCGGGTGAGGTGTGGAGCCCCTCAAGTGAGGAGCCTCAGAAACTTTGGGGCGAATCCCTATCGTAGAACGCCTCTGAGGGGGAAATCGATTTATCTATCCGACGTGTGAGTTTTTGCGCACGACAAACGAGATACAGTAGTACCGGGCAGTTCCTTCTCTCAGTTGAGGAGCTCCGTCAAGTGCGGAAATTACTTCGGCCGAAAAGTGCTACAGTACGTACGTACCCCCATCTATCATCGTGGCAGGCGTTAGGGATAGGGGTTGGCCCTTTTAGGACTGCAGTCCCGTTTGGGGGACAAGCCACTCAAATTGTAAGTAATTTGTCCCCACAATGGGACTGCAGTACTAAATGGGTTGTTGTTAAACAATTTCTTAAACCGTTTGGTTGAAGCTGCCAGTCGAGGTCTGTTCAGCTCTCGCAGCGCCGGCAGGGCGCCGGTAGCGGCGGCGGCGGCGGCGGCGGGGGGGGGTCGAGGAGGATGGGGGTAAAAAAATCGCGCCAGGCAAGACGGTTGAAAAGTTAAGGTGCAAAAGAAAGGCCGGGATGGGTATTATACGAAAGGCGCACAAAATGGTACACAAGACCTGTCAGGATGCTTGTATTACCAAGAACAACCCAATGTGGCACTTGGGTTATGTACTACCTGGTGTATTGTCAGGCGTGTATACACAACTGTTGCGCAGATCAGACAGATGACCATGTAGATAATCTAGATCCTACATCCTGACGCTATGACATACCGTGCAGGGTCTGTATACGAGCACAGATCCAAAGCAGGAAACATCTCCTAGATCATGCAGAAATTATGGGTCCCACCCGGCAACATGAGCTAGATCATACAGATCATGATCTATCTTCCCTGAAAGATCTACACCGCGATGAAGTGGAAAATGATGATCTACCAAAACCGTTTACTTTGGCAAGTCGAATTCGCAAAGTATGCGTTTCGTTGGCTAGATGAATAGGAGGCGTATAACCCTAGACGATCGTACTCAATCAGCGCTGACAGAGTTGGCTCGGCGGTCCCCATCCTCAAGAATCTCGCAGAGGGTGAGGGAACAAAAATGTAGCAGTCTGTACCGAAATTTAGGGACCATTAACATACTAATATTAAATACAAGCGATCCTTATGTTCAAGAACAGAGCGGTAGGTACATCCCTCCTACCGCAGCATCGCTTGTTGCGCCCACGTCCTGGACGTCTCCGCTGCCACCGTCGGCTGATTCCGCCCATAGCCGGTTCAACCGTCCCCACGGTGGCGTGAATGTCCGGGAAGCAAGTGGGAGGCATCGAGGGGGGTGGTGTGTGTCCTCCCGCACGACGCGCGAGGTCGAAGCGGCGGCGTTGGCAGGGCAGTTCGTTCTCGGGGACAGGATGCACCTGTGTTTGGGAGTGCGGGAGGGGGGTACGTGGGGAGTGTATATCGCGGGAAGGAGTGTTTGGTGTCGTTACAGCGCTCGAGTCCATACGGCCAGTCATGGAGTCCTGCGCATTCGGACGGCTAGTTACACCGACTCACATGATAATGCAATGGTGAGCCGATCACATGTTCTTGCTTGCAACAGCAAGAACAAGAACAAGAACAATAACGAGAACAAGAACAAGAACAAGAACAAGAACAAGAACAAGAACAGCGACGACAACAACAACAACAACAACGACACAACAACAACAACAACAACAACAACAACACCAACAACGACAACGATACCGCTGGTGCTCGTTCCCGCTGCTTGCTCACTGCGGCTGGCGAAAGCTGCACGTTGGCTTGAGGTGAGGTACGTTTATGATTTCATACCACAACATGTGCACTACCTTTGGCCGACTATGGCCCATCATGCGAACACATCCTTCCTTCGTACCTACCTGTACCTGGTACTACACCTGGCATCTACGGTGGCACCAGGTATCTATCAGCGCCAATCCCCCACTGCTGCACTACTTCGAAATAGGGTAGGGTTACATCGCTTAATCGCATTGTCACATGGTCATACGAGATACGAGGCCAGCCACAAAACTACAAACAACAGCAGATGGACGACTATGATGACTATGTTGATTGTTGATTGACGAGGTGGTGCAGATGCTCTACCACAAGATACGAGGCCGGCCACAAACCATAAAACAGCAGCCGGGTAGTTGGCGCTGATAGTTGATTGATGCCCCTTTCTTTGCTGTTTATTGTTGAATACCATGTGAACACCCCCTCCCGACACCCGCCAAAGCTGACTGCTGGCATTTGAAGCGCACGATCGACACCAGCGCGCTCGTAGCAGTATTATTATTATTATTATTATTATTTTTTTTTTATCCATCACTTTTACTTCCCAGCCCACTCGTAGGAGGTTTTACCCTCGACGATCTTCTGGACAAGCCGTGGTCACAGGTGTCGTCCCTTCTCCCCCCCGGTACGTAGCAGTGCTTCGTACCTGGTGAATACGAATGAGGAGTACTCGCAATCGACAACCATGTTTTGGCTTTGTTTCGTGAAAGTCACGATTTCAAGTGATGATTTCACGGGTGCCTTCTTCAGTCTGCTAAGAATAGGCTGCTACTTTGCATGCTGTACTTGGGTTAGCTCCTCCAGTCCGTTATCCTGTGCCCCCCTGTGTAAGTACGGCTGCTTGGCTACATGCCAAAGGACGGCATACATTATGCTCTCAGTCGCAGTCTCCGGGCATGAAACATGAGACACCAGAGTTGCTGTGGTTTTTTAGTACCAGGTATCTCCTTCCCGATGTCTCACCTGCTAATAGGGCACAAAAAAGCCTGGGTTGCAGGCATCACGGAGAAGAAGATGACCCCCATGAAGGTCACCAGTACTGCGCTCATTTTAACACCGCTGTATGACTACAGAGAGCAGTTCACACGTGCTCAATGCTGCGATCGTACCTGCTTGTGTGGTTCTGTAAGAACTTCTCTTACGAACCAGAAAGCCTTCTACGCAACATGAAACTCCCGAATACACGAAGGAAGTCATTCCCATTGCTGCTGTGGGTGCTGCGTACGAGCTCTGTCCTCGAGTACCTGGTATCGCACTCAGGCATCGGTGTAAAGCATTCGGCAACAGTATGGTGTGATCAGCCTAGTCTGCTGCGGCATGCAGGCTGCCTCATATACCAGAACACAGTCGGCGTAAAAGTGCCCGCTCTCAGGCGAACTTTGAGAACCTGCCCGCAAAAAAAAAATCGTCCTTCACAAGCAGTAGTGGAACCCCGCACAATTTGAAATTGGTGCGGAGCGAATATTAGCCTGTAGCACACACAAGCAACCGGCAACACACAGCAGCAACACATCCCACTTAGCTCAGCAGCAGAGGCATCCCCCACAGCACCCAAGGACGATCGCAGCGGGGTACGAAGCAGCTCCATCATGGAGACCGCCGCTCATGCTCACGAAGGCAGCGAGAACGCGCGACCGCGCTCTCGCTCTCTGTGTGTGTGGGTGCTCTCTCTGGGGGTGTGGGTGGTGTGCCTGCTGACCCAGTAGCAGCTGCTACTCGAGAGGCAGAAGGCAACAGCATCGTCGCAGATGATAGTGCGGCTCCATACGGCGCGTCCGAGACAACTTCGGACGTGTTTGGTGACTCATCGCGAATGACCATCGCTTCACTCGCCTTCGCTGAGGATTTGGGACTCCCGCATCGCGCACGGGACGCTGAGGAGGTGATCGTGGTGGGAGCTGCTGCTGAAGCAGCACCTGCTGGCAACAGCTGGCAATCGCCAACGACAGTAACGGCGACACCGCCAGCGCGCTCGGTCGCCGACAAACCTGCTGGTCCCGCTCCCGCTCCAACCTGCCCCGACAGATCCTCAGGTGCGCGCGTTTGTACGAATTTGTGTTTGCTGCTGGGCTCCAGTATTTCCGTTTGTCCCTTCGTCTGTGTTCCTTTATACTGGTACTTGACCAACGGTTTTTATTATTATCTTCATCGATGTATAGAAACGCCCAGGAGCAGTACAAAGTGCAAAATATCAAATCATGCACACCTCGGACAGATCATGGTGTGAACGATCTGTATGGTACAGATCAACCTCAGAAAAGTTGCCAGTTTACTCATATTCATAGTGTTTTTTTGGCAAAAAAGGCCTACATTAGGTGTACTACTCGTACCAGGCTACGACCTTTTGGGAGCGCTACCAAAGGCGGGCGCTTCAGGCACCTCACACAGTGTATGTACTCGTGCTCGTACTGTACTCGTACTCGTATTTATACCACGTTTAGTATTGTATCGCACAACACTGACAACGTACCCCATGTACCAGTGCGGCTTTACGAAGCGCAGCAGTGTACGAAGCATGCACCAGTACAGCACTACGAAGCAGCCGGTACTGACCGGTACCTGTACAGTACAATTTGCCAGTGTATCTTATCTCACAAAACCAACTTGTATCACAAGCACGCTGCGGACACCTTGAAGGCAGCGTGTGCCGCAGCAGTATTTTATGCTCGAGCTAAGAGATGTACCTGCACCTTGCATTCTTGCAGTACTGCTGTACCCCCCCCCCACCCCGACCCCCCCCCTGACGGCATGATGTGCATTTTTGTTTCCCCCTGTTGAACATCCCCAACATGTGTGTCTCCCCTCGTGAAAATTAAGACGGGGCACTCGCAGAAACCCCGTGAGTAGAAGACGCCCGTCCATTCATTCGCGGCTTGTCGCCAGGTTCATCGTCACGTAATTTTGTACCGCTGGTAGACGATGTGGTGAATGGGTATGATCTGCGATGCTGTGCTGCACACCAGAATCTGCTGTGGCGTTCTGTGCTTACCAGCAGTACGCTAGCAGTGACGCAGCAGTAGGTTTACAGTCTGCACAGCATAAGAGCAGCCGTTCAGTAGCACCTGCCCCCCTCTGGCTCCTCTCCGTATCGCACCAGCTGCACCCCCCTAACTCCTTCCTCGTTCCCGTGTGCTTCTCCCGTTTCGTGCGCAGACGCAATTTCGCAGCTAGAAGCAAGGTGGATGAGCTATCAGTTCCCCTTTGTTGAAGATGCCGAAAGAACATGGGACAACGCCGTGAAGATGTTGGAGGCGGCAGTCGGAGGCAACTACAAGCTAACCAGGCGCAACAAAGGAAAGGTGAGGTTTAGCCCTGCCATCTCAAACATGTGCTTGAAATATGATTTTTAATCAGATGTACGTATAGGATGATATCGCCTGAAGCGCATCGCCCGTTCCGTACAGCTCGCGTACGGGTACTATACCACTTCATTGCGTACTGTGCTGCTCTTTTTGCTGTTTGCACGTCGGCAGTGCTGCCGTAGCGTAGGCGTCATTTGTCAGAAAGGCGCGCTGAACGGTGCAATGACCGCGCTCAGCAAGCGTCGTCTCTTCTCCGCCCGAACGCTTCGCTGCCTTCATCAGCCCCTCAGGAACGGCCGCACTAAATTCGCGGCCGACCGGTGGAGCATCGTTTGGCTTGTGTGCATCCAGGGGGGCAAACGCTCCGCATGTGAACGTGTGGCGGACCAATCGCTCCGCCGCAGGTCGTCCTCGAAGAAGGTGCACGCTGCGTTTAGTGATAGGCCGCAGTAACCGGAACTTTTTGATGCGTCGTGTTGCCCTGATCTCGTGATGTTGTTGCGCACGGTGCCACAGGTGACCAGTTTTGAAGGCGCAATAGATAGCGCGTCGGACCTCTCACGTGTCTTTATTTCCCGGGACTGTCTCATTACAATCGCCCCTCTTTGCTGCACACAAGCAATTGGTAGGGTTACTGCGCATCAATCTTAGGGGTTATGCTTGGGGGCAGGGCGAAGCTGGGGCGTCGTGAACAGGGCCACCTACGGTCCTACCGCTGTACGTAGCCATCGATGGTCATTTCGAGTTGGTACGCCCTCATGCGCCGTGAATGTGCTGCCCTCACCTGCAACCTGAATTTCCAGGTGAACTGCAGCTTCAAAGTGGTCATGAACTGGCCAGGGAGAGGAGCAGCCCCTTGCATTTCGCAGGCGAGTTGAGTTGCGTATTCGTTGGGCTTTTGATTGTTTCACACACAGAATGCAGTGATATCGCTCCCAGATAATATATGAGACAGTCGCTTCCGTTGTGTTGGACGTGAGACTCTGCCCCGTTGTTTGAGACGGGTGTCCTGAGCGCTCTGTGCAACAATCGAGCTTTGCTACGGTAGGAGTTGCAGTTGTGAGCCAAGACATTTCTCACTGACGAGTCTTATCAACTTAACACCTACCCAATGCATTTGGACCCAGGAGTACTTCACATTACCGTGCGTTAGATACCTAGCCCAATGGGGTTGTTATTCGGGCTTCTTCATATGTAAGAGCTCCTCAGCTTGGTAATACTACTATCATACCGTGGCACGCGTGAATCTTCCGTTGTATGGTATCTTCCCACGGCACAAACGTTGCCGTAAATGTGAACGGCACAGGTCTGCCTCGGGCACCGCACGCCGGAGACAGGCGAGAAGGAGCACGAGCCTCCGCGGATCTTGGGAGAACGAGATGACTGCAGCAGAGGTCTTTTGAGCAGCAAGACATGATTCGCCATTTACACGAGAGCCGCGTGGACACGGCATCGATCCACAAGGCCGTTCAGACCAACGGCAAGAGGCTGGGACAGCATGGCAAGCAGCAGGTGAGTGAGCGAGGAATGCGTCTTGTGTGCGTATGTTTAATCCGTAGACGATAAGACCACATTCTGTAGAACCTTGCTGAAATATAGCGACAATTCTAAGCAGCTGTTGAAAACCCCAACGACGGCAATCGTTGGAGCTCTCGTGTTTCGGTCACCCTGGTGCCTAGCGTTATATTCCGAACGCATGCCCATTCTTTCCGAGGCTTTCCACGGCGTAGAACCGCACTGCCGTGCGGGTTTTCTGTTTTCAAAATCACCCTGTGCGATTTGGTGTGGTTTTTTATTTCTGGGGAATCGCATGGTGCGGTTTTTACAATTTAAAATCGCACGTTGCGGTGCGGTGGGGTTTTTCTCTGCACGTTGCGGTGCTGATGTTTTTTTAATATTCCTGCAGTGCGGTGCGTTTTTTTGTTTTTAATATTCCTACGGTGCAGTGCGGTGCGGATTTTATTTTTTGAGATTATCGCGGTGCTGTACGATGCTGTGCGGTTTTCTTAAACGCAACGTCGTAGTGTGTGGTGCGGGGCGGTAACCCCGCACCGCACCGTAGGAACAAACCGCACCAATAACAGCCCTGATTCTATCGAGGTCGACCATGTAACTGATCTCACATTTCCTCTGTTGATGCTTGCACCTCGCTATTTCCGTGGCGTGCCGTTAGGTACGAAACATCAGGAGCAAGGTCGACAAGGAGAATGAGGTGCGAAGCATCAGGAGCAAGGTCGACAAGGAGAATGAGGTGAAGTCCTCCGCTGACGCATCAGCGTACTACGACGCCCAGCGGTTCGTCCAGCAGCTACAACAGGAGAACTGTTTCATGAGGTTCAGAACCGACGAAGACAACCGCATCTCCTGCATTGCTTGGGCTCATGAGGAGCAGGTGCAGAATGCCGTGCGATACCACTCTATCATTGTCCAGGATAACACGTTCAACACCTGCATGTAAGTTTAATCTTGAGTGGCATTGATGTCCCTGAAACGTTCTCGTGTGGCAATCCCCGTTGGGGCTTCCCCTCTGATATATATGTGCTCCTGTTGCAACAATCGCTCAAAGACATCTGCCATGTTCCAACAGTTGTGCCCAACTTTCCCGTCCGACCTTTTCATCAGGTACAAGTTCCAGCTGGCGTTTGATCGTCGTCGTCGACAGAGAAAACCACACCCAGCTTGCGATGCAAGCACTGGTATGGCGCGAGCGTACGGAGGACTTCGTCTTCATCTTCGAGGCGTTCAAAGATCTTTGCGGGGGATCACACCCGAAGGTGATGCGACCGTTCAACGCCCGCAGTAGATAGGGTTGTATGAGTTCCCCTTCGTCGACGTCTTTGTCTTGCTCGGGTCCTTTCGTTCTGCGACTCTCGGGTCCTTTCGTATGTTCGGTCCATCGAACTTGTGCCGTGATAACTTGTCGACTGCTCGTATAAACGACGACTAAGGTTATCTTAACCGACGCAGACGAGGCCGCCTTGGCTGCAATCGATCATGTCTTCCCGCAAGCCTTGCACAAGCTGTGCATCTACCGCACCATGCAGAACATCCGGAAGCACTGCGGCGGTCTTGGGCCGGGCGTCCTTTCGGCAGTGCTTGGGAAGTTCCGGGCCGCAGCCTACACCCAGACCGAGAGGGTGAGGGAGATAGTTTTGGCCTTGGGTGTCTCCCCCTATACTAGTATTACGAGCGATAGCGAGGTTCTGATTTGGACCAAAGTGATGATAGGGGGGCCTTTTGCCAGATAGCCGAAGCCGTTTTTTTTTTACTTGATTAAACGGTTGATTATGTCTGCACTTTTCATCATATTCTCATAAAGGTGCCTGTATACGTAAAAGAGACAGATTGTTGTCATCGCGCGGACAAACAAAAGCGCCTTCAGGCAAGAGACAGACTGGGACAGTCACCCGTGCTCAGAGCAAGGTTGGTTGAAGAGGTTAGGCTCAGACCGTAGGCGGACCAAACGCGCAACGGTGCGCACTAGTATAGGAACAGTGTGACCGACTGGCTTGGGGTCAGCAGGGAAGGGCGCCGTCATGGTGGATTTTTGCTACTGAGTAGCTGCCACCAGCGCAGATCATGTTTCTGCGTTTTTTCTCACCTACGCACAGAAGTTGACGACAGTTACTAATGTCCTGCTGCGCGAGTCCCTAGCGACAGCCAAACTATCTTTATATAAAACGTCATGAACGTTCAGGTTCTAAACCCTCTTCCCCACCTCGTATACTATCCGCACGTTTGCAGGTATTTCTTGGTCACAAAGCGGAGCTCCTCGCGGTATTGCATCCAGGCAGCAAGGCTTACGACTACATGCACCAGGGCATATTTGGGCCAGGGTGAGCGTTTTCTTGCATGTTTGCACTTGCTTCGCGTAACCCTTGTTCGTGTGCCTTTTTCAATATGTGGAGGGTGCTCCAAGTCCATACAATATACGAAAGTGCCCACTAATAACGAGCCGTTGCTTGTTTTCGACAGGCGGGTTCAGAAGTGGGCATCATACGTCCACCCTGGGGCCCACACGCTCGGAATTGCCTCGACGCAGCGCGTGGCGTCTACGAATAGTGCTCTAAAGCGGGTCTTGAAGAGGTCGGGGACTATGGCGGATGTTGATCGGGCGATCATAGGCAAGGTCCAAGATGATGCTAACAAGACGGCCAGGTAGACGTTCGGTCATTCTCGTTGTTGTAGTCGGACGTCGTGCACCCATTTAAATGCGCCGACCTTTGTCCTTGTGCTTAGCATTTGCTTGGACGGAACGGGCGAGACGAAACATGTACTGTGTGTCGTTGGTAGTTTGTATAGTATATCGCAAGAAACAGTGCAACAATCGGCAAGTGAGGCATTCCACGATGCGTGCTTGGGTAGCACATGTGTCCACAAGAACAAAGCTAGTTAACCGTTGGTTTTTGTCCTGTTAAACTCGACCCTTGCTGCCCAGCTGAAAAGCGCCAAGCACTATAGGTGGATCACTCCGGTTGCAGTACTTGTGCCTGAGACGCACTGCCTTCAACACCAAAGTAGATTAAAAATGCACGATCGCCAGGAGGAGCCACAAGCCAGGTTGTTCATGTCAATATCCTTGTGGAAGGGAGAAAACATATGGAAGAACCTTCGAAACTAAAACCGTGTTGAAACGGTGTTGGGACGCATACATCCCGCATCAACACGCCATGAAGAATAGCTACATGAAGGAAGCGACCTGAACTTTCTCTTCCACCTCTGCCGTCGTGCCGCATGTATTGCGTGCTGTCTTTGTGCTTGGTGAGTATAGGCTGACAGCCGGTGGCACCCACGACCGTGTGTCTCTCGGAAACGGGACCGCCGAGGGGGATTTGAGGACAAGGCGGCCAAGAGCTTCGCCTACGCCCGCCAGGGTATGGAGCGCGAGCAGTGCAGCGTGTATGCCACAGAAGTGAGTAGTTCCATTATTTGTGGCTGCATGCCGTTGTCCCTCCCCGATCATTGACTCCCCTCCCCCCTCCCCAAGATTAACCGATATTTACCCCCGTGCGATTGAATTGGGATTTAATTGCGAAGGAAAAAAAGAGCATGCCCCTCTTCTCGTGGAGTTGACCTCGAGCGAAACATAGTGACGAACAAGTCTGCATAATTCCATATTTTGTTATGAAAACGCATCATATCAAAGTGCCTACCCTTCTCGAAAGTTTGGAACGGCAGTTGTCGTGAACATTCCAGTGATTTCGGTATTTTAGTGGCATTAACTAGTATCCACTGATTTACGCCGGCTGTGGAAGATCGCCTCCGAAAAGAGTGGAATCAGTTTTTGACAATTGCTGTCTGAGAAAATGCCAATCTTGATCTTTTCGGCAGTCTTGGCTAAAAGTGGCGATCTCGATTCAATCTCGATCTCCATTTCGCCATTTTTCAAGCGGTTTTGATGTTTGGGTAGTTCGACCGAGGGTCACATATTATCCTTTTTACTGCTGCTGCAAATAGTATGGCACACTAATTCCAAGTGGTTTGTACCCGAACTGTGGTGTATTACTTGTCACGATGTCGGCAAACGGGCACCCGTTACGGCGCGCTTGCCTCTTGTCCCTTAACGGACAGCCGTCAAGGCAGTCCCCACACTAAAACTAGTATAGTCAGTCTGGAAAGGTCTTGACGGGCCACACTGTAAAATTAGATCATCACTCGACATCTTTCTTCCGCTGTCACACGGTTTACGTTCGTAGCCGAGGTATTGTTGTGTTGCCGTGTGGGGTGTGTGCTACGGGGACGCGTTATGTGAGGGTTTCACGTGTTATAAGAAGGCGTTACGAGTATGTACAGTAGGTGGCAAGTATATTAGTTACAGAAATATGGCAAGACCGGCCGCCAAAATCGTCAATTCAATGTCGGGAAAAAATACAAGATTGCGATATTTTTTAACGCATTTCAATCTCAATCTCCATGACTGAGTTTATGGTATCATTCCTGCTTCGTCATGTTTTTTTTTCCTTCGCCCCGGTTTTGTTTCAGTACTTCGTGCTCGTGGGAGCCCGATCATGACCCGTAGACACGCGACACCGTCTTACATTACGAATAGCAGTGCTTTCATGTTCAGCACATGAGTAATTATTTCTGTAGCGTACAAGGAGGGGGGTATTGTAGACAGAAAGGTGCCGGTGGGTTACTGAAAAGGAGTTACGGTAATTTGGCGTTGTCGCTCTGAACTGTGGCGGACCTCTGCTGCTGTTGCAACGTACGGCACCGCTCATCGATTAGATAACAATGAGGCCACACACGAACTGCAGCAGTGCATGTTCGCGGCACCGCACTATTCTTCCTACCAGGATCACCCGAGCAAAAATCGCAGCAGTACGCAGCTCGCCCATATCCGGCCCCCACAGTAGGTGTTTCAGTTCTTGGGGGCACCCCCTTCATGAATCGCACCCGGATAACATAACGAGCAAAGCACGCGTCCATGCGCAGACCTTCCACACTGTTGACGCTGTTGACATGCCACAATTTTATCGTCCCCGTGCTCTCGGTAACGCGTTCGTCGCTCCTTCCCCTAACGCATTTGATGCTGTTGTTGCCAATCCCAAACGTCAGCACACGATGTCGGAGGTCGTCGCGTCTCTGGGATATGAAGCCGATGTTGTCGTTTCTGGAGCCGGCAGTGTGCGGTCCCTGCTCTGCGAGTTAAAGGCAGATCCTACCAAGGGGAGACTGCAGCATCAAGTCGACGACGGAGCGCCCGACCCCATCGACGCCACCATGGTCACCCGCACGTCAATTCCTCACTATGTGGATTTGGTCATCGACCAGGACATCTTCGAGCTGGTGCGAATCACACCAGTGCTAGCGGAAAACGACTACGGTCACCTGGACACCTTGGGACCAGACGGCTTCTTCCTCTGCACGTGCCTGATGTCTCTGGTAAAGGGACTACCTTGCCGTCATGGAATAAAGGCCATGGTGGGCAAGGAGGTCGGCTTCAACGGAGCGTGCGTGGCACCCCGGTGGCGGACCGGCACGACCCCGTGGACGATGGAGGCGCTCGCCGCTAAGCCTGCCAAGCTCACGTCATCGAGTGCTGTGAGCTCGTCGGGCCAGCGCACGGCCGGCACGTGTCTCAGCGTTTCCGCCCGCGCGAAACAAGACTTGCGCTCGGCGGTGTATGCCAACTGCCTTGCTTTCGGGAAGGAACTAGCCGCACTGTCGTGGGAGGTCTGCTCACTCCAGGGGCACACCCGCATGCTCGACAACCTCAAAGACTGTGCAAAGGCACACATCAAGGTGGAAGTGCGGTCGCAAAAAAACACCTCATCGCCTCAGGTTTTTCGAGGACGTATTTACCGTGCTGACAGCGGAGGAAACGAGAGCATCGGCAGGGGGGGGGGGGGGGAGAGGTGTCAGGCACGTGCGCGCAGGGGGGGGGAGGTGCCGGGGAAGGGAGGGTCGGGGGAAGGAGTGGCGAGAGGAGCCAGGGGCAGGGACGAACTTAGCTGTGACGACTGTGATGGTGTATTTGAATATACGCTCAGATACACGTGGGGATCCCCATGGGAATACCGTGGGGACCGGTGTGGTCATCGTCATGGGGGTTGCCGTGGTCATCGCTATTAGGGTCGCCGCACTATACCGCGGAGGTATGGCTATGGTATGACGTGGTAGGTGGGAATGTGCCGAGTTATGCCATGGGGATTGCCATGAGGGTTGGCGCGGTATGCCATGGACCTTCCCATGGCAGCCGTGCCCTGGTTTGCTGTGGTACATGCCGCGACACTTCAGGGGGAACCAAGGTGTCGCGCGGTATGCAGTGGGTATGCCGTGGCATGCCATGGAGAGCCGTGGCTGCCCAAAATATGCCGTGCTGTACCCTGGGCACCACCATGGATTGCCATGGACACAGCCATGGCCCATACCGCGGTGCGCCACAACAAAGGCAAATAATGTGCATGCCTCGGATGTGGGCTTGTCCGACGAGGCTGGGTCCAGAGGCTCCGCTGCACTTCCAGTAGTAGTACCAGGAATGTTGTATGTTTCGCGGCGGCCGCTCATCTTGCGGCAAGGCTGGGTCACGCCCCTTGCCACTAGGGCGTAACGACGATGCGCGCGCTTTTTGTTGTTGCTGTTTTTGAAGAAGGTCGGAGGACCGGCGAGATTATGTGATCGTTCGAGTACGCATTCTTTTTAAAGGCACCTGTTACGGAGGACCATAGTGAATAGGACAAAATATTGTTAGTAAAAATAGGCAAATATATAGGTTTTTTGTGTGTACCGTAGGTCCTATTTGCTATGGTCCTCCGTAATAAGATGTCAGGAGATATGTCAAGCAAGGCAAAATCGTGCGCTGTCAAGAGTATTGGGCCGAGTGTTCTACACTAAAACCTAGTAGTTTGGTGTCAGTCAAGGCATGTCAAAGGCAAAGTTGCTGTCTGTCAAGGGGGTGAAAATGCTGCCTCCCGACGTATTTGCCTCTTACATATCATCGATTCCCATTTGACGATCTAGATCTTTCAGAGCAGGCAGACTCCTGATTTGTAGATCTGCCTCATACTGCCGTATGGGAGCCGTATACTCTGCATGATCTACAGCAGTAGCACATGTTTCCTGGGTTGGATCTGCCCTATAAGGCAGATGCTGCACAACGTCTCACTGCGGCAGGTGAGGAACTAGATGATCCAGATCATGATCTATCTGTAGATGATCCAGATCATGATCTATCTGTAGATGATCTGTCCGAGGTGTGAAAATATTGGAAAGGAACCTCACCGGTGATTTCGAGAATAATATATCGAAATTCATATTTTATTTGCAAGCTGCGTGTGATGCTTCCTTCGCGCGTGCGGCAGGCTTTTATCACCTCGAGAAGAGGCTCAGTCGGTTTCTGTCACGAGTTGATAAACTCTCGGTACAGCAGTACTCACGCAGTTCCCTCCCCGCCAACGTGCAGCAAGCAGCACGTCTGGCTTCTGTAATCGACACGGGCGCGCGTGCATGTGACCTGGGCTACGTCTGCTTGCCCAATCAAGTGTACACGCAGACCAACCGTCCCTATTATTGATTTTGGCCGGTGAGGCTCAAGATTCTGCATGGACCCGAAGGCTATGCTTAACCTTGGGACGGAACAAACGCCGGCGAATAGTTTCGTTCCTCTGTCCGGTCCCTCCGGATGGAATATAGGGTTAAGGGTGTGTCTTAACCCCCCCCAGAGAACATGGGAACGGGCGGAACGGAACGAGGCTGTCCGTGGTCATTCGTTCCGTGCCTGTGCAAAAAAACGTGTTTGAGTCCATGCAGAATCCTGGGCCTCGCCAGCCGAATCAGTACGAAGGGTATCTTTTTTTTGCACATGCCAGAGCACATTGGTGTCCACATCCATCTTCGGTGGTGTCCATCTACATCAAAGAAGATCCTATATGTTCCCGTTCGGTCGAGCCGTTCGGTCCTCCCAAACAAGAAAAAGGGGTGCAACACTTCTTCCTCTTCCTAGATACCTGGTATACAGTTTTTCTCGGGCTGCACTGAATCTGTTCGTTTCCCACAACCAATCAACATCAATTCATGCAACAAATAATATTCCATCCGGTTCGTTCCAATGCTCTCTGGGGGGGGTTAAGACACACCCCATGACGGGCCCTCAGGGTATCAGAATAACTTGGCTCGATATTCCGAAGGCCGCCAGTTTAACCGGCGTATGCCCCCCTTGTTCAGGAAAAAATCGGTTCTCTAATCCACCCCGGGTGGGGGGGCGGGGGTACTCGGTATCATGCATGGCCTTAGTCGTATAACCATGGACCCTCGCATCCCTTCGTATCCCTACAATGCCGGGACGGAGCACGTCGGGTTTTCACCGATCAGGCAGACATTGCTCGCACCAAGAGAAAAATCTCCGCGAGATGTTGGGCGAGTCGCATGAAAGGGTGAGCTGCATCCTACTACGTAAGAACCGCTTTTGGGGCGGATTTTCTTGCACATGAGTGACAGCGTCAATTGATTGATTTATTTTCTGGTGTCGGGGAGGGGAGGGTTCTCACTTGTTGTTTTTCCTATTACGGGGGACCATAGTAAATAGGATCGAATATTGCTAGTAAAAATAGGTAAATATATAGCTTTTGTGTGTACCGTAGGTCCTATTTACTATGATCCCCAGTCTTAGTCATTTGACCATTGACCACGCACACATTTCAAGGAGAATCCTGGGGGGGGGGGGGGGGGGGGGGGGGGGGGGGGTGTACTCGTTATCATGCATGGCAGTAGTCGTATGACCATAGACCCTCGCATCCCTACAATGCCGGGGCGGAGCGCCTCGGGTTTTCACCGACCAGGCAGGGGGGGGGGTTATCTTGCGTGTTGCAGTATACAGGGGTACTCTTACGCAGGTGGGCTCTGCTTATCTTCACGCACTTACGCGTGCGAGGTATTTACCGTAAACAATTGCCTCGCCCTGATGTCTTCTTACCCAAAGGAGGTCCTGATTTTTTTGGGGGGAATAGAAGAAACGCCTTCCTACCGTAGTAAAGAAAGGGGACACGGGGGATATCAAACCCACCAATGCCTGCCTCTTTTTTAGCACAGCGTCGCAGGTACCGAGAGATTCCAGAATTTGATTCTGGACACGGATCCTGTGAGAACCTTCTGTGATGTTTTCTGGACAACTACAACTACGTACGTAAAAATTGTAGGTGTACAGTAGTAGTATTCAAGAATGGCTCATAGAGTGCAAGGTGAAAAATTAGCTTGGCAGAGAGAAGGAATCGAGGATATACATTTTGGATGACGTGATACTATCCGAGGATTTTCCACTGATCACAGGCTTCCTAAAAACATATATAGGCGCTTCACCGACATCGCTCTCCAAGGTCTCACGGAGGAGTACCGGGACGTCAAACTGATGAGCTGGAAGGACCCAGACTTCGATCTTCCGAAGATTCAGTCTGTACTACATCACCTCTACCTAGACGGGCTGTCGAGGAATAAAATGGGAAGGATTGCTGGACACGACACGGCCATGACATCAGTATCTACAACACCTGATCCTAGTGCTATTATCTGCCACAACTGCGGCAAGGCAGGGCACTACAGGAGCGGATGCGCCGTGCCTGCCAAGACCCTCGGCAAAAGCAACAAGCCCGTTGGCCAGAAGAAGAAATTTGGATCAGGGGGGGCAGTGCTGGGCAGACGCTGTGCTCTGTGCACAAGACGCCGAGTGCTACGCGCAAGGGGCTCCACGCCCACAGGCGAGTAGTATGCACACGGGTGCCACGATGCGACCCCTAACCCGCCTCGATGACACCGAAAATAACCCGGTTGTTAACTTTGACCACGGCTTTAACAGGGGCCGCGCATTTCAAGCTGCGAGAATACAACAGGGACCGCCAGCCATAATAGGGGTCGCCTTACCAACGCGGACTCGCCGCAAAGACGTTTCACGGGGTCGCTGCAAACAAAAGCGCTTGGGTTCGCCGGAAAGACAACTTTCGGCATCGCTACAGAACTGTTCGATGGGACTGCCGGGGCTTCCGGAGTCGCCGCATTAACAAAAGAATCGTGGGGTCGCCGAGGTGTCTCTTCGGGATCGGGCCGCAGTATCATCTATCTATTGATATTGACGGGGGAGAAGGTTTTCTGGAATCACCGCATCATGATCGATCGTTTAGGGCTGCTGGATCATCTTGGGGTCACTGGGCATCTGCACCTTTTAGGGGTGCTAGAACATCGTTTCTGGGGTCGCTGGACATCATCTGGATTGCTTTAGGGCTGCTGGAACATCGCTTCTGGGGTCGCTCGACATCATCTCAATCGCTGGGAGGGGCGTCTGCATCGCGGGGTCATATCCACTTAACGGCAAGATTTATTACATCGTATTAGTACGTAGCACCACACGTCTTCTTTGTATGGGAGGGTGGCAGAAGCGTGGTTCCGCTGCTATTACGGGGGTCCATAGTTAACGGGACCAAATTTTGTTGGTAAAAATAGGCAAATATATAGGTTTTTATGTACACCATAGGTCCTGTTAACTATGGACCCCCGTAATAGTCCATTTGTGCAATATATTTTTTGTAGTAGCACCACATGTCTTCTTTGTACGGGGGGGCGGCAGAGACGGTAGGCTGCTACGTAGTTACTTTATTGGTCAACGAACTGATCATTGGAATGTTGCGTATTCTTGAGATGCAATTGTGAGTTTTGTGCAATAATACGTGTTGTATCTCTCCAATGCAAACCTGTCCTCAACTGTTCAATCAGCCTTTGGGCAATGCAACCCCACGACAGTGTTGAATGTGTTTCAGGAGCAAAGTATGATAATTCACACTGCTGTTCGACTTGCATTCTTTCAGAAGTAAAACCTACGGCCAGTAACGGCACGTAGTAGTTAGCGTACGAAGTAATATCGTGCGGAGTATGTCTGTCTGGTACCACGTATATGTACAGTCAGAGACCCGCGCGGGTTCCAAGGTCTGCGTGACTTTTGTAAGGTTTGTTTGCATGCTCGTCCATACTTCAAAATCTGTCCCCGCAGTAGTATGCCTTTTTTTGTATTTTGCCAGGTTATGCGTGCTGTTGCATTAGCCGTACAAGGGTTGGTCACCCAATCTGAGCGAAGCAGGAACGGTTGATGTTGTTGCGACGCGGCAAAGGAGTATTGAACCTTTTTTGCCAGATAGCAACGGATGCACACGTAAAATATGCAGACTGGGAGTGCTGAGAAGTACACCGACCGAATAACCAGAGTTGTAAACTTCCGAAAAGATATAGCGGAGTAAGTTTTAACATAATCAAGCAATAGTACAACAGAACCTTGCTAATGGGTAATCCAAACTGATAGCTGAATGTAGCATGTTTGACCATGCCACCTCCATCGGGTGGTCGTATTAAGAGTAGCCACCATGCTACCGAGCAGTAGCCAGTACCTGGTAGTTTATACCGAGTCGCTGATCGGTATCACAGTCGCCTGTAGAGAGTAGGTCACAGCAGCAGTACAAAGTGCTTCGGCAATACAGGCAGTGCGGTATGTCCAATGCCGATTCAGTAGTGTGCGTGGAAATCCGTTGGATTAGTCATCTCGGGCTTACATGCGGCATGTCCCCGAAATACCGTTTCGAGCTCAGTCGAGGGTTTTTGTCCGAGTGTTAGTTTTCACCCCATGCTGGTTGTCTTTGAGGCTTGAGAGCTACGTGATCGATCGACCGTGCATACGCACACTCGTCCACTCCACTTCATTTCTCTTCTCCTCCTCCTCATCCTGTTGGACAAGACCGATAATCGATGCTGGCCTTGAGCGCCGTTTTATTTCAAATATTTTCGTGAGAGCTGAAGCTTGAACAACAACCGGTCAGTTCGACACCGGCCGAAGCGCTTACCACTGCGGCGGGCTGCCTGCCTGCTCTAACTCAGGAGCCGCCGCGCACACACGCCTAGGCGGGGATTCCGTCAAGTGTATACACCTCCAGGGGCAAACGGCGCAAGCTTCCCCTACCGCCCTTTTTCTACAATGCTTGAATGCTTTCTCGTAGATGTTGTTTAGGCCCGACATCGTGGGTGCCATAGTGAAAGGCCCGCGGCAAAGTGTTGTGTGTGTTCGTCAGATGAATGCCCCGAACAAAAAAAAGAGACCAACACCGCGGGCATGTTTCGCCCCGGAGAAATATTTTTGTTTTTGTGGAAATATCACCCCCCTTCCTCTGAGAACGCCCCGGGGTGTTCTTGTTCACCAAAAACGTTTAGGCGCCTCGGGGGGCGTTCACCGAGGAGATTACGGTACCCCTTCGTAAGGTAGCACGCGTTTAAAGCTGATTCCCGCCCCACGCGCGCATCCCCCCCGACAAAAGAAAAAAACAGTAAAAAATTCACTTGTGGCCCTACTTGCAGTGAAAACCCTTCTCCAGGCCCGTGGCACCATCAGCAGCCTATTCACAGCTTGCGCAAACGATTCGCACTTGAGCAATGCTCTGCGAGAACTCGACAACTCGACACTGCTACGACGTGCCTGTTCGTGATTTAATCGATCAACCTTGCAAGCACCGCAATAGACGCACGCTGTGTGGCCCATCTCCGCGCGTGATGGTGGCACGCGAAGCGCCCTACGGAGACACCTTGTTGCGCACAAAAGACACCACAAGAGGTAGACAGTAGACACGACACCCGCTACGATTAGGATAATGTAGCATTTTTTTGGCCAAAATGTCACTGGGACTGACGGAGGGGGGGGGATTCCCTCAGCTGATGAACTACTACCCAATAAGGCATACCTTGTCGTCGATTCCAGTTTTTTTTTCACAAAATATTGTGAGGAATAAGCAATGCCACGGTAGGGGTGGTGCCTTGTCGGGGCGGCTCCTCACATGAGCTCAAAATCTCTGACGAATCATGACTGCAAAGAAGGTTGTTTGCGCAAGACGCCCAACATTTACATGCCCTACGTAATGCTCAAACAAATACACTACAGTAGCAAAACATAATGCTAACCGGTACGTACACTAGTAGTTGCTCACTTGAGGAGATAAAAATCAACCGGTCAAAAATTATTGCTTCAGAAGGCAAAAAGTTCAACCCCCTGCCGTGGCAAAAATAGTTGCGACTGACGGGGGTTCCTCAACCATTGCAACTGAGGAACTACCCTATATCGCGCATCTCATTCGTGCTAACAATACGGTTCCGACAGTATCTACGATAGGCCGAGGTTTAAGCGTCTGTTGTTTCTTTCTACATCGAAATCATGTTTGGGGAGAGATGTCGAGTGCCTTGCGTTAGGAACCTCAGAAACAATAGGCGCTGTCCCTACCGCAGCACATGTCTATAAAAATGGAGCCTCGGGAAAAAAAATGCACTCCAGTCAGGGGCGTCCGTCAAAAAGAGAAAACGACACACCATAACCCCAGAGGTCGGAATGGACAACCATTGCAACCGTTGTGATCACATGATGAAATACGAAAAACGTTTTTTTTTTTTTTTGTTTTCCTTCATTGCTTTTCACTTGGGGTTAGTAACCTCCCCTTTGTCTAGCGAAAAAAAAATCTGTAATGCTTCACATTTTGTTTTCCCGGGCGCCTTTGCTCCAGTAGAGTTTAACCCCTGCGGGACGCCGAGATAGAGACCTAAACGATGTCCGCTCTGGTGTTAACAACCGTCTACGAACGCGAGCGCCGAGCAGCACGAGTAGGATCAATCTCTCGTCCGTGCCATGCGACTCCCTGTACTGTAACTCGGGGACACCATATTTGTATAATTCTCCCAACCACGCAGTACTCGCTGCTGTAATATCAATTTGTATCGTCAATTTTTCCCTCCGAAGTGCCAAGAGGGTTAAGCGCTTGTTCGATGATGCCCATTCATTGGTCGAATGCTGATGTTTCGGGATGATTCATTGGTCAACACACACCCCGTGTTAGTATTTGCACCCTGGTCCCGAAGCTGGGCACCCTGTCCCCACCCGGACCTGATCCCACTTGAACCTGAGCTCTCCAAACTTCCCGCGGGTATAACATTAGACTACGACAGCTATACAATCTTTAGCCGCCGGCAAGGCCCACCAAGCATCTGATCCCACGCCTAACTGGCGGTCGGCCACAGCAAATCGTGGGTCGACCGCAGCCAGCAAAAACAAAATTTACGCCTAACCGACCGTCGGCCACAGCAAATCGTGGGTCGACCACAGCCAGCAAGAACAAAATATTCGTGGTAATCTACCCCAATGAATTTTATCGGTCAGCCTCGCAGAGCCCGAGTAGCCACACACGCGTGGTCCCTATTGGCCAAAGCAACAGCTACAAAACAACACCCATATACATGGTATACCATTATCAACCATGTTTTCTTCGATCAAGGGGTGCGGCATCACAATACATTTGACACAAACGTGGTCCCTGTTGGCCAAAGCGACGGTTACAAAAGAACATCCCATATATACCGGGCACACGAGTATCAACTATTTCGCCAAGTAGCGCAGCATCGCAACTCGTGTTGGATAAAGTATCAATTTTTCGATGCATCGAATTACAGAACTTCGATATGTCGTATTGTATCGAATGTGAATTGCCCTCCATCCCCTGACATCCCCGTGTTTGTAATGCTGACTCTGAACAAAAGCTATGAATATCGAAAAATCGAAATCGTATCGATAAGTTTTTTTGTTTATCGGTATCGTATGTATCGAGTTCGATTCTGATATCCGATGTCCAACACTAGCAATAGAAACACACGCGTGTGGCCCTTCTCTGAGTGTGATGATGGCACACGAGATATATACGTCAGTTATGGAAATTCCTCGGCGGCCTTGCTTGCTCCTCCCTTCTCCTCGAACGCGGCGCCGGCTCCCCTCCACTACGATTCGATGCTGTCTGTAACCCCTCCGTCCCCTATACAAAACGTCGCCGTATTCCCACACGCCTGCAGCGACAACAAAACGAGGCGACGAGGCATAAAGTATTGTTGTTGACAAGCTCCGGTGACGGATGCTGACTTGCACATAAAAAACTATTTATTGGTGAGGTATAGTTTGATAGGGGTGCACCTACTATAACGGGGGACCGTAGAAACTAGGACCATGTTAGTAAAAATAGGTAAAATATAGAGTGTTGTGTGTACCGTAGGTCCTATTTACTATGGCCCCCCGTAATAGTAAGTGTTCTGAGGCTCTTTCCTCGCTTGACGGGCTATGTATCTCAACCAAAACCTGACTTTTGAGAATACATGAATACGTACGCTCAACCCTCTTTGGACTTTAGAGGGAAGAATCGACGATAAAAGGTACTGGTACCTAGTAACGATTGTAGCGACGGCCACTGCATGATTTGGGTGATGGTACAATGGTTGGCGTCCGAGTTACAACGGTTGAATGCAAGGACGGAGCTGTACGGCCCGGGCGAGAAACGTTATCCTATACCCCTACGACTGAGCGCCCACGCTGCTCGTAGGCGGTTGAAAACAGCAAAAGTACGCCATTGTTCTGGTCGCTACCTGGTAAAAATCTCGGGGGGGGGGGGGGGGGGGGGGGGGGGGGGGGGGGGGGGCAAGGGGTTAATCCGACGAACATATGGCGGCTGTGGTAATACAACTACGTACAGCGTCGGCGGCAAGCGAGGCAGCGCGCGCTAACAGGGGTTTGCTTCGTCGTCAAGGGCCTCTGCTGTTGACGCGTTAAAGGTCTCTGCGGTTGACGGCCTGAGGTGCAGTACGAGATGGCTGTGTGTAACGGACGTAGAGACAACACAAATGGGATACTATTTACCGGGTAGGTAGTTCTCAGTTGAGGAAGGAGCTTCGTCGGTCATAAACATTGCCTCAGAAGGCAGTTTTTTCTACATACCAGGCATATACCCCTATCGCAGCGCGCGTCAACCATTACAACCTACTATGCGGTGTCCGCTTCGGAGGCTTACCCACACCCGCTGGGTACGTACGACTTAGCGTGGCTGTTCGTAAAAAAAGGAGGTAAACATTTTGTGTGTCGTAAGAACGGTGTCTTTCTTGTCTGAGACGCCTCGCGCGGCCCTGTCGCAAGCAGCGTTCTCGGCTTCGGTGCATTTTAAACTGTACACGTTGTTGTACCACTGTATCAGCATTCTCGCACATGTTTTCATGGCGATTGCCAAAACTCCACCCCGTATCATTGCTACGTCTCGAAAGGGATGCGTGGTCAAGGGTCAATGACTATAACCCTTTTAGTACCGGAGGGTACATAAACCTAACTTAGACTCTAATTCCAAGTGTTTTGCTCCCACCATGGGAGGGCAGTCTAGGCAAATGAGTACGCCCCCGCCCCTCCCATATCATTGCACGACGCAGAAAAAAAAAAAAAAAAGCGGCACTCATCGAGGTGCTGTCGGTTTCCAAACGCCACATAGTTGCACGCCGCTTGAACAAAAAACAACACGAAAAAAACTCTGACGAGCGCTGTTGGTTTCTACTACAAGCACTCATTTTTTGCCGAGCGGGACGCTTGAGCAGTGTCGCCCCCCAACATAATTGCTCACCACAATACAACGAAACCGAAAGCTTACCGAGTATTGTCAACTCCGACTGAGTGGAGTAGTATGGCCTTCGATCACGGACTACCTTACAACACGCGAGACAGCACACCGCCTCAAATCGTACCCGGTACGATTTTCCACGCTGACTTTCTTCACGGCGGGGAGGGAGGGTGCAGTCGCCGACGCAGGCGCACATGGAAAGATCTCGACCAGATCTTCCTCCCAGGGCCGCCATTTCGGAGAGAAAACCCGGCTGTGAAGTTCATTCACCCCAGGTGTGTGTCATCGTGTGTGCTGTACGGTGCTCTACTCAGTCAGCTGTTGGTTGGGACGCGTGGTACGATAGAGGTAGCACATTTCGCCCGAAATATTTTCTGAACGACGGGGCTCCTTAAGCCAAAAGTCGTCGGAATTCCTTTCTTGTTTAATAAAATATATATACTTTGTATGCCCAGGCCATGGGATTGTTCGTCAACCATTGCACCTTTGATTTTTCTGGAGGGCTGTTCTGGGGTGAGGTCTAGAAGCTCCTCAAGCGGGGAGTCTCGGAAACAAAATGGTTCACCGCTACTGTTGTAGCATGAGTCTTGGGCGGGATAGCCCAGTACTCTACTCGGATAGCTCTGGGACAACCCACTACCTGGTACGCTATTCAGTCAGCTCTGAATAAGTAGAGCAAAAGGTTATCCCGTCTAACCAACGTAGCCATTGCTTACGCGAGCGGGATGCTTGAGTAGTGTCGCCGTTCTCGCGGAAACTCCCCGTCGTCCCTGTCCAGAGCTGCCGCTACCACCGCCACCTCCAGCGTCGCCACTACCGCTGCCGCCGCCGGCCAAACTATCCGCGAGAACTACCTGGATAGACGGCACCCCCTCCCACGTCATACCTAGAGCGGCACGAGGTTCTGCAGAAGGAAAGAGGACAGGGGGGTTATGTGATTGTCAGGGGACGTCCTGGATATATCCCCGGATTTGCTAGGTGGATACCTGCTCGTTGCAGTTCCTAGCCTTCAACAAGCACCGAAGACCAACAGCTTGAGAGATATGAAACAGATTGGACTAGTATATCATAGCACAGGTGTCGAAATTTCCTGCACTGACGGTCTCGTCTCCAAGTAAACCGCCATACGAATACAGTACAAAACCCTAAAACCAAATATCATGCTTCGAAATATCGAGTTGTCCGTGCACTACAATCATCCCCCGACACAGTTCACCGCTGAAGGTATTGTATTACCGCCAACTATTCGGTTGTCTTGCCACCAACGACGCGCGCGACGAAAATTCTTCACGCGCCGACGAAACTTCTTCACACCTCGGCCAGATAGATCACGATCTATCTGTAGGTCGTCTAGATCTTAACCTGCCGTTAATATATACCTGGGTATCAGGCATCATGTTTTGTGCAGGATCTGTCAAGCACCACAGATCCAACCCAGGCAACACGGTCTATAGGTCATGCAGGTTATAATACGGTTCTCCCACCCTGCAACATGAGCTAGATCATACAGATCACGCAGATCATACAGATCACGCAGATCATACAGATCAGGAATCTATCCGCCTTGAAACGTGCAGACCATGAAATGGCAATGAAATGATCTGTCCGATGTAGCACTCTGTCCCTACATATAAGGACCGTTAAAAAAACACTAACATTCAATAAAAAAATTGCTTATATTTAGAGACAAGAGTGGTATGAATTACTTCAACAACCGTAGCGACAGTCACTCTGCATACCTACTACTGTAGAAATTGCAGTACCCACATGGCGGGAGCCGGAAAAAGCTCCCGTAGAATGTTGCGCAACCAAAAACGTTCCGATACCGGGGTTTTGACCCCGTGACCGACCGGCCGCCCCCAACACTAAAACTAGTATATCGAAGTCTAACGATGCCTTGACGCGCCTCGAGTAGCGGCAAATGCGCTAGGCGACCGGGGTCTGACCCCTTGACTGACCATCCCTAGGCTAAAAGTACTGCAATGACGTCAAAAGAGGTCTTGCCGTGCCAAAAAATACCGGTCTCCTATGGAGCACATCTGTTGCACGCAATGGTCTCATGACAAAATATAATCTGCGGGGTGGGGGGCTACCATGGGCTCAACCGACCGCAACACCGCACAGAAAAACGATGAATTGCATGGTATGTTGTCATGCCTTGAAGCGCCCGCTATCGAGGCTTACCCTCGTCTTCGCCTGCTGTTCTCGAGGCCACAGTGCTATTGGCCACCTAGACACGGCAAAACGCAGGGCAAGGTGTTGAAGGATTGTTTCCCCACGGCAGAAAGTACGAACGCGGGGAGAGAGAGGTGGACGAGAGGAAGCCAAGCAAGGGGGGCCTTTTACTGGTGGGAATTTTGAGGCCGTGTAATCAAACGACGGGTCCGACTCGCAAGGGCATGCTACAATCGGTTCAAACGGGAGCTGTACGGCACGGAGGATGCCCCGTTCACTCTCAAGGTGTGCATGCTAAAGGCCAGGGTGATGGAGACCCTGCTGTACGGGCGTGTGACGTGGACTCTTGGCCAGGAGCACTTCGCTGAGGTCCGAACGGCACACCACAAACTCCTCCTGCGGAGCACTAGCTCCCAGCGCCGACAACGCACCGACTACCTCATATCGTAAGTCAAGGCCCTAAAAAACGCACAATGCGAGAGTACTGAGACAACAATCCGCAAACGACGCCTCCTCCTTGCGGAGGCCGTACAGCGGACGACCAATGAGCGGCTGACCCGTTGGGTGATATTTGAGACGATGGCTGGTGGGGAGAACTCGGGGCCAGGCCGATCAAAGCATAACCGGGCCCAATGTCTAGCAGATGACCTTAGGGTTTTTCAAGCCACCGAGGGATCAACGGGAAACGCCCCTTTGCTGTTCGGAGCAGATACGGTGTTACGGCCGAGGGCGGCTAAGAAGAGTGGGAAATGATATCGGGGGGCCGTCCAAGCGACAGACTGTTTCATGGCGAGGTGGCACACGGGCGAGGAGCTGCCTACGCCACGCAGCTGAGGGCGCCAACAGCGGCGACAGGGGGGGGGGGGGGGTAGCCGTACTGCTACAGCTGTCGACGAATGCAAACACGAAATGATCGATCGGGTGGCCAGGTATCGGTATGACCAGCCCTTGAATTCTGGTAGTTTTCTTGAGTTTGTTCGTTTCTTGCTGAGTTGTTGCGTGGGGGGGGGGGCGACATCGACAGTATTGACACTTGACACAGCTATTGACGAGATTAGGAAAGAGACGGCAAAGGGTGTTTCAAGGTTTCCAATCGGTTTCGTCGCAGAAACGGAAACCCATGTTGCTATCACCGCCTTGAGCACGATTTTCTCTGTCCTCTTTTTCTCTCTCTTCTTTCTTGCTTTTTACCTTGTTTCTCCCCACCCCCCGACCGCCCTTGTGCCGGTATCTTCCTTCATTTCGTGTTGCTTCGTCCGTGCAGCGGTTGTCTGTTCCTCTGGAGCATGTATGTTTTTATTCTAGCAGCCTTCGTGGTCTCCTTGCGTCATTTGTCATACCTTTCATTTCACCTCATACTGTTTTTAGTTGTATTTTTGTTCTTTTGCGTGGTCTGGCTTGTGTTGTTGTGTTCTCGTACCCGGTACGCTGGCATTTCACTCGCTTTACCTGTTCAAAGGCGATTATTTCCGCTTTTGGGCTTTCTCTTGCCTCACAGCACGCGAGTCTGGAATTAGTATCTCTCTAGGATAAGGTATCAGGACGGACACTGAGTGTACTGATGTACTCGGGTAGAAATAACGGTTTAATGTGAAGACAGCATGCACAGGTACGTACGCGACAGCAGCTTCAGAAATAGGGAGAAACCGAAACGTTTTGCTCGAAGTTTGCACGACCAGAAGAAAACATGTTGCGTACTGAAAGTAAGGCTTGTTGCCCCCCCCCTCGTGTGCCGTCAATGTGTTACTCTCATCTGAAACGTGACTTTCGAGGTGAAGTGATGAACTGGGCACGGAGAAGCACCCGCCCCATATATATTCGCAGGCAAAATTGGGTTGCTTTTGCGTTGGGGTTTCGACTGTTTTCACACAGACTGCAGCTTGTACCGCCCCCCGATATCTGCTGTCGTCACTTCGGCTAGTGTCGGATGTTAGACTCTGTCTCGTCGTTTTAAAGCGTCTGTTCCGAGCGCTCCGTGCCACAATCGAGCCGGGGCATTTTTGATGAAAACGCCCTGCTTGCCTCATACAAAAACTTGCGTCTGGCCTTTAGAAAGGAACTTTTTTGCACTGTATTTGTTTTTCACGCCTGAAAACGTTACCACGCAATTCGTCGCGAGTCTCAGATGGAAGTAGGGCTGAAGTGGTCTCGCGATAAAATGGAAAGCACGAACCTCAGTGGGGAAGGGTAAGTTGGGCCTGTTTTTTGCGTAACCCTAGATCTGAGCTACGACCAAAGCTGTTGGGGGGAGAGAGAAAATGAGGGCAAAATATAATAAATGGGAACATAAACAAAAACAAAAATAAAAATAGGGCCGCAGGCGACCCGAACAGTGCATCCGACTTGGCTCAGGTTCGACGATACCGCTTAGGTCCACGAACAATAAATAGCCTGATAAGACCAACACCATAAGGCTGCCTTTTTTGGGGGGGGGGGGGAGACGCTAAGAAATTTTGGAATGAGAAACCGTCCTCAGCAGCGAACGCTACACAAAATCTACCAGCATGTAATACATAAGCCTACCAGGCATGCTCGAGGTTTCTCAATGTTGGAGTCACAATACCCCGGAACGATCCTCTAAGAAATTTCTAAACATATTCCCTTGATAAAGACACACTCCCTGGATTCTGTACAGGTTCCAAGAGTTTGTTCTCCCTCAAGAAGAGCGGAGAGAACCCACAGGGATCGGAGAGAACGCACAAGGCGTGGGTAAAAAACGAAAGAACGGAGGGATTTTATCGAGCTTGCACAGGGACGCGTCTCCAAAGGGATGCGTGGTCAATGGCCAAACGACTAAGGCAAGCAATCAAAGAGTACGCCCCCCCCCCCCCCCCCGGTCTCTGCTGACGCCAGGAAAACCCCGCTTAGGGCGTGAGGTCGCGTGCTACCGCCGTGGCTCCTGTACGTCATTGACCTGCAGCATGTAAAACTACTGTTTCGCGCAGCGCTTTCTTATCGCGGTAGGTGCATGTATCATCCGGACTCCTCTGCTTTATGAGTGGGACCGTGTGCATGTATATATATATCTCCCGCATGAGGTGCAATAATATGAAAGTCGTGGTACGCGCGGTCGAAGCATGACACAGCTTGCACATACGGAGTTTTGACGAAGAAATCCTCGACCTCACAGACGTGTTCTTGGTTTTATACTACGAGTACGTAGGCGTTTCTTTTTTGCGGGGGGGGGCATACCGCTAATACTACTGCTGTACAGCTTCATTCCCGGAAGTTGCGCTGGCGGCCCGGGGATAGGGTTAGCGCGCAGACACCCCAAGCAGTACGCACTCTCGAAGCCGAGCGAGCGGCGAGAAGGACGCGGTGAGAGGACCCCGCCACGCGGGAGGAGTTTGACAGAGATATGCGCAGGCGTCGGAGAGAGGGCCCGGCCGCGCTACTCTTCGACACAATGCGTCGGAGAGTTAAGCTGAACTACTTGCACGTCACAATTACGTTTTGGAGTCGAGCAAAATTCAACCATTGACGCGCGCTACGACGTGGGTGGTACGAGTATAGCACTTTTTGGCCTCAATCGTTCTGACTGATCATATCAAGTTTGGGATGTCCACTTTAAGCGTACCCTTTTCGTGATGCATTGAGCTCTGCAAGCGCACAGGGCCTAATAAAATAGTACGTGCACCGCCTATCGTAGCATGCACCAACCATTGCTTCGAAGCTGGACTAAGTCGTCACGACTCGATGGCGCCCTCCATCCCCCCTTCCCCCCCTCCTCCGCCTGTTGGTACCTTCATAGGTACTCGGGGGTGAAGCACAAATACGGCCAGGGGTGTGTTCTGTAGAGTACGGGTATTCTCTGTAGGGTATTGGATTTGTTACAGAGGTCACAGAAGTTCTCTGTAGGGTATGAAAGTGTTACAGATCGTCACAGATATTCTCTGTAGGGTATGGAAATGCTACAGAACCTCACAGAGAAATAGGGTATTGTGGTGGAGGGTCACAGAGAATGTTCTGTAGGGTATGGGATTTGTTACGGACATCACAGAAGTTCTCTGTAGGGTATCAATGTGTCACATAACCTCACAGATAATCTCTGCAGGGTATGGAAATGCTACAGAACCTCACAGAGAAATAGGGTATTGTGGTGGAGCGTCACAGACCTCACAAAACGATCGGGTATTGTGGTGGAGCGTCACAGAGCTCGTCTGTCGGGTACCTACAGTAAGGACCCACAGAGATATCTGTAGGGTACCTACAGAGCGACGTCTGTAGAGCGTGTAGGCGCGTCTGTAGGTACCTACAGAGCGAGGGTACCCCCGGTTACTCCATAGACCACTTGCCTGGCAAGTTGGCGTACGTGTAATAGTTCAAGGCGAAAGGTAGAGTCACGCGGGCTCTGCAACACACGAACAAAACAACAAAAATAAAAATCGCGTCCGTATCTCTGCTATTTCAACTCCAACTTAACTTTGGACTTTGTCAAAGCTCAAACTGGCACACACACAAAAAAAACAGTGTCAAGCACCTTCGGTTTAGCAGCACCCCCCACCCCCCTACCCCCCCGAGGTATACCGCAAATTCAAACCAAACCACATCTGCACGTCCCCTTGCTTCGTGTAGACTACCGCCGGTTTGATTACGGGCACGCCTGTGCTTCCATCGACTATCTGTACGTCGTTCGAGCCTTCCTGCTCCTTGCTCTCGCCACCTCCGCCTCCCTCTGACGTGTTTCCTTGTGTCTCGCCCTCGCCGCCTTCACCTTCTTGAACTACGTCTGCCTCACTCGTGTCTTGCGGCGTGGAGGAACCGCTGGGGTCCGCAGTAGCACTCATGTTCCCTCACAATCCAGCTTCACACAGACGCACACAGAGATTTTGGTGTGTGTGTGACTCTCTCTGTGTGGCCGTCGAGGCACGCTTCAAGTGTGGTTCGTGGGGCTGACGTCACGCACAGGCTGACGGGGTATTGCACAGATGTTTACCCGTATCGCGGGTATTGTTCCACCGTGCGTACAGACCGTCTCTGTCTGTAGGGTATTGGATTTGTCACAGAACATCACAGAAGTTCTCTGTAGGGTATGAAAGTGTCACAGATCGTCACAGATATTCTCTGTAGGGTATGAAAGTGTCACAGATCGTCTCAGATATTCTCTGTAGGGTATGAAAGTGTCACAGAATCTCACAGACAATTAGGGTATTGTGGTGGAGGGTCACAGAGAATGTTCGGTAGGGTATTGGATTTGTTACAGACGTCACAGAAGTTCTCTGTAGGGTATGAAAGTGTCACAGATCGTCACAGATATTCTCTGTAGGGTATGGAAATGCTACAGAACCTCACAGAGAAATAGGGTATTGTGGTGGAACTGCCACAGACGTCACAGAAGTCGTCTGTAGGGTACTTACAGAGTTTTTTTCTGTAGGTTACCGGTCTGTGATACCCTACAGAACACAATACCCATCTCCTGGACAGCGTCAGATTCGACGGCGAAAACAAATTCGTGTCGTATACGCAAGACCGGGGAAAAGGGGTCCTCCATCGACACCAAAAACACTAGGTTCTTGTTTGAGGTGTACGATGTGCTTCAGTCATGATGTGTGAACTGTTTCGTTTTATTTGTTGTATGAGGTAGCATTCCGCTCCAGAGCTATTGGAGCCTGTTCTCTGGCCACGGACTGGAATATTAGCGATGAGTTAACGTGAGGGACAATCCCGAAGCCAAGGGTATATCACGAATAATAGTACAAAACCAAACAACTATCGTGTTCCAACGATATTTGTCTATCCAATTTAGGACTGCATCCCGTTTTGGGGACGAAACTGCTCAGAATTGGACCGGTTCGCGCCCAAAACGGAACTGCATTCCTAAAAGGGTCAAGAAGCTCGACAAGTCAGAAATATTTTGTCCAGGAAGCGCTACTCCCCCATCGTAGCATGCTTCCATGCATCACAAGGTGTCGAAACCCCGCCTCAGGTTGTCAGCGGAGGAAGAAGCCCACCCTTCCATGCGACTCCTCGCCCAACAACCTTGCGACCTTTCGCGCCTGGTGCAAGCAAGAAACGTCTGCCTGGTCCGTCAAAACCCGACATTTTCTTCGTCCCGGGGCATTGAAGAAGCCGCGAGGATGTTTACATGGTCGCACACGACTACGGCCGTTGTACATGATGAGTACACTCCCACCACCCCCCACTCCAACGACGGCAAGAGGAGGAGGCAGCAGTGGGCGCAGGACAGTTTGCCACGGGTATCGACGCGGTACTCACCAGGACGCAGGCGCTGCACTGTGAAGCTGCGCGGTTGAGCAGGCTTCCCAACGAAGCCATGAGTCCGTGGCCTGTGGTTTGCGGGGAGGGGGGGGGCGGTCAAGGCGCCGGCCACCGTAGACGGGAGGAAGGCCCGCGCGGGGGGGGGGGGGGGGAATACAAAGGTAGTTTAGCTGTCGCCAAGAACACGCGCACAGGGATACTTGAAAATGCCCTCAACTTGTGGGCGTTGGTGGGCGCGGTGGGTGCTTGAGGCAACACGAAAAGGGGCCCGTATTCGTTTGGCCTCCGTCAAAATTAGAAAACTCGCGTCGCGAAACAAACGTGCGAAGGGGTCATAGGCGCAAGTTGTGATAAACAAGGCGTATTGGTCATCGGCGAATCTTTTTCGCGCCGTCAGCTCCATGTCTCTTTCCGAAAATATGGTGTTCACATTCCCGGCGAAAATCCGCGGAATGCGAGCAGCGGTCGCGATTCAACAACAGCAACACCAGGGCGACACAAGTAAAAAATTAACGCAGCAAAAAAAATGGAAGAAAACATAAACGAGTTAAGCGCAACGCAAGTGAAAAAGTGAAAACTGACAGCGGCAGAAAAGAAAGAAAGAATAGGCTGAGTGAGGTGAACCCAAAAAAAGGAGAAAAAACCAGCGCATCGCCTATCCTGGTACTCGTACGTAGAGCTATCGCTTTGGCGAGAGGGTCGTCCCTAAATCAGCCCCCCTTCTCCTTCTCCTCCTCCTCCTCCTCCTCTCCGCAGTCGCTCCTTGAGCAGGGGACATTGAACACGACATTACCGAAACGCAATACCAGTGGTTTCTCTCGGAAACGCGCATTTCGAAGACGGACCGGGCAGTCACGAGGACAAAAAGTGCTGATAACACCGCATATATAGTAGGGCGCTTCATCCGGTAGTGATCTCGCCACGGGTCAACAAGCATCCCGGACCCCCCGCCTGCCATCGACTGCCCGGGCCTTGACCCGCAGGAGCGAAACGCTTGAACGGTAATAGCCACAACGCGCGCGGTTCAATGACGAGCACACAATGAACACCCCCACACGAAGGCTGGAGATCTGCAGCTCGACTGCCCATCCACCCACCCACCCACCCTTGCACGTACGCCCACCCCGACGCTTTCAAAACGTCACAAATTTCCTATTACAGAGCAAAGCCCTATTATCTTATAGTAATGAGAACAAAACGTGGTGTGTAAAACGCAGGAGGATACCTGGTTTGGGGTCAACCATGGCTGTTAATTAAAATGTGTATATATATCGTACTGCTTTGTATTTTGTATTCTTGTACGTATTGTGTGTTTTTTCCTGCAGCATTCTTCCACTCCAGAGTTTTTTTGGAGTATATCCCCTGCCCACGGACTAGATTTTTGGCCAAGAGTTAATGTGACAACAACAACAACAACAATTACTACGGTCACGCGTAATAGGTACAAATACTCGCCGCCCTTGGTTCCTCCGAGTGATCGAAGCCCCACGCCCCCGCTAAATCTAGGCCCGACCAACTCTAACCCTCGCGAAAATCGCGCTGAGGAGGTTGTACGTAATTGACGAGGCGTTATTGTTTCACTCACCGGCGGGGTTCTTTACCCCTCCAAGGAGCGGCGAAAGGACAGCCGTTACGGAATCCAGGACGACCAACCGGCACTCACTGTAGACGCCGTCTTCGTCCTGCATAGTGTTGACAATCAAGAAAAACAAAAAACGAAAACACGCCGAACGGCGGGCGTGCCACATACAGCAGAGGGGTGCACATAGTTCCACCTCTTGTTTACGTCTCTCCCGTATCGCCGTCGATGTAAGAAACGTTCGGTATTTCGATATTTCGAAAAAAAACTTTCGATATTCCTGTATGTATATTGAAACGTTCGATATTCCGATATGTGCATCGAAATGCTCGATACTTCGGTACATCGAACCTTTCGAAACGATGTCTCAACACTACAGTAGCACAAATCGGACAGACCATGATCTACATACAGTACATCATCTGGATCTTAAGCCAACGTTACGAGGTGTTGTGCAAGATCTGTGCAGCACAGGTCAAACCCAGGAAACATGTGCTACGAGTACATCATGTAGCTTATGCGGCTTTCTACCCGACAACACGCGCCGAATAATACATATCAGGAACATGCCTGCGCCCTGAAACATCCAGATCTCATTCAGGTGGGGATCATGTAATTTTTTTTCCGGTGTGTGCACGCACATTACCCAAAGAGCAAAGTGCCTTTTAGGGGCGGTGCTTTGTTATTCCACCCGAAATGCGACTTACGAAGAATTCTTTTTCGCGCAACCAGACCAAGGTTTACATGCTCTACATATATGGCCCTAAAAACAAATATACTTCGTACTGATGTACAAAGTAGTACACATACCATACTAGTAGCCGGAAGTTGTTCACTTGAGGAGCTCGACCGGTCAAAAATGTTGCCTCAGAAGGCAAAAAGTGCAACCCTTCGTACCGCGGGATGAGTCTCAATTTGGTTAACTCCGGTGGCCTGTCACGCGTACAACGGCCGGGCATGTGATACCCAACACACGGTGCGAGAAAAAAACAGGGTTGTGTGATACCCGTACCAGGTTCTCATCGGTTCTCAAAATCACATGAGGTTTCCTTTTTTGTCGCGGTTTTGAGATTTTTTGTGCTGTCCCCCATGGAAAACGCCTCCTTATATAGTGGAAACCCCTCTGTTTTTGGTCGTGTACTCAACAGGGGATGGTAGCGATCCATCCCCTGGTTTAACGCCTCGAAATTTGTTCTGGCAGAGATTCTTGCGAGAGGTTTTTCCACATTTTGCGGTATCGCGGTGTTACCGATACGTCGTCACACCTTTTATTAGAGGTATCACATTTCCCTGGAAAAAACTCTTACCCCTCCCCGGGCGCTTTCCGTCTCTTGCTTATGCCGGTATACTGTGGAATATAGACAAATCACGACGTAATCTCTTAGGCCAGGCGGACGAACAATCGAGGTCGATATCCAAACAATACCGGTACTCGAACGTACGTATCTAAATACATACAAGGTATAAGGTATGTACGTCACACAAAATATGCGGTACAACCTGATCCAAACGCGGTGCAACTTGAACCAATGAATTCAACACATGTACAGACTCTGTTAAAGCGTACTAGCTGACGGCTTACCCCTCCCGTGACGCCGTCGATGTAAGAAACAAGCGCAGACATAACTTTCGAGATGTCGAACGCGCGCACACAACGCGTAGCTTGTCAAGAAGGGCGTCCATCTGTCGCGCGGTCATCTCCTGAGCAAGCATCGGTCACGCGGTGGTGCAGGTGCCGTGAGGCGGGGCGAGTAAGGGCAGGGCGAGGTGAGGGTGGCAGCGGCGGCGGCGGTATCACGCACACGAGATCATTCGTGAAAACGCCAGGCATGCACGCGATCGCTTCAAAACAATCCGCGGTGGGGACTTAACGCTCGTGGGGCTTTCGTAGAAGAGACTCACCCCGTTGGCGTCAGCATACCGGGAGCGGGCGATCTGCTGCATGCGTCGCACGCTGCACCCGTTCGCGGTGTCGACGTAGAGCACTCCGATGCCGTGAGACGCCGCCGCTACCGCCGCCGTGAGGCAGAGCTGTTGCACACCGGACCGGTTGAGGACACACGGCGCAGAGAAAAGAAGGAAGGGGGTGGGGGGCTACATTCGGCGCCCTCCTTTCAACCCCCTCGGGTGTTGAAGACAGCGACCAAAAAACAATGGTTGGTAACTTGGGGTGTGTTATCAACCATCTACGAGCAGTGTGAGTGCCCAGCAGCAGTACGGGTGCGGACAGGGTCTTGCCGCGCCCGTGCCGCGCGACTCCTTTCAACCATTGCAACTCGTACAGCAGCCGTTGATGTAGTCTTCATTTTTCCATTTTCCCTCTCTGCAGTCCCAAGTGAGGATTATTCATAACCCCTGAGCCGTGCTACCGCAAGGAGTTCCGATTACCTCATAGAGCATTGAGTTCACACAAGGAGGGGGGGGGGGGGGGGGGGGGGGGGGGGGGGGGAGTACTCATTATCGTGCATGGCCGTAGTCGTATGACCATAGACCCTCGCATCCCTACAATGCCGGGACGGAGCACGTCGGGTTTTCACCGACCAGGCAGACATTGCTTGCACCAAGCGCGCAGCGCCGTGAGGTGTTGGGCGAGTCGCATGAAGGGTGAGCTGCATCCTACGAAGAACCGCTCTAGAGACAGATTTTCTTGCATATGGATGACAGCACCAATGAATTGATGTAACGTGTGGTGTGGCTACTTCCAGAGCAAGGAGCGGGGGGGGTGTACTCGATAGGGGAGATGTACTCGATCTCGTGCATGGCCGTAGTCGTATGACCATAGACCCTCGCATCCCTACATTGCCGGGACGGAGCATGTCGGGTTTTCACCGACCAGGCGATCGTTCTTTAGCTCTCGTTTTCTCTTAAGCCCTTTGAGAACTGCAGTCCCGTTCGGGGACACCACCCACTCTAATTTCAAGTACTTCGGCCCCACAACGAAACCGCAGTCCTAAAAGGCTCATCAACGGCAACAAAGGGTGCTATTAACAACAAAATCGAACGTTACATTTTCGGAAGGCTCCCTCCCGACCAGACAAACAAATCTCCGAAAAACACCTTTCTGTTTTTCGGTATCGGCAAAAACCCGTCCAGTTCTGGAAACGTTTCGAGCGCTGCAGAACGATCGCACCCCGGTGCTATTAATAGCTCAACGCTCTTAAGGCAGGGACTGCAATTAGGGGTTGCACTTTTGCGCCATTTTGTTTTTTCTCCCTGGCCGAGCTCTTAGTCTGAGGTGCTGCCCAATATCGTCGGGTCCAACGTGAAAATTTGGAAGGTTGTTCGATAGGTGCCTGCCAGCAGCCCGCACCAATGACTGCTCGCTTCTGTATCGGGTTCGAGCTTCAACTTTTCTCGAAGCCTCAGAAAACTCTCAAGTAAGGAGTCTCAGAAAATTCTCAGAATATTCTCGAGTGCTACCCACCCCAATACGTTTGGCACGCGTCCCCTTGGGGGGCTTCGGAGGGAAAAAAAAAGTGGGGAAAACAACTGGACGATTACAGCATCGAATGGGCACTGTCCTTCCCCTTTCCTGCTGTAACTGAGAACTACAATGCGCCTGTAGAGAACCATGACTGCTTTCTCCTTTGGCCATTGAAAACCAGATACGACGTAATCATAGCGTTAATTCTGCGAACTGATGATCCATTTTTTTCAGGGCGTCGCTCACACGAGGCAGCCCGGGTTGAAGACGAAGGGGATGGGGTGTACCCCAGCCATACGAATACAATGCGAGGACAGGTCCGACACGCGCACCGCATGGTGCCGACGGTTGCGGTAGACCTGTCCTCTCAACCGGCTCGCTGTCGAAAAAGAATCACCACACCCGCATGGTGCTGATGGATGCCGTAGACCTGTTCCCTCAAACGGTTCGCTGGCGTCAATGAAAACAACACACGCCATAGCACTGACAGTTGCTGTCGACCTGTCCCCTCGACCGGCTCGTCGTCGTCGCCATCAGTGCAAACACCACGCTACGTGATACTGATGAGTGCCGTATGTCTGGGCTCGAAACCGGTTCGTTTTTTCCCGTCGTTGAACACCTCACCTCCACGTACACATAAAAAAAACGGGCATCGTGACAACCGAGGGTCCATAGTCAACGGGACCAATTTTTTTTTTAGTAAAAATAGGTGAATACATAGGTTTTTATGTATACCATAGGTCCTATTAACTATGGACCCCCGCAATAGTCTCGTCACATCGTCTTCAAGAACGCTCGCCAGAGGCACTATTTAAGATCGTCGCACTGCTAGGGCGCTCCCAGCATGACGGGGGACCGGAGTAAAATAGGACCTACGGTACAGACAAAAAACCTACATATTTCCCTGTTTTTACTAACAATATTTGGTCCTGTTTACTATGGTCCCCCGTATTAGGCATCTGATAAGACCGCACTTCGCATATAGCTTTGGTTAAAACATCGGGGCCCCCAAAAATGATCAACCTCTTTAGGACCACAGTCCCGTTTAGGGGACAAATTACTTAGAATTAGACTGGTTCGTCCCCAAAACGGGACTGCAGTCCTAAATGGGACAAGGGGCGCTAATGCCTTCGGGATCGGGGGCCCCTTGTACCGTATACCGACGTCCCTTGAAAAAGCTGGTACCGGTCCCGTACAAAATGTTGGATGAAACAGCAAGGACCGACAAGTCTTCCATACTGCAGCGGGTGTACCCATTTCAAGACCGCCTCGTCACGAAGCCAGAAAAACGTGGTCTTATTTATCTCAAATATGACCCGCCAGGTATTTTCTTTTCCCACCGAAAAAGTACCCCCATACGTGGTAATTCCAACTACTGTGTTTTTTTTTCTATCGTGACAAGTCGATTTCTTACTTGGTCTTTATCTCGAAGTATGGCCTTAAACCGGATAAGGTCTTAAAGGGGGCACACCACTACTGTAATGCGTAAAAATTCCTCATATGTATCCGTCCAATACAAGTAGTCAATACGTACAGCAGTAATTCCAAGCATTTTTTTTTTCTCGTGACAAAAGCCGATTTCTTGCCTGGTCTTTATCTCGGAAGTATGGCCTCAAACCAGATACGGTCTTAAAATGGGTACACCACTACTGCGATGCGTAAAAATTACTCATATATCCGTCCAATACAAGTAGTCAATCTACGGTGGGCAAAACGGTGCGCGGAAAATTTGGGGACCCGTACATACTGCTTTCCCTAATCGCGAGGTCTGCACATCGTCTCAGGACAGCAGTCCCGTTTCGGGGACAAATTACTTGTAATTAGAGTGGTTTGTCCCCAAAACGGGGCTGCTGTCCTAAATTGGTTAGGAGGGGCAACCTACCGCAGAGGGTGGTTCCGAAACGGAAACAAAAACACAATCCGTGGCGCTTGTAAATTGGCGGTGAGTCGTGTTTTCCTCCCTACTATTACGGGGGACCATATTAAATAGGACCTACGGTACACACAAAAACCTTAATATTTCGCTATTTTTACGAACAATATTTGGTCCTATTTACTATGGTCCCCCGTAATGCATAATGCACGTCGAGAACACGCCTGCCCGGAATGAACATCTCTCCGAAAGCCCCGCTCATGCCGCGCGGTAGGTAGGCTATCCGGCGTGAGTTCTGCACGCCGTCGACGCATGTAGCGGAAGGGGCAGGACCAACATTCCTGAGGCTCTTCATGCCAGGAGCTCTTAACACCCATCCAACAACCGCCCTGTGTTGAATATTGTAATTTAAGGCCGAGACGCGTTCTACGATATGAGGTAGCACATTTCGCTAAAATGTTTTCTGAATGACGGGGTGGTTCCTGAACCCTTTTAGTACCGCAGTCCCGTTTTGGGGACAAATCACTTGGAATTAGACTGGTTTGTCCCCAACATCGGGACTGCGGCACTGAAGGGGTTAACCCAAAATCGTCGGAATGCGAATCAATCTTGTTTCGAAAAATGACGTTTGTTTGTGTATACTTATGGGCCATGTGGGATTATTCATCCGGATGCAATTTGTTTTTTGCTTGAAGTCAGTTTTCGGGCGAGGTATGGAGCTCCTTAAGGTCAAGCGAGGAGGACCCTCAGAAAATTTAGCGTGAACCTCTATCGTAGAACGCCTCCCGACACACAATCGAACGGGCTTGCAAATAACAACATGCAAATACACATCGGATGCGAAGATATTGGCAAAACGGGCTTGCCAAAAACATCATGCAACACACATCGGGTGCAAAGATGTTGGTACACAATCAAACGTACTTGCAAATATCAATATGCAATACACATCGGATGCAAAGATATTGGCACACAATCAAATGAGCTCGCAATTAACAATATACAATACAACATCGGATGCCAAGATGTTGGTACATAATCAAACGGGCTTGCAAATAACAATATGAAATACGCATCGGATACAAAGATATTGACATACAATCAAAAGGGCTTGCAAACATCAATATACAATACACATCGGATGCAAATGATGTTGGCACACAACCAAACGGGCTTGCCCGCGCGGTAGCATCCGAGGGAGGGAGGGAGGGAGGGGCAGGGGAGGGAGGGAGGGAGCGGTGGAGGGAGGGGAGCAGGGTAGGGGAGATGGAGAGAGGTAGGGAGCGAGGGGGGGGGTGGGAGAGAGGGAGTGAGGGAGGGAGGAGGGAGAGGGAGCTACTCCGAAGGTCAGCATGCACTCGACATATTGCCAGCTCGATAGCGTCCCGTGGCCAGCACAGGACGACCGACCGGGTCCGCTCGCTTGCCTGAGTTTTCCCGGCGGATGATCTCCCCACGACTTCGACGACGTGATGGAGCATCAGGCCCTTGCACAGCAGGCGATCCAGGCTAAAATCAACGAGCAGACGGACGGGGACGCGCGCAACGTGCGATATTACGCTATCACATACCCTGGTGTTCTCTGCATGTGTCGGAAGCACATCGTTTGCCTCAGATTGCACCGCATTTAGGTAGCGTACCAAATACGGAGGACCATAGTTAATAGGACCTACGGTGCGCACAAAAACCTATATATTTACCTATTTTTACTAACAATATTTGGTCCTGTTTACTATGGTCCTCCGTAATAGCAGAGGGAAACACCGTGTCCGATAGTACGCTCAACGCTTGTAGGACTGCCGTCCGGTTTTGGGGACAAACCAGTCTATCTCCAAGTAGTTTGGCCCCAAAACGGGACAGCAGCAGCACGAAAAGGTTCCACACCTCGGACAGATCATCTACAGGTAGATCATGACCTACTGTAGATCATCTAGTACAGTAGTTCCTCACCTCCCTTTTGGGGGGAGAGGTTTGGCAGCATCTGCCTTGCAGGGCAGATCAAAACCGGGACACGCGTGCAACACAGATCATGCAGATTGTACGGGTCCCACCAGGCACCATGAGCTAGATCATACAGATCATACACTTCATGCAGATTCTCTGTCCGATGCTGTGAAATAAAATGGTACCTAGAGTAGTACATATTGTTGAACGAAGCTCATTGGTTCAGATTGCACCGCTTTGATTGGCGTAACGCACTTACCGTACGAGCACAGTTGTCTTGGCTGTGACATCGCCCCCAGTTTATCGTCTCGCCCTCCCTGTGATACTCACATGGCCTCGTCTGCCTTTTCTCCGGTACCACTCTGTCCCGGAACGTAATGATCCTTTGTTCATTAACGTTGTATCGAACCGATCATTATATTGCGGTGCTTCTCAAGTGAGCTGCTCTTACGGGGGACCATAGTTAATGGGACCTACATACACGCAAAAACCTATACATTTCCCAATTTTTACTAACAATATTTGGTCCTATTAACTATGGTCCCCCGTAATACCCACCCAACATCGTCTGGTTCTGGTAAGAGACAAGACCATCTGGTTCAAGGCCATGGCAGAGATTAACCCAGGCAAATCGGCTTCGTCACGAGAGAAAAAACTTACTTGGAATTGGTGTTATTACGGGGGTCCATAGTTAATAGGACCTATGGTATACATAAAAACCTATGTATTTACCTATTTTTACCAACAATATTTGGTCTCGTTAACTATGGACCCCCGTAATAGTAATAGATCATTTTTTCAGGCAGCAATTTATACGACCATTTTTCGAGATATTAAGACCACGTTTTTTTAGGGCTTTGTCACCGGTTGATCTAAAAATAGGTGCACCACCGTGCAGAAATATTATTCGTTACAATTCCTGAGATTGCCCATTACTGAGTCAACCTCTTCAGAAAATGCACCAACCCTTTTGGGGGACAAATTACTTGCAATCAGTGTGGGAGATGTGCTTCACAGTCCCGTAAGGGTTAAGCAAGGTGCATATTTTTCTTGCAAAAAAAAAAAGCTCGACTTCGTGGGTCTTGACCCTTTCACGACTGCAGTTCCCTTTCTGGGAACAAAGCACTCAAATTCTGAGTAGTTCGTCCCCAAAACTGAACCTAAAGAGACTTCAGCCCGAAAAGGGTTAAAAGCATACGATACCTGGTACATAAACCTCCTCAACTGAGCGGCCCCACAAAATTTTAGGGTGCACACCCACCTTTCTACCGCAGCAAGCAAGCCTCCACACAAACGCGCAAAACAAGCGGGGAGTGTGTGGGGGGCGCGGGGTAGGTGGGGGCTAGATAGAGCGTGGGGGCATTTCGATGTTCCCTTAATCTGACCGTCGGCATCTCGCCACCTCAGGACTCCCGACCAGTCTACGCGTGGGGCCGATATCCAGGGCTCTTCACGGATCATGACCCGACCCGCGGTTCGGGTTCAGGAGGTCTTCAAAACATCACGGGTCGGGTCGGGTCGGGTCGGATCGGGTCGGGTCGGGTCGGGTCGGGTCGGGTCGGGTCGGGTCGGGTCGGGTCGGGTCGGGTCGGGTCGGGTCGGGTCGGGTCGGGTCCGGTCGGGCCGGGCCGGGTCGGGTCGGGTCGGGTCGGGTCGGGTCGGGTCCGGGCGGGTCGGGTCGGGTGGTTTTCATAATATTACGGATCGGGCCAGGTCACCCTGATCCGACCTAACCCGACCCGACTCGCGAGGTTTGACCTGGCTCGTGAAGAGCCCTGCCGATATCCTCACCAGCCTGGAATCTATTGCCATTGATTGCACCGCTGTTCGCCTTTTGTAGGTACGCAAATGTCAATTTTGTAGTTTGAGAAAACTTGCGATCTCACAGTATTACGGGGGGCCATAGTAAATAGGACCATATATTGTTAGTAAAAATATGGAAATATATGGGTGTTAGTTTGTACCGTAGGTCCTATTAACTATGGTCCCCCGTAATAGTTGTATTTGTTTCTGTAACGTACGGGACTCAGAAATAGCGACAAAAACACGCAGAAGGGACATACATATACAGTATACCCGGTACGACATTCGCTTTTTGCACCCCTGCTCATTGTTGAGGTAGGTACGCAAATGATAGTGTCGCACTTTGTACGTCGGGAAAAATTCAAGCGCACAGCCTACAGTAGGGTTTTAGCCTCGCTTTTGTACGGGGGGTTCAGGAACAGCCAAATCAAACGATATATATTGAGAAGGATTATACACACACGTACAGAACACAATGCGACAGACAAAAAACGGTAGATCTTACCACATCCTCGAGAAAACGGTTGGCACACACCGTGTGCGCGAGGCAAAGGGGCTGACGCTATCCGATGGTTGGTTGGGTCTGATTGGCTCAAAGTTAGGGTTAGTTCTGTTGTTCTTCTCGCACACAGTGTGCGTCGACCATTTCCTCGAACGCGCGTCAACCATTTCCTCAGACAGGACTTAGTTCACACGTCAGACTGATCACATAGATCAGATAGATCGTCTACACTGAGATCATCTAGATCCTAACCTGCCGTTATGATCCATGTGGTGCAGGATCTATACGGCATAGATCCAGCTCAAGGAACAGGTTCAAGACCACGCAGGTTCTATATGCCGCGGCTTCCACCGGCGACATGAGCTAGACCCCACCGAAAAATCTAAAAAAGTGGGAACGATCCGTGGATGACCCTGTCTTGAGGTGTGGAACGGTTTTAGAGCGGTAAAATAGTGAAATTCATTGTGATTTTCTTAGGATTCCAGGCAAAAGGCGAAGTATTAGTTAGGGAACCACCAGCGCGGAAATCGCCAACCATTGTATCCTCGCGCGGAAATCGCCAACCGTTGTATCTTCGCTCTTTCCGGAGGGCTACCCAGTTCATGATAGACGTGTTTCGGAGCATGTACCTGGTATACATATATATAGTTCGTTACGATCTGCACCGCATAGATCATGTCCGGGTGGGATCTGTATGATCTGCATGACCACGCCTCTTCTTGCGCGCATGCTTTTCCGGGTGGGATCTGTTGGAGGCGGATGTTGGCACAACTATCTCACAACGGATCTACTAGATGACCAAGCTCGTGATCTGTCTCATGTGAGAAAACTATTACGGGGGGCCATAGTAAGTAGGACCTACACACAAAAACCTGTAATATTTCCCCATTTTTACTATTACGGGGGTCCATAGTTAATAGGACCTATGGTATACATAAAAACCTATATATTCACCTATTTTTACTAACAAAATTTGGTCCCGTTAACTATGGACCCCCGTAATAACGATATTTGGTCCTATTTACTATGGTCCCCCTTATTAGAGCTGTGAGCCGGCACGACTGAACCCTTTCAGGACTGCAGTCCGTTTGGGGGGGCAAACCATTCACGGCAGTTCTCAACGGGTTGAGCTACGTTTTTACCAATCCGCTGGAGTACAACACAGAAAAGAAAATAAAGAAACTATCTAACTGCTCCTGCCGCCACCAATTTGAAGAGAAAGCACCCAACAACCGAAAAAACGCCAATCACGCACGTCAGAGTCGCGCTCCTACCTGTCCGAACCCGTCGTCACGAAGCCTCCGACCTCCTTCGCCTGTAGGTAGAGAGAATCGGCAGAGGCGAACGATGACCGGGGATGTTTTGAACCATCCCCTCCCCCCTCGCGTGCAGCGCCAGCACCGGCGCCGGGGCCTCCTCCTCTTGAGGTCGCCGCCGCTTCTCCTGGGACATCTTGGCTGTCGCCGTCACCCGTAACTCCCCCACCTTCGCGTGGCTGCGCCCTTTCTGGTACGGGGGGTTCAGCCTGGGAGGGCGGGGGTCGGCCAGGGCGGGGGTACCGTACGACAAGTGAAATGTCTAGAGGTGTGTGAGTCGGCATGGCTTGGCCCTTTTACTACACAAGGGTGCTGCAAACATTATACCACACAGATTTCAAGCATTTTGTCCACAAAAAAAAACGTCCGCAGTTCTAATGGGGATAGGCCACCAATTAACTACCAGTCGGACTATTAAGCAGTTATTACGGGGGGCCATAGTAAAATAGGACCAAATATTGTTAGTAAAAATAGGTAAATATATAGGTTTTTATGTATACCATAGGTCCTATTAACTATGGACCCCCGTAATAGTCGTTTCGCCGGAGGTGCGGACTATCCGACTCATTGGGTTTCCATACCTGTAGGAGGATTGTTAAATGCGGGATAGCTTTGTTTCTTATTTGGGAGGGGTCCTCGCCGCCGGGGAGGAGGGGGGGGGTATTTCTTCAACACTCAACACCACTATGTACAGCATGCCTGACGCTCCCCGCCCCTGCCCCCCCCCCCCCCCCCCCCCTTCCCTCCGATATTTCTCCCTGTATTCAAGTACCACTTCCCAAGCGAAACAGACACGACCGAAGCAAACCTGGCATCGAAGAGCGACGAGGTAGCGAAGCTTGGCGACGGCCTTCAGGCTAACCCCGCACTCGTGGGCCAGCTGCTCCGAGTCCCGCGATAGCAAGGACTCCGCTGGCGTGGTTCAAAACGCGGCACGATTGTTGTCGTTTCGTGCCGTTCATCGCCATCGCAAGCGACACAGATACAGTAGACGCGGTTTGCAGTAGCGGTGGCGGCAGCGGCGGCGGCAGTAGGAAAGCAGGGTGAATATATATATATATATATATGTATATGTACATTTTCAAAAAACACTTTCCAACAGGTTTGTGGGCGGCATCTTAACGATATCAAGGACCCCGCTACCACGTATCGACGCGGCGCGATTGTTGCCGGTTCGGTCCGTTCATCGTCATCGTAACGGTAGACGCGGTTTTACAATGGCCATGGCGGCAGCGGCGGCAGCAGGAAAGCAGGGTGAAGAAATAAATCAAAAAACGTTTTCCAACAAGTTTGTACGCGGCATATCTCAACGACAGCAGGCAAGGTCTCTGGCGCGTTCGACGTAGCGCGGCGGGTTCGTTGTCGCTTCGGGTTTCATCCATAGTCATTGTTAGCGGCGGCGGAAGCGGCGGTTACAGCAGCGTCAGCGGCAGCGGCAGCGGCAGCAGCAGCAGCAGCAGCAGCAGCAGCAGCAGCAGCAGCAGAAAAGCAGTGTATGAAAAAAAAAAACGTTTTCCAACCGGTTCGTACAGTAGGCGGCATCATTGCCCTTATTTTACCGGTATAGGTATACAACAGTGGAGGACACAGAACAAAGAAAACGAGTACTAAGAAAGGCAGGCTGAGATTAACAGGAAAAAAGCGAAATTCGGGAGTCGTTACACTGAGGAACCTGTCCTGTTTTTTTTTTTTGATAGGTTTCACAAACTACGAGATTTGGGAGAAATGCTGAACTCTCTTCGGGCAAACCTTAACCTGACGGCGGGGGGGGGCAAAGAAGACACCTGTCTCCACGACTTGTCTGGAGGTCGCCAAGCTCAAAAAAGAACATCATGCGGGTCGAGCTGGAACGTGACACAACGTGTTGGATAAGTGCGCCACCCACTACACCGGTTGCCCGTATATCACGCAAGACAACACCAGGGATGTGTACGTGGCACCGTAGATTTCAGAGCGGAGGCACCGGGAATACCCCAAAGTGGCCGAATGTGGAAACCGCTTGAACGAACCGGAGCGGTAAAACGGAAGAGCTACGAAAACCCTCTGAAAGTCCGTGTATGCAGGCGTTGTTCACCAGGGGTGAGCATAAAAATCACGAAACCGCACCTTTTTTTTTTTCCGCGGAAACCGTACGAGTATGTGATTCCGAGAACAAACGAGAACCTATGAATAGTGAGTACGGGTGTTACCCGTCCCTGTTTTTTATTTTATCCGAGCCCAGTTTCTCCAAAAGCAAGGTGGGCACCCACAACCACAACGTCGGCGTTAGAAATGATCTCAACGATATATTTACATAGACGCATGCAGCGCTCGGCGTGCGCACCTTTCCCCGCTGTCGAGCAAAACAGCTTCGGAATCCTTGCGAGGGGGTGTGGTATCGTATCACACCGGTGATATATGGTCACGCGACAAAATAGGCCTGTGGGTAGCGCCTTACAACCAAAACAATACCAGGTACCAGGTGTGCCTTCTGATTGGCCAAATATGCGACAAGCAAAATACGAAGATAATCAGGTTGTGCATTCGATCACCCAGGGTGGGTCGCACGGGCCGAGAAGTGCAGGGTGATGACCAAAACTGTCGCGAAAAAGCAAACATTATGAACGTAAGTCAGGCTGTACTCGATCACCCAGGGTGATATTGGCGCAGGCAAAAAGAAGCGGGCGGCGACTGAGTAAGGGCGGTCGCAATTTAAAAACACGAACAAAGAGTGTCGTCGACGAAAACAAAAAAGTAAGAGAATGAGATGTCATGCAGCATTCGATCACCTATATACACGTAGTGGCATGGGAAGAGAAGGCAGCGTAACGACCAAACATGTTGACCCCCCCGCCCGCCGCCAATAATACGAAGGTCATCATGTTGCGTTCGATCACCTAAGGTGATTGGCACGGGCAGAGCAGCGAGAGCCTCAAGTGTACGCTCGTCCAGACCCAGGCGGTCCAGGCGTGGCATCTGATGATGATGATGATGATGATGATGACGATTATGCTTGCCGCTTGGCCCTGCTGGCGCGCCAAATGAGATGCGACACAACGTGTGGTCGCTCTCTTGTCTTCCTGCCTCAACCGCACAGCAGGATCACGGTGGCATACATGTTGGTGGTGTTGTTGGGGTTGATGTTTGTTGACATTGCCGTTGCTGCTACGGGGGTTGAGGTTGTTGTCTGTTGTTGCTGGTGCTGTTGTCTTTCATTCATTATTCACACTACTATTCTAATATTACGGGGGACCATAGTAAATAGGACCTACGGTACGCACAACAACCTCTATACTTCCTTATTTTCACCATCAATATCAGGTCCTATTTACTATGGTTCCCCGTAATAGACGGCACTGCCACGTAGGACACCGGTGTCACGTTCGTACTACATACGACACCGCCGTCCATTTACGGCGCAAAACCTCGGACAGGCATTCCATTTCGGGGGAGCATAGTAAATAGGACCTACGTTGAACACAAAAACCTATATATTTCCGTATTTTTACCGTCAATATTTGGTCCTATTTACTATGGACCCCCGCAAATACGTACCAGAGGTGATCAGGGGCCGTATTTCTTAAAAGTACAAACGGGACAGCTGTGAGTTCGACCGATTGAGTGATTGATATTCATGTTTGAAGGCTGCATGGTACGTCCGTCGCGTCGCGCGAGTTCTGCAGAAACCCTTGTGAAGGATATTATACAGGGTGAAGGTGACTCCACCCTATGGTATTGCTACCACCAGTCTGTCTGTCCCTATATACATAAAGGATGTTTTTTACATTAAAATTGAACGAAAAACACACTATATTTAGGAACAAGAGTGTCCCTAAATATGAGGATCTTTTGTATATTAATAATGAATACAATCGTTCCTTATGTATCGGGACAGAGTAGTACCAAATAAGTAGAGAGCAACATGAGGCAAGGAAGGCGGCCTCATCCTACTTTTCAGCAGGCCGTGGGTGTCCGAAGGGAAAATAAGAACCCGCTCTTCAATATTCGGGGTGGGGATGGAATGTGTGTAGATGCGGAGTAGGACGCAGGGCGTATAGATACATAGTCGGTGAAAATATATCGGTAAAAGGTAGTACGTATTCAATTGAGTATACGCAAGGAAGGAGAAAAGGTTCGGATAAAATTGAGGGTGTTCGACGAATTATGTTAGTTTTTTCATCTTGAATGAATAACGATAACGCCCTGCACATTGTCAGAAGGCAAATAATAATAAAAAAAAAAAATTCGGTGATAATAAAAAAAATTGAGGCTCGCTTTCTCAGGACGATTATGAAAATTGACCGAAAAAACGGCGCTCAGCGTCGAGTGCCAAACGAAACTCCATATACTGCTGTAGTAGGAAATGTCGTATTATAGTAGGATCGGCGGCAAAAAAGTAAGAAGTTGAGCCCCGAGGCCCAAATTGACGTTTCTTACTCGTACCTGTCGCGTCGGTATTCCACTTGCTTCGTACCTTCTTCCAATTGTGATTATTTTGGTTTTCTCTGTGTCACCGTCTGTGACCACATAATTTGTATCTCAACCTGCCGTACGTACGATGAAGAATCAGGAAGGACGCTGGGTGTGCTTGTGTCATTGAGTAGAAATAACTATTTGGATGTGAAAGCAACACACACATTCATTCATTAATAATATGGGCCGTCTTCTGTAGTCGTACAACAAGTACCCGGTACACAGGGCGCTTATTATTAACAAGAAAGCGACCACTTACAAAAGCAGGCTAAATATCGACAAATACATTCGTAAGAACTTCAGGAGTCGTCATACTGAATTTAGTGTAGAAAATGTACCCTTTCCGATATAAGAAATCCAGCCAGCCAGGATTCCTGTTTCTTATTTTATTGCTGGTGCTGGCTGGTGTGCAGTTTTGATATTTTGATATATCTGGGCAACATTGCTGCGTGTTGGAAAGGTGGAAGGGAACTGCCCTTCCTGTTAGGCAACGATGCACTCAACGAACAGTAGCCATAAGTGCATGTGTGAGTCGGTGGCAGAGAAAATACTGCGCTTCCTGCGTGCTGTGTGTGATTTTGCTGAACAGGAGAAATACGAGCATCATCCTTCTCGGGTGGCGCCGTTTGAACTTTCAAACCTGTAAGCACAACAATGCAAGCCGTCTAAACCGATACAACCCCACCCATCTACACCACTTCACCTCTGCGCTCGGCTCTAGCAAATATTAACTTCAGACGCAGCAGCCGAACAGCGCTTTCAGAGGGTCTGTGCCTCCACACGGAGGTCGGAGCACATGTCGGGCGTCCTGAAGAGAGAGAGCAGATATATCGGAAAGGAGTTGTAAAGGTATGAAAACTGTTTCACACAGGGGGTGAATAGGTTATGTCCCCTGACAGCTTCGAGCAAGCCAAACAACGAGCGCACTTAAAGGACCATCGGTTCAGGTGAGACAGTTGCGCTGCTGGAGACATATGGAGGTACTCGCTCCGTGGTTGATGCCACGTCCGTCAAAAGAAAAGGAGGAATTAGGTCAAGCAGGTGTTTTGTTCGGACCCCTCTCCTCTCCTCTCCTCCCCTTGATGACAACTCCAATGTTCGCAAAACGTGGTTGTACCGCTGCTGCTGCTGTCTTGGCTGTTGCCGGGTCGGACGGAGGTAGCAGCGGGAGCTCCTCGAGCGTAGAGGCGCTGTTGGCGAGTGGTTTAGGCATAGGATCAGCCTCGGTCGACTTTTGGCTTTTGGTGGCCACTCTAGATCTGTGACCGCAGATGAAATTTCGACCTTATCCCATGCATGTGAAGAAAAATGAATGACTCCTCCGAAAACACCCTTGGGAAGCAAAAAAATATCGCCTCGTATAAAAACTGACATTTGCTCCCCAGAATTTAAAGCGGCAGGTTGTACCAGGTGCTCTTACTCGTCGTATTGCACCTGGTGTAGCATTAATATCAGGTACAGCAGTACCACTCCTGGGGTGCCGTACGAGTACGAGTACGAGCTTCTACGTAACGTACAAGCAATCTCCACGGGATTGGAAGTCTTACTACGTACAGAACTTACGAGTGCGTAAGTTCCAGGTACAGCAGTACTGCTGTACGGGGTTGTACTCGTATTTCGTAGAAGTCTTGTGCAGGTAGAACTCAGAAGTTTCGGCTGGGGTTGTACACGAATGTTGTACCCGTACCCGCGCCCGGGTATTTTTAACTGACATACCCGTACCCCGGGTATTGATTGTGCCACGGGCGTACATAACGTACACAACACCCGGGTACGGGTATGAAGGTCCTACCTGTTACATAACTTACAGGAGTTCCGGTACGGGAAGTACCCGGGAAAATACCCGGGTATATACTCGTACCCTACAGAAAACAACCTTGCTCTTGCAGAAGATCCGGGTACGGGTATGGAGTCTTACAGAGCTCACAGATGTTCCGGGTACAGTATTGAAGTCTCACAGAACACAGAAGTTCCAGAGGTAGGTATACCACTGCTATACGAGTACCCGTACCCCACCCGGGTTTCTTTCGGAGGCCATACCCGTACCCCGGATATTTTGCCACGGACGAACCGGCCTACAGAGCTTCCGGGTACGGGTATAAAGACTGTACATAACTTTACAGGAGTTTCGGTACGGGAAATACCCAGGAAATACCCCGGGTATGGTTCGTACGCACCCTATATACTCGACACAACCTTGCAATTTTTGTCTTGTGTCTGCTTGCTTTTTCCATCATCAATCCCATTCTCCGTTGAAATTCCCAGGAATTTTCGTTTTTGAATTTGTTTTCCTGGCGGGCTGGTACAGATCCCTGAGAAATTACGTTTTTTTTTCCATCCTAATTTCAAGTTTCGGACACTGCTGTTGTTCGTGCCCCGAGACTTGGAAAAAAAGCAACAATTCCTCAGGAGATTTTGTGCCAATACGTCAGAAAAAAATAGAGGCGAGAAAAATTCCTGGGAATTTCAACGGAGATTGAGGCTGGTGATGGAAAATTGACTCAACGATACGATTTTTTTACTACGATATTCGCTTTGTATTTGGCTCGACCAACCTCCAATCCCCAGTCCCTCCACGAACGCTGTGGATTACGCTGGCCGCCAACGTCCGCGGGCAAGCGTACACGCTGAATTCTTCCTTATTCTCCCCGCACGCCCCCCCCCCCCCCCTGCCTAACCCCCGAGCATGAAACGCCTCCTTTTATATCCCCCCCGCACGCCCCCCCCCCCCTTCCTATTCCCCCTGCATGAAATGCTTCCTGTCTAATCTCCGCGCACGTTCCCCCCTCCTATTTCCCACGCATGAAACGCCTCACTTTTGAATCTTCCCGCACGTTCCTCCCCACCTTAATCCCCGCGCGTGAAACGCCTCCTTTCTTAATCTCCCCGCGCGAAACGGCAGGTTTTAAGCCGCGATTAGACCCTTTCAGACTCACCGTCCGTCTGCAGGACGACATTTGTCAGAAACCCGTGCTCTCCATCTTCAGCGAAAACGAAAACAGTTTTTTTTAGCGTCTAAACAGAGGGGATTTGGCCTTGAAAAAAAAAAACGAGGAGTTGACGAAAAAAAAAGAGGAGCTACGTATATATATAGATAAAAAAACCTTAAAAAGGGGAGAGTACAAATCAGTACGTAACTATTAAAAAGGCGTTTTCAGAATCGGGAGAACCGAGATGTTGAGGCGGGGAGAGATCGTGAAAGATCGATGGCGGATCGAGGAGAGGATCGGGAAGGGAACTTTCTGCGAGTTGCATCGCGCTTCCGACCTAACGAAGAAGTCGGAAGGCGCGGCGGTGAAAGTGGAGGTGCAGGGCATGCAGCGCTCCGTTCTTAAGGTGGGTAGGCGAGGCCGTGGATGAGAAGGGGGGGGGGGGGGGGGGGGGGGGGGGGGGGGGGGGGGGGGGGGGGGGGGGGGGGGGGGGGGGGGGGGGGGGGGGGGGGGGGGGGGGGGGGGGGGGGAGGGAGGGTCTCCGTGTTTTTGTATTTTTTTTTCGGGGAGGGTAAATAGAGGAAAGGGGAGAGGGGTCTCCATGATATTTGGTGGAGTGCGTGGGGCGTTGTGTCCATGATTTGTGGAGATGGGGTGGGTCATGTGCGCGTTTTTGTGTGTACGTGAAGTTGGAGGTGCAGGGCATGTAGCGCTCCGTTTTCAAGGTGGGTGGGCGAGGCTGTGAACGAGACGGGGGGGGGGCGGGGTTGCGGATGGGGGGGGGGGTGGGGGTGGGGAGGGGAGAACGTGGGGGGGGGGCGGGGGGGGGTTGTATTCATGTCATGCATTGCTGTAGTCGTATGATCATAGATCCCCGCATGCCTGCGATGTCAGGACGGAGCGCGTCTGTTTTTTACCGTGGGGGGAGTGTTTCCCATGATTCTTGTTGTGTATGTGAAGCTGGAGGTGCAGGGCATGCAGTGCTGGAAGGGGGGAGGGGGGCTGTGGGCGAGAGGGGAGCGGGGAGTAAGATGGAGTGGTGAGGGTGGGGGGGGTGGGGGCCGTTGGGGAGGTGTGGGATGTGAGGGGTATCAGCGTGTGTTTCGTATGATACGTGTGTGTTCACGCGCTATTGTGTGCGCGTTTTTGTGCGTGTGTGTATTTTTGGATAGGGTTGTGTATTTATGTGCATATTGTGCATATGTTTGTGTTTGAGCGGGAGAAAAAAGCGGCGAACTGCCGGCGTTTCGGCCATCATTTTTTTTCGTTCTTCCTATGGCTTGATCAGTTTAACTCTTTATTTTTATCTCTTGCAGCCCCCCCCCGCCCCCCCGTTGCGACGCCTCGGAGTTTGCGAGATAACCCAGCGTCGACAAACTGCAATTATGTTGTTGTCATAGGACTACGACCATGTATGACATGAGTACACTCCATCTCGAAGGTGATGCGTGGTCAGCGGTCAAAATATTTGAGGCAAGCAACAAATGAGTAACCCCCCCCCCCCCCCCCCCCCCCCCCCCCCCCCGCCCCCCTGCCCCCCGCCCCCCCCGTTCCGCAACACCTCGGAACCGTCAATAGTGGGAGAACCAAGTGGTGGAGGACCTCCAGAGCCTGGCCTGTGTCCCGAGACACTATCTTTTTGGAAAGCACGGGGCTAAGGATGTACTCGTGATGGAATTGCTTTCGGGCGAGGACATGAGCGCCCTCAGGTGATGTGTCGTACAGGCGGCTCGGGGTTGATTATATCGCACGTTGGACAGATCAGATCAGATCAGATCAGATCAGATCAGATCGGATAAGATCAGAACAGATCACACAGATCGTTCTCACGGATTTTTTTTTTGTCCTTGTAGTGTACACGAGGTTGATCTATAGGTACAGGAACTTGAATGCCCCGTCACAGAGAGCACCAGGGCCGTGTGCACGTGTTGCAAATGAGGGTTGCGTGTATGCTGCTTTGTTTCTCGCGCGTCGGATGTGTCTCCTGGCCGTGTTGTTGTTGATGTTGGTGTTGTGTGTTGATGTGTGTTGATGTTGGTGTTGTCGTTGTTGCTGTTGTTTCTGTTGGTGGAGGCTTAGTGTCGTCGGTTGTGGTGATTGTTCTATTTCGGGGGGCCATAGTAAACAGGACCGAGTATTGTTGGTAAAAATAGCGAAATATACAGGTTTTTGTGTGTACCGTAGGTCCTATTTAATGTGCCCCCCCCCCCCCCCCCCCGTAATAACAGTAACTGCAGTAGCTGTGTCGTTGATGTCGTTGATGTCGTTGATGTCGTTGATGTCGTTGATGTCGTTGATGTCGTTGATGTCGTTGATGTCGTTGATGTCGTTGATGTCGTTGATGTTGATGTTGTTGTTGTTGTTGTTGTTGTTGTTGTTGTTGTTGGTTTTTGGTGGCGTAGCTGTTGGTGTTGCTTCTGCAGTGTTGTTGTGATACAGTGTTGCTTTTTTGTTGTTGTAGCTGTTGCTGTTGCGGGGGTGTTGGTATTGTAGTTGGCATTGTTGCGACGATTGTTCTCACAGTATATATATAGCCCAGAAGGGAACGAAGAGCACGAGGCAGAAAATATAGAAAATACTATCACGGGGGACCATATCATACTATTACGGGGGTCCATAGTTAACAGGACCTATGGTGTACATAAAAACCAATATATTTACCTATTTTTACTAACAAAATTTGCTCCCGTTAACTATGGACCCCCGTAATAGTAAATATGACCAAATATTGTTAGTAAAAATAGGTACATATACAGGTTTTTATGTATACCACGTGTTCCGTTGTACGGTATACAAGCTGGACATAAGCAGTACGTGCCGGGTACGTCGCACTTATTGTACCACTCCAACCCGCTCCAACTCCTATTCATAGTTGCCAAGCAGAGTGTCCCGGTCCATTGGCCTTCTCCACATTGTGATAATTAACATATCACGTGGGAAATAGTGCAGAAAAAACGGGGAAAATTTTGTACGAAGCCGTGATTAATATTGGCGAGCAAATTTTCACTATCTTGTTTGGGGGAATTTCGACGGACAAAGCTCCTCCGGGTAGAGCGGGGTCAGGGTTAGTATAATATATTATCTATACATTATACGAAGTATAAATATTATTAATAGTTTTTTTCATCACTGTCACTTTCCAGCTTTATTAACTCGTATTTACATGAGCTTTTTTTCCCTCAGCGGTCTTCTTGCGGACAAGTCGTGGTCGCAGGTAGGTGCTGTCCCTTGTCCCCCCCCCCAGCACGTGCCTTCATTTTTATCGCGTATAGGGTTCATTCAGCACTCCCACTGCTCGTCGATTTGCATCGAATGTAGCTAACTCACGCTCTGGCGCTCTCCGCCATTTGTAATCAATTTTTATGCAAGAACAAGTCCCCACGAGCATGCGCTCGTTGAGACTCGAACCCACGAAATTGATCTTGATAGGCACGCGGACCACCTACCAAGCCACCGGGGACAGCATATATTAGGGTTTATTTGAGGTAGAGGTTTGGGGAGTACTTATCAACATCTCGTCTCAATAATACTGGAACCACACCGGGGCCACAAGACATCCCCGAGTCCCATAGCAAACCCCTGTCACTGCTGTAACATATTGGAGAAGGCGGCTCGTGTGTCCCAGAACCATTTGAGTTCAGTTCCAGTTCCACAGGGCTCGAGTGTAAAGAACGGAAGGAGGAAAGGCTACGACACGGACTCGGTAATTCAAAACGAGCTGGTTCAAGTGAAACGACTCAGATTTTGTGTCGAGAGACGAATGGATGCCGCTTGCAATACTCGCTCGAATGTCACATGTTTGGTGTCACACTGTCCGCCATGGCCAGTGGAAGAGGGTGACATGGCCATTTTTGCGCTGAAGTGCTATATACGGCTGGCGGTAGCGGCGATAATGTGGACCGACCGACCACGGGCCTTAAAAAAGGCCAGTAACAGCCAGGCGTTTACGTAGGATTTTTTTTTTTTTGTCCCGAATATTTTTTTTTTCCTGAAGGAGCCGACTCCAGGTCACCCAAAAAAGCATGGCTGTAAAAATAATCGCGCAACATGTTCGAAGTTTTGATTGCGCAGGACCAATATCAAGCCATTTTTAACGCCAAAAGTTAATCTATAATTACTGAAACTTAAGTTAATACCAGATGCCTGCCTGCGTATATGCGCATGTTTTCTGCACAAAAGCCCAAATGTTCAGGCCGTTTTTCAGACATAGTTCCTGTTTTTTTGCAGACGTCTCCTGTGAGCCCCCGTCGACGCCTTGACGAACGGGGTGTGTGTGTTTTTTGTTTTTCGTGAGGGATTGGAGGTTTCTCAAGGCCCCAAAAATAAAAAAACAAGGAACAAAATAAATGTCTGACGAAAAAATAAAAAAGATAAAACACCGTCCCTCAAGGGGTCGAGAGGGGCTCATAGAACAGGTGTGCAAAAATTCAGGGTCTTATCTCCCAAAAACGGGGTGAACTTCCGACTGACTAAATATGTTGGATTCAGGTTGGACCAACCTGTAGCTTCGCTATTTGGGTTAGCTGGTTTGTTGGTTGGTTGATTAGCTGATTGGTGGGGATTGGTGGGGCCGGGCACTGGCTGACTCAGTGCCGTTATACTGTCGTTAGATTAAACCAGTCGACTGGATTGCACCAGAATTCTGTCTCTCCTTTCTCCTCCGGAAACGCAGTAGGTGGGTTTCCCTAGTATAATATGGCGTGTTACTTAGGTGTACGTAGGATAAAAAGTACTGGCGACTGCTGTATTGGCCGGGTCAATCAGTAGAATACTACCGCCAGTTTATTGCTACTGCCAGTTCAGACTGTTCCAGTGCCTAGCCCTACTGACTGGTTTATTGGTTGGTTTTCGGTCGTTTTTTTTTCTTGTTTGTTTGCTTGTTTACTATTACGGGGGACCATAGTAAATAGGACCAAATATTGTTAGTGAAAATAGTCAAATATATAGGTTTTTAAGTATACCATAGGTCCTATTAACTATGAACCCCCGTAATAGTCCTCCGGCGGATTGGTAAAAAAGTACCTGGTACAGCTTGAGCTCACCGCGTTTGTTGATTGTCGCAGGTACCGACAGCCGAAGCCTGTGCCGGGCTCCACTGCTAGTCGCCGCCCGGGGGGGCTTCCACTCGGAGTGTGCTGCGACTTGGCTCTTCAGGTGAGATGGACATCCCGTGGATCACGCGGGGGCATACCGTATCACACCATCACACGGGTGATAGTATATGAATATATCATACCGGGTGGTAGCATAAAACACCCCCTGGGACGATTTTTCCTAGACGAGTTTCTCCAAACCTAGGGGAGGCACACACATGTTTCCGTGGACGCATGCATCGCTTGGCGTTTGCACCCTCCCCATTGTCGAGAGAATCGGGCTCGGAAAATTCGTTCGTGGGGGTGTGTTATATTACCACCCTAGTGTGATACGGTAGTGGTGTGTTATGTTATCACCCTAGTGTGGTACGGTAATAGTAGTGTGTAATCTTATCACCCTAGTGTGATACGGTAGTAGTGTGTCATCTTATCACCCTAGTGTGATGCGGTAGTGGTGCGTTATGTTATCACCCTAGTGTGGTACGGTACTAGTAGTGTGTAATCTTATCACCCTAGTGTGATACGGTAGTAGTAGTGTGTTATCTTATCACCCTGGTGTGATGCGGTAGTGGTGTGTTATGTTATCACCCTAGTGTGGTACGGTGCTAGTAGTGTGTAATCTTATCACCCTAGTGTGATACGGTACTAGTGTGTTATATTATCACCCTAGTGTGATACGGTACTGGTAGTGTGTTATCTTTTCACCCTAGTGTGATACGGTAGTATTACGGGGGACCATAGTAAATAGGACCAAATATTATTAGCAAAAATAGGGAAATATACAGGTTTTTGTGTGTACCGTAGGTCGTATTTACTATGTTCCCCCGTAATGGTGTGCTATGTTATCACCCTAGTGTGATACGGTACTGATAGTGTGTTATCTTATCACATGTGTCATCATGCGTGTTGCACGGCGGTTGTTGTCGCTCGTTGCACCCCTCTCTCTCTGTCGCCCTTGTCTCTTTTTTCGGTAGGAATCGAATTATACGTAACGAAGAAATTACATGGGATGGAATTGATTTGTGTACTGGTTTAGTAATGGGAGTGAGGTTGAATTGCGTTGGGATTTTGTCAGATCGGATCGAAATATCATTTTTGGTCGGAATGACTTGGATTACAATTATACATACATTGATTGAGTTTTGTCGAATTGAATCGAATGGAATGTCATGAACCGAACCGAACCGAACACCGAACCGAACACCGAACCGAACACCGAACCGACACGTAACCAACAGACCCACAGCCGAACCGAACCGAATCAAGCCTACTCATATCCGACACAGAACCATAGCCGAACCGAACCGAACCGAACCGAACCGAACCGAACCGAACCGAACCGAACCGAACCGAACCGAACCGAACCGAACTGAACCAAACTGAACCGAACTGACCCGAGACATAACCGATACAGAGCCACGTAACCGAACTGAATCGAGCCGAACGGACACGAAGGCAATACAGAAACGAACCGAACGGAACGAAATCGGCACAGAACCGACACAGAACCGACACATTACGATTTAGGTGTGTGTTCGTATGATTTTTGTTTGTTTTGTTTGTTTATTCCAGATGCTGGAGTGCCTCAAAGGGGGTGCACAGCTGCGGCTACCTGCACAGAGATGTGAAGCCCGCGAACTTCGTGCGGCGAAAGAAGAACGGCAAGGATTTCGTCATCATCGACTTCGGTGAGCCGTTGTCTTTGTCGGTGGTAGCCGTGGTGGTTGTAGCCGGTGACGGTAATGGTGGTAATGGTGGTAATGGTGTATGTGGTGGTGGCGGTGGTTTTTCTCAGGGCTGATGACGGGTCGGGTCAAACCTCCCGGGTCAGATCGGGTCGGGTCGGGTGGGTGACTGCGACCGGATCCGATCCTTGATTATTTGAAAACCTCCTGACCCGACCCTACCCGACCCGACCCGACCCGACCCGTGATGTTTCGAAAAACCCCGTTCCGGCCCGCGGGTCGGGGCCATGACCCGTGAAGAAGCCCTGGTGTTTTTCGGTTTTTGGTGGTGGTGGTGGGAGTGGTTTTGTGTTGATTATTGTGGCGCTGATGGCGGTGATGGTATTTAAATTCTGGGCTCTTGACGCTATTGTCATGACCCGTACCTCGGGTTGGGTCTGGAAGCTTTATCGAAATCTCATGGGTCGGGTCAGGTCGGGTCAGGTCGGGTCGTGTCGAGTCAGGTCGGGTCGACATTTTTTCAAACTCTCAGGGGTCTCGGATCGGGCCACACAGACCCGACCCGACCCGACCTGCCCCGTGCGGCTTTTGACCCGACCCGTACACAGCCCTGTTCGTTTTGTGGTGGTGTTGGAGGGGGGGCGTTGATGGTGTTGGTGTTGGTGGTGTTCATAGTATTTGTTGTTGGTGTGGGTGTGTAGTGTGGGTGGTGCTCATGTTGTTTTCGACTTTGGTAAGTCTCACCTCGCGCTGTTGTACAACCCCCACGAAATACAACGGCGACGAAAACGCGTCTTTATGTGTGTAAACACCTCCCACCCTCCCTCTCCTCTCCCCCCCCCCCCCTCCCATCCGCCCAACACCACCACCACCACCACTACCGCCTATTTCATCCCCAGGGCTAGCGAAAAAGTTTAGGTCGGAATCGGGGCGAGATGAGACCGGAGCGAGAGAGGGCGGAGTTCCGAGGCACCAGCATGTACGTACGGTAGGGGGCGGGGGGGGGGGGTGGGGGTAGGATACTCATTTGTTGCTCACCATAGTAACCTATTTGACTAATGACCTCGCATCCCTTTCGGGGCAGAGCAGCGTCCCTACTCGTAATAGAGTGTGTGTGTGGGGGGGGGGCAGATATAGTAGATGTTTGGACACCTCCTGTCAGTGTGCGTGCCGCATGTGTGCGGTGAAGTGAGACGTGCCTGACGGATTATTGATTATTTCGTGGTGTAGTTGTTGTTGTTGTTGTTGTTATTGTTGTTGTTGTTGTCGTCGTCGCTGTTTTGCGTCTTAATCCTCTTGCACTGCACCGTGTACAGACACCCGAGATCGACTATACTTCCAAGGGTTTGCGTTCACAACGGAAGCGCAGTCCCTTAAGGCCTAAACGGTTTCGTAAACCCTTGTACGTATATAGTAGTGACGTTCCGTTTTGGGGGCAAACTACTCGGAATTTGAGAGCTTTGCCCCCATAGCGAGACTGCGGCCGGAAAAGGGTTTATTAAGGGCGCTGAGGAAGTACTATTTACGGGGGTCCATAGTTAATAGGACCTATGGTGTACATAAAAACCTATATATTTACCTATTTTTACTAACAAAATTTGGTCCCGTTAACTATGGACCCCCGTAATATTTGTTGCCCGATATCGTTGGAACACCATCTGTGGCTTAACTCTTCTATATGACTGCCGTCCCGTGTTGGCGACAACATACTCAAATTTCAAGTATTTCGGTGGACCATAGTAAATGGGACCAAATTTTGTTGGTAAGAACAGGGAAATATATAGGTTTTTGTGTGCGCCTTAGGTGCTATTTTACTATGGTCCTCCGAAATAGTTTGTCCCCCCAAACCGGGACTGCAGTCCTTTGCAGTCCTGAGCAAAGGGTTATTAAAGGCACTGAGGAACTGCTACCCGACGTCGTTGAAACACCATCCGCGCCTTAAGCCTTCTGCGGTAGGACTGCGATGCCGTTTTGAGGACAAATAATCTGTACACGACCGCACTCCCGCTTCGGGTACAAAGGAGTTGGAATTAGCGCCAAATAAAAATATCAGTTTCTGTGCAGCAGTGCACTATTACGGGGGACCATAGTAACTAGGACCTACCGTGAACACAAAAACGTAAATATCTTGCCTATTTGTTCTTGCCTATTTGTACCAATAATATTTGGTCCTATTTACTGTGGTCGCCCGTATTACTTACAATAGTGAAAAAGGGGTGAAAGCGACGGGAGCCGTCGGGCGACAACGCGAAATACGCCCGACCTTTTTTTTTATGGAATGGGCGCGGTTAGACGCGAGTCGACGAGAGAAGAAAGGGCTTAAAAGCCTTCTCGCGAACCGTTGTCGGGAGGGGGAGGGGGGGGGGGGAGAGCCTGCTACGTGACGCCGGGTATGAGTTACGGCTATTACGGGGGACCATAGTAAATAGGACCAAATATTGTTAGTAAAAATAGGTAAATATATAGGTTTTTGTGTATACCGTAGGTCCTATTTACTATGGTCCCCCGTGATAGGAGGGAGAGAGAAAAGAACACACGCACACACAGACGTTGTTTGGGGTTTCCAGTGTCTGTGCTGGGCGTTTTGGTTCAGGGTTACATTAATGTTTGCTACTGTACACCAGGTAACGGTTAGTGCAAGACACCCACACCCCGTGGGACAAATTTTCAAGAGGCGTTTTGTTTTTCTCCGAAACGTGGAGAGGGCACACGAACGCCACAACGAAATGGCGGTGGCTTAGGAGTTTTTCGTGGTACCCCAGGTGGAACCATATGGTATGGCAGTACCGCACGCGCGTGATGCCTGGCACTTGCATACACGTACGTATCAACCATCCTTTCAACAGAGGAGCAAGACAAACCCCCCCCCCCCCCCCCCCCCCCCCCCCCCCCTTCATATCGTCGAAACGTTATGAACTCCCGAATGTTGGAAAATGTCTCTATTCGGAGTAGGAACGGTGCTCCGCCTCGAAAGGGATGCGTGGTCAATGGTCAGATGACTTAAGGCAAGCAGCAAACGAGTGCCCCCCCCCCCCCCCCTCCCCGCCTTCTTTCCACGTTGTTTTATGCACATGCAAGAAAGTCCGCCTCTCGAACGATTCTTAGTAGGGTGCAGCCCACCCTTTTAGTGCGACTCGCCGAACATCTCGCGGCGCCTCAGGCCTAGTGCGACGAATGCCTGCCAGGTCGGTGGAAACCCGACGTGCTCCGTTCGGGCGGTATTGTAGGGATGCGAGGGTCTATGGCCATGGGACTACGGCCATGCTTGACATGAGTACCGCCCCCCCCCTGTCCCGCCTTCCAGGTATGCCTCCTTAGGAGCTCACGAAGAACGGGATCAGAGCCGCAAGGATGATCTCGAGAGTCTGCTGTACGTTTTCCTCGACCTGTATGTCGGCAAGCTTCCTTGGGCCGAGCACGTGAGTCGCGCGATGTGATTCACGAAATGTAACCGTTGCGCGCTATGTCGTGTAAACGTTGGGCGTGATGCGACGGACCGTTGAACGTTTTTCAGGTATCTGATGTATGAGATAGGCGTGGAGTGCGATTGCTCCCCCTTTTCCTTGATTTGCTCTAGCACTTCCTTGTTTTGCTCAAGCCGTTTACTTGTTTTTTGCTCAGTGGTCTCCTTGTTTCGCTCGATCATTTCCTCGCCCATTTTTTTTTTGCTCAACCATTTTGCTCATCAACCACCTCCTTTGTTTTGTTCAACCGCTTCCTTGATTCTCTCAACCATCTCCTTGTTTTGTTCGACCGTTTCCTTGGTTTGCTCAACCATCTCCTTCTTTTTTGCTCAACGATTCCGTTGTTATGTTTGCGGGTTCGTCGTTCCAGGCCAGGAGAAAAGAGAAGCAAGCCACAGCAGACATGAAGAGGCGTTATCAGCAGGGGGGGGGGGGCAGTTCACGCAGCACGCCAATGTCGCCATGCACACCACGCTAGTGAGAATCCCACGCCTCGGCATTATAGATTGATGCGTAAATACATTGATCGTGGTGGTGATATGGTGTTGGTGGGGGTGTAGTTATGTCGTGCATGACTGTAGTCGTATGACCGTAGACCCTCGCATCCCTACGATGCCGGGACGGAGCGCGTCGGGTTCTCACCTACCAGGCAGACATTGATTTGGATTGGGATGGGGGTCGAGGGGTGTACTCATCATGCATGGCCGTAGTCGTATGAAAATAAGACCCCGGTGGTTGTTTTTGTAATTGGTGGTGTAGATCATGGAGAGACGTAGTCAACACAGGGAGTGTCCAGCGGAGCGCGCCTTGAGATTAGGATGGCGTGTACGACAGTAGTATGCTGGTGGCGTTGTTAGTGGTGTTTGATGTCGATGTTGTTGTAAGCCCAACGAGTATAATACGAAAACCATGACCCCCAAGCCGGCTGTTAAGCGTACTAGCAGGCCGCCTCGCTCACTGTGGCCGATTTTTGTTGCGACGCCCTTGTAGGATGGGGCCTTAATTTTTTTTTTTTTAGCTTCGCACATCTATGTCAACAAGTCGCCCGAAACATGACTTCGAAGAGCGTTTTTTTTTTTTTTTTTTCGCGCTAACCCGACCAACATTCCTATGCGTCAGACCTAAAATATGTACCCGAGGTTTACTGTTACGGGGGGACCATAGTAAATAGGACCAACTATTGGCAGTAACAATAGGTAAATATATAATGGTTTTTGTGTGTACCGTAGGTCCTATTTACTACCTGGTATGCCACCCGTAATACTACAGTAGTATTGATGGTGACGCTGTCATGTTCGAGGTGCACGATGTGTCTCAGCCGTGATGTTTGTCTGGCTGTTTTTTTGTTATTGTTTGATCTGACTGGGTTTTGTCCCTGCAAGGCATTCTTCAGCTCCAGTTTTTTGTTGGCCTGTCCTATGCCCACGGACGACTTGATGCTGTGGGCCTTTGAGGACTGCGGTCCCGCTTGGGGACGAACCACTGAAATTCTGAGCGGTTTGTCCCCAAAATGGGGGACTGGAGTCGTTAAGGGGTCAGTGTGAGAACAACATCTAACCGGTGTGATAGTCGCTCACGCGCGGCGCTCGACCGAGTGACCGGTGTTTCGACTTGTTATTCGGAGGCTTTTTTTTTCCCTCCCCTCTGAATGCAAAAAAAAAAAAAAAAAAAACGAAACGGAACGGAACGAAACGAAACAAAAAGTATCTCGTTCGTGTATGCCAGGTATATACCAGGAACATGATATTTTTTTGCTTATTTGAGCTTCTCTTTTCTCGTGCGCTGGGTTTGTTGTGTGCCTCCCCCCCCCCTCAGGCGTCCAACCTGCTGAAGCAGTGCAAGTTCGTGGACGCCCCCCCGACTATCGGCAGCTGGAAAACGCCTTCAGGGACATTCACTCGGTAAGCAGCCGTGCTATACACCGTTTTCATGAGAGGGGTCGTGCACCTTTTTTTTTTAGCCCCAAACATTTGACACCTCGTAATACAGATCATCTATCCCCATGTGATGATCTAGATCTTTCAGGGCAGATGATCTATGATCTGTATGATCTCATGTTGCCCGGTGGGCGCTGTATAATCTGCGTATTCTATGAACAGGGCATGTTTCGTGGGTTGGATCTGAACTGTGCAGATCCTGCGCGGTATTTCATAACGGCAGTTTTTGGGATCTACTTGGTAGATGATCTATCTGTAGCTAATGAGCTGCCCGGAGTGTGAAACCGTTTCGCACTGTCCCCCCTCATCTACGGAGCTTGGCGGATACGTTTCGTCCCGTGTGCCTGACAGACGTTGCTCACCTCTCGGCAGATCACGCATGAGCTGCTGTGGACCATGCAGTTTCCTCAACTGCCTCTTCTCTGCGCAGTATGTATGAATCGCATAGCCGAAGTTTAGGATCTGCGGTGGATGATCTACACAAGTAGCTCATGAGCTGTCCTCATGAGCTGTCCGGGCCGTGTCGCACTGATCCCCCTCAACTGAGGAGCTTGGGCGTAATCTACAGATAGATCATCTATTTACGGGGGACCATAGTTAATAGGACCTATGGTGTACATAAAAAACTATATATTTACCTATTTTTACTAGCAATATTTGGTCCTATTTACTATGGCCCCCGTAATAGCAGTTCCTCAGCTGCCGTTGTGAGAGGTTGTCCAGGATCTGCACATCACGGGGGACCATAGTAAATAGGACCTACGGTATACACAAAAACCTATATATTTCTCTATTTTTACTATCAATATTTGGTCCTATTTACTATGGTCCCCCGTAGCAGTGCAGCAGTGGAGGTCTTGAATCGCTGGCGTGTTCGGGATCGACCGCCGGAATTAATGTCGTCGAGCGGGGGCGGCGGGTTTCCGGGTGACCATGGGGTGTGTGTTTGTGGTATATGGTCGCTGAAATGCGCGACGTATATGCGGCAATGGTTGGGTTGGATCGATCCCCCCTGCTCCCCTCTTTTGCCAATCGCGTAAATCCGTACTGCCACGCCTCCTCCTCTTCCTCCTCCTTCCCCTTACAACCCCCCTCCCCTCCTTCCCCTTTCTCCTAATCTTAGCCCTCGCTCCCTCCCATCCTCCGCCTCCTTATCCTATTCCTCCTCGCCCCCTTCCACCCTCACCCCACCCTACCCCTTTCCCTTCCCTTCCTCCCCCCCCTCCCACCCCCCCTCACCCGCCCCCCACCCTTTGCCCCATCCCCCTCCTACCCCCGACTCCACCAACCCTCGCCCCGACTCCCTTCCTCGCCCCGTACGCAGAACTTGACGCCGGACGAGAAGGACGAGGAAGAAAACTTCCTGTGGGACACCCCCCCTCCGCCGCCGGGGCCCCCTCCTCCCGAAGACGACGTTCCAGCCCCCCCCCCGCCCTCGGGACCCCTTTCCCCCCATGGAAACCTTCCTTCCCCCCCCCCCACCCCCTGGAGCTCCGCCCCTGGGTGCTCCCCCGCCCCCTCCCCCCCCCCCGTTCGGGCCCGCCGCTAAGGGTTTCCCATCCGGGCGCCCCGATAATTCTTCCTACGGGAGTTCCCCCGCCGCCGATGGCCGGGGGGGGGGCGGGGATGGGAGGAGGATTTCCCCCTCCCCCCCCGCCTCCGCCGCCTCCACCGCACCATATGCCTCAGCAGGGGCAACATATGATGGGGGGGACTGTCCTTGGGAACGGAAACGAGGGTATTCAGGGATTGGGAGGAGGGGGGGGTCCTGGGGGAGGGGGGGGGATGGGGTTTGTGCCTTACCCGGGGCCGCCCCCGCTCCCCCCGAATATCCCGGGGCTCGTGATCTCCCCGCCCCCAAGCTTTGGAGGGGGACACCCCCACGGTGTCCCCGGGGGCGCACCGCCTCTTGTAGAGCAAGGAGTCCCTCTCGGGACGGTACCCCCCCTCCCCCCCAGTGACGGGGGTTCTTCGTTCCCTCCCCCCCCGCCCCCACCGCCTCCCCCCTCTGGTAGCTTTGGGGGGAGTGGCGACTCGGGGGCTGGTGGTGGCCACGGCAATGGCGATGGCCCTGCGGGAGGGGCGGGTGGTCACGGGGGGGAGCGGAATGGTCACAGTGTTGGTGGCGGCGGTGGGTCGAGTGATGGGAGTGCCGGGGGGGGCGTAGGGGCGGCGTTTAGCGGCGGGGAGGAGGGGGCGCAGCAGCAGCAGCAGCAGCCGCCGCTACCGCCGCTACCCCCGCCCCCGCCCCCGCGTCCGGCGACATCGAACTCCCCGATGGTGACAGTGCTACCGCTTCCGGCGGCGGCGGCGGTGGTGGAGGAGGCGGTGGTCGCTCCGCCCCCCCTGTCCGCGTGGGAGATCGAGCTGACTAAGGCTGCGGGGACTTGGGACGGGGCGGAGGGGGTTTCGGACGAGAAGATGAGGTGCCGCCTGTGGTGCCAGATCGCCAAGACATCTCTGCAAGTGGAAGAGAAGGAGCAGGAGAAGGATAAGAGGAAAGGGGAGGGCAAGGTCGGTCACGCGATATCTCCGTAATTCGATAACGCGATAATTCGAGAACTGAATAGCGCGATAACTCGGTACCGCGATAGCTCAGTTGCACGATAACTCGGTATGGTGACATGACTCAATAGGGCGATTATATGTCACTCGATATGGCACCGGTTACGCGACAAGTCAACAACGTGATAACTCCATAACTCAGTAAGGCGGGATCTCAATTCACGCAGTAACTCGCTAGCGCGGCAACTCGGTACCGCGATATCTCAATAGCGCGATTAGTCGAAAACGCAAGGACGCGATTGCTCGATAGCACGATAGCGCAAGAACGTGATGGCATGGTACTTCGATAGCGCGATAGTCGATAGCGTGATAACTCGACACCGTAATACTTGAATATCGGGATAACGCGATAGCTCGGTATCGCGATAAATCGGTTTTGCGAGAGCAAGGTTACGCGATATTTCGGTAACTCAATAGCGCGAGACCTCGACATTGCGATAGCGCGATAACTCGATAGCGCGATATCTCAATAGCGTGATGACACGTTATCTCGATACCGGGATAAATCGGTTAAGCGATTGTTAGATAAGTCAATTGTGGAGATATCGATAATGCGATAGTCCGATAAATAGTTAGCGCGTTAGGACGATACTTCGATAACTCAATAGCTCAAGATGTCGATACCACGATAACCCCAATGGTGCGATGACACGTTATCTCGATAGGATGATTAATCGGTTACGGGGATCTCGATAATGCGATAGCGCGATTAATCGATATCGAAAAAAAACGCGATAACTCCAGGACGCGACAGCTGGATAGCACTGTAAGGCGGGAACGCGATGACTGGATAACTCGATCGGGGACCGCAATAAACTAATTAATCGATAACTTGAAGACGCGCTACTCGATAAAACTCACTACCTCGACAGCGCAATTCATCGATAACGCCGATAACTCGATCTAATTAGCGCGTTAGCGTGATGAAGCGATACATCGATCAAAGGCCATAACTCGACAGCGCGATAACTCGAAAAAAAAAAAACACGACAGCTCGGCGCTGCAACGCGGGTGGGTGCACGTGTCAACAACCCGATAACCCCCTTGTGTGCGCGCGCGTGTCTCAAACAGGTGGCGGGAGGCAAGGGCAGGCACCAGCGGCTGCGGCAGCTGATCGACGCGGCGGAGCTGAACACCTCCTACTTTCTTGTTCCCGGTCTCAACGACAAGCAGGTGCGTTGCCTCTTGGGACATCAGAGGGCAAACAAAAAAAAAAAAATGACGATAAAGAACGTGGCGATTTGTAGTATGTAGGCCACCGCGTGATTTCGGGGGGGGGGGGGTGATACAATTTGGGGGGGCCCGGGTTACGGTGAGAGGGGAAGTCGTACGGCACGACCGCGACACGATGCTCTAGCCATGCTGCTGTGCGCTTGCGCTCCTCGTAGATGGTTGATAGCGCCAAGGTTACCAACCATTGTGTTTGGTTGCTTTGTTGAGGTCCCGAAGGGATGGTGAGTGGAGTGGTGAGTGGAGTGGAGGGGGGGGGGGGGGGGGGGGGGGGGGGGGGGGGGGGGGGGGGGGGGGGGGGGGGGCGGGCCGTACTCGTTTGTTGCTTGCCTTAGTCATTTGACCATTGACCACGCATCCCTTTCGAGACGGACCACCGTTCCTACTCCTGATAAGAGACACCTCCAGCAGTTGGGGCGCTGATTACGCTGTTCCCATATTTTACATGGAACGTTTTTGCTAGTCTTATCCCCTTCCTGTTTGGCCTCCTGTGGCCACCATCTCTTTCCTACGGCAGGATAGCGGTCGCTTTCTCGCTGCTATCTATAATAGTGTACCAAACTCTTCCAAGTCAGATTCGTCTGTTTCCCTCATCTCCTATGCTAATACATCCCGTTCCTCCTTGTACCTTTCACGTTCTCCTACTGTAAATATTTGAGTTCTACTCTCGATTGAGGGGGGTTAGGAAACAAGACTCTCGCGCGTAATACGGCCGGGGTGCATAGTGCCTCCTCGTTTTTCTGAGGCTCCGTTCCCTTAAGGGGCTATCTTGCCTCGACCCAGAAAAAACGAGCTTACCACTTGTTCGAGGTTCGGTCTGATCGGCTTTAGGGCCAGGGTTAGGGTCGCTTCTTTTCGTCTCGTACACAGTGTGTGTCAACCATTTTCTCGAATGCAGGGTCAGGATTAGGGGTAGTTCTGATTGGCTTGAGGTCAGGGTTGGGGTTGCTCTGATTGAGTGAGGGTTAGGTTCAGGGTTAGCTCTGTTCGTCTCGGACGGTGTGGCGACCATCTTCTCGAATATGTTGGTATCCAATCTCCTGAAAAAGTGGCAACGAAAAAAAGACCATCACGCGACGAATATTTTCTGTATCTACATCGGTAGGTATGTAGGCATGCAGCAGCGAATAGTGCTGTAAAACATTAAGGGCGTTCCAAGGGCGTTTGAGGGCTACCGTGCGGTGGAGTTCCTCGGTGCGCCCTTAACCCTAGGGGAGCCCTCCAAAGGGAGAGCGACTAAAAAACAATGGTTGGTAGCCTGAGTGTTGTGTCTACCGGTACCAGAGCAATGGTTGGTAACCTGAGTGTTGTGTCTACCGGTACCAGAACAATGGTTGGTAACCTTAGGGCGCAGAAGCACCGGCAGACTCGTGCCGCGCCCGTGCCGCACGACTCCTTTCCAACCATTGTAACTCAACTCGGATTCCATACTCGCACCACCGTCCCAAGCGCACAGTTGCCGTCCGTCTCCAAACTCGTCACCTCTTAGTCGTCAGTTTTCCCTGTGAAGTCCCAAGTTGTAAGCATCAGTATATTAACCCTCCTCTTAGGACTGCTGTCCCGGTTTTGGGACATATTACTTGTGATATGACTTGGTTTGTCGCTTAAAAACGGTGCTGCAGTCCTGAAAGGGTTGAGCTGTGGGAAAACCCCTTGGGAGTTCTTAAATGGATGGAAAAAAATTGTCTGTTTGGATGTTTTTCTGTATTTGCGTGTGCGCGAGGGGGGGGGGGGGGGGGGGGGGGGGGGGGGGGGGGGGGGGGGGGGGGGGGGGGGGGGGGCGTAATCGTTTCTGGTTGATTGCCTTGTACCTCGTCGTTGTAGTTCCCAGTCTCAACGGCAAACAGTTGGACGGGTTTCTAAACGGGGTGAAGGGGAAGGAACAGTAACGCCTCTTTATCCAGTGTGGGACTTGAAAGGATGACGTGTCGCTTGCTTTCCTGCTTGCTTGTTTGCCTGCTTGCCTGCCTGCCTGCTTGCCTGCCTGCTTGCCTGCCTGCTTGCCTGCCTGCCTTGCTTGCTTGCTTGCTTGCTTGCTTGCTTGCCCGCTTGCTTGCCTGCTTGCTGTCCGATAGTCGAGTGAGGGGCCTCAGAAACATTAGGTGCTGCCCCTACGAGGCGAGCACGCCTCCATGTACGGTCCAGTCTCATTATTAAGCTTACCAAAACCTTCCACAGGTATCAATGTGTCATACCAGGTATCAATTTTAACAATTTAACTCTCGTGTCCACATATGACGGTTCATAACTATGATACTGCTGTAGTTGCGCGCGCCTTAAACCACCACCTTCTGTCGCCTCTCCTCGCTGTTAATATTCCTCACGTACAGGTCCTGCGTGTGCAGCGTCTGGTATTCCAAGTCGAGACGGCCCTGGCCCACCTCAACGCGGCGAGAGCGCGCCCTCCCCCCGTAGCATCCTTCAACCAATCAACAGGCTCCCAGGCCTCGCGTCCCACCCAATCACGCCGCGACAGCGGTGCAGGCAGCGGCGGTGGTGGTGGTAGCGGGGGAGGCGGTACTTCGGGTGGGAGTGGGGTAGCGGATAGGAGTGGTTTGTCGGGCGCGTCGGCTCCGTTGGCATCGTCGTCGCGAAGCGGTGGTGGGGGAGGGGGGGGCGGAGGCGTTGCATCACCGGGGATGGGTGTGAAGCGTCCCCGGTCTCGCGGGGCGGAAGACGACGAAGATGGCGACCTTGACGCTCTAGTCAACGGGGGAGGAGGGGGGGGGGGGGGGGGGGGGAGGGGGGGGGGGTGGACGGGAGAGGGGGGTGGAGAGGTGGGGCTCGGGGGGGGGGGGGGCGTCAAGAGGAGCAGGAGTAGTGATGCGTTCGGGTCAGCATGGGCCGTGCGGTCCTAGGGGGAGGCCTGTAGTGCTAGCTAGCCGGCTGGACAAGAGGTATACAAGGGTGTGCTTACTGGTAGTAGGCTATTTATTTTATGCTCTAGGGTACCCGGGTACCAAACCTGTCTATGTTGGTCATACCCGGGTATTCGTACCCGTGCAGATACCCGGGTATGTCTGGATACCCGGGTAGATACCCGGGTATGTTAGGGTACCCGGGTACCAAACCCGATTGCGTTGGTCATACCCGGGTATGTACCCGGGTATGTTGGTAGTATACCCGGGTAGTTTCAGAGTGTATACTCTTACGTACTGTGGGGTATCCGGGTGCGAAATCTGGTTATGTTGGTCATACCCAAGTATGTGGCCTATCAAACACGCCGTTGAAAGCATGCTATCATAGCTGTACCGCTCTCTGTAGAAGGCATGTGGGATATACCATGGTTCCAACGTTTTTTTTTTTTTCTTGTCGGGGGGGTTCGGAATAATAAAAACATATCGATCTTTTATCTTTTTTTTTTCTGTGTGTTGTGTTGGAAAAGGGAGATGGAGAAGGCGCGAGCGATTATTTTTTTTTTCACTTTCCTGTAATGTTTTTTTTTTTTTTCTTGTGTCGAAAAAGAGGGGATACAATATTTTTACGCGTACGTACGTACGTGCGCACGAACGAGAGTCGTAGACGTGGCGCGTTTCCTTCGTTTTTTTTTTTTTATTTTTTTGCGTGTCGCAACGAAAGCGTTTCGGGGTTTCGAGTTGCAAGTGGGCGTTGGCCTGTTGGTATGATCCTCAGTGACGCTTTTCGATTGTGACTCAGGCCATCGGGGAGCACACCAGATCTGATTGATCTCCCGGGTGAGCCCCCCCCCCCCCCCCCCCCCCCCCCCCCCCCCCCCCCCCCCCCCCCCCCCCCCCCGGCTGCTTTGGGGCGGGAGGCCTCAAGTAATCCAATGGTTACTTGGAATGGTCGACGAAAAGGTGCAGAAGAAATACAGTTAGTACGTACAGCAGTCGTGGCCCATCTGTAGTGTCGGCTGCCCGCTATGCATGTACAGGGCCTGAGAAATCGGTTGACGCGGATGGGATTATAACCTGTGTGGCGGTGAGCGGATAGTCCCGGTTGCCGCTATGTTGTGCCGGGTATTTGTTGGCTAGCTGGCGCACACCATGCCTGTACTGTCAGAAGGACCCTTGCTGTACGACAGCAGTAGAAGTGGTTGGGCGATGGTTGGTTCGAGAGGGTGCAGCACGTCGGTGTCAACGTCAACAGCAATGTGCCATTTTGTTGACAAGGCCGTATGCCTCCCCCCCCCCCGCCGCCACCACCGCCACCACCACCACACGCACCCGGAAAAGTAAATTAACTAATTGAAGCTGTCATACATGTGCAAGTCCTCCTCGCGAGCGGGGGTTTAGTAGGATGCAGAGCTCGCCCTTCATGCGACTCGCCGAACACCTCACGGCGCTTCGCGTTTGGTGCAAGCAACCGCTTCTGTCTGCCTGGTCGGTGAGAACCCGGTGTGCTCCGTCCCGGCATTGTAGGGATGCGAGGGTCTGTGATCATACGATTACGGCCATGCATGATGTCGAGTACGCTCTTATGGTCGTACGACTACGAATATGCATGAGATCGAGTACATCTCTCCTATCGAGTACCGCCCCCATCCCGCCCCCTCACGCCTCCGTTCCTCTACACACCCCTCGGCTTTCGGACGGCGCCTATGCACAGCCTACGGACTGCAGCACTCAAGTGCAGTCCACACGTCGCTTATGTTATTACTGGGGGCCATAGTAAATAGGACCGAATATTGTTATTAAAATTAGGTAAATATATAGGGTTTTGTCTGTATCATAGGTCCTATTTACTATGGTCCCCCGTGTTACCGGGGACCATAGTAAATAGGACCTACGGTACACACCAAAAACGATACATTTCCCTTTTTTTACCAACAGGATTTCGTCCTATTTACTATGCCCCCCCGTATGAGGGTGAAACGGGGTGCCCAATAGACTACACCTCCATTTTGATTGGTCTACACGTCTACCCTGATCCCGCCCAGACCTGATCCCATTTGGCACCCTGCTGACACTTGGTGCAGAAATATGATCAGCCCTCTCCGCAGGAGCCGCCGGAGGCCCAGAGCGCCATGCGCGAGCCGTAATATCGCGTGCGGACTGCGCTTGAGTGCTGCAGTCCATGCATGGATTGTAGATAGTAGGCTCGTCCCAGCTTTGGAAATGTCTTGGTGTTCCCCCATGATGTCGGTCAACGGTGTCTTGAGTTTCTCAAAACCCACGGGTCGGGTCGGGTCGGGGTGGGTCGGGTCATGAAGTGATGAATAAAGCTCACGGGTCGGATCAGGTCATGACCCGCGAGAAATGGGTCACTCGCGGGTCGGGCCAGCATTACCCGTGAGTTTTGCTTTCTTCTGCTGACCCGCGGGTCGGTCGGACCCGCGCATCCGGCCCGCGGATCCGACCCCTTGCAAGCATCTCGCTTTCTGCCCGAATGCCTTTCTCGTACCAGCACTCGATAGTGCTCCTTTTGGTATCATGATAAAAAAAAATTAAACCGCGTCAAATGTATGTTCACATGTCCGCATCCATCCATACCCACTCCGCCCAGGCCATAGAGCACTCCGGGGTACAAAAATGAAGATTGAATATAGGTTTTGGAGCCTCAACCCACGGGCCGGATCCGCGGATCCAAACCGCGGATCGAGGGAAATGGTCTCGCGGGTTGAGGTGACCCGACCCACGACAGACCCGTGTCTCACGGGTCATTCGGAATTTGCCGGGCCGGGTCAGCTTGGGTCAGGATGTGTTCAAAATCTCACGGGTCAGGTCGGGTCGGGTCAAGAGGTTTTCAAATCTCACGGGACGGGTCGGGTTGGGTCAGGAAACTTCCAAAATCTCGCGGGTCGGGCCGGGTCAGTTGGCCCGACCCGACCCCGATCTGACCCGACCCGCAAGCAGCCCTGCTGAATTTCCATATTTTCCATGTTTTTTTTTCCCCGGCAATTTTTTATCTCCAGTTTTTTTCCAATTGTGATTTTTTTCAACTTTCCTGACATTTTTCCCTCTGTTAATTTTACAATATCTGGAAATGTTTCCTGTTCTTCCTATTTGTTCTTCTGTTTTGCTTTAAGAGCAAATAAATGAAGGGTGGAAAAACTGGGAAAAAAATTCTCCGATGAGAAAAGCCCTTAATAAACGAGAAAGCCTTAAAAAAATGAAGGCGCTATATATGTGTCTTTTGCCATAGCACGTACCTGCTATGAATGCTACACCAATAGTACCGTATGTGGCTACCCGAGAGGTCCCGTCTAGAAGGCGATTTCCCACCGCAGAGTAGGACTGTAGAGCTTACCAGGTACCACTTAATTATTCGACATTTTGTCTGATTGGCCCAGAGAGCCAGGGTTTAGGTTGGTCTGATTGGCTTAGGGTCAGGCCTAGCGTTGCTCTGATTGGCTTAAGGTCAGGCCTGGGGTTGTTCTGACAGGCTCAGGGTCAGGCCTAGGGTTGCTCTGATTGGCTTGGGCTCAGGGTTAGCTTCATTCGTCTCGTACACAGCGTGTGGCAACCATTTTCTCGAATAAGTGGGGAGAGAGTTACTTCTGTTCGTCTCGTACAAAGTGCGTGTCAACCGTTTTCACGCTTAAATAGGATGGGGTTGGGGTTGCTTACATTCGCCTATTACGGGGGACCATAGTAAGTAGGACCAAATATTGTTAGTAAAAATATGGAAATATATAGGTTTTTGTCTGTACCGTAGGTCCTATTAACTATGGCCCCCCCCCCCTGTAATATTACGGGGGGGGCATACTAAATAGGACCTACGGTAGACACAAAAACCTATATATTTCCCTATTTCTACTAACATTATATTTGGTCCTATTTACTATGGTCCCCCGCAATAGTATACGGTGTGTGTCAACCATTTTTACTTGAATAACTATAGGGGGTTACGGTTGGGGTAAGGGTTGGTCGTATTCGTCTCGTACACAAACAGTGTGTGTGTCAACCAATTTTCTCGATTAAGTGGTAGGCAACCCTCGACGAGTATAGTACTCATCGTATCGGTATCACGCGTGTGAAAAGACGAAACACGCCCCAACGCGGACGTTTTTTTCCAGGCTAGTTAACTCGACGGCAACAATGAATGCGGAGCGACGCGTCTGTTTGTGGAAAGATTGCTTGCTCGATGAGATACACCTCAAAAAGCCGCCATTTCGGCCGTGTGAGCCCCCCATGCTGTAGAGTTCAAGTCGGCTCTGAAATTTGTCCCGGTAGGGGGGGTGTTATCACGCTGGACAGGAATATAAGGATCATTGGGTATTCACATTTATGTATAAACGATCCTTATTTTTACGGCCAGAGAGGCATCAGATGCCTGTTGTACGGTACCCACCCGTCACGATGAGGTGCTCTCCGTCTCCCCTGAGCCAGGATCGCTGAGTACCTGGTATAATTTTTAGAGGCGCAGCGAGTTCTTGCTTTTTTTTCCACGGCCGTCGCCTATACGTATAGGGGCCCCTTTTGAGAAAGCACCAACCACACAATGCCTCCTCGGGCTTGATGAGCCTCCCCCCCCCCCCCGCCCCCCTCCCTTTTTAAAATAAATAAATAAATAAATAAAAGCTTTATTTTTACCAATCCGCCGGAGGATAAAAAAATAAATAAAAAAATAAAAAAAAAAAAAAAAAAAAATAAAAAATAGAAAAAAAACCAAAAACCCCGAGAAAATGGACCATGAAAAAGGCGGCGATGTGATACCGCCTAAAATAAAAGCGGCCAAAAAGGCGCCCGATGACGCCAAAAACGAGCACGAAAGGCTCCCTCCCCCCCCGTCCCCCCGGAATAGATGAAGGCCGGAAATCAGCCGCGCCCGACCGAGAATCCCCCGAAAAAACTAAAGAACTGGTTGTTTCATTCTTTTCTTGTTCTCTGCGCTAACGCAAGGAACAGTCGCCCAGCAGCGAACCACCAACTCTGACGAGAGACGCGTCTGACCACAACACCCCAGAAACGAGACCAAACAATCAGTCCCACGTACGAGTACGTGTCCCTCAAAATATTATTTTAATAGTAGTGCCTGGCCGGGGGGGGGGGGGGGGGGGGGGGGGGGGGGAGGGGGGGCACGTAGCCGCGTGCAGCCACAAATAGTACATTTGCAGGCAGGCGCCTCAGGATAATAAGTCTTGCAGGCGACGGGGTGCCTTGGATCAGGGTCGCTGGTGGGCCTCCGGCGGCTCCCGCGGAGGGCTGACTATATCTCCACCTTTTGGGTGGCAGCAGGGTGCCAAATAGGAAGGGCCCACTGCCGGGTCAAAGCGCCGAAGCAGGTGAGCAGGGTGGCACCTGCACTATTTGTTTTCCTCAGGTGCCTGCGAGGAAACTTTTCTTGGCGTGGCGATGTCTCACCCGCAACGCTCCGCGACTCAGCCGAGAAAAATCCCAGCAAGTTCCGAAGAAAAATAGAGCGACCCGCGGGGATCCCCGGAGGTGCTATCACCATCTATTATTGTTGACTCGCTGACGCAAGGCACAACCCACCGGCGAAATTTACAGGAAAGTTTGAAGCAAACTTCCAGGAAATTTCAAGAAAGCAAATTTGGCACAATTCCACCGAGGAAATTTACGGGACATTTAATGCAACTTCCAAGAAATTTCCAGGAATTTTCGAATCAATTTTCGGGAGAGGTGGGTGCGTGCTACTGCGGTATATATAGGGGTGCACCTGCACTTTTCTGAGGAGCTCTACGAGCATACCACAACGAAAAAGCTGGTTTCTCCCAGAAAAAAAAAGATCTACTTTTTTTTTTACGTCCCGATGCTGGAGCGAAACTAAATCCCATCATGGACCAACGCCCCAACGGGTAGGGTGTACCGTAACTGGGCCGAGTCCGGCGGGAAGGCCTCATAGCCTCGGTGTTTGTTAGTGGGTGAGGTCGCGCAAGTCCCACACTACCCGGGAGAGATGACTCTCCCGGGTGGCTATCTCCACCGCACCTGCTCCTCTCGGGGGTCAGGTCGGGTCAACGTGCCCAAACTCCAGGGGTAACTACAGCCTGTTCTGATGTTACAACGGGAGAGAGCTATGGGCTAAATTGACACACCACACGAAATTGGAACGTGGAAGTGTGGTGAGCTTAAGCTTTATTTTTACCAATCCGCCGGAGGATGAAAAAAAAAAAAAAAAAAAAAAAATAACAATCATGGTCTCTCTTGCGACGAAAACAATTTTTGAAAGAAAAATCGGGCAGTTCCTCCTTCAGGTACGAGTTATTTTTCGCCAAAAATCATTCGGGAAGACTATTTTTATTATTGTTGACACGCCGACGCACCGAAAAAAATGCCGCAGATGGGAAATTTATTTGACCACCAAACGAACGGCAAAATTCCGAGAAAATTCAAGGAAAACTCGGAGCAACTAACTTCCAGAGAGTAAAACTTGAAAAAATGAAAAGCGGGGTCAGGTTGCCGGGGGGGGCGGGGGGGGGGGGGGGGGGGGGGGGGGGGGGGGGGGGGGGGGGCGTCCGGAGGTTTCTATCTAGCTAGGTGGTTGGTACGCCGGCCTCGAGGAAACAGCTCCGCAGCGAGCCGGCTGAGGGGAGACGTCAGCCCAGCAGCGATTCAGAAACAACCGAGGCGTGCCAACCCTCCGAGACGTTTTAGCCCCTTCAACTAGAGGAGAGACTCGTAGCCGCGTACGGCTGTCGCACCCGCACCGCTCCGTGGCTTATTCTCAGCCGGGAAAATTACAGGATTTTTCGACGAAAAAATATCGACGCGGGCGTCGGGAGGTGCTCTTGCTGTCGCTGATACGTCGACGCAGGGCACAACCCTGCACAGAGGAAAAATAGAGAACAAATCGAAGAACGACGAAGGGCACAACCCTGCACCGGGGAAAATTGGGAAACAAATCGAAGAAAATTCCGAGGAAACTTCAAGGAAATTTCGAGGCAACTTGCAGGGAAGGTGTGTGTGTCAGGGGGATCCGGAGGTGGTAGCATCTATGGTTGATATCCCAACGCAAGGAGCTTCCCAGCAGCGAGCCAGCTGAGGAGAGAAGTCAACGCAGCAGCAACCCAGAAACGACCGAGCCGCGCCACCCCGAAGAGAGGTTTAGCCCCTATAAAAAGCGGAGGGGCTCGCAGCCGCGTGGAGCTGTCACAGCCGCACCGCTCCGTCGCGATCTTGATGGACGCCTTTACCTGGTGAAAGTTAGTTTTGTTTTGGGCAGACAGACATGGCGAGGGGAGGGGGGGGGGGGGGGGGGGGGGGGGGGGGGGGGGGGGTTGGAGGGTCGGTCGCCGCCTTGCTTGCGAGAGGAGATGCGGAGGGAAAGGTTGTTGTTTCGTCACGTGAATAAACATCGACATGAGGTTTATTATGATGATAAAAAATGGACGGTATTTCTGTACGTAGCCGTTCACAGAGTGATTTGTTTAATTTTATTTCTGCGTCTCGTTTCCTTAAAAAAAAAAAGCTCGCCAATGAAATTGCCATCAGTTTGCTTCATTCACCCCTCCTCCTTTTGCGACCCGACAGCAGGGCAGCCTACCACTCTACCAAGTCAGCGCCGACTTGTTGATGCGGCAGATTACCCCTTCTGGCTAAATAATTGGATGGCAATCAAACGTATTATTGTTCGGTAAATTTCTCACACCCCGGACGGCTCATGAGCTACAGATAGATCATCTCACAGATCATGGAGTTCTTCACCTGCCGTTAAGGGATACCTTGTGCAGGATCTGTACAGTACAGATCTAACCCAGGATACACGTACTACAAGCAGATCATGAAAACTATGCGGCTCCCACCGCCAACCTTGCGAGCTACAGAACGGTAGATGACACAGATAAGGAATCTATGTGCCAGATGTTTCGGTGTCCTAAAAATTGTCACAACTGAGCAAGAGAGGGCTGTTCGATCGCTTGAACCAGAATGTGTACGTAGAGTAATTCTTAAGGGGGACTGCATTATTTTTTTTTGGTATGATTTTGTTCGGAAGTGCGTTAAGGTCTGATTGATAGCACCTTCTGTGTTTCAAGTCT